>JAULUF010000001.1:5445833-6105000 GCA_031834385.1 Semotilus atromaculatus
GTAAAACTGACATCTTTCCCAATAATGATTAAATTATTTACCAAAACTTTACCACACATAACAAATGGCTCAAATGTAAATATAAACATCAGTTGCATTGTTAGTCATGATCTTACATAGCCAGCAGCCATGTCACCCTGTAGCCCAAGATTGGTTGCTCACTGAAGCTAAGCAGGGTTGAGCCTGGTCAGTACCCGGATAGTAGGCCTCCTGGGAAAAGTAGGTTGCTGCTGGTAGAGGTTTTACGAGGCCAGCAGGGGGTGCTCACCCTGTGGTCTGTGTGAGTCTTTACACCAGAGTATACAGATGGGGACACTATGCTGTCAAAGAGCACCGTCCTTCGGATGAGATGTTAAACCGAGGTCCTGACTCTCTGTGATCACAAAAAATCCCATGTCTTTCGAAAGAGTAGGGGTGTAACCCCGGCATCCTGGCCAAATTTGCCCAGTGGCCTGTCCATAAAGCCTCCTAATCATCCCCATACATATACACATATATATATTTATATATATACATACACACACACACTAATTGGCTTCATCACTCTGGTGTGTGGTGGGCGTTCTTGCGCAATATGGCTGCCGTCGCATTATCCAGGTGATGCTGCACATTAGTGGTGGTTGAGGAGATTCCCCCTTCTACGTAAAGCGCTTTGAGTGCCGAGAAAAGTGCTATATAAATGTAATGAATTATTAATTATTATTATTTGATGATGGATAAAGCCGCAAGATATGGCATGACACGAGCATTCACGCCATCAGGCTTTAGTTTATTCCAAATCCACTTAAACATTCAAGTATGTGATGATTTATTCCTTTCTGTGATTTTGTGTAAATACATTAGTGTCACTGGTTTGCAGCATTAAATGTATACACACTGGAAAAGTACAAACATTTTCCACTTATGCAGTAAAATCCCACCAAACAGACTAATTTAAGCTTAGTAGCTCACAATGCTATGAGGCGTGCAGACATGGAAAAAAGCCACAAAGAAGTCTCCAACTTTAATTTCATGTGGTTTGCCAGCTCAGTGTTGACTTGACTGCTGATTCCTGACTCTAGGAATCTGTGCCTTTCTGAACCCACATGCTCTATTTGTCTTCAGGTGCTTTGTGTACCAGAACATAACAACAAACAGGAATTGGAAATATGCATGAATTGAATAATCCTCTGGTATCAACAGCAACCACAGGGGGGCGTAGTAACCACTGTTAAGTTTCAAGTTAAAAAATATTTTTTCCTTTTTTACACTTATTTATTTTGATTTACAAAGGCAGCAGTCAGCAAAAACACTAAACTCTTTCTTAAGCTGTAATGCTCTTGGCTGTGTAATTTTAATGTTTGTTTGTAAAAGGTTTTAAGAATTAAACAATGCATTGCCTGCCTGACTCAAGTTTTGCCACGTCATGAATCTTGGTCATCAGGACTGTCTTTACAGATGCAGCTGAATTGAATTGTAACTCATTGCTACAGCAAAGTCTCGCCTTAGCAAACACATATAATCAATTCACACAGCATGAAAAATATATATAATTCCTAAAAGTTACCATCCACAAATTCCCAAATCAAAATAAACAGCAGGAAATGCATGGGGTATGGTACACTATACAGACACACGAGAAAAGGAGCAATGATAACATACAAAAACATGAATAGCAGGAAAACCTGTTGCCATGAAGATAGACTGTCATGGACTGCCATGGACTGTCTACGACCCATTAGACCCATCCTGTCTCTCAAGCTCTAAAGGCAACAGCATAGTGCTAATTATAAATGGGCTGAGTGTGGAGATTGTTTAAATGATTATTTGGCTTCTACTGAGGCAGTGATGCGGAATGTCTCATCAAATCATTACCCTAAGTCGATGCAGAGTACATCACAAACAGGGAAAGCAAAAACAAAAACCAAACACTACCAACAAAAAAGTTTCAGGACAGTAAGATATATATATATTTTTTTTAAATGAATACTTCTGTTCAGCAAGGATGCTTTCAATTAATCAAATGACAGTAAAGACATTTATAATGTTAAAATAAAATTCTATTTCAAATAAATGCTGTTCTTTGGAACTTTCTATTCATGTCAGACTGTATCATGGTTTCCACAAAAATATTGAGCAGTACAACTGTTTTCAATATTGATAATAATGAGAAAATGCTTATTGAGCACCAAATCAGAATCGGTAGAATGAATGCTTTAATTTATTCTACCTTTATTCTACCAGAGATTTCAGAATGATTTCTGAAAGATCATGTGACAATTAAGTCTGAGGTAATGCATGTTAAGTTACACATAAAATTGCTGGCAATAAAAATCAGACCATCTCATGCATACAATTAGCATTCATTTTTAAAAATTACATTTAAAAATGTTTAGGTAATTTTTTTGATATTACAAATCCTTTAGATGCACAGCAAATGGTTTCAAAATGAAGCAACTTAAAATAAAGCGAACATATATTACATTAACAATTACAGACTGATGTTTAAAAAAATGCATATGAAAGCACCTTTAAAAGCAAAATCAACTAGGTATCTGATTAAGTGTTGGTGATTGGTTGAAACACTGTTTATTTTGGTTTTGAGTGGTGGTTGTACCCATTTGTTTTTGTGTGCAGATCTCAGAGCCTAGGCTGCCTACAGAGACACGTTTTTTTGACAGCCTGCTTATGGGGCGGGCAGCTAGCGGATCGTTAGGAAAGATTAGACATTTATTTTTGGGCCTGAAATCACTGATACAACCTTTAAAGGCACAAAATGTAATTTAGGCCGCTAGAGGTCGCTTGTTCAAAATTAAGGCGTAGCTTGATGATGTCGTGAATGAGCGTGGATTCATGGCAGTTGTCGTCTTCACCGATGGAAAGGACCCGGGCAGAAATCATGTTCATGGATGAGCTAATGTACTAAAGTTGTATTATTGTTACTGTGGTATGAAGCAGGGCTGGAGCGAATGCTAAAGAGAGAGACCTGCGATACACACCAGCATTGAGTCCAGCGGTACTTTTATTACGCTTATGCTGAAAACAATCAAACTAAATACATTTGAGAGAGTTGAAATATTATGTGATATATTAAATTGTTGTTGTAGGGTGTTGTTATATTATAATGCGTTCGCTCGGTGGCTGCTATGAGACACTTGGTGCACTTTGCAGTAATCTAGATCGATATTATAATATCATGTTATGCTATTATTATTGTGTTGCTAAAGGACATGTTAATTTTAAAATATAATGTGTGATGGAGAAAGTGCTCTATGACTATGCCTTGTTAGCCACTTGACAAAATAGTGTTGTCTCTGAGGCATGGTACAAACATTGTAGGCTATTCTAGGTAAATCAAGAAAACAAGTGATTCAAACAATAAGAATAACTGTGTTGAGCTATACATTGTTGGAAACGTTTGGAATAATGCAAGCACACAAGTCAACAAAAAAACATTTTTCTAGAGGTTTTGGATATTTTAAGATCAACTTAAATTCAAATTAAGCAAATCAGCATATTAGAGTGATTTCTGAATAATCATGTGAATATTTAAAAATATTAAATTACAAAAACATTTTTAAATTGTAATACTGTTTTAAAATATTGTTATATAATATATATTTTTGTTATATATTGTTTTACTGAATATTTTTATCAATTAAATGCAGCCTTGGTGAGCATAAGAGACTTCTTTAAAAAGCCTTTAAAAATCTTACCGACCCCAAACTTTAGAACTTGGTGTATGTAAGTTATTTTAAACTGTAGTGTACATCCAGAAAATAAGAGCACTTTGATAACAACAAATGCTACAGTTTAAACAATTTAAGCAGTAGCTAAATATATGACGTAACACAGCTGCATCTCATGGGATGCAATGGAGAGGTATAAAGTATAAACGCAACTATGAACACAACCTCCCACCCAAACAAAACACCTACTAACCTGAATATCTGTGTCCTTGACTGGCTCAAGAGGCTCAAATGTAGTGGCTGCACTGAGACTTTCAAGACGCTGGGAGATATGGAAGATGTCAAGACCACGAGAGCCCAGGAGGATGGAGCTAAAGTTAAAAAAAAAATATGACACCATTTTAAAGAGCATGCTTTTTTTTAATGACTTCAAATGCATTTAAAAGTCATGCCAATTCATATAAACACATCAAACTGAAAACTCACGCTTTTACATCAGCTGTGTCTTGAGAGGTTCTGGTGAGAGTGCGGGACCGTAGTCGCTCTCCTGCCTGCTGGATCTCCTGTAGGTTTCGCTCGACGTGGGGCAACTCAGACACAGCCTCAGTCTCTGCTGCAAGCTGTTCTGCCTGTTGCAGGAGCTCCCCGAAGCCCTCAGTATCCATTTCCAGCACCTGTTCCACCTGACAGCAAAACAAGAGCAGTATGCCTGTTACACATGGTGATATGCACATCATTTGTATTCAGTATATCAGTTACCAAAGTAACAGTAACACCCAGCAGATTATCAGGAGTCAACACTATAAAACTGAAGGCTTTTTACATTGATAACCCTACAGTTTGAAAGAGACTCCATGTTAATTTATCACTATTTTACAGTGGTAACTGTGGGGGTTTTGTTGAAAACATATATAATTTTCATGATTAGGTAAGTCAGTGACATGATATAGATAGATAGACAGATAGATATATAGATAGACAGATAGATAGCTAGATAGACAGATAGATAGCACAATATTAGTACTACATTGTGAATGCCATGATTGTTCAGCTTGTGTAATAACTGTAAGTTAGTCAATAGAAATGACTGTCACTTGCTAGCAAGCTAACTTTCTTGACATACGGTGCTGTCGGTAAACGTGTACCAAATAGACACCTGTCAAATGCGACTACAATTAACAAGCTATTAAATGGGTAATTAGTTAACGTATATGTAACAACCCACCTCGCTGAATGTGTGTTCTTGTAGCGGCTATAATAGAATGATTTCACTTTAGCCGCTATGCTAAACACATCCCCCTCGTGATCTCCGCCGGGTTCCTGTGTGAGAGAGCGAGAGCGCTGATTGGTTCAAACCGCGTTTTCCCCAAAACACCCGCGACTAGAGTCTCGCGATATAACTGTATTCAGATGTTTCTGTTTTTACAAGATTGCAAACACAATACGTTAACCCTTGTGCTGCATTAGATTTTTGACACCGTTGAGTGCATTAATGGACAAAAATGGCCACATATTAAACATTGCCTAAAATATTATATATTATTATTATTTTCCACTTTTACCAAGTTAAATCTTTTAACCAGCATCAGTCCTCGTCATAACTACCAAATATTTATTTAATTTCAGGATTTTAACCCTTTAAATACCAGTTTTGGTGGCGATACCATCAATTTGTATAAGAGGAAAAAACACAAAAATGCCATTATTTTCCATATACTAAATGCAAAGTGAAAACCTTGGATTTGGATTATCACAGTCTTGAATATGTCAAAGATTAGCGGCAACATTATTTCTGGTGCATTTAAAGATTTTGTGTTATGTCAGATTTAAAAAAAAAATCCCACGTAGCGCGTTAATGGACAAAAATGGTCACATATTAAACATTGCCTAAAATATTATATATTATTATTATTTTCCACTTTTACCAAGTTAAATCTTTTAACCAGCATCAGTCCTCATCATAACTACCAAATATTTATTTAATTTCAGGATTTTAACCCTTTAAATACCAGTTTTGGTGGTGATGCTATCAATTTGTATAAGAGGAAAAAACACAAAAATTTAATTATTTTCCATATACTAAATGCAAAGTGAAAACCTTGGATTTGGATTATCACAGTCTTGAATATGTCAAAGATTAGCAGCAACATTATTTTTGGTGCATTTTTATTTTTTTGTGATATGTAAGATTTTTTTTTTTTAAATCACACATAGCGCGTTAAGGACAAATTTGGTCCTATTTGAACCCATTAAAATATCAATTTTTTAACCCACTGTCATAATATCATAAAATCATAATTTCTATTCAAATACCCTGTCATTACCAAGCCTTGGGGTAAAATATTTACTTTTTACTGTTTTCCACCAGTTGGTACCATTTTTCATATAATTGACATACTGCAAACATCTGTAGTACTGCAAACATTTTCCTGATTTCTACTAGGTGATTATAACCTGTGCCTGTCTCACTACACATCAAAATTTGCTATAGAAAGAAAGCAAAACTACAAGATCACCATGAACATGAATTTAAATTTTTTCTATAAACAATTTAATTCTATAAACATAAAATTAGTGAGGCCAGCAGGGGGTGCTCTCCCTGTGCTCTGTGTGGGTCCTAACATAGTGGGACACTATACTGTCAAAGAGCACTGTCCTTCGGATGAGACGTTAAACCGAGGTCCTGACTCTCTGTGGTCATTAAAAATCCCAGGATGTCTTTCGAAAGAGTAGGGGTGTAACCCCGGCATCCTGGCCAAATTTGCTGTATGGCTGCCGTCGCATCATCCAGGTGATGCTGCACATTGGTGGTGGTTGAGGAGATTCCCCCTTCTATGTAAAGCACTTTGAGTGCAGAGAAAAGCGCTATATAAAATGTAATGAATTATTATTATTATTAAAACATATCAAAGCAAAATGGGTTCATTCTTCAGCTCATTTGCAGGAGCTGCAGAATTGCAATGCATGCTCCTTACAGATGTAAATGCCACATTTTGAGCAGGTGGTGGAGATTTTTCTTTTTTTGTTAGGGCAGAAACTGCACCCCCTCCTCTTGTCATGGGTGTCTGCAGACCCACTTTCCTCTGAATTTTCTGCTCAGTTTGAAATTGCCGCACCAAAGATGTGCACAGCTTTATAACCTTTGCATCAACCGCACTTTTATGATTTCTCAACAAGTCTAATCCAAAACAAAGGCAGACTTTGTTTTGGATCCCTCGCAGCTACATCTTTGTGTTGCCGCAAGATGAAAGGTGTTATTATTGTCTAAGGACTGACTGCATGGCTGTGTTTGTGCCTCTACGTATGTGAGAAATTATCAATTAACTTTGAAACATAGACTGCTAAAAAAAAAAACGAAGCTGTGTCAAAGGTTCATGTCTGTGCGTAAAATACGCATGAATCAAACCGAAAGAAAACAATGCAGTGAGAAGCGCTTTCTCTTGCTAAATGCACACACACACACACACACACAGACACGCCTACACACACATCATACACCACTGACACACACACAGAGAGAGAGAGAGAGAGAGAGTAGGCAGAAAGGGTAAAATATGACCTTCAGGATATTGTGATTTGTCACTCGCCTAAACACCATGTATTATATTTAGGCCCTACACACACACACTTTTGTCAACGCAGACACACATTGCTCTCAGACATCCACACATACTCAGAAACATAATTTTAGATCATTGAGCCATTAAAATTCTTCATAACAGTCAATAGTGCCCCTAGTGGAAACCAGGAAAATAACATGCAATTCACCCATAGGGAATACCTATGTAGTGACGTCATCTGGTGGAATACACTATATAATGCAAATATAATGCTTTTGCTTCAAAATGAAAGGATGTTTCAACATAAATCATGATTTGTGTATTAATGACGGCCCCGGCTTTAAACAAGGTTTTAATGGGTTTCAATGGGACATTTTTGTCCATTATGGTGCTGAGTGTTACTATTTGTTCTACACAAAGTGTGTTATACATATTTTGCAAAATGGGATAATTTTTTTTACATTTATCCCAAAAGTCACAATTTTGACAAATGACATATCATTTGCATTAAAACAGCCAAAATGGTCAAAGAAATTAAACTGCAAAAGACCAAAAATGTCCCTAATGCAGCACAAGGGTTAATATGGGCGAGATCAAGTCATGCACAATTTATGTAAGATTGCTTGGAAATCCATTTGACTGAAACATTATATCGATACCGATATATTTGATTATCTTGATATATCATCGTCTAAAAATCACGGTAGTAACATTATTTAAATATTTAATGTTTTAATATTATAAATGTAAAAAGGCCCTTCTGCACAAACTTTAAATTATATATACACATTTGTACAGTATAATTAATAATAGTAGGCCTACTATTAAATTAGCCTAATATTAAATTCATATTAAGTCCTTAATTACACCATGAGGATAAAACACGCAAATTGTTCATGTTGGCATCTGCCTCATTCAACTACCTACCATACCAAATGAATGTGTGCTAAAATACAGAGTAGCCTATGCTTTGATAAACAGCCTTTGGCACAGAAAATAAATAAAATGGTAATTTCCCACCTTGGAAAACTTCGTTTTGCTTTAACCCAACAATTGAAAAACTTTTTTCTCCTCTTCACTATGGTTCCCACATATTCTCTTTGAACAAACCTAACAGAACAATGATGCACTCATGTCAGCTTTAAAGCTGCCGTCGGCAACTCTGGCTGATTGAGTGGACTTAGGCAAAACTTTGAATGTTTACAACTCTCATGCCCCTCCCCCACTATCAACGAATACCCTCCCACAGAGTTCGTGCTCGTCAGTGCGCCATCACTCTTCGCTACTGCACGAACTTCAGGCGTGTGCATGTGATTGACGTGTGCATGCACGACTTGTGATTGACAGTCCTATCTCACACCCCCCTGCGCTGATTGGACACAATGAACCGGGAGCGGTGGATTTTTGCAAAACAAATAACACGCTCCAGGTGGAGTTAGAAGCTCGGGTTTTTTTCTAAAACCACTTTATGTTGTTCTGTCGGAATATAATGTCGAATTCGCTGAATATGATTTAAAAAAAGTTGCCGACGGCAGCTTTAAGTTATGCCTCCTGCAGTTATTATCAGCTTCCAAGAGAGATGTGCGCACACATGCAACATTTAATGCCAGCCAGCAATTTTCATTTTTTGATGGTAGCTTTAACACATTCTGTTGACCAAGTAACATTGCACCTACAGGTCTACTAAATGAGTGTTAATAGTCTAAACGTTAAGGAAACTAGTAGGGTTAAAATAAATTGACATGCTCTTGTCAAATTACTTAGTATGTCTTGGAGGACCAGCACAATAAAGAGTCAGATTACTCTGAAAGTAAGTTGACAGGTAGTTGCAAAGTTATCTATACGTGTAAAAGGGACCATCAAAATAAAGTGTTGCTGGTCTTAACGGTTGCACTGCCATCTTATGTATTCTAAACCCTGCATTACCCAATATAGCACGTCAAGAGGCAACCCTCATTATATGATACGTTAAGGTGCATAATGTAGGCCTATTAGAGTTCACGAAAACAAAAGTGGTGTGAAATAAAGCCACACACACACACACCATTAACTGCTGGTATTGATATTGTAGACAAGGTACATAGCAGAAAGACTTACAAAAAACATTTTGTGAAAGTTTTATTTGTAGCAGTACAAATCAGTTTTCCCTTTTTAGCCTTTGTTAAATGATTAAAGAACGAGTGAAGAACCAATGATTTGGAGAACAACTGGGGGAGGTCATTCATTTCATAGAACAACATTATGCGTTGCAAAACAATGACAAACAAATTCACATTGTTGTAGCAAAAAAGAAAAGTTGACCTCCTCAGTCCTCATTGATAACAACTGGAGGCATAGGAATATCCCTTATAGCACAGCCAGAGACACATTTGCTGCAACCAGACGGGCAGCAACCTGTGACAATAGAAGATAAATCAGTTAAGCCACCTCAGAGAGAGAAAAAAATAAATAAAAATAAATAAAGATAACGTTTACTAAGTACACTTACTCTTCTTGCAGGTTGTACACTGGCAGTTAGTGCACTTGCAGGTGGCACCACAGTTGCAAGTTCCAGCTACAAAACAAAAACGTTGCGGATATAACTCCCATTAAACGAATTCCATAACTAAAACTCAGATTGTCCTAAAAGCATAACTTTCATGTGGTTTGAGGCTTTATTGAAATCCACCTATCCCTACCCTTAAGTTGTATCTAATTTCAGGCCCAAACAAATCATTCACCTAATCTTTCCTAACGATCCGCTAGCTGCCCGCCCCATAAGCATGCCGTCCAAAAAACGCGTCTCTGTATCTTTTTTTTTACAGGCTATGCACTGTATGCAGACTAGGCTCTGAAATCCGCATACAAAACAAATGGGTACACCACCACCACTCAAAGCCAAAACAAACAGTGTTTCGACCAATCACCGACAGGGGCGGGGTTTCGACCAATCACCGACAGGGGCGGGTGTCGTGAGGTTTTGAGCTCGTGCACGGCTGGACGCGAAGTCGGAGCAACACCCGCCCCTGTCGGTGATTGGTTGAAACACTGTTTGTTTTGGTTGAGTGGTGGTGTACCCATTTGTTTTTGTGTGCAGATTTCAGAGCCTAGGCTGCATACAGAGATGCGGTTTTTGGACGGCGTGCTTGGGGCGGGCAGCTAGCGGATCGTTAGGAAAGATTAGGTGAACGTGATCATTTATGTTTCGGCCTTTTTTTGTGCCTGAAATGAGAAGTGAGTGACTGATACAACCTTTAAAACAATACAAATATTATACAATTAAATAAGCCCGGGCACGTAAAATGAATACGTCAGGACACCTGCAATTGTAGCCTAACTTGATTCCAAAACTAAATTCAACATAATTGTAAATTCAATGTCTAAAACACTTACTCTTGGCGCAATCACAAGGATCCATTTTTCCTCAAAAGTATCTCTAACGAGCCTGAAAGTCCTCTGAAAGTATCGCTTCACTCGGTTAGTGAATGAGTTGATGTAGAAGGTGCCAGAGAACTGATCGCGCGCTGCTTTTATACTGACTGAGTCACACACCGAGTGCAAAAGCCCGCCCGCTTCAGCCAGCACACGGTCATTCATCATTAATAATCACACCGGGTGCAAACTATCAAACAATCAAGAGTCATCATTCCCACCCTGTCACATCAATGTGTTGTTTTAACGATTAGGCCTATACCATTCCACTCCACTGGCTGAATGTGCTGTTTTTTCGTTTTGGGAGATGGAAAGACCTTCTTGTTTGATAGCATAATGTAGTTTGTTAGAATCAAAGAGGTATATAAAAGACCATACTTTGTTATACTTGCCCAGTCTTTGTACTTCAATTATTTTAGATTTCTGTGAGAAAAGCAAAGTAGCCAAATACGACTCATTTAAATATTAAAGTAAACACGTAGGCTATAAGAGTCGTAGGAAATAAGTTATGCCTAACTTGCGCAGATATTGGCCCATAGATGACTTTAAAGACACAGAAGATGCTCGCCTAGAGGCAATTTTTTATTTTTATTAAAGCTTTACTCTCTCCCATAATTGTTTGTTAACACAGTTGGTCCTGTCTGCACACGGCACTAGTGAAACAAACTGCGTGCGTGTGCGTGACGGCAGCACGGACTCTGCACTCGGCGGAGATGCGGGCGAAACTGAGTAAACAGAAGAATTGATTTGCACTCGTTTACTCTCTCGCTGCTGCCCGGAGTATTTTTCCATTACCAATTATTCATTACAACTAAACTGATGTAACGAGTGCAGTGTCTGAATTTTGGGGGTGAAGATAAATAATTTAAAGCATTAAAATGTCAAAAAACGCACGTTTAGAACACACTCAACAAGTGCTCACCTTCTGTGAATAATCTGTTAGTGGTGTTGTGTTAGTGTATCTCTTAGTAGCCTAATATCTGTTAGTGACATATGCTAATTGAAGTGACTCACTGCCCTAACTTCCCAGCCAACATTTGTATGTGGGGCCCTCATGGGCAGTGCCATAAGCCTTAAGGACTTTTAAATAAACTCTTAAGAAATTGAGTAACTCAATTAAAACAATGCACCCGACCCGGCCCTCCCCCATCTGACTTGACGACAACTCAAAGGTTAGCGCGGGCTGTTTGAGCTCTCTTCCGTCTCCAGAACAGTACTCTTCTCAGCGTCGCAGAATTGTTGCATTTCCTCTGTGAAATTCAGGTGTGTGTATATGTTTCATTTTATCTATAAAATCATTACTGTGCTTTAAATAATTTTATTTCATGCAAAACAGCATACAGAGGTCTACAGAGTCTTTTCGCTTGATTGAAACGCCTTGCATTAAACACACGGCTTTATTCATAAATGTATTCATAATTTGAATGATAAAATGTTCGTCAGAACTGTGCACTGTTTGTTTATTGGCAGGTGATGGAGAGTCGCGTCGCAGCATCTTTTGGCTATGAGTGAAACGCCGTACTACGGTGCCCGAGAGAGCTCAACGTGCTGCAACTGAAGAAAGCACATCCAAATCATCCAAATAGAAAAAAACGCATGCAAATAGAAAAAAACACCCGCAAATTAAGAAAACATCTTCATCAGTTTCACAACACACGTGTGCTCCAAATACAGAAACGCGCTGCAAAAGTTCACAACACAACCAAATACAGAAACGCGCTGCAAAAGTTCACAACACAACCAAATACAGAAACGTGCTGCAAATACCACCAGAGAATGAATTCCTTCACGTTTTTCTTCTGTATCTTTTTTATTTATTTTAGTTTTCAGCTCATTGTTATTTTCTCATGTATTCTGATGACATTGAACATATTGTTAGTACATTTTGTATATTGTATAGAAGTTGTATGTCATAAAAATTTAATCTCTATATGTTTTGCAACAAAAAAAAAAAGTTAAAAGAAAGTACTATTTTGAGATGTAAGCACGTCCCAGCCGGTTCATCACTTATTTGGTTCCCCTGGAAACATTTCCGTTGTGGTCTGTGTTATTTGCAATGGACACAGCGACCCCATGGACTTCAATGGAGAAAAGTGAAGTCAATTAGAAGCACTCACTTCCTGATTGCCAAGCTTACTGCGCAGGCTCAAACTAAGCTTGACGACGTAGATGTGACGTAAGCAACCTGTCTGACAGTAGTACGTCTTCTACTAGCTGTGCCAAGAGAAATCTGAATTCCTCAAAACGTTGTTGAAAATATTTTGTCCCGTTGCTTTTATGGACTCTCTATGGGCTTCTTCCTTGACTTTATCGAACTTTATGCCTCCTCGTCCCCCCAATTGCGTCATAGACAGTAAAAAATTGCCCGCAAGCTTATCCTCCTATCTGTACGGTAATTTCTCGACTGTGCGACGGAGAGTCGCGTGTTATGACGCAATCGTTAGCCTATTTTTACAAAAACTGCTTCTGCGAGGCCATAACGTAACATACAAGGTAATGGAGCCCTTTATACATTGTCTTGTTTCTTTAGAAATAAACAATGGACAAATGGAGTCTTTAACCGCCTCAGATGTAAAGTTATTCGCTGTCAAAGTGACGCAAAAAAAATGAATGGGAGTCAATGGAATGCTAACAGCAGGTGAAGGCTTGTTAGCCAATGGCGGCCCCCTGGCAGACTTCAGTTTCCGGCTGGTGGATTACCCCTTTGGTTATTTGCAGCGCGTTTCTGTATGTTGTGTTGTGAACTTTTGCAGCGTGTTTCTATATTTGGAGGTCACGTGTGTTATGAAACTGATGATGTTTTCTTAATTTGCGGGTGTTTTTTTCAAATTGCATGTGTCTTTTTCTATTTGCATGTGTCTTTTTCTATTTGCATGTGTTTTTTTCTATTTGCATGTGTTTTCTTCAGTTGCAGCACGTTGAGCTCTCTCGGCCACCGTACAGGACGGCGGTCTAAACATAGACAGTATAAGAAGTGGACAGAGCCATCTCATTGGAACTCAGTTGAGACAATTGAAGCCCATTTTTAGCGATTTTTTAGCACTTCCGTTCCTGACGCGCAGACTCAAATCAACTCAAACTGAGCTTGATGACGTGAGCAACCTGTCTGACAGATGTAAATCTTCTAGTAGCTGTGCGTGAAAGCTGCCAACGTTAATCTTGCAGAGACGACGAGCTTGAGCAAAGAGTTCTTTGGCGTGAGTGAGCAGGAGTAAGTAATTTGTATAGTATTTATTTTAAAATGTAACTCCAGTACGCCATATTAAGTTAATGCATTGATTGCATGCGAGCTTCTCCTCCTGTCTGTACGGTCATTTCTGTACTGTGCGACAGAGAGTCGAGTGGTTATGACGCAATCGTTAGCCTATTTTTACAAAAACTGTTTCTACGGGGCCATAATGTAACATAGAAGGTAATGGAGCCCTTTATACATTGTCGTGTGTCTTTAGAAATAAATAATGGACAAATGGAGCCTTTAAACGCCTCAGATGTAAAGTTATTCGCTGTCAAAGTGACGCCAAAATGAATGGGAGTCAATGGGAATGCTAACGCAAGTGAAGTTCTGCTACAAGATGGCGGCACGCGGCCGGCTTCAACTTCCGGTCGATGGATTACCCCCTTGGGTCTAAACCGCGTTAAGTTCACCCACAGAGCGCGAGTAAATCTCCGGCACGAGAACCTGCGCTGATACGTGGAAATTATATACCGGTTGATAACACTTGAATGTTTAAATGTTTAATTTTTACTTCTAAAATGTTTTTTCCACGAGTTTTAATGTGGACAATATTGTATACATGACGTTAAAACAGTATAAAATATATTGCTGTACTCATTGACAATAAAGGCTAATATGTATACGTAGCCTACCGGTGGTATATGGAATATTTTACAAAAGTTTAGAGGAATTAAAGTTTATATTACTCATAAATAAAAACAGTTAATATTACTCATAAATATATTTTTAAATGTTTCCCCCCAATTATTTCTGCTCAATTTTATTTGTTAATGTAGTACCAAATGCAGTTGCAGATCTACTTTTTTAACCTACATTTACTCTTTACATTTAATATTTCTAAGTGTAAAAATGTTTCACCAAAAAAAATTGAGTAAAGCATTTTAGAGTGTGCAAACAAATTGGAGTTTCATTCACATTTTACAGAAT
This sequence comes from Semotilus atromaculatus, assembly GCA_031834385.1. Taxonomy (NCBI): domain Eukaryota; kingdom Metazoa; phylum Chordata; class Actinopteri; order Cypriniformes; family Leuciscidae; genus Semotilus; species Semotilus atromaculatus. Next base: position 5,460,635 of record JAULUF010000001.1, read on the forward strand.
CCTTCACCAGATGGTCTTTCACCATTCCACATACTGTACATGGCCTGCAGGACAGTTATCAGCTTCCAAGAGAGTAAAAAAATAACTAACTATTCAAACTATTTACATACAGTGTCAATAGACAAGAGGTCATGATGTTCAAAAGGTCATTGATTTGGGTTGATTTAGTGTGAGTAATAACTCCTAATAAAATGCTATATAAAAATCATCAATTGCCTCCTGTGAAATGTCTCCTACTGTGACAGCTGCCATAGCGTGTTGACTGTTTGTCTGAGTGAGTGGAGGGGGCGTGGCTTAGCCATAGGTAAATTCCAACGAAGACCTAAAGCTTGCTCTTGTGGGTCTGAACTATGCTCAGAAAGCCACAGTTCAGTGCTGACTACTCTGGTGTTGTGGCAAAAACAATTATCAAACAAAAAGCATCACAGGGTAAAAGACATCAGGATTCGAATTATATTTTAAAAGATTTATTCTTGCAAGAATGATCTCCATGATCTCCATCCACACACACAGACCGGCTGCCGCATGGAGGAAGAGAGAGATGACTGAGGAGGGGTTTTCTGGCAGTCTTTATACTGTTTTTTCAAAGCTATCTCTTGTCACTCTTTTGTTTAGACAAGAGGAACAAAAAGGAACTTTATGACTACCTTTAGGACCAGGGGGGTCTTTCTCTCCTCTGAAGTCAGAGGTCGCTGCCCAACCACCTCCTGAATGTCTCACACACACAACCTCCAGGTGTATAAACTTAACAACAGAGACCAGGGTCCTCTGTTCCCGTACACAGAACACAGATAAAGAATCCATTGGCATTCCTTTGTTAAATCTTTACTAATATCAATGAAAATATAAACATTTCCACAACACTGGCATCAACTTGGAGGTGTTCTATTACCGCAGGTACATTGCTGGCCCACTGGCAGATTTCAAAGCCACAAGAAGACAAAAGACTGCACATCCTGTCGATGAGGTTACGGGCCTTCTCTGTGGAGTCAAGACTGCAGGTGAGCCCAAATGGAAGAACCTGCCATTTAAAGACACTTGGTTCTTCGTCCCTCTTCATGTCTCTCCAGATGAAACATAACAATGAGCGATCTTCTGGCAGAAGTCAGATCTGGTGGAACATTGCTTTAATGTGTCCACTGATAGCCACCGCATGCTCAAGGATAACCGAAGGAGGACACCAAGCAAAGAAGGAAGATGGGACCCGGAAGAAGGTGATCATTTAGCCCTTGACCCCTGTATTGATATTAGGAATTGAAAACAAGCCTTGCTTTGCTGTTGTGATGGACTAAGTGATGAGGGAGGTACCAAGTGGTGTAGCATATCTCATTATGCCATCTACATTCATCCTTACAGTGCGCTGCTCGAGCTTCTCAAGTGCTTGCTGGTCAAGCTTGGATCTGGTGGCTGCTTTCTCACTGATATAGGGCAACTTCACATGCGTTTGGAGATCAAAGTTGTTAGACCTCACTGACGTAAAGATACAGTGCTGCTCTTCCAAAGGAAGATGGACCAAGCTGGCTGGTCCTTGAAGTGTCCAACCCAGGGAGGTACATATTGCTACAGGTCCCCCAGAAGGGCCAACCCGAACAGGCTGGGTAGGGATGAGCAAATGCGGAAAGTCAGAACCAATCAGCAGTACAGACTTCACTTTGTCAATTGCTGGGATTGGCAACCCTTGATGCGATGAGACGTGCTTTCTCCAGCTCCATCTCCTTCCGCTTAATGTGGCGCTGTCGTTTTGAAGTTGGTGATCAGTTCCTTGGTCTTGTGCGCTGCACAAGCCTCTTCATCCAACTGCCGACTTCTCCTTTGCTGCTCTCTTGAGTAAATCTTCTCTTTCATATAGCGCATGTCGTGCTTGTTGATCCAGGAACTCACACTGTTCTTCAGCTTTGCTCTCCTCATCTGTCTCTGCATCTCTGCAAGCTCCATGCTCTTCAATTTCTCCTCTACAATAGCAGTCTGTAGATCAGTCAGTTGTGAAGCTGTTGTCCTGCTCGATCCAGAGCTTCTGCTGGTCTTTGTTCTTGATTGGCTATGACCTGAACGTGCTGAATATGGTCTACTAGACACAGTCACATGGTCTGATTGTGCAGCTGAAATGGTAGCGACTGACGTTATACTGCTGGCATCGGCACTAGAATCTGTAATTTGGCTGGGTTGATACCCAACGTCATAATCATCGTAGGCTGGTGGATGTCTGTACTCTCTACCGCTGAGTACGAGGATGCACAATCGGTTCTGTGACCTCCTGCTCTGACTGCATGTTGTCTATTTGTTGTTGTCTATACCATCTGTAAGAGATGGAACTCTGGATTGTTCAGATTTTTTCTTTGTTGGTTTTTCTGCACGAACACACAGTTTTGAAGTTTACATGCTCATCGTGACCCAGCGCAGTGTATTAAGCGCATGGTCTTAAAGGGAATACTATATGGTTATCAGTAAAGGGAAAGACACATGCCCTCTACTATTGAAACATGAAAGGGATAAACTTTTCTACAGCTGTTGAAGAACCATCACAATGAAGAGTTAGCAGATATTACTCTAATGAGAGTAAGTTGACAGGTAGTTGCAAAGTTGTCTATACAGAATGTGTGAAAGAGACCATCAAAATAAGTGTTAGCAAAATTAATAGTGGGTGGGTTTTAATGATCACACTGCCATCTTATGCATTACAAATATGGCACTTGAACAGCAGGTCAAGAACCAACCCTCATTTTATTAGTTAAGGAGGTGCGTAATGTATATTAGAGTTCATGAAAGCAAAAGAGGTATGAATTAAGGCCACAAACTGCTGACATTGATATATTGTAGACAAGGTACATGGCAAAAAGACTTACAAACACCTATTTAAAAAGAAACGACATCTTGTGACAGTCTTATTTGTAGCAGTAAATCAGTGCATTGTTTTCCCTCTTTAAATGATTCCACAACATTAGTCAGATTTGGAGAACAACTAGAAGGTCATTCATTTTATAGAAAGACAACATTATTATAGGATACAAAACAATGACAAATACAGATGGACAAATTCACATTGTTGTAGCAAAACATCAGATTAACATCACAATCCTCATTGACAGCAGCTAGAGCCACAGGAATTGCCCTTACATATACAGCCAGAGGCACATTTGCTGCAACCAGACGGGCAGCAGGAACAGCAACCTGTGACAATAGAAGAGAAATCAGTTTAGCCACCTCAGAAATATATAGCCTACTTTTTTTTCTTTTTTTTATTAAGAAAACGGTTATGAAGTTCACTTACTCTTCTTGCAGGTTGTACACTGGCAGTTAGTGCACTTGCAGGTGGCACCACAGTCGCAAGTTCCAGCTACAAAAACCATTTATAAAAACGTTGCTGATATAACTCCCATTAAACGAATTCAATAGAACTAAAACTATTATCAGATTGTGCTACCAGCATGGCTTTAAAGTCAAACTATCCCTACCTATAAACGATACAAATATTTTACAATTAAATAAGCCCTGGTAAAACAATCTGACAGGTAAAATGAAACGTTGAAAATTAAATTCAATCTAATTTTAAATTCAATGTCTAAAACACTTACTCTTGGCGCAATCACAAGGATCCATTTTTCCTCAAAAGTATCTTTAACGAGCCCGAAAGTCCTTTGGAAGTATCGCTTCACTCGGTTAGTGAATAAGTTGATGTAGAAGGTGCCAGAGAACTGATCGCGCGCTGCTTTTATACAGCTCTGACTGCACAGTCACACACCGAGTGCAAAAGCCCGCCCGCTTCAGCCAGCACACGGTCATTCATCATTAATAATCACACCGGGTGCAAACTATCAAACAATCAAGAGGCATCATTCCCACCCTGTCACATCAATGTGTTGTTTTAACGATTATATAACTACCATTCCGCTCCACTGGCTGAATGTTGATTGCTGTTTGTTTACGTGATTATATAATTCGATGCTTGTTTGTTATTTTCGTTTTGGGAGATGGAAAGACATTCTTATATCAAGTAAAATCAAAGAGATCTATAAAAGACCATATTTTTCATACTTGCCCAGTGTTTGAGCTTCTTTAATGGTTTTAGATTTCTTTGAGAAAGGCAAAGAAACATTAAATAAGTCTAAATAGATTAGGCTATGCCAAAATTACGCAGATATTGGCCCATAGATGACAATAACGTCAGAAGATGCTCGCCTAGAGAGGCGATTTTTGATTTTATGAAAGCTTTATTTGTTATGTTCTATGTTAGTGTTCATGTTCATGGACTGTAATACTGATCCAGTCCGCTAGAGGCTTTGAGAGAGAAGGGTCTGGATGGGAAAAAGGAGTAGAGAAGAAAAAGAAATAAAAACAAGTTTGATGATGGAATAAATAACTCGTCCTCTCTTCTTGTTGATTTCTTCTGATTACGAGTCCCAACATTACATTATTCTCTCCCATAATTGTTTGTCAACACAGTTGGTCCTGTCTGCACACGGCACTAAAGTGAAACAATAAACTGCGTGCGTGTGCGTGTGACAGCAGCACGTGGTCCCTCTGTCTGCACTCGGCGGAGATGCGGGCGAAACTTCAGTAAACAGAAGAATTGATTTGCACTCGTTTACTCTCTCGCTGCTGCCCGGAGTATTTTTCCATGACCACTTATTCATTACAACTAAACTGATATAAGTACAGAGTGTCATTGAAGTTTGGGGGTGAAGATAAATAATTTAAACAAGCATTAAAATGTAAAAAAACGCACGTTTAGAACACTGCTCACTCAACAAGTGCTCGCCTTCTGTGAATAATCTGTCATTTTAGTGGGATATGCTAATATAAGTGACTCGCTGCCCTGACTTCCCAGCCAACACCTATGTGGGGCCCTTATGGGCTGTGCCATAAGCATTAAGGGACTTTAAATAAACTTAAGAAATTGAGTAAGTTTACTCAATTAAAACAATGCACCCGGCCCTCCCCATCATCTGACTTGACGACAACTCAAAGGTTCTTCTTCTTCTTCTTCTTCTTCTTCTTCTTCTTCTTCTATGGATTTATTGGCGGGTTGCATACCAACTTTATGGTGCATACCGCCACCACCTGTACTGGAGTGTGAAGTGATTTCAGTCTAGAAGTATGTTAAAAGATGTCTATATTCTATTCCTAAGACCACTATGCTTTATGAATTTTAAAACTGACCTTACAATTTCCCCGGATCCTTGTTTTGTGTTCAATATGTTATTGATTGTAAATTCTTTGCATCCCATTTCCTTTAGTTCACTTATTAAATCCTTTCTTTCCTGTTCATACCTGGAACAAAATAACAACACATGTTCAACCGTTTCCTTTACTTGGCATATTTCGCATAAACCAGTACCATGTTTCCCTATAATATGAAGTGTTGAATTAAGTTTTGTATGTCCCATCCTTAGTCTTGTTAAAATAACCTGATCGTCTCTCTTTAAAATTTTTGTCAATATACTTTGTCTTACAGTATTATGTAGATTATAAAAATGTCCTTCCATCTTGCTTAATGCAACTGTAATAGGAATGATCAATTTAAGTGACTCTTTAGCCATTCTATCAGCTCTTTCATTACCTGGAATATCAACATGTGCTGGTACCCAAACAAATTTTATTATTGTTCCAGTTTGCCTTAATCGATACAAAATATTCAGTATTTCTATATAGATATCATATCTAACTGTTTGATATGTTTGTAGGCTTATAAGTGATGCCATTGAATCTGAACATATAACAACTTTACTTGGCATCACTTCTTCCACCCAACTAAGTGCCATCTGAATTGCCACCAATTCTGCTGTATACACAGAAGTCCCATCTGTTAATCTTCCACATTTCCCTATTTTAAATTCAGGTACATAAAATGCTGATCCAGTACGACCTATCTCTGGGTTTCTTGATCCATCTGTGTATACAGGAAGGAATGAAAAATAAACTGTTCTTAAATATTCAATTGTATAGCTCTTAATATCACATTGTCCTTTTTTAACATTTTCATGAATTTGTAGATCAACTTCAGGTTGGCTAAAAAACCAGGGGGATATCTGAGAAATGGTAGTCGTTGATGAAAATAATATATTATTTAGCGACATTTCTGTAGCCCATTCCTTTGCATTCCAAGCAAATCCTGTTCCTGTTAAGTTTATAGTTTCCCAACTCCCCTCTATTATTGCATTTGTAAATTGATCCTGTTTATGCCCAAGTAAATTGATCCAGTAAGCAACAGATAATTTTTGACGTCTTATTTCTAATGGGGTCTCTCCTGTTTCCACTTGCATTGCTGAGATTGGGGTTGTTCTAATTGCTCCAGTGATGCATCTCAAAGCTCGAGCCTGAATTAAGTCTAACCTTTTAAGCATACTAGTTGATGCTGATCCATAAATAATGCATCCGTAATCCAAAACGGATCGTAATAGAGCACAATATATTTTGATTAAAAATTGTTTATCAGTCCCCCATTCTTGGCCTACTATACATCTCATTAGATTGAGTACTTTGCTGCATTTCTCTTCAATATGTTTGATATGAATTTTCCAAGTTAATTTTTAATCAAACCATAAACCTAAATATTTAAAATTTGATACCCTTTCCAGTGGCTGTTTATATAAATAAAGTTTATTATTTTCTGAAATCCTCTTTTTAGTAAAAAACTGACAGCACGTTTTGGAAATAGAGAATCTAAATCCCCATTCCAGTGACCATTTCTCAACATTCTCAATTGCTTCTTGTATTTTTTTCACTATATATTTAACATTTCTTCCCCTCTTCCAAATTGCTTCGTCATCTGCATATAATGCTGTTTTAATTCCTGGATGAATTCCTTTATATATATCATTGATCATTATGTTAAATAATACAGGACTTATGGCACTTCCCTGTGGTGTTCTGTTTTCTACATTCACCAACTGAGATAATGTATTGCCTACCTTGACTTGAATCGAACGTCCAAATAAAAAACTTAAAACCCAATTATAAAATCTTCCTTCAATTCCAATTCTTTGCAACTTTAATAGCAATCCTTCTCTCCACATCATATCATATGCTTTTTCAATGTCAAAGTATACTGCCACTAACACCTCTTTCATTGCTAAAGCCTTTTTAACATCCGTTTCTAATCTTATTAATGCATCTAAGGTGGATCTACCTGGTCGAAAACCATACTGATACGGAGCTGTTAATCCTTTGCTTTCTAACACGTAATAAAGTCGATTAACAATCATTTTTTCCATTACTTTACAAAGGTTAGACGTCAGAGCTATCGGCCTATAATTTCCAGCTATTGTTGAATCTTTCCCTGGTTTTTGAATAGGGATTACTATAGCTTGTTTCCAGGATAGCGGTAATTGTCCTTCTGTCCAAATTTTGTTAAAAAGATCCAATAATACTTTAAGTGTTACTTCATCCAACTGTTTATTCATAATATAACAAATTCTATCTTTTCCAGGGGCAGTACTTCTAAACCTCATTAATACTCTTTTAAGTTCCCACATATTAAAGTCAGCATCCAAAGCTGTTTGACTGTCAATTCTTTTTGTATAAATATCCTGATGCTTTAAAATTTCTTCCCTCCTTATCTTATAATTTATTCCTAAGTTATCTGAACTGTGAGCCTTTTGGAAGGTGGAAGCTAACATTTCTGCTTTTTCTTCTTGCGTCACTGCTGTTTTCCCTTCATCACCTATGACTGGAATATTCCGAGTTCTATAAACACCAACCATCTTTTTAAGGACACACCATACTTCTCCTAGTTGGGTTTCCCTTCCTATAGTGGAGCAGAATGATTGCCAATACTTCCTTTTTGCCTGCTTTATTATCATCCTTGCCTGAGCCCGTTTCCTCTGACATATAATTAAAGTTATGGGTATTAAGGTTTTCTTTAACTCTCTAAATGCTTTATTCTTATCTTTAACAGCTTTAGTGCATTCATCATTCCACCAAGGAACAATTTTCAACCTGCCTTTACCTTCTGATTTAGGAATGGATTCTTCAGCTGCTTTTATAATAATTGCATTTATTCGTTCAGAGCACAGGTCTATATCTTCTTCTAAGCTAAAATTCTTAAATCCATCATTACAAAAACTGTTAAATTTATCCCAATCAGCTTTATCAAACCTCCATCTATTTTGCATTATTTTATTTTATTTTGCTGACAAATTTCCAATCCAACATCACATGTTATTGGAAAGAGATCACTTCCTAATGTTGATTGATCTAGAACTTCCCATTGACATTCCAAAGCTATAGCTCCAGAAAACATCAAAAGTTGATGACTCCCTTATATTGTATCTAGTACCCTTCCCATTATTTAAACACACTAAAGCAAATTCCTCCATAAACTCTTCTACTATCCTTCCATTATTGTCTGTGCATAAACTTCCCCAAAGTGAATTATGTGCATTAAAATCCCCACACCATATCAAATTGTCCCCAGCTTTGCTCCTTATTTTATTTAGATCATCTAATAATAACTGATTGCAAGGATTATAAAAGTTTACTACCTTTAATCCCCCTCCCTGTGTCCACACCTCTACAATAACACATTCCCCTGGAGCATCTATTATTTCTCTAAAAGCCACCCCCTCTTTAACAAATGTCCCACATCCTCCACCATTTGTACCAACTCTATCCTTTCTAACCAAATTATAGCCAGGAATGCTAAAATTTAATTGCAGACGAAGCCAAGTCTCCTGAATGCATAAAATATCAGGTAAAACTGCAAGCTGATAAACAAATCTTTTAAATTCTTGTCCATTCGCAATCAAACTTCTAGCATTCCACTGTAAAATTTTCATATTTTATTTTTTACCTCTTTGACTTCCCGAGGGATCACCCATCCCTACTGTTCCTTCAGTTTGTCCAAGTATCGTTTGAATCTGTTCCACAGATACTTCAGTAATACCCAGATGTCTGGCAGCTGCAGATATAATAATTTTCAGCTTTTCTGTTCTTTTGTCTGTTTGACCTGAGCAATTAATGACTTCTGCAATAAAAGCTACAAAATTAATTTTGCTTATCACAAGTATGTTTTCGTCCTCAAGACACTTATGACTACAAGTATCTTTAGATTGGGTTATGTTATTTTCAATCAAATCTCCATTAGTCACTTGAACTTGCTTGACTGCTTGAGCATATGATATATTCTGTACAGTTTTGATTCTCATTGCTTCCGTAGCTTGTTTTTGGGCTTTACAACCAAGAAACGCTGCACTGTGTGGTCCTCCACAATTACAACATTTGGGTTCAACCCCCTCTCCACATTGCCCGTAATCATGTTCTCCGCCGCATTTGCAGCATCTTTTTTTCCCTTTACAAACTGTTGCTACATGCCCCAACCGTTGGCAATTAAAACATCTCAATGCTGGTCTCACAAACGGCCTGACCGTATAGGACATATACCCTATCTTAATGCGTTCCGGTAAGTTTTTACCATTGAAAGTTAGTACAACAGTAGTACTGCTTTCTTTTTTACCATTTCAAGCAGACGATTCACTTCTGTCACCATGTCGTTTGTAATTTGTGCCTTTAAGACCTCATTTGATAAAGCTACAGGAACCCCCGTAATCACTCCCTTAAGATTATCAAGTTCTCCCGGTACATAACATTTGACTGGTTTACCTCCTAGCTCTTTGGTCATCAATGCAATCTCTTGTTGCTTTTTGTCAACACAAAAAAGGAGGACACGGTTGTTAGAAAGATACCTTGCTGATTTAATATTTCCAATTGATTTTTTGATCATTTTTGTTAGTTTCATTGGATTATTGATGTTTTCGACTGTTCCAGAAAATGCAACCATTACTTTGTATTCTATCTCCATTTTCCTTGTTTTGTTTATTCCTACTACTCTTGTAATGTTGTCATCAGACTCAGAATCTCTATTTTTCCTTTTGTTTGATGCATCAGTAATCTGAGACCATCCCCCACTATCAATCACTGAAGAATCATCTTCATCATCCATACTACCTGCATCCATCCTCTCCAGTCTCAGCACAGTTGTTGCTAACCCGCCAAAATCACCTAATCGCCAAATCTCCAAAGCTGACCGCCGCACTTCCCAGCCAACAGCAATGTCTGACTCTTCCTGTATCAGATACAGCCTCAAGCCCGTCTCACTGTCTACCTCTTCAGAATGCTTAACGCAGTGATCCAACTCAAAGGTTGAGTTAGCGCGGGCTGTTTGAGCTCTCTGCCGTCTCCAGAACAGTTCTCTCAGCGTCACAGAATTGTTGCTTTTTATTGTATGTTTCATTTTATCTATAAATTCATTACTGTGCTTTAAATCATATTATTTAATGCAAAACATTATTTAACGCATAATGTATGCGCCTGTCTTTTCGCTTTAGAGGAAATAAAGTTTATAGCCTATTACTCCTAAATAAAAACAGTTAGTATTACTCATAAATATTGTTCTTTTTTAGTTTCCAGAGATCTTGAATGAACATTTTCGCTTTGGTGGTGAAGGGTAGGCCTACATGATATCCAAGTGGATCATATTGGCCCTCATTTAGGGTATCAAAAGTGCGTAGGCCTACACCAAATTTCCAGCGTACACCTGGCGTACACCCAAAACCACGGTGACTTTGAGATTTATCAATATGGACGTTGGCGTATGGCACGCTCAAATCCTACGCCAGGTCAGGACGTGGTGTAGCCTACATGTACGTTTTGAGTTAGTGCGGAAATGCGCAGAAAAACAATTCCTAACACCACAAAACGCACTGACAAACTAAAAGATATGACAAAAACAACAACAACACCAACATAGCCTAGGCTAAAAATCTGTCACAATTCCGGCAAAAGTAATGATTATGAATATGTAAAATATAGCAAGGAGATATTTTAATTGTTTATTAATAAAGAAGTGTTTTCTTTGTGTCGGCTGCAAAGATGAAGTTGACGATGCCGATCGTGATCTTCGCAGTAGTGAACGCGCCAGAAAGAAATGCACATTTCATACGGATCACATAAAGCAGAGAGCAGTCTGTGTCTGTTTTCTTTCGTTTTGAATTGCTCTGTTTAAAAATAGACATGTCTGTGAGGCTAGGCTACCTTATACGCTGCGTTGTTCATTTATGAGACGAGCTCACGCGCCGGCGCATCCGCTTCGTGATTATCTGTCGTCTGCTATATTTACTTCTTATTTATTAAATCCAGGCAATTGGTTGATGAAACATTGATTAAAATTAAGATACAATTAATACAAAACGAAATTCAGTTTAAAGAAAGATTTTGTCCTTTCTGTTTGATGTCTCTGTGGAAGTTTTAAAATATCTTTTAGTGCCGCATTCAGAGTGGTCACGTCCGTAACATTGTTTTTTCCTTATAAATGCGAACACGAATAATAATAATAAGAAAATAAGAATATTACAAATTGACATGCAATTATTAATGTGAATGAATGGTACTCCACATCACATCATCATCACTATTGTACACCCCAATAGATGTGACGTGATACGAAATTAAATGCTAATTGTTTCAAAACACCTGCTGTAAAATAATGCATTGTGATAGGTCATTTGATCTCCACGTCAGAGAAGTTTCTCTTCTTTGCCGTCTTCCGTGTGTCCATGGCGTAAAATGAGGGCGTGGGGGAAGCGGAGACTTGAATGTATAGGGGCGTGTTATTCTAATGACGATAGTTTTCAGCGGCATTTATCAAGGGCAGGTATTGTGTACCAGGATTTCAAAGGTACGCACAGCTTCATACATCAGGCGGTGAGAGGAGTGTAAGCATAATCTTACGCCAACATATACGCCCGTTTCTACGCAAGAATGATAAATGAGGGCCATTGTGTGGCCAGTACCTTGTACACGTTTCATAGTGTGGGTTTGGAGTAGTCAACTTGGCGATGTTTATATCCAAGGTGGTCAGTGAGACAATTCCAACAAAGACCTAAAGCTGGCTCTTGTGGGTCTGAACTATGCTCAGAAAGCCACAGTTCAGTGCTGGCTTCAACTGGGAGGTGTTCTATTACCGCAGGTACATTGCTGGCCCACTGGCAGATTTCAAAGCCACCAGAAGACAAAAGACTGCGCATCCTGTCTATGAGGTTACGGGCCTTCTCTGTGGAGTCAAGACTCTGCAAACAGTTGTCAACATAGAATGCCTGCTCTATAGACCTTTGAACATCTTCGTAGCTTTCGCTGTTGTCCTACACATGCCTTTGGAGTGCATATGTGGCACAACAAGGACTGCAAGTGGGCCCAAATGGAAGAACCTGCCATTTAAAGACACTTGGTTCTTCGTCCCTCTTCATGTCTCTCCAGATGAAACGTAACAATGAGCGATCTTCTGGCAGAAGTCGGATCTGGTGGAACATTGCTTTAATGTGTCCACTGATAGCCACCGTGTGCTCACGAAACCGAAGGAGGACACCAAGCAAGGAAGGACCCAAGATGGGACCCGGAAGAAGGTGATCATTTAGCGCTTGACCCCTGTATTGAGATGAGGAATTATAAACAAGCCTTGCTTTGCTGTTGTGATGGACTAAGTGATGAGGGAGGTACCATGACTCAGTAGAGGAATCTACAACCTCAGGTGTCAATCTCTTCACAGACAGCAATTTCAAGCTTTTGGACCTCTTGACATGGTTTGATTGATGTTGTTGGCGATCCGTCGTTCTGTACTTCGAAGTAGTGAAAGACAAGCAGATTTAGGTGCTTGTAGACATGGACTGTCCTTCCTTCTGAGAAGTGGTGTAGCACATCTCATTATGCCATCTACATTCATCCTTACAGTGCGCTGCTCAAGCTTCTCAAGTGCTTGCTGGTCAAGCTTGGATCTGGTGGCTGCTTTCTCACTGATATAGGACAAAGAATGAATTTGCCACTGTTTCTTCACATGCGTTTGGAGATCAAAGTGGTTAGACCCCACTGATGTAAAGAAACAGTGCTGGTGCGATGCGATGAGACGTGCTTTTTCCATCTCCTTCTGCTTAATGCGGCACTGTCTTTCAAGCTGCTTGGTGATCAGTTCCTTGGTCTTGGCCAAGCCTCTTCATCCAACTGCCGACTTCTCCTTTGCTGCTCTCTGACTAAATGTTCTCTCTCATATAACGCATGCTGTGCTTGTTGATCCAGGATCTCACACTGTTCTTCAGCTTTGCTCTCTTCAATTTCTCCTCTACAATAGCCATCTGTGGATCAGTTGTGAAGCTGTTGTCCGGCTGGATCCACTAGAATCTGTAATTTGGCTGGGTTGATACCCAACATCATAATCATCTAAGTAGGCTGGTGGATGTCTCTACCGCTGAGTACGAGGATGCACAATCGGTTCTGTGCCCTCCTGCTCTGACAGCATGTTGTCTTCAAGGTTGATATCATCCAGCTCAAAGGACCATTTGTGATGAAACTCTAGATTGTTCAGATAGTCCTTGAAGACTGGTGACTCCGGTAAGAGAATAAGGACTCTGAGAGTTACATTCAAAACTTTAATATGAGCACATAAATAACATGAGTAGGGTTTTTCTGCACAAACACACGCAGCTTTGAAGTTTACATACTCAACATGACCCAGCACATGCAGTGTATTAAGTGCATGGTATTAAAGGGGATACTGTATGGTTATCAGTAAAGGGAAAGAAATGTGCCCTCTACAGTTGAAACATGAAAGGGATAGATTTTTCTACAAATTTTGAAGGTCCATCATAATAAAGAGTTAACAGATATTACTCTGAGAGTAAGTTGACAAGTAGTTGCAAAGTTGTCCATACAGAATGTGTAAAAGAGACCATCAAAATAAGTGTTAGGAAAATTAACAGTGGGTGGGTTTTAATGATCACACGGCTATCTTACGTATTACAAATATGGCACTTGAACAGCAGGCCAAGAGCCAAACCTCATTATATGATAAGTTAAGGTGCATAATGTATATTAGAATTCACAAAAGCGGTATGAAATAAGGCCACATACACCATTAACTTCTGACATTGATATATTGTAGACAAGGTACATGGCAGAAAGACATACAAATGTCTATTTATAAAGAAACAACATCTTACAACAACGTGATAGTCTTATTTGCAGCAGTACAAATCAGTGCATTGTTTTCCCTCTTTAGACTTTTTTTATTATTATTATTTTATTAAATGATTCCACAACATTAGTCAGATTTGGAGAACTGGAAGATCATTCATTTTATAGAAAGACAACATTGTGATGCACAACGATGACAAATACAGATGAACAAATTCACATTGTTGTAGCAAAACATCACATTGACCTCCTCAGTCCTCATTGACAGCAGCTAGAGCCACAGGAATTGCCCTTACATACACAGCCAGAGGCACATTTGCTGCAACCAGACGGGCAGCAGGAACAGCAACCTGTGACAATAGAAATCAGTTTAGCACACCTCAGAGAGAATTTTTTTAATTAGCCTACTTTTTTTTAATTTTTTTTTTAAGAAGACAGTTTTGAAGTTCACTTACTCTTCTTGCAGGTTGTACACTGGCAGTTAGTGCACTTGCAGGTGGCACCACAGTTGCAAGTTCCAGCTACAAAAACACATTTATAAAAACGTTGCTGATATAACTCCCATTAAACGAATTCAATACCTAAAACAGATTGTGCTACCAAAATCATTTTCATGTGGTTTGAGGCTTTATTAAAGTTCACCTATCCCTACCTAAAAACAATACAAATATTTTACAATTAAATAAGCCCTGGTAAAACAATCTGACAGGTAAAATTAGACGTCAGGACACCTGCAAGTGTATAGTAACTTGATTCCAAAATTAAATATGTTGAGACTCAACATAATTGTAAACTCAATGTCTAATACACTTACTCTTGGCGCAATCACAAGGATCCATTTTTTCTCAAAAGTATCTTTAACGAGCCCGAAAGTCCTTTGGAAGTATCGCTTCACCCGGTTAGTGAATGAGTTGATGTAGAAGGTGCCAGAGAACTGATCGCGCGCTGCTTTTATACAGCTCTGACTGCACAGTCACACACCGAGTGCAAAAGCCCGCCCGCTTCAGCCAGCACACGGTCATTCATCATTAATAATCACACCGGGTGCAAACTATCAAACAATCAAGAGTCATCATTCCCACCCTGTCACATCAATGTTTTGTTTTTACGATTATATAACTACCATTCCGCTCCACTGGCTGAATGTTGATTGCTGTTTGTTTTCGTGATTATATAATTCGATGCTTGTTTGTTATTTTCGTTTTGGGAGATGGAAAGACCTTCTTATATCAAGTAAAATCAAAGAGTTCTATAAAAGACCATACTTTGTTATACTTGCCCAGTCTTTGAGCTTAATGGTTTTAGATTTCTTTGAGAAAGGCAAATAATACAACTCGTTAAACATTAAAGTAATAAGTCTAAGGTTATATGCCTAACTTACGCAGATATTGGCAATATGCTGCAGATGACAATAAAGACAGAAAGATGCTCGCCTAGAGGCAATTTTTTTGATTTTATGAAAGCTTTATTCTCTCCCATAATTGTTTGTCAACACAGTTGGTCCTGTCTGCACACGGCACGGCACTAGTGAAACAAACTGCGTGCGTGTGACAGCAGCACGTGCTCCCTCTGTCTGCACTCGGTGGAGATGCGAGCGAAGAAAGAGGGGAATGTTATGTTCTATGTTAGTGTTAATGTTCTGATCCAGTCCGCTAAAGGCTTTGAGAGAGAAGGGTCTGGATGGGAAAAAGGACGGAGTAGAGAAGAAAAAGAAATAAAAGAAAGTTTGATGATGGAATAATAACTCGTCCTCTCTTCTTGTTGATTTCTTCTGATTACGAGTCCCAACATTACATTATTCTCTCCCATAATTGTTTGTCAACAGTTGGTCCTGTCTGCTCACGGCACTAAAGTGAAACAATAAACTGCGCGTGCGTGTACGTGTGCGTGTGACAGCAGCACGTGGTCCCTCTGTCTGCACTCGGCGGAGATGCGGGCGAAACTTCAGTAAACAGAAGAATTGATTTGCACTCGTTTACTCTCTCGCTGCTGCCTGGAGTATTTTTCCATTACCAATTATTCATTACAACTAAACTGATGTAACGAGTGCAGAGTGTCTTTGAATTTTGGGGGTGAAGAAGATAAATAATTTAAACAAGCATTAAAATGTCAAGAAACCGCACGTTTAGAACACTGCTCACTCAACAACTGCTCGCCTTCTGGGAATAATCTGTCATAGTGGCATATGCTATTTGAAGCACTGTTGTCAACTAATTTTCTAAGAAAGTTGCTAAAGGCAGATCGACTTGTTGCTAAAAGTTGCAAAATTACGTTTGTGACGTAATATTTTGAACGAACTGCTAAAAGTTTTTAGAGTGTGCGAACAAATTGGACTTTCATTCACATGTGACAGAAATAGGGTTGCCACCTGTCCCGGTTTTCCCGGGATTGTTCTCTTTTTTGAGCGACAGTCCCGGAAAATGTATATTCTTTCCCGGGACACGAATTGTCCCGTTTTTTTGTGAAAATGTACTTCTAAAGTAGAATTTCCTGGTTTCAAATTAAACCGCGTTTCCTTCTACTGTTACTGTGTTGTCTTCATGGTTGTATCCAATCCTGTGTCCGTAAATGGGTAAAAACGGGTAAAAAAGTGGATTGGCCGATGCCAGGCGTTTACTTTTATTTGATTGGAAGCAGAAATACAAAGCGCCTATATCGCATAGCAACTGCCTCTGCTGTCGGTCGGTCGCACGCGCGCATTCACACATCCAGGATTAAACAGTGCGAGTTCAGTTGCTAGCTAGCTTTTTTAAAACTTTCTATTTACCTAACGTTACTCATTTTTGTGGACAGCAAAAAGGGATGAGAAATACACATGGAAAAAGAGGTGAGAAATGTCAGTCTTAGGTTGCCCAAATTTACTAAGTTAACAAACAAAACAAAGTTGTTTATAATCTATTATAATACATGTTATCATGTTTTAATTGCTAAAGAGCTTATCTTTCTACAAATGATTAGATTTTAATACAGTATATGTTTACAAGTTTTATACAAAAGTGTATTTAATATATGCATTTAATGTAGAAAGGAGTCCAGAGTGAGTGCATCTACGTCAGGGAGTGCAACTACTTCAGGGAGTGCAACTACGTTAGGACAAATATAGGTAAGAGAGGCAATAGGGAGTCCTACATCTGTTAACATAGTATATTTGCAAATATGGGTTGACCCCTCCCCCCTCCCCCTCAAAGTGTCCCGGTTTTTCACAAATCAAAGGTGGCAACCCTAGACAGAAACCTTCACCAGAGATGGTCTAAGTCTAACCATTCATTTCCACATACTGTACATGGCCTGGTTTCACAGACTAGTTAAATTAGGATAAGTAGCTTTTACAAACCTGCCTTAGAAAAAAAAAAAGACTGATGTGCATCGAGACAAAACAATTAATGCATTAATGCACTGACATATTTTAAGATAAGTCAGTGCAAGTTGTTTTCAGTTAAAACAACTCAAACATGCATAGTCTTTTCTCTTTTGTTGAACACATTCAAGATGCTTCTGAAAGCATTTTAACATTATAATTATTATAAACACACACACACACACACACACACAAAGCACGCACATCACCGGCAATTTGCTCAAAGTGCTCGAACAAAAAATAACATAAACATAAAGAGAAGTCCGTACACGGCTGTCTGAGTACGAGTCTGTCAATTAATTTCTACTTGTTGGACCCGTAGTTTTTTTCCCCAACATTATAATTACAAACATTATTCAAGTAGGTATTGGTGCCGAACTGCCAACTTTTATTATGGCTTTTCTGTAAAGTTCTTAAATCAGGACCACTGCGCGTGCTCACCGCACATCCTGCTGGAAACAATCCTGTCCAAGTTATGGGCATCAGTTTGTCCTGTCAGTAATAGCAGAATACCACTTCTGGCAGCGAACCAGCTAGCGGCTGCGGTAAGACACTTCAATTTAATGTAACTCGTAAGTGTATTGCAGTAAAGGGAATATAATTATGCAATTATTCATCTCCAAGCACAGTATGAAGGGTTTTTGCTAATTAGCTACACAGAGTTAGCAGCACCCCTAGCCAGCGCATAGAGGATACACTGAGTTGCCTGGATCTGACTAATATATCGATAGCATGTCAATTTCTTCGTTTTGAATGAAAATGGCGTCGCATAATTAATATGTTAAAATAGAAGCACAAAGTAAAGCCTTATTTTTTAAAAACATAGTGAGCAGACGTGTACACTAAAAGGATTAGCAGAATAGCATGCTAGCAAAAGTGGCTTGGTAATGCCGCGACAAGCTGCCCACTGTTGCTAGGCAACGGAAGCCCCATCGGGCGAGAAGCACAGTAAGCTGTTTATTCTATTACCCTGAGAAGGGGTAGTTAGATGGGCTAAAGCCTGAATATAGGCTCTTGTTATGGATCATTTCCCCTTTACCCCAAATAGCATTTTCAATTAATTTATATTAGTTCTAATTATGTAAATCTTTTGTTTTTTTGACAGTGACAATACCGACATAAAATTTTTGAGCTGTAGATTTTAAACATTTAAAAATAATATCAAAACTGGAAAATGTATACAAAACTGAATAAACTGTGTTATATATATATATATATATATATATATATATATATATATATATATATATATATATATTATATATACAGTATATATTTCACAATAATGCTTCATTGACTTGCAATCCATGTAGGAGATTCTTGTTGTTTTCTAATACATGCGGTGAATCTGTTTACAGAGTTGTTTTATCATTGTTTTAACATCTGTTCATGGTATTTTCACAGGAAGTTTGCATTGGTAACATCTGATTTTGTTGTTGAGCTGTGCCACCATGTTAGTGCCCATCTTCACCCTTAAACTGAACCATAAGATTAACCCTCGTATGGTTGCTATTGGAAAGTACGATGGGATACATCCATGCCTCACTGCAGCCACGCAAGCTGGCAAGGTAAGTGAAAAGTATTATATTAAAAAGTAGAGATGCACCGATGTATCGGACGATTTTTTTATCAAATTAAAACCATCGGCATATCAGCTATAGCATGAAAATGTTTATTAATTACCTGCATGAAGGCTCTAAGCTGTATAATGTCTGTTGCATAATCTAACGTTTTTCTGTAGATAAAATAATTAAATACTTGCTAAAACAATTAATGTTTTTTTGTGTTTGGACACAAATACTGAATTGAGTTCTCTTTCACTTCTAATTCATACAAAATAAAATCAAAATGCCTGTCTTGGCGAGTATCCTTGTAAACATACTCGGTTATGTCTTAAATGAATGTAAACAGTTGAGAAATAAAATACTTATGTAACAGTATATTGGATCCGTGCAGCTTTTAAAGTGACAGCAGCCTAATATTCCTGCTGTGGTGCTGTCTGTTTTAATCATACAACAAAAGACATAAAAAATCACTCACTACGATTGACTAAAACACTTTTGTAACTTTAATAAGTCTATTATTATTAACTTTAAAATCTATTTTTATAACAAAAGTTCAAATAAGAGAGAAAGTGATAAATATCAGTATCTGAATCATCAATTTTTGTTTGTTAAAATTGGATCAGCCAGAAAAAATTCTTATTTGTGCAAAAAGTATTAGGCCTATAAATTAAAATTATATCATTAGATTGTATTACAATATGTTCTATTATAGTATATTTCTCATTGTAATAGTTATTCTTCCCTTTGGCATCAATACACACATTTTGTTCAAGAATATTCATGCCGAGAGCTTTGCTACTCTTGCCATTGTTGTAGTTGCATTCTTGTTTTTTTTTTCTCTGACAAGTGCCAATTTTTTTTTCTCTGTCAGTATTTTTTCTAAGCTTGGTTGGCAGCATAGCCAGCTTTGTTTGTTGTATTTTATTACAATGGACTTCATAGTGCTCATAGCTTTGCCGATCTTTATTTGGCCTTTCTTTTTTGTGTACATTTACACAAGCAGCTCCTTGTGGTCCTCGTGACAAGCGGGATTGATTTGATTGGCTATTTTAGTTACAAAGTCTGTGATATTTATAATACAATAAAGGATCTGAACTGGACACATGGTGTGTTGTTGAAAAACTTATTGTTATAAATTGTAAATGTAAAAGTGATTTTAGGACATTTTCAAATGTGTACTTTTAAACAAACAACTATATCTAATACATATTAATCCATTTGCATTTTTACACACTTCTAAACCCATTTCAGGTGTTTATCCATAACCCTCACACTCGAGGCCAGAGGCCAGCAGCCCACCGGCTGAGTCAGAGTACCCAGGACTCCGATATCTCACTCCTCAATATCAACCAGGCAGTCAGCTGTCTGACGGCTGGTACTCTGGGACCCAACACCACAGGACACACGCTGCTCGTAGGCTCTCAGACTAACCTGTTGGCCTATGATGTGCATGACAACACCGATGTCTTCTACAAGGAGGTAAGGTTTATGGTGTGTTTTGTATACATAAAGAATAAAGAATTCTTTATACACAAAGAATGGATTCTTAAAATAAAATGGTTTTCTTAAGACATTGATACAAGGTGATTGAATGGTTCTTATCCAAGTAAAACAGAAATGTTTATCACATGCTTATTATATAACAGGTCACTGATGGGGCCAATGCCATTGTTCTGGGAAAACTAGGAGATATCCAGTCCACCCTTGCCATCATTGGTGGAAACTGTGCTCTGCAAGGCTTTGACTATGAGGGAAATGACCAGTTCTGGACAGTAAGATCATTTTTGCGTCCTATATTCAAAATATATTTGAGAAAACAAAACTATGAAGGATATTTATAGGTATACCTATTGTTTTAAAGGTTACTGGAGATAATGTACGATCACTAGTGCTTTGTGACTTTACTGCAGATGGCAAGAATGAGGTGAGGCATTATTCTTTTCGTTTTCACGTCATAATGGCAAAATACTTTTGTAAGTTATTATAAAATACTGCTTTCATAAATTGACCACACATCCCATCTTTCCAGCTGCTTGTAGGCTCAGACGACTTTGACATCAGGGTGTTCAGAGAGGATGAACTGGTGACTGAGATGGCAGAAAATGAGGTATGAATTATGGTTGATAGTTGTATAATTTTTTTGGGAAACTTTTTTATATACAGTTATTGCTCTCTGTTTCTTTCAGACAGTCACATCGCTTTGTCACATGCACGGCAGCAGATTTGGTTATGCTCTGGCCAATGGCACAGTAGGAGTGTATGACCGTACTGCACGCTACTGGAGGATCAAGGTAGTGCATTTTGGTCCTTTCAAAAGTAAACCAGCATTAAATCAGCATTCTTTCCTAGAGGAAGAATAATTTTTTTTTCTCACAGTCTAAAAATCACGCCATGAGTATCCATGCCTTTGATCTTAATGCTGATGGTGTTGTTGAGCTCATAACTGGGTGGTCCAATGGAAAGGTCAGTCTTTTAGAAATTACACTGAGTGGCTGTTTACACGACACCTTTTTCAACTACAAACTGAAAGCGCTTTATACGTTTTGGCTATCCATTTACACTACAACAGCGTTTTGGGGGCCTGAAAATGCAATGTTTTGAAAGCTGGTTTAATACGCGTAGTATTTCTTTACAAAGTGACAATTACTGGCCAGGCATGAATAATACAGCGTTTTTAGTCATTTTGCAGATCCATGTGAACAGGGATCATTTTGACAACGTTGTCATCTGTAAATGCAAAGGAAAAACTTTTTTGTACAGCGTTGTCGTGTAAACGTACCCTCACATTTTACTTACCAAGGTTTTTGCTGTACAAATAAAAAGAGAGAATTCCCTGTGATTCCATGTATAGATTGATGCTCGCAGTGATCGCACTGGTGAGGTGATCTTCAAGGATAACTTCTCATCCTCTGTGGCTGGGGTTGTTGAGGGAGACTACCGCATGGATGGACAGATTCAGCTTATATGCACCTCTGTGGAGGGAGAGGGTGAGATGACGGACATTTATTGTAAATGCATGTTGCCCTGGAGTATTGGCTCATCATATATATGTGTCATCCTACAGTACGTGGCTATCTGCCTGCCAGTAAGGATATGAAGGGAAACCTAATGGATGCAAGTGTAGAACAGGACCTGATCAGGGAGCTGAGCCAACGTAAACAGAACTTGATACTGGAATTACGAAACTACGAGGAAAATTCCAAGGTTATACATGCAGTTCTTTAGTTAAAATTGAGTGATTTATGTGGATGTATGCAATTTTTGGTGAGTGAAATTTGTGTGACATAGGCTCTTCCTGGAGTTTCGGAGGGGGAATTTAAGGTGGGTGTAATTCCAGCTAACACGCAGCTCCAGACAGCCTTGTCTGTACGAAGGGCCACAGAGAGCCAGAGAGCACACATAGAGCTCAACATCTCCACTCCAAATGGTACAGTTAAACCAACTTTTTTTCACCTGCACTATAACTGATCTATAATGTTTTTTTTTAGTTCAATTGTATAGACCTGTCATAAAAGCCACATTAAAATTTGTAAAATCTGTTTGCCCTGTACTGAGCACCACGCATAACACATGGGGAGAAAAAACAAGATATCGTGGCCACAATTTAACTAAAGTAAAACGAAGGAATTAATTAGTACACTGTAGCCACAATTAGAATGAATTATTAAAACGTGGCCACGGTTTAACTAAAACAAGGAAACAAATTAGCTTAACATGGTCATGATTTACTAAAACAAGGGAACAAATTAGTACAATTCTTGCCTTAATATATGTTTTTTGGGCTCTTATCAACATGAAGTTTTAAATGATAATATTATGATATTCTTTTTGCTGCCCTCCTTTAGAAACAATCATTAGAGCCGTGCTGATATTTGCTGAGGGGATTTTTGAAGGTGAGAGTCACGTGGTTCACCCTAGCGCTCAGAATCTCTCTGGCTGTGTCCGTGTCCCCATCATTCCTCCAAAAGACATTCCAGTTGACCTTCACATCAAAGCCTTTGTGGGAGGAAAGACAAGGTACACAAATGTTCAATATTATCATGACGATTGTCAAACTTCATTATGTGGATCACATTTTGAGGATTCATTCAACTACTTATTTTAAGTTTAAAATGAAGGTATTATGAAAGAATATGGTGGGAGAATTTCAAAGAAATCTCATGACAATGGATTTTTCTGTTCTTCTTCCCCATTTACTCCAGTACACAGTTCCACGTATTTGAAATCACACGTCAGCTGCCTCGCTTCTCGATGTATGACCTTAGCGTTGACTCCTTAGCCACAGAACCCACAGGAAAGGTCACATTCAACATCAATGACAGACCTCAGAGGGTACAAGAACACACTCACTCAAAATGGAACTGTGTGTGCATGACGTTACAAAAATTGTGCCGTGTGTTGTATACCATAGTACTGATGAAATATGAGGCATGCATCTATGTCTCCAGGTAGTTATGTGGCTAAACCAGAACTTTCTGCTGTCCGAGGGCATTGACAGTCCAGACATCACCTTCACCGCACTGCGTGGCGGAGGTCTCCTGAGAATCAATATGCAGCATAGTGGAGAGGTGTGTTTATTGTGTGTTTGTCGGTATTTGTGAGCTACTTACTCAAAAAAAATCTCTAACTTAGTTCTGCCTCATCAGATCACGTTGAGAACAGATGACATTGATCTGGCTGGAGATCTGGTCCAGTCACTTGCTTCTTTTCTGGCCATTGAAGACTTACAGGCTGAAGCTGACTTCCCTGTCTACTTCAAAGAGCTACGAACTACTCTCACTGAGGTTAAGAATAGCAAAATCACCTTTAAGATAAAAAATATTTTGAAGTCTTTTAGCTGCAAACATCCTTTTATGTTCGTGTTAGGTGGATGATTTTCACTCAGTGCATCAAAAGCTCACAGCGGCAATGGCAGATCATTCCAACTACGTAAGAAATATGCTGGTGCAGGCGGAAGATGCCAGACTCATGGGTGATTGGTGAGCATCTTAGTTTGATTGATCAGTCCTCTATAGCTTTCTCAAAGACATTTACTCACAGAAATTATATTCTGTTTTATAGGAGAAACATGAAGAAACGCTATGTTGAGCTGTATGACCTCAACAGAGATTTGATTAATGAATATAAAATCAGGTCTAATAATCACAATGCCCTCCTCGCACGGCTGAAATCAGTTAACCAGGCCATCCAAAGGGCAGGGAGATTGAGAGGTGGGTGGATTTTACTAAGATATTACACAGTTAATGAGTATTCATAGTTTTCACTTGACGTCACATGGAACGCCCACCTGGAGGGCAAAACAAGATTTTCCTCCACTGCTCTGCAGTTATTTTTACCAGGTTTATACTGAGTTCTAATGTACCAAAACAGTGAGTTTTATATGGATTACAAGTGCCCCAAACTTGCAGTTTGTTCAAATATATATTTTTCTTTTCTTCTTTTGAGAGGTCATCTAAATATTTGTGGTTTGAAACAAATGGAAAATATGTTGCTTGTGCTGCAGTTCTATGGATGTTTTGCCTTCCAGGTGCCAGTCATGTGACTGAAAACTATGAATAGTTTAAATGGTCTCTCAGCTCATTAGTTTTTTTTTTTTTTTTGGCAAATAATTGTAATCACGATTATAATTAATTGATTTCCAATAATGCTTTTCAGTGGGAAAACCTAAAACTCAGGTTATCACTGCCTGTCGAGATGCCATCAAGAACAACAACATCAATGCTCTTTTCAAGATCATGAGAGCAGGGACTACTTCCTCCTGAGAAACATCTGGTCCTAAATTACCTTAAAGTGCAGAAGTCTGGAAGATCAGACCACATTCCTGGGGGAGACCCCCCAAAACCATAGACAGTATAGGCTCGGAAAGGGCCCAGTAGCCTGCTGGGAAATGAAAAGGCCCGGGGAGATATTTTGAATCCTGCCTTCACTGGCTGCAGTTTTGTTTTTAGAGGAGTAACTGGGTTGGTCTGTCAGTAACTGTGAAGTCTTAGCTAAAACTTGATAGCCAAAGAGACTGTATTTTGTGTACCAATGCAATGTGTTTGTACATCGACTGGTTTTATCTGTATTCAAACAGGATTTGAAATTATTATATAAATGTATGTTTTCATTCTATCTGTGCTGTTAAACTGTTGAATCTAGTTTTATTTTCCATTATGATAAAGAGAAAAGGGCGGCAATGGGACTCACTCCTAAATTCATAATTCTCTTGCGCGTTCTCGCTTCCCAGTCCTCGCTCCCGGCTCGCGAGGAGTTGCTGCGCTGGCATCTGGCGCGCGATGCATCCAACAAGTTTCAAGCTGTCACGTGATCAATGAAAGAACTTTAAAAATGTGCAAGACATCTTCCGCTTGTAACTGGTGTAAGTTACATTCTTACCAACATAACTGATGTGAACAGAGATGGCTTTAACCTAGCGCATTTCAGCGAGTTGGAAAAGTTTTTTTCTGAAACATGCACACGCCACAGTCGCGTGTTGCTGCATTAATAGTGGAAGCAGATGTTTGGATCTGGTTGCAGTGCTGTCTTGTCATCTGGGTAAGTTTTATAAATGTATGTTTGAAACAATGGAAGACAGTTATAAAGAAGGCTGAACGCGAAAATGTAATTTAAAAAGAAAGCAACTTGAAATGCAGACGCTACTATAATAACGACCCTGAAGGGCAACGTTATAATTATTCATCGCACGAGGTACATTTTACCACATAGTAGGCTACATTTTAAAAGATTCAACCAAAATGCAATTGTAGCCTATTTATTTACAGTGTCATTTCTAAATTCCAAATGTTTACATTACACAAGTTTGTCTTAGGCTTATAAAATGTATCCCTGTGGGGTGCGTTTGTTTTTTAAAGAATCTTTTAAGCGAACCATTGTTGAGACGCTGTTTGGGGTTTCGAGGCTCGAGCGTGTCAGTGAATAAGCTCGTTCGTTAACGAACTTGTTAAAGTATAATAAAGCCAGTTGAGCAAACACAGTACAATGTTGTCATATGAGTGGGGAAATAAATGCTTAGAAACACTCTTTCGGGAGATTTGTATACGCGCAATCGGCTTGGTGTTTTTAACGAATCAATTGACTATGATTCAATGACTCATACGATGTAGTTACAGAATGTACAATTGAGCTAATAATTTTAGTGAACATATTTGAGATATGAAGTAGTATTTACATCTCTTAACCTCTTAAAACACAACTAAATCTAAAGTTATGCTTAAAATCATGTCCTTAAAACCAATTTCCTATTGTGTAAGATATGTCTGCATTTGAGAGGCATCTTACCACAGCATCCTGGATGTCATCAAACAACAGGAGACACAGGATATTACTTGACCAAAGTTATGCTTCATAAAAGGCCAGGACCGCATACTTCTATGAAACAGGATACACAAACAATTTATGACAGGACACACATCTGACCAATTTTGGAACTTAACATTTTTTTTGCCAGATTTTTTTTATATATATATATATATATATATAAAAAAGTTGATACTGTTGAAAGAGCTTATCTCTTTCATGTCTTATTCACAAAAATATATCTAAATACAGTTGCTTTTCTAAGTCATCAGTCAGTTTAAACAAAATGCATATTCAATATATCAATATATAATTCGTCAACACCACATAATGACACATTATTTTAAACGTAGCATGAATGTTATTTTTAAGGGAGGAAAAATACAACCAAAATGATGATTTTTCAAGCAGTTATCGTGCATTTATTTTACCTGACTTTGTTTGTACTTTTATTTAGCAGAACCTACTACGGCTGTGAGAAAATCCAAACACTTTAAGAAGAATGTGAGACTTTTACCAAATTTCATGGGAGTATAACAGTAAAACCGGTCACACCATGAGAAGGGTCTATATAAAGGGAGATATACTTTGCTCCTTAATTCTGCTGGTGCTGCTATTTCTGCTGTTATATGCCCATCAAAGTATGACACCAGTACGGGGGACATTGCACATTCAACATGGGTCCTCCAGCTTAAGAACCCTCCTCAGTGGAGCACCAAAGGTACTGGAAACAAAGACGTTCCCTTCAAAATCTCCTGACATACCTCTTTGCAAGCCTGAGGTTCAGATCAAGCCTAAAGCACAAAGACCATCAAAGGTCAAATCTCAGAAAGCAAAGTCTAAATTTCTCCAACCCTCAACGACAGCAAGTCTGCTACCAACACATGCTTCCTTTGACTTTTACGATTACCTTCGGAAAAAAGACCAACGGGACTTCAAGCTGCTTATTGATCAGCCTACAAAGTGTTCTGGACCAGAAGGAGCTCCCTACATGCTGATCGCCATCAAATCAGTAGCGACGGACTTCGACAAACGTCAGGTCGTTCGACACACATGGGGACGAGAAGGTGTGTTCCAGAAAGACGTGAACGTCAGGAGAGTTTTTCTTCTCGGTGTACCCCAAAATCAAACAGCGCTTCCATTATGGGACAAACTTTTGGGATATGAGAGTCACACTTTTCACGACATCCTCCTGTGGGACTTTGAAGACACATTCTTTAACTTGACACTAAAAGAAATTCACTTCCTACAGTGGATCAATGTTAGCTGTCCCAAAGCAAAGTTTATTTTTAAGGGTGATGCAGATGTGTACGTGAACATCGACAATATCCTGGAGATGCTTGAGGGTCAAGAGATCGATAAGGATCTTTTTGTCGGTGACATCATTGTCCACGCAAGACCAATTCGCAGGCGCAACAGTAAGTACTTCATCCCTGAGTTTATTTACGGCCAGGGGATCTACCCGTCCTATGCTGGCGGAGGAGGCTTTGTCATGTCGGGACATACCGCATTGAAGCTCCACCTCGCCTGCAAAGAGGTGGAACTCTTCCCCATTGATGATGTCTTTCTGGGCATATGTCTGCTGAGGATCGACCTTCAGCCGACTCGCCACGAAGGCTTCCGCACCTTTGGAATTGTGAGACCGTCCGCTGCCCCCCACCTCCAGGTCTTTGACCCCTGCTTCTACAGAGAGCTGATGGTGGTACACAGCTTGACTGTCCCACAGATCTGGCTCATGTGGAACCTTCTGCATGACCCTAACCTTCAGTGTCACAGCACTCAGGATCCTACGCTTTTCCCCTTTCAATGGAGAGACAAGATTACTGCTAAGAACAAGGCAAAGGAAAAGCTTAGGAACAACGACTATGGGTTAAAAGTGTTTGTGGAGCATTAACTCCTAGAAAATGACTGTACTGTGAAAATAAAACATAAAACGGACAGGGAATATGTGACCCTGGACCACAAAACCAGTCAAATGGGTCAATTTTCTTAAAATTGACATTTATACATCAACTGAATTGTACCACATTGTACCACATTGATGTATGGTTTGTTAGGATAGGACAATATGTGGCCGAGATACAACTATGTGATAATCGTGAATCTGAGGGTGCAAAAAAATCGACACGTAGAGAAAATCGCCTTAAAAGTTGTCCATTTATGCTTGTGCTGCATTCACTCAAAAATAAATGTTTTATATATTTACTGTTGGACATTGACAAAATATCTTCATGGAACATGATCTTTACTTAATATCCTAATGATTTTTGGCATAAAAGAAAAATCGATAATTTTGACCCATGCAATGTATTGTTGGCAATTGCCACAAATATACCTGTACTACTTGTGACTGGTTTTGTAATCCAGGGTCACATTATGAGGAAAAACTAAAGCAATAATTCACCGGCATGTCAATCAAACCCCCACATGACGTGGAAGAAAAAATAGATAACATAAGCTAAATTTAGAATTAAGCTCCCACAACTTAATATTTCATGGCCAGTGGCCACGTTTTATTATTTCGTTCCTTTGTTTTAGTTAAATCGTGGCCACATTGTACTTATTTGTTCGTTTAGGGACCATCAAAAAATAGGGGAGTGTCATGTCTTTTTATTCTTTGTTCAGGGGAGGTTGACACGTTGACGTGATTGGTTACAAGGTAGTTTATGATGTAAGAAACACCAGCAATTTCTTTTTTTCACTGCAGTTTTAAGGAGAAAATACTCAGCAATGGTGTTGACATGAATTTGCTCATGATTTGTCTTAAAGCTGATTAAAAACACCACATAGACATGAACAACATTAAAACATTTATTCTCACCACAGGGGGTCTTTAATCAAATTAAAATGAGGGAATGAATCAGTACAACATGGCCACGATTTACCTAAAATGATGAAATCGATTCAATTGTGGGAATGTATTCTTAATTCGTGGCCATGATATCTTTTTTTTTTTTTTTTTTACGTCATATGGGGGCTCCATTTATATGACTTCCTTTCATGATCGTTTTTTGAACATGCTGCTCTTTTCCACACAAAGAAAACATCCAATGACCCTCAACTGTCCTGCTCCAAAGGTACAACTCATACAGCTATATTCCAAATGCTCAGAAACCATATGATAGCTTTGTGTGAGATATTTGTCAAGTGATCTATATTGACACATATCTGAACATTTCAGGCTTGGAACAACATGACAAAATTGTCATTTTGGACTGTTTAAAAAATTGCTCAAATATAAAATCTAAGAAAAAAAGGTTCACAAAAGCATCTGTAGATGATTCTTATATCCAACTCAAACTATTCTCTATTTTATTTTTGGAAATTACTGTAGAGTTTGTCTAAATGATAAAGATGTTGTACAGGAAGTGCAAGGGAATCTTGACACATTTTGTATGCACAAAATGGACACTAATGTTATGCATTGAAAAGTACTGAGTTATGTAATATAGGACAGACTATTACTGTATACATATCCTTTTAGACAAATGGCACCACTTTTTTTTTCTTTGATTGATTAGTGTGCTGCATTGTTTTAGATGACCTGCTGTCTTTTAGATTTACATTAAACTGAATTGAATGATTCTGAAGTAGCCTGCTGTGAACATGAAAATTAAGTGAATCCTTTTTTTTTAAAACAAAAGACAAAACATGCCTCCATTCTTTCCCCCCATATTTATTACATTTATTCTTTAAATATTTTTGTTGAACACACTGTAACAGTTTTAATGAACAAAATGCAAAATTAGCAGTTTAAAAAAAAATTATAATGCTTTCAGTAGATTGAACAAGAAAACTAAAATCCAATGGTCACAGCATTGTTGCCCCACTCGGAGCTTTTGACAAACCAGACCATTCCAATTTTTACTCCATCAACGCAATGATTATTGCTTCGAAAACATAACAAAAAGAAACAAACAACAACAAAGATTGCCTGATAAATGTTGATCTTCCGTGTACATGTTCCTTAAACCTACAGAAGTAAAAATATCTGATACAAAACAGCACATTGCAATCAATTTAGATACACACTTTTTTTTTTAATCGAGGATAAGTCCCACTTCCAGAAATGGGTTAAATGTACTGAATCCACAAAAAATAATCACTTTTTGGAGGATGGGGAAGAACATACAATATAGAGGAATACAATACATAGCATTAATATGCGCATTACACTTTATGGAGTTTGTCCATTTCTAATTACAATCCTCAGGATGATCATTCATTCATTCATTCCGATGCAAAAATAGGATAAAGTCTGAAGAAGAAACAATACAGCCAAAACCCATTTGATGAAAAGCATTCACTTGCTTCTGGCATTAAAAAAAACATCCACCTGAGTTTGGGCAGGCACTCGGCCCATCAGACCACATTCCCCCCCTCAGTTACAATCCCTAAATGACAATAAAACAGCGGTTGTGTTGTTCCTTATCGACAACGGAGATTTCCAATTGTGCATCTAAACAGTTTGCTTTAAGATCTAACCATATTAAAGTGGAACTCCACATCCGTTTCAAAAAGTACAAATTGTATTAAGACAGAAACACCACAACCACTTTGTGAACTTCAGATCATGAAGGCCAATCTCCATTTTCTGTAAAATTTTTGTACGCAGACTGCAATAATCAATTTAAATACACTGAACACAGTAAACTAGCGCTTCATGAAAAGAGTTCAATACCCAACGAGTCGTTTTTTTTTTCTTCCTCTTAATATTCAGGTACGTTTTCGGAAACAAAAGGACTATGACTATTAATTTAGCTTTACATGCTCAGACATACACAAAGCAGTTCAAACAATTTCATTTACAGAGAAAAAAGTCAAGACAGGCTCGGTGGGAGATGAGGCACAATGATAAAAGCATCTTCCTTGTAAAAGACCAAAAGTTAAGGGTAAAACATATTAAAAACACCACTGACGGTCTTCCAGCGGAGTTAATGAGAAGTTAATGTAACAGAAAGCTAAATGCCCGAATTAGCCTGAACCACACACTGCAGAAGCCTGAAGGGAGGTTGGAATGACACCAGAGGTGTGGAGCTTGACAGCCATTGGTGGTTACGCTGCCCGGAAGCAAAGCAATGTAGTAGTTAGAGGTGAACAAACCATCTACTGAAGTTAAAATGCTCAAGTCATCTCCGAAAGTGGTCAAATGTAGGCTACGCCATCTAGGACATCACTCGAGGGAAGCTGCTATATTGTCCCTCAAGAGCTGGCGAAGGAAACCAGAAACTCTCAGAATGTTAGCAGTCTGGGGAGTTCCAAACATCAGCTGATCTGATACGGTACCGTTAGGGCAACAAAACAACGCAAATTCTGCACGCTATTTACAGATCTGTACAGACAGTGACACACCGTGCTTGAGAAAACATCACATCTACTTGCTATGGAAACAACAGCAACAAATCTGAAGAGAGAGAAAGCTTCAAATAAAAAAAAGCATTAAAAATTGATGGAGTTGCTATGCTAAAAACAATTCAGGGACTTAATAGATCAAATCAAAAGGGAATGTTCTTACACTGTGGGTATTAAAAATGTCAAAGAGCTAATTGTTGTTTCTTCTTTGGCTAATGATTTGGCAATCAGGTGACAAAACAGTTCTGCAGTTAAGACTTTAAGAGACTGAACAAGGGAAAAGAGCTTCACATCTTTCAACTTGGAACAAAATAAAAGGACGCAAACAGAATTGACGGCATGACATCCAGTGGGGAAAAAGAAACAGCGATGGGTGGATGGCTTTTCTCTCCGGTCTGGGTTGCAACTAGCTTTGAAATCCAGATTGCACGTCGTCGTCGTTGCCTCCCCCGCCGTCCTTTCTCTCTGAGACTCGCAATTAAAATGTTCCTCAGTGGACAGGAGACAATTATCAAGTAAATTAGGTGTATTTTAGTGCAAATGTTCAAAACTAATGAGCTCATGAACAACAAATAATAACGGAATCAACATAAGCGGGTGTAGGGTATTGAAATGGGAGGTAATCTGTGCTGCTGACTTGGTATGAAATGGGTTTATGAATCGTTATGTGAGCCTGCTCATGTGCCACAAGAACATTTTCACAGCACTGGATCCACACTGTGCAAGCTTGTGCTTGTAACCTTACGTAAATGCATACAAAACACACTCGTTGAATTTACGCGGCAAACGTTTGTCCTCATTTGACTTTGTTCTCATCCTCTGCGCATAGGAAAGCAAATGAACTTGAATGCGTGTGCGTTTTTTGTTAAAGTGTTTAGCGTGCAGAGGAGAAATCGGTTCAATGTTCGCCCTTTGGTGCATCTGGTATGGAAATTTAGAAGGTTGGGCAAAAAAAATAAATACACAAATATGCTTGTGTGGAAATGAATCACTGTGCATCCACAAGTACTACAACGATGCTGACGTTGATGCATGTCTGGTTTAAAGCTTTGGGGGCAGAGCCAGGTTTGCATGGTTATCTGAGATTATTAGCAGGATGAGGGCAGCCTCCATGCTATTATTGAGGAGACCGAATTGAAGGGGGGAAGAGTTTAACTCCAGAGAAACTCCCAGCATGTCTTGCTTTAGCTTGTGTGATGGCAGCAGTGAGTGAAGGCACACTCCACTGGTCAGTTCCGAGGCTCTGCAGGGCTGGACGGGCACCATGGGCATGGCGGATTCATCAGTGGGCACTGGACTCGGCACGGGCCAGGCTACTTGGACGTGGCGCTCCGTAGAGAGTCACAGAAGCTATGTGGTTATTCTGCATGACCTGTAACAACAGCAACAGCATGGAGATGAGATCCAATAAGTGCTTAGCTGTGTGTGAGCTATGCTATGGTACATGGTTATCTGCCAATATTATGGACTATGAAAAAGAATATGGTTTACCAAACAGTTGATGGACTTAATATGGAGAAAAAAAAATACTATGGAAGTCAATGGGGCACATCAACTGTTTGGTTACCAGCATTCTTTCAAAATATCTTCTTTTGTGTTCACTGTTCAGCAGAATAAATAAATTCATACAGGTTTAGAACAACTTGAGGTTGAGTAAATTATGACAGATTTGTCATTTTTGGGTGAACTATGCATTTAACGGCATCATCCAAAATGTTAATCAGTACATCCTTAATATAAGCAAATGATACTTTCACTATACTGTAAACATGAAAACCAAATCTGCCATTTATTTGTTAAATTATATCTTTATTTATTTTTAAAAGCAACTTTTTATACAGGCTAAGTAAAACAAACAGTACACACAGATGGTCCAGTCACATACCTCAAATATCATTCTCTGCAGTCCAAAACAAAATGTGGAACCAAAAGGGTTGGTGTTGTTTGCAGAGGATGACCTGCAGAGCAGTGCACAATTAATCCATTATTCAGAGCATCATAAACAAGTTTTCATATGCAGCGGTGGCTCTGTGCTGTAGTTTGCATTAAAGCATGTGAATGACCTCTGACTTTTTTGTTTTAATTCAGGCAGTGTTGTTATTTTAAAATAAAACTGTTAAAAAAAAAGTGTCAATTGCAGTAAAGCTGAAATACGTACATTCTACTAACTATAAGTAACTTTGCAACTACATATCAACTAACATTCATTAATTTGCAACTACTACATGCCAACTAACTCAAGAGTATTAATAGGCTGTTTGGTTAGGGTAAGTAGACATGTAGTTGCCAAGTTACTTAGGGTCAGTGTAATGTCTGTAGGAGGACCATCAAAATAAAGTTTTTGCAGATATTAAGCAGACAGTTTACTAATACTCTAGTTTACTAATACACTAATTCTCTACACCAATATAATTTGTAGCTCTCCTCGCATCCAGCAAAGCTTTGTTACTTCTGATTAGAAACAAAGTAGCAGCTTTCAAATTCGCTCCATTTGATCATGAAATTCAAACAATAAATGGAGTTTTGATGCTCTTGAATGTGACATAACAGATCGCTGTAGTGCCCCAGTTCAAGCGGCAGCTCAAATCTTTTTTTCCACTTTAATACAAGTTATAGCACATGAAAATGCATAAACATCAAAAGGTATGTTGAGATACTAGCCTGACGTCGTCATATTCAGATTCCAGTCAGAATGTGAGTCTGATACTGCTCTATTGGGCTGTGATTATGGGGCGTGTTTCAACCGAACCAGGAAAGAATTGGATCAACAAAAGCCTTGATCGCGGTTCTCGGTTCCTCTTTTAAAACAAATGCACTGTCTACATCTTCTATAACAGACGCGATGGCTGAATCTACACATCTAAATTCTCCGGCGGCAGCTCTTTGTTGTAAATTAATTTAACCCAAGTGCTCTTTGGTGACGTGGATGATTACGTTACTATTGATCATCTGTTCATCATCGTATAAAGCCCGCCCTGACAATTTGATTGGTCCGAACAGCTTTGGTTCGGGCATACTTGCTTCACAACGGATCAAGTCCAGACCGAACTTCCCATCCTCAAATGTTGTGGGCGGGGCTACGTTCAGCTGGCAACCAGGCCATTGAGATACAGTACAACTTACTGAATTGCATCATGTCTCATGTAATCGCTCAATCAGTGTTTCAGCCATGGAAGACGTCAATAAAACAGTTTGTACTGTATATGTGGCCAAAATATACGTTTCTCACCTGTGTAGCACAACTGGTTTCTCCATGGGGTGTCCTAGCAGCTCCTGAATCTGATCCCACTGAGTGCAAAGGTTGAAAGCATAATTAGTACTCACTTACTTCAAATGTTCAATTATTTATCACATACAGTACTACATAACATCTAATGCATGTGTATATAATGTGTTACATGAAGAATGTGTAGGCTACACACGGTCAATGAACTCACTTTGCTGTAAGTGGTCAGAATGCAGTCCTCACTCTGAGCGTCTGCCCCATCTGAAACAGAATTTAAAGAATGAGACAAACGCAAAAGACCACAGAGACACAACAGAGAATTATGATCT
Organism: Semotilus atromaculatus; assembly: GCA_031834385.1. Taxonomy (NCBI): domain Eukaryota; kingdom Metazoa; phylum Chordata; class Actinopteri; order Cypriniformes; family Leuciscidae; genus Semotilus; species Semotilus atromaculatus. The sequence continues at coordinate 5,495,720 of JAULUF010000001.1, forward strand.
AGTCCAGAGAGTCTGATATAGACTAACCTTTTTTAATGACAAGAGGAATCTTGAAATCACACCGATGATATCTGAGATGGGAGTGAGGGGCAATAAAGTGTGTAAATAAAGTGGTATGTGATACTGAAACCACACATTTCTAAACACTTAAATGAAAATCAATATTCAATCAATATGTCCAGACTGCAAACCGTCCAGACCTTTCAAACAGCAGCGACCAATGCAATACAGCAAAGAAATGAGACTTACATGTTAAAATTGTAATGACCAGGGAAGTTGGTGTGAAGGACAAATTTTTTGACCAGGTGGGTTGAAGAGTCAAACAGTATATCCTGAAAGATATATAGAGACATAATGCTCAAAGTTCATTGGCTTTATGCAAACCGAACAAACAAAAGCTACACTAACAGCATGTTATGAAGTAACAAATAGTAATTTAAAGGTGGGGTATGTGATTCTGTTTTTTGTCCATTTTTTCAAAATCACTTGAAATCCTATTCATAACCCACTTACAGCCACTGAGTTAGAAGCACTGAAATGAAAATTAAACAATTGAGTCATCTGTGGAACAGGCAGGACTCGAAAAACTCCAGCCAATCATTTCCAAGACCACCTAGAATCATTGGACAGTAAGTCCGTCAATAAAACGGTCGTACCATCCCCCCCCCCCCCCCCATCCCCCTCACGCGAATCAGGGCCAGCGTTGGAGGAAAGAAGGTAGGACCATTTGAGTTGTGTATTTTCAAAATCTGCTGGCCATTTTGCAAATCACATACCCCACCTTTAAGTAAGAGAGTTATTTAAAGCTAATACTCACCACTCCTAGAATATAATAATTAAAGAAGTAGTCATTACATTTGGACGGGACTTGCTTGTGAGGGGAGGGTGAATGGATCTTCATCTGAGACATAAAAAAAGGAAAAGATATTTCAGGACAAACAGAGTAAATGTGAAGAGGGAATGTAGCTTTGCTCATCTTGAGATAAATGCACTGTGTGTTGAGTATAAATTGGATCGGTCATTACCTTGTCCTCTGACTTGTAAAAGACCTTATGTGGGGAGCCAAGAGCACTCAAAACATCCTGACAAGAATCTCCAAAGTAGATGTTTCTCTCAACAGCCCGCACTTTCGTATCAGCCAACACTCCCGGCCCACATCCTGAGAAAGTGAAGTAACACATACAATGTGACAAAGCAGCGTTCCAAAACGGCATATTTGTTTACCGATTCAATTTCCATTAATACTGGATCACGGGATATCACTTATAAACTGGATTACAGCACCAAGAGTTTACTTTGGACATCAAGTGGTGACCCAATGCAATAACAAAATTGGTTATGAAAAAAATAAAATAAATAAACATACACTGCCATTTCAAATGCTTGGAACCTGTAAGCTTTTTTAATCCTTTTCTCACCAAGGCTGCATTTATTTGATGAAAAATACTGTAAAAATAGTAATAATTTTAAATATTATTACATTTTAAAATCTAATTTATTTCTGTGATGGTAAAGTTGAATTTTCAGCAGCCATTACTCCAGTCTTCAGTGTCACATCATGTTCCTTCATAAATTATTATAATATGCTGATCTGGTGCTCAAGAAATATTTCTTATAATCAAAGTTAAAAATAAAATATTTTTGTGGAAACCGTGATAAATACAATTCTTTGATGCTTTGATGAACAGAAATTTCAAAAGAACATTATTAGAAAAATAAATATTTTATTACATTATAAAATAAATGCCTTACTGTGACTTTTGATCAATTTCATACATCTTTGCAACAAAAGAAAAGAGCAGATCTTAATAAATTATTTGTTTATTAAAGACATTTTTGTTTACTTGTTATGATAAACAATTTTAATCCAGAGCTCGTTTTAATATTAATATTATTTATTTACAGTAAAATAACGCAACTATTTTGCTATCGTTACAATTCATGATCACATAGTTGCAGGTTATGGTTTGCTTTTATTGTTTTTCTTTGCTGTCCGTGACCCCAAGTCTGACTGATCACAAGCCTCTAGTTTTGGGTCACGACCCTTCAGCTGAGAACAACTGGACTATTAATAGTAGTTAAAGTGACACAGTACTGATTACCAGGAAAATGAACAAAGAATGGATAATAGAAGCTATATAAACATCTTTGTTTATGAAATTTATGATTTTTCCAGCTCTGGTTTATGCTAAAGTGATTAAATAAACCTATGTTGTCGGTTTATGTTGGTGATGACTAACAATCAAACAATAATCAGCAAAAATGTTTATTTATCTCACAAGCACACATTACTAATGCTGGTTTTCTAAGCACAGCACAGCTTAGGAAATAACATGTCATGACATGCCTTTAAACACAGAAGCATGGCAAAAAACGGAAACTGTGTTGCCCTCATCAAAACAATACATTTGTTAAAGGAGAACTCCGGTCAATTTTAACATTGAGCTCATTTTTTTTGTAAATTTGGAGTGCTGTCAGTAGAGAGAACAACGACAAAAATCGGTGTTGCCTACACCGTGTTATCTTCTTTTTAAAATGTGCACCCTGTTGACTTCAATGGGGCAAGTTTTAAACCTGCTTTTAGCCTCTTAACATCCTTGATATGTCATTACAAGTGCACAGCCATGTGAGTGGTGTTATTAAGAGTGAACACAGTCAATCTGACTGCAGTAGATGTGAAAGATATTAATTAAAATGATGTTAATTCAGCCAGCTCACATACCTGTATTTTCTTCCTGTTTTCGGTCGAAGTCCAAAGTAGTCGATTATAGAGTTGGGAGAATGGGATCTCATACAGCCTGGCCGCGCGCGCGAACTCGACAATCGACTACTTTGGACTTCGAAAAAAAAATTACCTAAATGTTAAAAATGACCGGAGTTCTCCTTTAATAGCATATTATGATTAAATAAAATACAAAGAAATTTGAATGGAATCAAGAATGATCAAAGTATGGTATTCTACAAGATATATTGTTTTCTAGTGGTTACAAAGCACAGGATGAGGACGATGAAAAGTTTCCTTTTAGGCATCTAAAAAAAAAAATCTCAGTATTCTTCATTCTGGGAGTTCATGAGAATATGAAACTCTTATAAAAAAGGTGCATGCTTACAATGAATTTAGTCATGTGCATATTTAATAGAAACATTGCTTAACGATTTCTGACATTAGTGAATGAGTCTGGGTTGCTTGTAATACCTGCGGTGAGGAGACGAAGTTTGAGACCCGTGGGTCCCGCCCCATCCCTCCGCACCTCCACACTCTCTGCATACACATTACCAAGGAAACAGGCCAGAGGCATCACCGGAGCCCTGCGAAGAAATATATCATTTACAATGATCGCTGCTTGTGGAGCTTACCAAACGCTTAAAGTGAACAATCAAAACTAGACACCCAAGGTAACAGACTAAATGCAGATTAATGCTCCCTTTGGGCCACATCAACATAACAAATGGACATAATAAGATGACTTTGAACTTTGAAGGTCTGTTAGTAAACACATCCATGCTCAATAGTCTTACGCATATAATCATTCATTACACATTTTTATCCTCACACAAAGGCCTCAATGATCCAAACAAATGCACAAATCTTACTTGGTTTCTTGAAGGTTGTTTCCGGAGTAAATGTACATCCGTTTGACAGTGGCCCCATGGGGAATCTGCAGGGAGGCCAAGCCATGGGCAAAGTTAGGCTGTCAAAGCAAAACAGCTAGTAGTAGAATGCAGTGTCTGTGCAGGTGTCGTCTCCGGTGAAAAGATGCTCACATCATCATCACAGGATCAATTCATGCATCAGGCAGGGGTTATTTGATCATTAACTGAAACTAAAACTATTAAAACATTTTTGTTCATTTGTTGAAATAAAGCCCCTTTTGTATTGGGCTTTATTTCAATGCAGAAAAATGTTTTCATATTTTTGGTTTCAGTTCATGATAAAATAACCCCTGCCTGAATTTTATCCAAAAAAAGTTACTGTGAAGATGATTTGAGCATCTAAGCACTAAAACTGAACTATAACTAAATAAAAAAAAAACTAATTACTTATATTTTAAACTAATTAAAAACGAATAAAAAATGTCAAAAGCACGTAACAAATTGACTAAAAATGTACTAAAAATAAAATTACCTAATTAATATAAAATATAAATACATTATACACATAAACTATAATAGTATATAAATAATACTAACATAACACTGACATTAGGGCTGAATATCAATATATCAAATATCAAGCAATGTATTCGAATATAACTCAGCCCTAACTGACATTGGTATAATTGGATTACATGCAATAATAGTGTTAATGTATTTATCTTATTTAAACTACTTTATTAATAATAAAGTAATATTTAATGAATTTATTATTAGTATTATTTTACTTTAGAAGTAATAAAGTAATACTTCATTTTGTGTTATTATTTATTATTATTAGGGCTGTCAATAGATTTAAATGTTTTTTAATTGCAATTAATCACATACTTATCGTGAAATTAAGATCATTTATTTTGGTTTATTTTGTCATCATTTGCTATATTCAGAAAAGTAAACTATCAGATTGAAGGATGATTCTGACAAAACTGCATCCTGGCGCCAGGACTGCTAATTATTATTATTTATTTATTTGCAGTTTACTTCATTAGTAAATAGAGTAGTGCTTTATTTTTTGCAACCATTCTAAATATTTAAATGTTTTAAATGCATTTTATTATAAAGCAATCACATGTAACAATACAGAAGTCACATTTTTTAAGGCAGTGGGCTATTTTCTACTTGTCTGTGCACAGAACAAATACTAAGCAGAAGGGAGAATAAACACTTACAAAAATGGAAAATATCATGCTTATTAAGATATATACCAATACCATGCTTCTTGGGATATGTACCATGGTAATACCATAGGAATTCTTTGAAGCTCCATCTAAATACCATGATGAATATGGTATCCTTCAGAACCATGGTATTCCATCTAATGGTAATACAACAGAACGTTTTCAACAGAAGAGCATGAACAACACAGGGAGGGAACATAGTCTCACCTCATATTTAGGAGCTTCACTCCAGGAGTCCAGCTGAAAGGAGAAGGAAAGCCCTCGGAAGTTCAGGTGGAAGAGCTGCTCGGCAGCATTGTAGACTGGAAAGAGAGAACATGAATCTCCCAGCAATCACACACACATACACACAGCAATGAGGGGTCTGGACAAATAACTGACGCTGACAATAGATCTCACCTCCTGGATGAGTAGCGCCAAAAGACTGATCAATCTGCTCAATAGTAGGTGCTATTGCCTGAGAGTTAAAATGTACTCCACTGTAATGAACAGAGAAAATGGTCATTTTACATTTCTGTGGCTGACACAGTGGTTAGTGGTAGATGTTAGTATATCAGCATCTACAACATCTAGAAAAAGAGTAAAACACAAAATGTAATCCGCAACTATTGTGGCAAAACATAAGATCACTTACCAGTATTTCAGTTTCACTTTGCTCAAATCGTACACTTCAATGACCTGAAAAACGATGGAGATATATTTGCAACATAGTGTAACAGGTGTAAGAAGTAAACCATGCGTGTGCACACACACACACACACACACACACACACACACACACACACAGAGATGTTGTCTCTCACTTTCAGTCTCTGATTGCAGGCGTCAAACAGCAGTTTAATTCCATCCTGAGTCAAGTTGAGAATGAGGTCGTGGCTGAGTGGCATCTTTTTGGGGAAGAGAAACAGGTCAGATAAGGATACAAAAAAATCTGTAAAAACTTCAGTGCACACAGACATTTATAGAAAATAATAGTAATAGCACATCCTTACTTGTTCGCTGTAGAGCACCTGGACATTTTTGATGATTCTGCAGTGTTTTTGTAATATGGAAATGGCCTGGGCCAATGGCATCCCTGGAAATAAATCCAGACAAACAAATAGATTGTCAGGTTTCGGTTGACATGATAATAAAGGAAGTGGAGTCAACAGCTCTAGAAGCTGCTGTAGTAAAAATATAATAATTTCATGGCATATAACACAAACACGTAGAGGATGTAAGAAAATAACTTGTCACTGTTTATAATAATTTATTACACAGCTTTCTGGAATAGTGGATTGTTATTGGTCAGGTGCCACTGAATGTTTTTTTTTTTTTTTAAATGGTCAAAAAACAACACAGCTCCTAGTACATCCAAAAATGACTTAAATTGAACATTAAAGGTCCATTCACACTCAAAATGATAACTATAACCATGAAGTAGCTATTAGCTCGAACAAAAATATGTCCTCTTACTCTAAAAAAATAGTGGCTTCCACACCAAAACTATGACAATAATGACACAAAGGAACATTATTGTTGGAATAGCTGTGAGAGCGATTTTTTCCCCACCTGATATTATAAACAATAAAATTGACAGCCAATCAAAATAATTCCTAATTCTTCATTGGCTTAGTTTATGGATTGTAATGCTTTAACAAATACTTTTTTTTTCTTTCAATCCCTATGGGAGAAATGACTTCCAGAAAAAACACTTCCAGATGCGTGGGCGGGCACTAATGCACTTTATAGATGTGACCTCATGTGAGTGACAGCTTGTCTCGCCCTCGCGCCAGTAAACACGTCATCAGAGAAGATGCAAGAGGGATACTTTTCTGGTTACAGATTACAAGGGCCCATGAATTTTAAAAATTGATGAATTCAAAAAAAGATTGATGAGTAGGCCTATCATGTTTGAATATCTTTGAATATCATGTATCAGCCCAAGTGAAAAATCTAAAGAGACGAATAATTATTTAAGTGTAACAGAGACCTTTTTCAGGTCAAGAGAACCTCAGATGTGAACGTGTCAAAAAGCATGTGGTGCAATTGTGAAATCCAGATGGCACCTGACTATACAGTCAACTAAAACAGCTTATTTTCAAATAGTAAACATCCTGTCAATAACATTAAATTTTTGTGCAACATGCAATGGTACTTCAGAATTTGAACTTATTCTACACTCACCTAATGCGAATTCCCATTGTTCATTTCCCAAAGATCGCTCAGGAACGACCTCCAGATCCAGCATTGGCGGGGAGAAATTGGGGATATCAACGAGGATCTCTGACTGTGCCAGATCTGAATCTTCCCTCTCAAAAAATCTTGAATAATCCACCGTTAAATCAACGAGTCCAAATTTAACGAAGTAGTACGTTTAAAAAGCTCCCACACACTTTAAACACAGTTTGAGTGACACACGACACCCTGACGTCAGATATGTCAGAACACAAGTGAAGCAATCCAGCTATCAACGCATTCCACTGTCATCATACTTATAAATAACACTATAAAACGAATAACAGATACACACGTATAAAAAGGTCAATATGACTTAAGCTTAAATAAATTAGACAAGTAAACTGTATGTCAGTCACAGCGAGCTGATGTCAGGAAGGAACAATTGGTTACAGGTTGTTGCTCTTTTATCAACTTTCTTAAGCATGAATTAATTCAAGGCGTTAATTATCTTATAACTCACATAAATGGAATTAAAGTATTTATAAAACTACAGTCAGTGGTAGAAAAAAAAACACTTTGATCTGACCTTTGACTTACTCCTGAATCTCATAACACGTAAGCTACTGTTTATTACAGCGAACGAAGGACGTTTCGTGTCCAAACAGTTACATTACATGCATTTAAGCTTTTTATGACCGGTCTATAATATGACTCGAGACACACACACCAGACTATCAGTGACTCGTTGGAGCTTCGCCTGACGTTGTTTTCTTTCTTTCCGATGATTCAACAGCAAGCAAACAGATCATCATTTATGACCACGATCTGTTCATTATAACACGAATTTCTCCGCATTCGACCGTTTCGGTTGTTGGAGGCGCCGCACTGTTACATGCAGCTTTATTTTCCGGTGTCTTTTACGTTTAAGATTGGCCTAAGACGATAAAGAAAGAGCCCCTCCGTGCCAAAAACAACTTCCATCCAAAACACCATGATCAGCTGATAATTCAACTTCCGGTGCGAACGACATAGCACTTCCTGGCGGCAATCTCCAAAATAAAAGTCAAATAGCGCAGTTGACAAATCACTAATCAAATTTTGTGAGTCACACCAATTAATTTGGTGGTTGAAGTAAATAAAATAATTATAAGAGGTATACTGTTTTAAATTCTTGTATTACTTATTTATTACTCTGTGTAATTATATATACTAATTAGTAATTACTAATTAGGTTAATTCAAGAGTGCTGGTATTTATTAAACTTTACTTTTTAGCTCAACTGACATAGGAGGAAATAAACAAAAGACAACTTATTTTCCACTACAATTATCTATAAATAAATAAATAAATAATAAAAAAATAAGTAGCCTATATAAAATTATTTAGGCCTTTACCGTGTCTGTAATGTACTGTTGAAAGATAAGGAGTTGGTGTTATGGGCAGGCCGAGGCAGGGGCAAATATGGATCTCTTTACTTTTTTCTTGTTTATCCCAGTCTAAGGCTAGATCTGACAGCTGTGACCATGGTAATCCGTTAAACCGAGACACTGGTCTCACGAAAAGCCACACCAATGAGGACAGTAATTTGAAATGGTTATAGATAGAGAACACTGATACAAAAAAAAAAAAGACAAAAAAAAGCCACCAGATGGCGTCATTTATTGAGTGCTTGCATAATAGTAGGCCTACAAGTGATAACACAGAGGTAAACGCTGAGATTAAGCATACCGTCTGTGTTTTAATATTTAATCTCAAAATCATTCCTCAAAATGTTCAAATGATATGTTCACCTGGTGTCTGACTATTTTGCTCTCATTTGAGTTTACATTTGTCTGTGTTTTCTGTGGCTACTCAGTACGGTTTAAAAAAACGTTTTGTGTCCTGGATGAATCCTTGTAATCATTTTTTCTTTTTTTTTAAAGAACAAAAATATTTGTTGGGCATATCCATGCAAATAATAGAATGAGGAAATATAAAAATAGAATATAATAGAACCCAATAGAATAACAGCAGCATTTAGAAGAGGTCTTATTTTTTGTGTGTCAATGATCTGAACAATGAATAATATAATCAACGTTTGGATGAAAATCATTATATACGTTCAAGATCCAGATGCACCTCCTTGTGTTGGTCACATGCGGTACAGTGTTCTTTCATGAAAGTTTGTAAATGTAACAAACTATTGTTTGTTTATTTTAAGGAACATGATTTTGTGTGTCTATAAGCAAACCCGATTTAACCCCATATTGTCCCATTGGGCCTTTTCCCGTAATTAGGTAGCTTTGTAAGTAGCTTTGGATAAAAAGGTCTAAACAACAACTTTCCAAACAGAATGAAAGATACATACAATTCTTCTGAATAGTAGCCTATATGCAATATATTCACATTTGACATAAATTGATTGAAAAGACAGAATGAGACACTGTGAATGATTTGCGAAGCTCTGTGAATAATTTGACTTGCTCTGCACCAATAGCCCAGATCAAAACTCCAATTACATTGTTTGTGGAAACATTGTTGGCCCTGATTTTATTTATTGTGTTTGGTAACAAACCTTGCCAGTCTGTTTCACAGGGGTTTTTGTTTGTTTTTATCCTTCAGATGGGAACATGATGAATAAAACAAAAAGTAAGGAATTTTAACACATGTTGCTAACGGTTAAAAATAACAGAAAAAAATCTGTGTCTGCTTATACAAACAATCTAAAACCACATTTCTCTCCTTGTTTTGAGTCTAGAAGACAGATTCGCTGATTAAAATTTCATGTTGAATGAAAAGACCTGGAATAAAATGTTTTAGGAGCGGCCAATAATGATGTAAGATATAGTATGTGAAAACAAAGGCAATTTTACTGCAACATACCTTTTGATGAACCACAAAACAGGCCCTTTCTCTAATAATTATTGCACAATAAAACAATATGGAAAGGTTAGACATGCTCAAAGAAAATGCAACACGTCTGTTAGATTATTAAACCTCTACAGCAAGCATAAGAAGCAACATTATCGGAGTGGCGTGCTGTCGGTGTGTCTGGATTTTTTATAGTATAAAACTATGAATCACCATCTTTAGAGGGATAGTACAAACTCAGGAAAAACTTTTAAGTTTATCCACAAAAACCTCCAAACGCATAATGTAATCACAGGCCAGCTGTGTGCACTTGTAAAGTTGTTATAATCCCTTTCGGTCCTATAAACAGGAAAATACATAATATAAAGCATCATGCGTGCATCCACAAATAATACAGTTTCTCCTAACGTCCAGCCAAGTTTTCCTTTTTTGGATATCACTGCTCTTTTATCTATATTGCAAACTGATGAAATCTTTATATGATATAAAGAAGCTATACAGTAAACATGGTTTTGTACTAGCAGCTGTGGTTGCCAGACTATTACCAAAATTCAGTGAGGATATTACACGTTTTACATGTAATTGTCATGTCATTAAATTATCAAATATTTTTAGTTTTAGTCACTGATAACTGCACAGGTGGTTGGCAGACCACATGACGTCTTAAAGTGCAAAGGCATAAAACATGATCAAGACAGACACACAAAAATAAAATAATACAATAAAGTTAAATACAACATAAAACATTTCAATGCACCGAATTGGAATACCATTTTCCTCATGAATCTTAGTTTCATTCCCATTTTATCCAAGGCAATTCTTGGTAGCACAATTTCAATGATCCAAAAAATCAAAAAGATATTGCACCCTTTTGAACCCTAATCTGAAGTGTGACCAAAAAAGGTTATTTTGGTAATATTTTACAATAAGGTCACATTTGTTAACATTAGTTAATGCATTAACATGAACTAACAATGCACAATATTTTTTTGTATTAACTTTTGTTAATGAAATAATCATATTCATGTTAGTTGATTGTCACAGTGCATGAACTGACATACAACTTTTGATTTTAAAAACGTATTAGTGAATGTTGAGATTGACATTAACAAATGCTGTTGAAATTTTGTTCATTGTTAGTTCAATAATCTTAACAAATGAAACCTTTTTGTAAAGTGTTACCGTCATTTTCTTTTACATAGCCAGCTTTGTTTTCTTTTCTAGCAATCCAAAGCAACTCCCCAAAAGAGCTCTGTCATGTTTGCTTGTTCTCTCTGTGCGAGCAACTTTCAGCGTTAAGGGTGGACGTGATATTTCAAACATCAGATCAGTGCGTTTATGTATTGGGTGCCCGGAAATTTTTCCAAATAAACACAGCTTGATTCAACTTGGGTGGGCAGACTTATCAACAGACTAATTCTATAAACAAATGAAGGAATAACCGAGCACACCATTGGCTGGTAGGCAGGGGACGCGCGGAGAGAGAGAGAGAGAATGAGAGAGAGAGAGAGACTCGAGGCTTTCTGCAATGAAAATTTAATTAATGTGGGTGGGCTGAGGGAACACAACGAGTGTTTATCATAGACAATTTATTTTCCAGCGCTAAGTCAACATAAAACAGAAAAAAACGGACAACAATTATTTAACATTTAGACTCATGAAGCGGACACACCGGTGGCGATCTCCCCAGACTGAAAGTGTCCTCCGAAGTCATGAGTTTATACCATAGCCCAGTGCCGCAGCCCGGCGTGGCTGCATCGGCTCTCAGTCTATCGAATTCCTCCCTAATCTATGTTTACGGTGGCGAAGTTGGAGGCATCATTCCCGCTTTGGGATTCGCGTCCAGTCGACACTCGGAGCCTCCACAGAAACCTCCCTACAGCTACATCGCGCTCATCGCCATGGCAATTAAGAACGCGCCGGACAAGCGCGCGACGCTAAGCGGGATCTATCAGTTCATCATGGACCGCTTCCCCTATTACCATGACAACAAGCAGGGCTGGCAGAACTCAATCCGCCACAACCTCTCGCTGAACGACTGCTTTATTAAAGTGCCCAGAGAAAAAGGGCGACCAGGGAAGGGCAGCTACTGGACGCTGGACACCAAATGTCTGGACATGTTCGAGAACGGAAACTACAGGCGGCGAAAGAGAAAGTGCAGAGGTCAAGAGACGGGTGAGACTAAAGTCGCTCACAAGAGAACGCGAGCAACGACTTCCAAACTTCACCACAGTACCCATGTGGAGAAAGAGTCAGATTTAAGCAAACAGCAACACGAAAAACATCCTGAAACCGTTATAAACGTCCACGAGAAGTTTAACGGCACCCAACCACAAAATAGTGAGGCAAACGTGGGCGCACACGCCTCCGACTCCACGAGAGACTGGTGTTTGGCACCCTCGACCACAGTGGGCGCTAACTCGGGATGCCCGACGCACGAACAGACCAGCACAGTGTCTCTAAACACCCAAACTCGAACAAACACACCGCATTTAAGCGCGCAAGAAACGCTGAAAGCCGCGAAGAATGACATTGGAAGCGCGCAAAATGGAGACGCCAAATTCAAAGTAATAAATGCGCAGACGCAACCTCGAAAAAACACAGACAAATCGAAAGAGTTTAGCATTGACAGCATTCTGTCGAAAAAGGAGAGCCAGTTCCAGCGGAGGTGCGGGATTTCTGGAGGAGCGCCGGTTGAGTGTGTGGAGTCGTGCGGTTACGCGCTCACTTCCTCGCTGATCGCACACGCGCACCCACAGCTGTACCCGCGCGGATTCCCGCTCTGCTCCTACCTGTCTCTCACCTGTCCTGACAAAACGCTGAACTTCAGAGAGAAAACAGGCGAGAAATTATTCTTTTGACGACTCGTTTATGGCTTCACGTATCACAGACTGTTTAGCAAATATAGTTTAATGTCAACAAATATTCAATGAATTCAGTCTCATGAACATTCTTATTTTCTTTTTATTATTATTTGCAAACAAAACGTTTTAAAACATATATCGAGAATTCAGGATAATATTATTATTATTTCTTATACTATAATTGTTGTTGTTGTCGTCGTTATGGGATTCAACATGGGTGGCCTGCATGGCCAATCTACAGAACAGGCCTATACTGTACACAATGTACTAACAGTAGTTAATTCTATGATGTGTATACAATGATCAAGAACGCACTCTTTGCAAATCATCCAAAATACAGATGTCTTTGTAAAATGTTATTGTTTATATGAACAAGAGTTCCTCTCAGTGCTTATGACAGATACTTGACAAATTGCATTGGGCTGTTGTTCTTGTCCTCTCCTCTATAGATACACACAAACTGAAACTTGATTTACTGCTTAAAGACACATTTATGGAAATAAAATGAAATTATTTGGTTGTACCTTGGACTTTCAATGAGAGATTTATATTGAGTTAAACAGGGAACTCAATTCTACAAATAAACAATGAGTATGAGTAAAACTTTGTTGAAATGAATGCCTTCAATTTCCTACAAAACAATCTGATATACCGAAACTGATATGTGTGTATATATATGTATGTATGTATGTATATAAATGACTACTTGTTGTTGCAGGACTATGCATAATCCTGAACTGTGAAACTAGTCTACCACATGTATTCCTTGCCACCATATATAGCCATAAGTGGTTTTTGAACTGAAAGGTTTAAGCCTCAGTGAGTGCAAATCAGGAATGCTTGTGGAAATAAATAAGCTTCCCCACATTCGAGCAGAGGAACTCACATCCACAAGCATTTCCTGTGTATAGGATTCTTTTGGTCAGAAGTGTAAATAGAGCGTCATCCGTCTGAAGGTTTGTAGAGAGAAAGAGACTACATCTCTCAATCTGCTGCCTCCATCTGTCCTCCTCTTCACAGATGGGCTCCTTAGATGGAGCAGTCTGCAAGGGCTCTTCTGGATCGCAGCCCCGTGATCATAACGGACCACTGCTATCTCTACGGTGATCTTTAAGAATGTACTTTCATATTCAGCAGAATTTCATCATGACATCATTTCCTATATAGGCTACCTCATAGCATATTAAGTGAATTATTCAACCATGACTTTTATGCATGACCTTTACCGAGACAGCTTTATTGCTTTAAACCCAAATAAGTGGAGTTGCTATTTTTGATGTTTAAATTCGCACACTAAGCAATGGATACATTGCTAAAGATAATTATGCCCTCTAGTGTTATAATGTATAGTTACAATACTCAACCTCAGTTACCACACATACTGTATGGTTAAGTTACCAGTCTATGTTTTTATAAAAACATTTTCATTTTCATCTCTGCAAAGATCCAGTGATGTAATACAGATGGCCTGCTAAATGTCTAACTGCTGGATATTGGCTAGACTGGTATTTTTTTTAGATCTTTTGGTAACCACAAAACCATGTACCACAGAAGGCAAATGTTGTCTCAACAGCTTGAAGCTGATGGACCACAGAGCTGGATGTGAATTTTTAATGACAACATTCTCAGTTTGTGTTCGGTCCGTCTCAAGCACTATATTAAAATAAACATGAGAAGAAAGATTATCTTCCTAGTGTTTAAAGTGTAAAAAATTCACACTCAATTTCATTTATTTTGACTGGAAATAGAGCACACTTTCTGTGGCCGTAACCACAAGAGCTCTACTGTGAGAGATGCCATTGACTATAAAGCAGTATTTGATAAACAGCAGTTTCCTATAGTTAAAAAAACCAAACATTTCTGTCACACAAACATATTGTTTGGCTAAATTGAAGGCAAAAATCTAAATTGATTCAGATCCACAAACAGTTGATTCAGACCACAAGTGAAATGATAATGACACACTGCCTTGCAATGATTATTAATTATTTAAAGAATTATTGTATGAAACCAGTTTTTTTATTTTATTATTATTGTAAACATTATATCAGACAAATGATGTATTTCTGTGTTTATTGTGCCAGTATATATATATATAAATATGATCTTGCCGTTAGAATTATAGTGGTAGTGTTGATAGTTTTACAGTTTAATGTGACATTATAAGCCATGTGCTCAAGGTCCTAAAACTGTGAGGTGCTAGATATTAATGCAATAATATGTCTACAAATATCATTTCAATTGTCAGCTGTTTACTGCAAAATAAACTGCCACGACCACCCCTTAATGACAAATTTAGATAAATATAGATAAAGTGAGAAAATTGTACAAACATTGACCTGAAATTATTATGTATATGTGGATGAATTTATTTATTTATTTAATCATTCATTATTTTCATTCATTCATTCATTCATTGTTTTACTTTATTTTATTTTATTTATTTATGTATTTATTTATTTGTATATATTTTTATTTTATTTTATTTTATTTTATTTTACTTTATTTATTTTATTTTTATTTATTTATTTATTTGTATATATTTCTATTTTATTTATTTATGTATTTGTTTATATTTTATTTTATTTTATTTTATTTTCACAATGAACCATTTACCAAGAGCCCAGTCATGAAGAGGTCTATCAGCCATGCATGGTTCTAAACTTGGATCTTGTCAAATGACTCATTTGAGACTGAACTGACAAGGCCTGATATATCAGAAAGGGGTCAAATCAAGAATGAGAGAAGGAGCTATACTGCAGAAGCGCCATCACCCCTTGTTTCATGTGCAATCACGTCTCCAAGCAGCACTAAATCAAACCATTTCAAGCCGCCGGCATCAAAAGAGTTTAATCTGTGTGTTTATTATATATTTTCACTCCTAGCGTAAACCAAACTCAGTTGTCCAAATAGGCTCTCAACGCTGAGGGAGGGGTGGGGCTCTGATGAAGACTGATGGTCTCTCTGGGAGGAACATTAGCTGCTAATCAACTTATGTTTCCTGGAGCTCAGTTTTACACATCGCTATTTGCATGCGAAGAGCGCAAGATCCATGTTTTCTATCAAGTCTGCTTGTGAAACGTACTCAGTCCAAGTCAGAGCTGTCCATCCAGATAGCAACAGCAGGAGACAGCTTTAGCAGGTTTAAAATCAATCAAATATCAATATCAATATAAGACAAGGAACCCAAACTACATACAACATACAAAACAGGTGAAAAAACCCCACAAAAAAAACTGGCTCAGTCAGGGGGGCCAGTTCTCCTATAGCCAGATGAATGGACATGGTGTGATTATGATAATGCAAATTATTATGAGACATTATGAGAATAAGTTAAATGAAAGACTGCTGACTTTGTTAAAAAAAAACAACAACAAAAAATCTTTAGACCTAAAAATTATACGTTTAGGGCGTAAACATGATATTTCTCACTCTCATTTCATGCCAAGCACCACATCCACACCATTATGCAAATCTTGGCTTGAGGCAAACCAGATTTCATTCCATTTTAACTGTTTTACAAACACTTTTTTATCATAATGTAAATGTTTGACTCTTATTTTAGCAATCAGAGGTTTATTTTTGACTTACTTTATGCCTCCATACGGCCATTAAAATAAGTTTCAGCAGAGAAGGATGTTCATGTGAGACACTGTTGATGCAAGAGTGATCCTCATATCGACCAAATTTGCAACTGACACATGAAAAACACAGATGATGGACACCCACTGCTCTTGAATCAAATGTAAAATTTGCTTTTTGATTTGGAATGATTTCATGAAGTATTCACTGATGATTGTGTGTTTACATATCTTTTCAGATGCCTGAGTGAGAAGCTGTAATAGGAGGTTAGCACAATAAATATCTCTCTCACCCGCACATATGGCAGTGCACAGTAATTGACATGATTACTCATGTGACTCATACCGTGAAAATACAATTTTTGAGGGAATAACAAAGAGGCATTTAGAAATAAACTCTCAAGTGTTGTTCTATGGGCCAAACTAAATATTACACATATAACCGTCATCTCATTGGATTATGCACCAGCTGCATGGCTTGGATATGGTCGTTTTCCTCCAGTTTAGCTCACTCAAACCAAGGAATTTAAATGAACTAACAGCTGCTGAATGAACACTTTTTATCGTGATTTTCGCAATAGCCCACCCTTTCCTTGTGCATCATTAAACCTAAACGTATACATTACTGAGGAGGACCAGTAGTTCAAATAGACTGCTACAGTCTTTCAGGTATTTCCTAACTGTCACCATCCCGCTAGCGGGACGCCTACGTTTGCTTCACTAAATCCTAATCTAATCATGACAGACTATATATCGTTGGAAAGATCTAAGACTACTAAATAGATATTTTAGCACTGTTTTTTGTTACAAATTATGTAGGAACAATAATAGATGAATTTATGACAAGAGTGCACCTCTACAAATCTACATCAGTTACATTCAACGCGCATGGCACCCTTTAGCGTCAATATGAGACATATATATGGGTCAGAAGGCGCCTCCTAGCGGTCTAACCCTAACCCTACCCCAGACCTAAACCTACCCATATCTGTGCGTGTTATATTGACGCTAAAGGGTACCATGCGCGTTGGATTTAGACGAAATGTCAAAAGTGTCAGATATGAAGCCCTAGTATGAGAATGCGTTGGAGTTCTGACCTTTGTCACAAAAAGTCGACGCACACGCTTTTAATAATTGAAACTTTGGTTTCAAAACATAATAATCTATTTGTCAATAAAAAAATATATAAAATAATATTATCCTCTAAAAAGTAGAATATGTTATCCTCTAAAATACAATATTATCTTTTTTATCGCCTTTTTTTATTACATCACATATTTTATAGTTATCATAACTTAGGTGTCATTTGAAAGCTTATGAACTCAGAATTCATCCTGTGAAAACCGTTTTGAAATTGGATGTTGCGTTACCATAGAAATGGTAGTCTAATTTATTTTATCGGGCTCCTCCCCTTTTGGGCATCATCATGTTTCATAATTTATAATTCAAAACCTTTTCTAATCTTGACAAAACTGTCAGAAAGGTCTAAGTCTCATGGTTCAATATTTTGTAACAGAAGTGACATTTGGACAGAAATATATTAATTTGTTATGGCAGAATGCATGAATTACAATCATTTAAGTTTGAATTGTACATTTTAATGTCCATTCTCAAAAAATGCGGTGACAGTTTCTGTTTTCTGCATTTTTTATTTATTATTATGACACTAAGGGGTCATCGGATGCCCATTTTCCACAAGTTGGTAGGCTATGATTCTTTAGGGTCTTCATGTAAAGTTTGTAACATACTTTGGTAAAAATTCCTCAATGGTTGTGTAAAACAACACCCTTTTTACCTCCTCAAAAACAGCTCTGTTCACAATGACCATTTCGGTGTATGTCTCTGTAAATGATAATGAGCAACTGCTCACCTCACCCCTCTCTTCCGTGGGGGTGTCGACCTATGGTTTGACACAAGACACATAAAGTGCTGTCTTGGCAACCTGCCTTGAAATGTGCTAATACGGGACAGTCAGTGGTCGTGGGTGGAGCATGAGCAATATGACATCATATTGCTCAGAAAATCCAAATGGCTTGATTATTCAGAGTCTTTATGCTTTTTGAGGATAAAAAAATTCATTTGCGCGAGGGGGATGGGAGGAGGGGGGCTTGGTACGACCGTTTGATTGACGGACTTAAGGCCTCATAATGCTTCTGCATGAACTCCACGGCGTAGCTACGGCGTCACTCCTACGTGGCCGTTTTATGGTTCTGCGTCAAGTTGCGTTGCATCGCGTTGAATCTGACCAATCACAGCCCTTGCGGTCTGCGTCGCCTCGACGCGTAGTTAAAATTTTTTGGAGGTGCACGTCGAGCTACGGCGTAGGGGTCGGAGAGGGGTTCGCGGCGACGCAGAGGGGTCTGCGGGGGTACGCCGTCGATTCGACGCAGAAGCATAAAACAGGCTTTAGGGCCCTATTTTAACGATCTGAAACGCAAGTATCAAGCGCTAAGCGCAAGTAACTTTGTGGACGGGTCTTGGGCGCTGTTGCTATTTTACCGGCGGGATAAATGACTCTTGCGCCCGACGCAAGTTTAAAAGGGGTTGGTCTGAAGTAGCTTCATTATTCATAGGTGTGGTTTGGCCGTAACGTGAAATAAACCAATCAGAGCGTCATATCACATTCCCTTTAAGAGCATGAGGAACGAGGTGCGCTTGTTCCATGGCGCACTACTATTATAACGGCACATTTACCAGGCGATGTTCTCGTCAGGGCCGTAAAAGAAAGAAGTGACATTGGGGATGGGACAAACCCACCCAAATTAGCTTCGGTTAAACATGCATATAATAATTTGGGTAAATATGTAAGCTTTATGCCTATTTTCCCATCGTCATGGACACAACATATTGATACTGTGAAGCTGCTTTGATACAATCTGTATTGTGAAAAGCACTATATAAATATACTTGACAACAATGATTTCCCTTGTGTTTTAATATTTTTCCTTATAATAATGTATCATTTGCAAAAAAGGAAAATGCATCTGTGTAGATGAGAGAATCATCTGCAGTGTATGCGCTGTTATGAGGATGCAAGGAGATGAACCCAAATGCAGAGAGAGTACAATGAACACAGGATTTATTGATACAAAAACAGGAAAACTAAACCCACGAGGGGGCGAAACACGGACGGGACAAGGAATCTTAGACTGACGAGACTAGACTATGACTGTACAATAAACAAACAATTCTTCAAATAAATGCTCACAATGACAAGACTTTTCACAAGGTACTCAGGTAAGAGTAGCAATGAACCGACACGAGACAGCAAACACAAGGGGATTAAGAAGGGAGACTAATGATAACATAACAGGTGACAAAGGTAAAGCAATAATGACAAAACGGGTAACAAGGGGGCGGGGTTAGGTAACGAGACAACACAAGCACATGGCCCTTGTACACAAAACATGGGTCTGGCCATGATCCTGCCACAAGACTAAGGAAAATCAAGGACATGATGGCAGAATCATGACATGCGCGTTGTTCACACTCATGACCAAGCATGCGCGCTTAAAATAGCATCTGAATGTACGCTCAACGCACCACTGACTTTAGACTAGGTTTTTTCTGGTTAGTGGCGCAATTGTTTTCTGGAACTGCAAAATAGCACCAGGGATTGTTTGCGCCGGAACACGCCTCCTTTTTTGCGCTGAACCGCCAGCCCGTTCTCATCCCAAGGCGTAATGAACCGCCCAGGGAGCGCAAGTTCATTCTCTAGTTTACCGGCGTGCGTCTGTTGAGGGAAAAGTCCGCTTTGTGCGGGTGCAAAATACGAATGATACATGCGTCAGTGTACAAAGTCATTTGCGCCGGGTGCAAGATAGGGCCTTTACTGTCCAATGATTCTAGGTGGTCTTGGAAATTATTGGCTGGAGTTTTTCGAGTCCTGCGCGTTCCACAGATGATTACATTGATTAATTTTCATTTCAGTGCTTCTTACTCAGAAGTAAGTGGGTTATGAATAGGATTTCAAGTGATTTAGAAAAAATTGACAAAAAAGAGAACCACATACCCCACCTTTAAGTGGTCTAAATGTATTTATAGACTATATATAAAGTCTATGGAAGGCGTATGACCATAAAATGTTTGTCCAATCATTGAATTTGGTCCGAATGCAATGATACAATGTCGTTCCTGCCTGTCAATGTGTATTTCCATACGTCTGTGCACCCTGCTCGCAGACATCACACGTCATCAGAGGGTGGGATCTTATGCTTTCAAAGACTCTTACCCACAGTGCACCTTTAAATGACTACACAAAATATTGATTTGGCTCAGACTTGACTCTATACCGATTGTTTTGTTCGTTGTAATGAAAGTCCTAAATTTTTTCTGTTCGAGAAGCCGTTTAACTCTACGTCACAATAGGGGGAAAAGACACAAAAGACTGCAATTTCCCTTTCATAACATAGGCCTATTATTAAGATTGTAACATAAATTCAACTCTAAGGAATATTTCACATCCACGTTTTTATTTATTTGGTGAGTAGACATGTAGGCCTAACACGTGCAGTCGGCTGTTCATTAACTATTTATAAAATTAAAATTCATAAAATTAATTTAAATGTTTCTTTACACTCAAGTTTGATGATCTTGGTTAATTGATATGGATTAAATCAGAAAAATGCAAAACATAATCAATTCCAGTAGGTCTCAGCCTTTTGGATCCACTGTAGGCTACATGATAAAGATACAATTAAAACAACCAAAGGAGATGTGATCCTTCAACTTATTTGGATTACTTACAATACTATCAACTGAGGATATCAAGTTAAATGTATCATGTAGGACCACTGTGCAACTCTATCTAAGAAAGCAGACATTCAAAGGACATTAAATCTGCCATAGTCTGCTGGTGGGATTGTCATGAAGACCTACATGTGTTACACACACTTCTTATAATGAGGGATCTTTTTAAGCAACATAAGCCATCCTCGAAACAATCTTTTCAAGTTCTAAGAGCCAGATGTGCCGGCCAAATGTCGTCTGAATGAAAGTGTCTATGCGTGTCTACATACCCTTACAGTTGTGTGTACGTGTCTGTGAAAGCTCCCAAGACCCATTAGTGTGGGTTTTGTGGCCCTTGTCACAGACCACCCGGCTGTCTGGTTCACACTTAACCTACGGGGAGAAACTTGACTCCAGTTTAGCCTCCCAAAGAGGGTTTGAAAAGTGCACTGGCCTCAGAGGTCCACTCCAACTGACCGACTACAGCAAACTGTCTGTAACCGGCCAGCCAAACATCACACAGACACACTAACACAGAAAGGGATTTATACAGGGATGCATGAGAGGATGTATATGTGTGTTTATGAGATTCTGTGTTTGAAAATGGGTAGACAGAGATATTAAGGATAAACATAGGACTTATTGTCAGGAAACAGAGCCATTTGTTTCCCATTTTACAACCCCCTTATGATCTGCACTCCATGCCCCTTAAAATTCAACTCCAAAGCAATTTCAGTTTTACAGGGTTGGTGCAAAACATGTTTTTAAAGAACAAATGTCATGGTTAATTAATATTTCAATAGCCTATTAATATTATAAAAAAATTCTACTATAATGGGATTAATTTCACACCAAAATTAAGTGATACCAGGCCTACCAGATTGCTCGGTTGTCTGTTAAAATGATATGAATTCCAAATTGCAACAAAACTGAAATCATAGTTGGGCTATAGCAAGTTTATTTGTATAGCATATTTCATACACAATGGTAATTCAAAGTGCTTTACATAGAAGAAATGTAGTACTATTAGAAAACAGAAACTTAAGTTGTGTGGGCAAATTATGCAGTCCAGTCTGTTGAATGAACTTAACATTCCAACTAAAATGAACTATTCTTGAAAAAGTAACCTGGCTGCCTTAAAAAAATAAGTTAATTCAACTAAATGAATAGTTTAGCCAATTTTTTGATTGTTTGCACAACTAATAATTATAAATTGACTCAACAAGATGCTTAGTTTAACCAACTCAAGATAGCAGACAAGTTTGTTGGTGTCACTAATTTTATGTTGTCTTAACTGGGATTTAGGTTTACACAACTTTTAATGTCTTGTTGGAGTAACTAAAAAACTAATTCATTAAACTTAAATTAAAGTTGATCAGACTATTTTGTCAGCTTCACCTTTGTTACCCCAACGATTAATTCTAGGTTTAAGGAACTCCAATATATGCACAAACAACTGAAGTTTCTTAGCTTACTTGACACAAAATTTTAAGGCAGCCAGGTTACAAATTATTTTAAGTTGAATGAACTTGTTCGTTTTTACAGTGTATAGGGTTAACAACAAATAACTTGGTAATGCTGTAAACATGGGATAGGGAGTAATAGTCTTTTGAAAAGCCATATTTCTAATCTCATTATTAATTATTAAACTGAATATTGACATATTTCTATAGAGGGTTATAGCCCTGCCCTGGTACTTTTAGCCTGAGGTTGGAAAATGTATTATTTAATGCAGGACACAATGGGTGTGAATGGAAGGCCACTCATCCGCACATTTACAGATTACGAGGGGTGTTCTTCAGTGGTCTGTTCTGGGGTCTCTACTTTTTATTATTATCTATATTAAAGGAGCTGTATGTAAGAAATTTATTTCAATTATTCATACATTTTCCCTGATATGTCACTAGACATTAAGAAATCATGTTCATTTCAAATACTTACATCACTGACAACAGTAGTCCGGCCAGGATTTTGTCATTTAAAAAGTGAAGTTGCAGCGCTCAACTGATGTTGATGTTGTCATGTTGTGTTTTGGTCTGATGCTCCACCCTCCACCGATCTACCAATCACGAAGCCAGTAGTGCTGCGGCATCCGGGTTGCCAGCTCTGCTCTAGTTACCACAGCTGAAGCTACAAATGTGATTGTAGTACCAGTTTTGGCCACAATCTTACATACGGCTCCTTTAATTATCTTGGTTTTAATTAATTTGTCGATGTTGTGCAACAAAGGCATTTCTGCTTGAATTCGATTTTTTTTTTGAATTAGCAAATCTATTATCAGTTAAAGTAACATTCAAGCGGCAGAATACAAGAATCTTGGTTTTGTATTTGATTAATCTGATGTCAACCTGACTTTCATTTTAAAGCAAAATCCTCCCCTCATTGACGTTACTACTTTCTACTCAAAGACCATGACAGAAATGTAGTGGAGTAAAAAATATGATATTTGTCTTTGAAATGTAGTGAAGTCTAAAGTTTCCAGAAAAAAAAAATACAGTAAAGTACATACTCAAAAAGTGTATTTAAGTACAGTACTCAAGTAAATGTACTTTGTTACTGTCCACCTTCATGCTAGATCTTGATTATGGTGATGTTTAGTTCAAATTGGCACCTATGTTTCTTTGACATTCTTTATCATGGCGTTCTCAGGTTCAAAACAAATTGTGATTTCAGAACTCATCATTGTGAGCTGTATAATAAAATATCTTGGTCCTCATTATCAGACAGAAGCACCTGTTCATTTACAAATCAATGTTGGGACTATTGCCATCATGTCTTTGTTCCCTTGCCAGGACTCTTATGAAAAAGAGATTTTTAATCTCAGAAAGTTTATAAAGGACAAATAAAATCAATAATTTTTTTGTTCATGCAATTCGAAAATCATTGTGTATAATTATGATAAAAGAACGAGACAGAAAAAAAAGATAATTTCTGGCACAATTTCCTGACAAAAAAATTGAGCCAAAGAAAGACCAAAAAAAATTAAAGAAGAAAGGAAGTAAGAAAGTGAAGAAGGATGTGATCAATCATTAACTGTTGAAGATAAGGAGAGTTTATATTGTTTGATGGGGTCTGGGATTAATTAGCAGTAGAGCTCTCAGCGTGTGACACCAGTGCTTGGCCTTTCACAGCTCATTACTGTGTGTCCAATCAGTGCCGGCCAGTGTGACTGCTGTTTATTTATACACACAGCCAGCCATGGCAGCCATTTGGCAGTTTTCTCCACTGGGGAGCCTTAAACACTCCCACATTGAGCTGAATCTGCACGGACACATTTGGCAACACAGGCCATACTAAGATTACCCCCATAATAAAAAAAGTTTACTTTTTTTTATCATTCTAAATTAGGCTACTGAAAATACAATTGAACACATGATGGTGTATAACAGGCGGGTTTTTGAAATAAAGGAATATTTTTATTCAGCAAGAATGCTTTGCGTTGATCAAAAGTGACAGGCCATTATAATGTTTCTATTTCAAATAAATGCATGCAGTTCTTTTGAACTTTTACTCATTAAAGAATCCTGAAGAAAAAAAAAATGCATCACAGTTTCCACAAAAATATTAAACAGGTTTCAACATTGATAATAATAATAATAATAAAAAATCCTGTGCACCAAATTGGCATATTAGAATGATTTCTGAAGGAAAGTAATGATGTTGAAAATTCAGCTTTGCCATCAGAGGAATTACATCTTGAAACATATTAAAATAAAACATTATTTAAAAAGTGTAATTTTCCCATACTGTTTTTACTGTATTTTTGCTACAGCCTGGGTGAGCATAAAAGACTTCTTTCAAAAACAAAAAATCTTACCCTAATCTTGGTTGAGATTAGGGTAATTACACCCCCCCCCCTCCCCCAACCGTAAATAATTACATGTAAAGGCAATTCCAGATATTTCTCAATTCCTTTCCCTGATCATGTTTTCACACAAAACATGCTTTCTTGTGAATATCGGTTTAATTATTATTAATTCAATATATACTGTATATTATTTCTGTTCTGTTTTTTGAATGACCCAAAGGATATAAACAGTACAAGAAAGTTGTGTTTTTATTATCATAAACACTTTACACATTAGAGACAGGACAACCCCTCTCTCGTTGGTTTCCAGGTATGTTCAAATAGGAAATTCAGGGCACTTGGGGAAAAATACAACGCAGAACACTGAGCTTACTATGAATGAACAGTAATTTACATAGACAGCACAATATTAACAACATCATCTGAAATGCAGTGACTAATTTCTGATACAACCATGCGCCCATGTACAACACATACAGACATCAAATAAATAACTCCCCAACAATCTGACAATCCCTTTCAACCAGCCCATATTCCTCATTATTCTGTCAACAAAACAATGCATTTACAAACCAAATATATTAACTTTAGTTTTTTCCCACACATGGAGGACATTTGATTCAATACAAGCTCTTGGAGACCCCACTCAGTGGTTGACATTCACCTTCACTGATCTACAGTCAAAGCGGAGGGTTATGATTGCCCTCTATTGGCTTGAAATGTAATTGCACAACAGTGTAAGTTGATGGTAAACAATGTGCATGCATACCATGCGTTAAAGACACAACACTGTACGACATCCAAACACCTGCAGCATGATACTTTTCTTTAACCGACCCTAATACAAAACACAAACATTATCCACACAACACATCTACTGACAGGGTGCACAAACTTATGAGCGCTAACCCAGAGAGTCATGGGAGCATAACAGCATGCTGACATAGGTTTGCTCGCTCTAAATGGGAAGATCACTGCTTACTAGACAACTAAAGGCACTTTAAACAGGGGAATACTTCCAGTGTCCACATGTGAGGATGTCACAAACACTATTAATACTCGATTTATCAATAAAGGAAGAACACAAAATCAGAGAAGTGCAATAGATGGGAACATACGACAGGGCAAACTTTTGTAATATTGAGAAAATTAAGAAATATTGATATATTAAACCATTGATTTTGTTGCTATTGATATATTGAAATACTGATATTTTTGTTCATTATTTGTCACTGAACTTGCTCAAAGGACACTTTTAGAACATAAAAGTAGCAGGAAAGATTTAAAGGAAGGAAACTAAGGGAATATTTTAACTGACTGGATCTGAGAATGTGTTTTGCATCATATTCACATCACACAATATGAATTCCGTACAATATAGAACGACAGATACTGTGTCTTATGATGCTTGAAAAGTGTGAGCCATATTGCTATTCCAGTATAGGTGCATATTTTGACAGTAGCATTTTCAACAAAAATGAACCGTTTCCACACTGCAGCTGGACACTGAAGCATCATGGGATTTGGCTGATTTATGCCAACCATTTTAGTTGCATGATTTCTGTAATGGTGAGAATAGTAGTGTGACTTTGTGGTGATGATAGAGGTGAAAACGTGTTGGCATTTATGGAATACTGGTCATTAGAGATCATAGATGTGCTGATGTAGATGGTAGAGTTTGGATGATTTTGGATATTCACTCTGCAGCCATCTGCTCAATGTGATCACACAGCAGCTTGTTTTGCTCTGAAAGGAGATAATAAAAAGTGTGAATGGTATTAAAGTACACATACCATTCAAAAGTTTGGGGTCAAGAATTTTTTCAGCAGTGATGCATTAAATTGTGACAGTAAATACATGTTTCTATTGATAATTGATAATAAGACAGCATATTAGAATGATTTCTGAAGGATCATGTGACACTGAAGACTGAAGTAATGGCTGCTGAAAATGTAGCTTTAACATCACAGGAAATTACATTTTAAAATATATCAATATAGAAAATATTTCACAATATTACTGTATATTTGATCAATACAGCCTTGGTGAGCATACGAGACATATTTACCAAACATTTGAACAGTACTGTAATTAAGCTTACAAACTTAATAAAATTGAATTATTTTTAATTTGTAAAATTACACTACCTTCATTCAGATTTCCAATGACTGCCTGCTTCTTCAGGAAGTCATTGCAAAGTTTCTTGCTCAGTCCAAATGCCACCATGTTATGAGTGAATGTCCTAGACAAACAGAACAAATATATATGAGCATATGAACATGCAGTAAACATTCATTTTATATAATATTGACAAAAACAGACAAATGCCATGTGACTTACCCCAGTTGACCAAAGGTGATGTTCTCATTAAATCTGGAGCTATCGTCTTTCTCTTCCTGGGTCATATGACACCACTTTTCTCTAAAAGGTACAAAAACCATGGAGGTCAAGGTCAGAGGTCAATGATATTTTACCTTTTTTCCCTCTAATCAATGCGGAAGTTCATAGAAGGTTATAGAATTAAAAATGTGTAAAAACAACCATACAAAAGGACAAATGTGTATTAGCCATACATTGGTGCTCATGCAAAATCCAACAAACATTTCAGAATAAGAATTAGTGAGTATCCGCTGTAGCCATGATTCACAATAAATCAAAACAAAAACAAGACAATAATTTAAATTATAAACAGCATATGTGCAACACAGAACCACAGTATAATTCAGATCACAAACAGGAAAAAATGCTCAGGCAAACAAACCAATATGCATTTTTTCTATGTAAAAAAATGTTCCTTTGTTGTTTGAGTTTAAGTCTCATATATTTTTTATCCTGTTTTATTGCCTGCCAGGTGAAAATCGCAAGTCTGAACATTTAGAAAAGTAATAGCACACCTCCCTTCAACAAGCCAAATGATCTGAGGAATCATTCGTTGTAGCACAAACGGTGTGGGACGAATTACATGCAATGCCAAAGTTTAATATCTACGGCTGGGGATCTGAACAAACCCCTAACAGCAAGTATGAGCACTAGTAATAGTGATGCTTCTCTTACTGTAGCAAACACTACTAACAACTGTTCTCGGTTAGCAGTTGACATTGCAGTGAATAGGAATATAATACACTCTGAATGCATGCAATGATACAGAAAATAATGCAAGAAAAGTCAAAGAGCGAATCAGCGGTTCTTGACTGGTTCCAGAACATCGTAGACATCCATTTTACATTGGACATCAAGTGGCGACCCAAAAAAGGTTCCAAAATTGTTTGTCATTCAAAGTAAACAAAAATGTCCCCGGTTAAACACTGAAATGTATTAAAGGGATACTTCACCTCTGGAAAGATGAATGTGTATTTAAAATGGGTAATTTATGTAGAAGAAAGGTGAAATTATTTTTGAATTTGGAGCCTTCTAGACTGAGAAAAGCCCGAACATTTATTTTTGGCTTATGTGGATGAGAGACAACTACTCCCAGAATACACTTGCTTCGCTGCCCTAGGAGGCCATGCCTACCGGTAACGCAGTAGTTAAACAACAAGGCTAGGCTACTAGTGAGTCTCCGTGATAAGTCTGTCCGGGTTTTCGAGACCCCTACTACTCAGCTTTCTCCACAGAACAAGAGCCTGCTAGCTTAGCTTCCAAATAAAAGATGGCTGACACTGTGTACATTCTGTGACTGAGACCCCACCATCTATGGGCGGGTTGAGAACATGCGGGACTGCCCCTAATAAATAGGGGGTACATACATAGGTAAAAAATACATAAATCTCTCCTCAGGGGGATATGAGGGTAGAAGGCATGGTAATTCAAAAATACTACAGGTTTTCTACTAATACAAAGCTCTAAATCCTGAAGTATCCCTTTAATATTATTGTTTTCAATAATGAGGGCATGTCATGCAAGCTGTACATGCTGGTCAGATGAAGTTGATATACCGTGCCAAAATACTGTGTTAGATTGGATGCAAGGCTTTTGAAATCAACAACAAAGACATTTTCTCTTCCTGTTTAAAAAAAGAGCCTATTTATTTTACTATACTAACTGCATGAGTGTACTGTTTGTATTTAGTAATGTTTTTCCCTGCTGTCAGAATAGATATGACACTCATTTTTGTGTCACAATCCATTAGTATTTTACTTTTAATAAGGTCCACTGTGTCTTTGAGAACAAAGTCAAAGCTGTGCGAGACGACATGATAAAAAAGCCAAAGCAAAAGGCGAATGTGACAAGTCAGTACTTTTTTGGTGGACCTCAAACACTGTGAAGTTTCCTTTTAGTACTCATGAAAATGTTATCGGAATGTTACACAGCTTCCTGACGGGATCCTGCGCTGATAGATACTGCTTATTGTGAATATCTGCTGAAATACGTCAAGGGTTCCTAATCTTTTGACCCATGAATTTCCCAGACGTGATAAGAATTCTATTAAAAATAATGTATTTATAGTTGTTTTTAGTGGAGCATAACTAGAAAAAAAGTACAATATAGAATTTTACATACGCTAACGTTCAAAAGTTTGAGGTCAGTAAGATTATTTTTAAGAAATTGTTTTATTCAGCAAAAACACATTAAATTGATCTAA
Source organism: Semotilus atromaculatus (assembly GCA_031834385.1). NCBI lineage: Eukaryota > Metazoa > Chordata > Actinopteri > Cypriniformes > Leuciscidae > Semotilus > Semotilus atromaculatus. The sequence goes on from JAULUF010000001.1 coordinate 5,525,125, forward strand.
AGTTATAGTTATAGTAAAGTTAGAGTAACAATACAGTTAACACAAAATACTTATATTTCAAATAAATGCTGTTCCTTTGAACTTTTAAAGAATCATGAAGAAAATGATCATGGTTTCCACAAAAATATTAAGAAGCACAACTGTTTTTAACACTGATGATAATCATTGAGCATTAAAGACTTCTTTTAAAAACATTTTTTTAAAATGTACTGACCACAAAACTTTAAATGGTAGTGTACAATAAATAACTATAAATTTATGTTTTGATATTTTATCGTTATATTCATTATTATTTTTTATTATTTTTTTAGGTCTGGAAATCACCAAAATTCCATGGCTGTTAGAACTCTGTGCATATTGTACGTATATACAATGCTGTTCCAATTCTGTCAGTGTATCATCCTTTTCCTAAACTCTCTCCACTTTTTTATTCTGTGCTCATCTTTCACTCTCAGTTCATTCTAACTGATCTAACTTCCCCCCTCTCCTTTTTAATCCGCCTTTCCCGTCTAGCAGTGTCCAGGGCAGCAGACGGAATGAAGGACAGACCTTTCATCTTTCTCTTCCTCAGCCGTCCGCCTGCGCGAGGCAGCAAGGCACAGGGAGAAAAAGGGTTAAAGTCACATGCATAGAGAGAGAAAGAGCCACAGAGAGAAAGAAAAGACAAGAGAGGATGATGAGCAGTGTGGAAGAGTAAACCATAAGAGCACAGAGAGAGGCTGCAGGATCCAGAGATCAGTACAAACACACCGTAACACTGTCACGCACCTCGGCTGAAACATCTAGCTAGTTTATTTCAACATCACTAACAATCTATCAAACACACTGTAAACTCTCAATCTCTCCCTCTGGCTTTAACAGACACACAAACAAACACGCAGTCTAAACAAACACGCAATCTAACATGTGCTTTTGGTGCTGTGCAAAGTCTGTTTTGTTTAATAGCACGATATATTAGGAGAAAGAGAAAAGAAACGCACTATAGAAGTAATAAGAATTACATGGTTAAAACCCTGCACTCTCTCACCTCGTGGTGGGGGATCTTTTATTTCTTTCACAATGGACGGCATCAAAAAACGCTGCGTTCCAAAACCTCAAAGTGTGCCTTTTAAAAAAATAGATACAAGCAGACCAACATTAGCATCTACAGTATATGTGACAAATAATCTGACATTGTGTCTGAACAAAGTTAGAATAACATTGTACATTAAACACTCCAGCCTCCTTTCCTGATAGGCTTCCATTGTTTTTCTGTTTTGTTTTACAAACTTAAAATGTTTTCTGCGGCAATGTGACGTTCTGTCATTATTTTCATGACCATTAAGTATTTCTCTGCCCAATTCCCATTACTGAAAGGCAAAAAAGGAATATTCCTTTAATTGTAAAATACTTTAATACTATGGTACTATTTGTTGCACTAAATTTATTTAATGCTGATTTTAATAATTGTATCTCAATTGTAACAAAAATATTAAGCAGCAACACTGTTTTTGACATTGACAATAATAAGAAATGTTTCTTGAGCACCAAAACAACGTATTAGAATGATTTCTGAAGGATCATGTGACTGAATACTGGAGTAATGATACTGAAAATTCAGCTTTGCCATCACAGGAATAAATTCTAATTTAATATATTAAAATGCCATAAAATAAAAACATTTTTGGATAAGTTTTAAATATTTAAAAGTAAAAATAAAGATTTTAAACATTGTCATTATTTTTATGACAATAAGGTATTTCTCTTCCCAATTTACTGTGACATTAATTGTAAAATATTGAAATATCTTGGTACTATTTCTTGTAGTAAACTGAATTAAATAATTATCAATAAAATAATAATCAATAATTTACAGTAACAAATAAATAAAAAAAGTTACCCTCACGACTTTCTCATTACTGGTTTATTGTAACGAAAATACTTGTAACGGAATTTTTTTTTTTTTAACATTACAGAGAATTACCAATTACTGTAATTTTACAATGATGATATTAAAATGATACAAAATCCAATTTCTTTTTTTATTCTGGCATGAAATATGATTGGCAAATTCGTTGATTCTGATGAATATGTCTAAAACAATGTAAGAATAATTTTTGGTAGACACTGACAGTATGCCACAAACACAGTCCATAAGTAATGAATTGTAAAAACCAAGAACAGTCCTTTAAAATGCTGATCATGTGAAAGGATACATTTTAGACAACTTCAGCTGTTCGTTTCAACATTTTTGTGGGGAAAGAAAGATCATTGACAACCTACCAAATGGGCTGCTGTTTCAGGTGCGTGTACAGGTAAATTTTCTCCTCTTCTTTTCTATCCGGGGAGAGAGGGGGAGAAACTACAGGGTACGCAAGCAGAGATAAGCACAGTTAATAACTCAACATGTCTACAGAGACAATTCCTGTGGGTTAAGTGTTTTGCTCAACAGCAAGGTTGCCATTGTATCATTTGAGTAACCGACCCAGATTCTTAACCACTAAGTCTCACCACCACCACAATACATATAAAAAACCCTAAGTGAGATATCTAAAAACTGGTAACGACAACCACAGGTGAGAAGAGGGGATTAGAGAACACACAGTGATGGTACATGGTGAAATACTGTACCTGGAGTTTTGGTTTTCTGTTCAACAGGCCTGTCTGAGTCTCTGAGGAGGACAGAATAAGAACAGAATGAGTTTGAGAGCTGCAGAAGCTTGATTCATTAAGTGTTATTAATAGCGATGACAGAAAATCACTCACTCATTCTTTCGGCCCAAGGGTCCTCTCAGTTTGCTCTCCAGACCCCCAAAGAATCCTTTAACGTCAGACTTAGCGGAGGTGTTTTTGAGCATTCGCTCTGCGATATCCTTCTTCCCAGAGAGCCAGACCTTTCCACTACGCAGGTACGAGTCGATCCCCCCGCTGGGCCTCTCCAACAGCTCTGTGGGAGACAGCTGGGACTTACCTGTCACACACACATACATTCATTAGAAATTCAAATGAAATGAATTGAAAAGGAACACTAGGCAGTCACATTCTGTGTACCTGTATATTAGGAGTAGGAATCTTTAGACACCAGAAGATTAGATTTCGATATAAAGAGTCATGATCTGATTACAAAATGATTCTCAACATCCATGACATGGACTCAAATCTTTAGACATTACAAGTGTTGAATATAATGCATATAATGGATCGGTGTATACTTTTTTAAATCAAGTAAATCACACAACTATTCAAAAGTTTGGGGTTGATGAGATTTTTTAAAATGTTTTTGAAAGAAGACTAATGCTCACCAACGCTGCATTTATTTGATCAAAAATACAGCAAAAAATTGTGAAATATTACTACAATTTAAAATAACTTTTTCTATTTGAATACTTTTTAAAATTGAATTTATTTACAGTCATTTCAGTGTCACATGATACTTCAAAAATCATTCTGATTTGGTGCTCAAGAAACATTTCTTATTATTATCATCAATACTGAAATCCCATGATGCCTTTTTTCATGTTTCTTTGATGGATAGAAAATAACAGCATTTGTTTGAATAGAATCTTTTGCAAACTTTATAAATATGTCTTCACTGGCAATTTAATGCATTCTTGCTGAATAAAAAAAAATTACTGACCCAAACTTTTGAACTATAGTGTATACCCATGTTTCCCCCATTCCCAGTTTAAAAAAAACAAACATTAAAATGGCATTGTCCAATTTGCCGAAACAATAAGCGGCAGTGCCAGTAATGTCTGAGTCATACACTGTAACAGGAAGTTGGAGGAGGTCTGGGCGTTTCTATTTCAGATTACATTTCACACAGTATGATTAATATTAAAGGTCAACTTTCTTACCCATGTAGTAATATGTGAAGCACATGGTCATGAGGTGTTTGGCGGGAGCATAATCATCCACCTGGTGACATCTGTCAATCAATAAAATCTGGGTCACATGTGTGTCACACACGGCACACATGAAAAACACTGGCTGTGTCGGAAATCACCCAATATATACCCTTCAATAAGGCACTATTTGAGGGGACAGCCATTTGTAGTGGCATCTGAAACCATACGGGACGTTATTGAGTGCACTCATTCAATCCCATAATACACCGCAATAATGAGTGTACAACTGATGTACACTCAATGTCCAGAGAATACCCATAATGCACTGTGAGGGTTGTGCTGAATGAATTCCTGCAACTCGCGAGAAAATGGCGCCCGCAGCGGAATCATCCATCCATTTCCAACGAGTTGGCCCAATGTGACTACAGCGTAATATGATACCGGTATAAATGTTTATTTAATTGATTATTAAATCGTTTAATTATGGTTTATACATGCTAGTTTACATGACAGAGTCAAGATAAATGTTTACATTACTACTGGAGCTGCCAGTTTGCAAAGTTTCAAATGATTATTAAACAGCAAGCTCAAACTACGCAAAAGCGACAGCCCTTCCGGCGCATTTAATGTCCAAATTCACTCACTTGTTTTCATTCACTCCTTCAAGGTGACTATATTAGTGGAGTGATGTAGGGAATAGTGAATGAGGGTATAGAAGGAGATTTCGAACTGACTCGCCAGGAGTTTTACAGAAAACTGAAGAAGCTCTCAGACGGTTTGGAGTGGCTTCCATGTAATGTCAAACACACACCTTAGATATTATCGCTGTACTTACTCAAACAAAACAACCGCGAATGACTGCACCAGCCTGTAGAAAGTCTGTTCGCTCACACATTTGGAGTGGCAACGCTGCAAACACAACGCACGGTTATCATCACAACAGTGTTTGTTTATGCATATGTATATTATTGCATGAGTTTTCTTGATCTTTCAGAAAGACTGTGTGATCTGTACATTGAGTCTATATGGATTGTGCTTGACGTTTATAAAGATAAGCATTTTAGGAAAATCAGGGCCGATATTTATTTTCAGATAACCAATTAACGGGCAATTATTAAAATAAAAGATTATTATAGACTAAATAAATAAAATCAATGAAAAACCTAAAATGAATGATTTTAAAAGCAACAAAAGAATTTAGGCATCACAAAAATGGATATTCAATTTAAGGTCTGTTACATTAAAGTTACAAGTTACATACAGTTTTATTTAATTGTGTTATTAAAGAATAACTTAATATTGGCTGATGAGAATCATTATGGTAATGGTATATTGTGCTGTCATTTTAACAGACAATTTTTAACACATTTCTCAAACAATGGGTGTGTAGTTCGCACCATTATTTTGTGTTGCTTCATAAAAATCCTATATTGCAGAAAAGTGTTGTTGCTAAATAGGTTTGCAGTGCATTTGCAACATGTTTTCTGCTGTTTAGTATGACACAGCAATAATAGGCTCTTTGGTGGTTTTTGAGACAGCGCTACGGCACTCACACATAAGGTGTAAACAACAATCTACTAAAAACAGAAAAGTTTTTCCTTGTTGTTTAAGTTTTTCACCACATTATTTATATTTTATTTTAGCTTTATTTTAATAATTGAAAAGGATTTTTAATTGTTTTAGGTTCTGGTGCAGAATGTGTGAAACGGGTCTAAACCATCACCTAAATTTTCACCATAATCAATACCAAAATTAAAATGGAATTTAGATAAGAAGTCATGCAATGATTTCTTTCATGATTAATTACAGTTGCGCCTCTCTTACCTGCGCACTGACATATTTGGAGAACCACTCCCTGCCTTTTCCGTTCTCTCCAGTGCACAGCTCTCCAAAGTGAGCCTTCTCCTCCTGATCAAAGTCCTCCCTGAGAGAGGGAAAAAGAATAAAAGGAATCAGTGGGAGGAAGAGAAAGACAAATGGGTAGGGAGGGCGAGAGTTATTGAAACAACAGGAACAAACGCATGCATCAGTTGATATGTGACTATAATTCACTGTGAAGTTTCATCCTCATTCAAGGGAATAGTTCAAAATTCTGTCATCGTTTACTCGCCCTCGTGTAGTTCCAAACCTGGCTGTATGACTTCCTTACTTCCGTGGAGAACAAAAGTAGATTTTCAATACAACAAAAGTACACAGTGACAACTGGCTGTCGAGCTCCAAAAAAGCCCCATACACTACATTCTAAGCCTTCTAAAGCTAAACAATAGCTTTGACTGAGGAATAGACTGAAATTTAAGTGCGTCTTATCAGTGGTGTTGTTTCTGATCTGGTGTGAATGAGATTTGCTGAAACTGCAGAAATTTTCAGTAGATAAAAACGTACATTTGGCCTGTTCCTCACACAAAAATATCTTATGGCCTCAGATAACTTAGAATATAGGCAAGCAAGTACTTTTATGGTGCTTTTTTGTACTTTCTGGAGTTTGATATCCACTGGTCACTGTAGTTATAATAAAAATAGTGGCATGAACATTCTGTGAAATATCTCTTTTTCTGTTATTGGTATGAAGCATTCCTTTAAACCTTAGTTTCTGAAGCAAATCACCTTCCATGGAAAAGCTTTGCCACATAGGTTTTCATGAATGCTCGTATCTCCGTCTCCTCCGCGTCCTCAGTACTGTGACTGGAGCAAGACGAGGACCGTCGCGTACTCGACGGGTGTGATGGCGATTCGTTCTCACTGTCGGCAGATTCGGTGGCATCACTATCGTCTTCTCTGTGTGAAGTGTGTGTGGGGGCCATGGGCTCTGGAAGAAGGGGCTCCATGGTGACGTCGCTCGCAGGCTCAGGGACGAGAGGCTCGGATGAGAAAAAGTCCGCCCCACTGGAGGGTCCGAGAACAGAGGGTGCTATGACTGTCCCTTCTGGGGGCGAGTCAAATTCTATGAGGTTGTTCACCACAGCCCCCTCCATGCTTTGTTATGGGGGTAATTCAGTCACTAGGTGAGATATGATGATGTCAGCTCAAAAACCCACGGATGGTACAGTCGTTTGTAGCTCCACAATTTCGTCACAGCAGGACCTAAAAAAAACAAAAACAATTTTAATGTTATAAACAAAAAAAAACAACTATTAAATCTATTTCATACAACAATGTATACATACATTCATACACACACACACAAACAGACAGACAGGCTATTCAAAAGTTTGGGGTTTGCAAGATTTATGCTCTCCAAGGCTGCATTTATTTAATCAAAAATAAAAGCAGGATTTTGTGAAATATTATTACAATTTAAAGCAACTGAAATATTTTAATATTTTAAAGTGACATTTCATTTAATATTTTAAAGTGACGTCATTCCTGTGATGCAAAGCTGAATTTTCAGCATCATTACTCCAGTCTTTAGTGTCACATGATCCTCCAGAAATCATTATAATACGCTGATTTGGTGCGTATTAAACGTTTATAATTATTATCATAATTGAATTTTTTTTAACAAATAGAAAAGTTCAAAAGAACAGGAATCATTTGAAATGAAAATCTTTTGTAACATTATACAGGACTTTACTATCACTTCTTATCAATTGAATGCATCCCTGCAGAATAAAAGAATGAATTTCTTTAAAAAAATAAAAAAATCTTTTGAACAGCAGTGTATTTTATATTTTTGTTTTTTTAATTTATTATATATAATTACATTATTAAAAAAAACACACTAATACATATGTATATATACAATAAATAAATAATGTAAAATATAAATATATATAAAAATTCAACTATTCAAAACATTTTCATGAAGTGTAACATTATGGTAAGGGTATTTTAACATCCTCTTCTGTCATAAACTTCCTTGCAGCTGTGTTTATACAGACGGACCACAGCATGAGGCAATGCGGAGTCTGTCAGAGCCTGTTAATATGATGTTATAGATTATGAAATCCAATGCACAGAATCTCAGTGCAAAATCATGTGTTTCTACGTCCTGCTAATGAAGCACCTTATGAAGTCTTTCACTCTCAGAAACAAATATATTAAGTATAAAATTGTTTAATCTCAAATAAAAAAATATGCTCATGCAGACCAGTATATAAAATATGCCTCATCAAATATGGTAATGCTTATTGGCTTGATATCATGGATCAAATTTAATTTACACAAGTACTTAATCTTGCCTCTGTGAAAACACCATCTGCTTCTCATACAACTGAAGACGAGTGGCACGTGTTTTCTTCTCAAACGAAAGGCTATTGCTCTGCACCAACAGACGCTAATAGTTAGTGTTAAATTCAACGTGAATTGCCAATTGCAAACCACTCCTTAGCATGACAGAATGAAACCAGTTATGAGAAAGAAAAAAAAAAATTCATGGAACAGATTGGATCATGATTTGAATAGTAGTTATTTGGCTATTGGTTAACATTATCCAGTGATAACCAGTGTGAACCAGTCTTAAGATGCAGTGGACCTTGCAAAGCTAGCCTATCATAGCTTTTCTAAAGAGTGGCTTTAGGCAAAGTGAATGAAAACTAAATTAATTCTGCATGTAGAAGAGCAATCAATATATGCTATACATAGACCGGCATTATTTTTATAGGCAAGAAACTACATTCCCTTGTAGCAATAGGGCTGAGAGGATGGTTATGTAATGCAGAGCTGGAGGAGCGTGACTTGGCTGGCATACGCGCTCACAAGTGCACACAAACACAACCACGCAGTGACCAGAGTCACAGAATGTGTCAACTGCGCCTCTTTTTTTTCTCACACTTATCTTTAAACGGCACAAGGCGGAAAATAAACTGTATGTTGGCGTAAGCAGTATGAAGAAAACCTCATCACAGTAAAAGTATGTAATAGGCTATATCTCAACATTTTTTTTATTAATTTATTTCAAAAGCATGTTGGCAAGTTTTTAATATAGCGAATTAAATACTATTACAAACTATTTTTTTTTTATAAAAAGGCCACCAAATGTAAAATAAGACAAAAATACTGTACAATCACAATCACTTAACTTACACGCTTCACACAAGCGTCTGATTTTTTTTAAAAAAGATTTGAGGCTAATTTTTAAAGATAGCAAACCTCTACACATTGCTGCTTCTCTAGAGCTTAATAAATCTCAGCATTCGAGGGTAAATGCACATACTGCAATATTCCTTCCTCCCTGCACTGGAGCACTTCCCCCTCTTTCTACTCCATCCATCCATCCATCCATCCATGCAACAAAACGCCCCTTCACTGCGAGCCTCGAGGCTCAACGCAGAGGTTCTGCTGTCAGAGTGATGGGACACAGATGAGTTGGAGTGGGGGAGTGAGTGGGTCCACTGGTTTAAGAGACTGAATGGGTTAGGGTTACCAAAGCACTGCAGTGATATCACGATAGTCAGCAGTGCAGAGAGAAAGATAATTACATGGGTGATAAATGTCTCGGGGACAGAGATATTGGGTTGGCTTGTGGGCAAGGTCAAGTCGGTCAAAAAAAAACTAGAAAACTAGTGAGCTAGAACAGTCAAGGCCCAGATGTTACATTGAACATCATCTAGCATCCCACAGCATTTATATAATAAAATATATAAAAATAATAATCTATTATATTATTAGATATATTACAATAATATTCATTCATTTATTTATTTATTAGTATTACTACTACTAGTGGTAATACTAATAATCATAATAATTGATATCACAATAATTAATAATAAATCACACAAAACACGTTGCTAGGTTTATCCTCGACGCAAGAAAAGTGAACCCATATTTAATGTAATCTGGGTTGCATCTGATTATTTTTCCCTGCAGAATTTTGTTATTTTCTTACAGGATGAGGGTGAAGTCAGACATTGCCTAATCTGGGTAGCTTATACCAAGCAACAGATAAATCTATGCCAAAATACTGTCAAGTTTGAATAGATCCACAACCTTTGACTACAAAAGTTTTGGGTAAGCTGAAAAGTCTGTTTATTTTGCCATCATATCTATGCACGATTAGATTGAATTATTTGCATTTGGCATTGTTCTTTTTCCTGCTGTCCCTGCTATTAGATCTGACCTGTATTCAACCCTTTGAGAACCACTTAATTAGATCACTTGTTTATTGCATTACAAGCAAAATGCAAATATAGAGAGACTGGTGTAGCAAGCTGGTATAGAAACCAAAGAGTAAAACTGTTGTAGGGAAGAAAATAATTATTAATCATGCAGGATGCAGTGATACAAGTTATCAGAGAAAACCCCCAAAAAACAAAACAAAAAGACAAGACTTCATCTGGATTCGAACAACATGCAAAAGCTTGCAGAAATCTGTATCAGGAGCAGAAGGCTGTACTAGCGGTGTGAGAGACTCCGATGTGAAAATAAGGCCACAGAGAGGTCAATTTGAGGCGGTTTCATTTGCATCATTATGCAACATGTCCTACTATTTCCTCAAGGGAAACCTCACTCATCTCTGTCACTGGATCAGATGCTGTGTGAACTTAAGCTTGATCATCTATAGCCGCTGACTGATGCTGCACAATCAGACACATAAACAACGTCTAAATGGATCAATGCTTCTAACCACAGAGAGCATCAGATTCAATAAAAGTCACATAAAATTACCCTTTTACTGAGACACTGCAAAGAGCGCACAGAATGAAAATTGCTTCTAACAGTAAGCTTTTCATCAATGGCCTGCACTTGAATAGGACAAGAAAAACGATCCTCGGCTTGGCTGGGAACAAGAGCACTCTTATCTCCGGCCACTTGAGTTTAAAAATATGTAGTCATGTTCATGAGGCCTGCAGTCAAGCATGGATGCCAGGTTTATCTGCAGAAACGCACTTATGGTTGTGACTTGGGAAGGGGGGAAATGCAGGTAATGAAATTCCTAACACTTTGGCTGATATTTATTATTTCACATTGCACAACAACATATCGGAGTAGATTCATCTAAGCATGTATCAACCACTAATCCAGGCAGAGACTTTATTCACAGTACACAAAGCAATTGTTCACAACACATTGAATTGAAATACTATGGTGTCATACCTGCTAATGCAGTTCCAGACAGTAAGCGTAAATAGAAATCTTAATAAAGTGAGAAGGAACTAGATTCCATGCTGTTGCAGAAAATCGCATGGATTTCTCCATTGAAAACAATGGTAGGCTACTTCTGCTCCAATGCGTTAGACCTTTTATTTTAGTGTCTTAAAATAGCACCTGTCAAAATACCAGCTTATCAAAAGACAAGTCACAGGCTTCATCAGAAACATTTCCTACAGTCATAACGGCCCTATTTTTAGCCTCCACAATAAGTGCCTATTTTCATTAGCACTAATTTAATATCTCAAAATGCATAGGCTGCAGCTCTGGTTGCTTGAAACACTGATGAAATAAAATAAGCAGTCACATATCTGACACAGTGGTTGTGAGAATCATTTGGGCATTATATGGCACACACACACATTATAAAAATGCTGTCTGAATAGGCAGCTCACTAGGTTGAGACATAGCCATGTTCTTAAAGCTCATCATTCATACTTTATTCATACGCACTCTATAGCTCAGTTTACAAGTGAAAAATGAAACCTCCTCCACCGCTCCACCTCCTTATTGTAAACAACACTGTGCAATCATATGGCACTTTCATGCGGAAAGGAAAGCGGAAAATTCTTGTAGCCTACGCAGAGGAGTCTCGTTCATTCTGTTACTAATTGCATTTATATAAAGGCTCGCGCATATGTATACGGGTTTCTGCCTGCAACGTATGAATGAATATCAATAATGATAAATACAATTTTATTGTAACATCATGTTCACTCAGGCTACGAACTTAAGAAAAGGCATGATGATGGACATGACAGCACCTATGTTCCGAATGTTAGCCTCAAGTCCCCTGATAAAGTCTTGTTAGTAGATGACACTTACCCTGGATGTTCCAGCTGGAGCCTCGTCTTCCCAGCGCGCCGTGTACGATGGACAGGCTGCTCTGAAATACTCTACGTGTGCGCATGCGCGACAATCAGTAACGGATGGGGGAATCCAGTGACGTAGCCATGATGACACGTGACTGCACACTGCGCATTTTTTTACAGTTCACTTTATATTGTCAGTTCAGTATTTTTTTGTGTGTTTGTGTGTGTGTGTGTGTATTTCAGAAAGCTTATGTAGAAACTTTTGAGTGTCAGTCAAAAATGTGCATACACCAGCAGTTTCGTTATTATTTTTGCATAAAACCGATTAAATAATGAATACGAAAACGCTTATTCAATTAAGAATAAAAAACAGTAAAAAATATTTAAATTAATTATTAAGTATGTATATTATAAACAATAAAATGTTAAAAAATGTAATATTCAATTAGTAAATAGTAATATACACTTTATGATTAATCTTTTTTTTGTTGTTGTTGATTAAGCAGTCTATTTTAGCTTTTTTTTTTTGATTAAGCAGTCTATCTTGACATTTTTTTGCAGGTTGTTGTTACTTGATTTCATGTATGTATTTCACTAATGTCATGTGTTTCACTAATTTCCATCTAAATGAAAGAACAGTTTTGCACATTCATTTTAATTTCACATTCAAACTATTACACACATCCATGAAGTATTCAATTTCAAACCATCTAGGATACTAATACTTTTTTTTATGTTTGATACCAATATCCAGATTTTGGCTAGATTTGAGAAACATTGAAATGCTTGCAGAAATCTATATCAAATGCAAAAATTTTCTCTGGAAAGAATTGCACAGCATGGAGACAAAATCATTTATGCACACTGCACAGCATTATGTTCATTGGTGTGATAACTAATTAGGCTGTGTGGAGAGCAGCAAGTTTCTTAGGTAATTCAACAGAGAAAAAGAGCATCTTGCCCATCTTCAGACCCTGTCCCTCAGTTTGCTGCAATCCTAGGTTCATGTATTTATTAGACTGGTCGTATACAGGCCAATTCACCCGACTGGGCCCATTTGGTGAGCTGTAGAAATAAAATATTCATTTAATGAATTTAATGAAAATTTCATCGGTAACAGATCCTAATACTCTAATGTACTCACCCAGTACGAGTAAAGTTAGCCCAGTATCCCATGACAGTTCTGCATAGTTGCTTTTCCTCCTCAGGGACTTTTACTGTGGACGATAAAGAGTTGATATCCATATAACCCCATCACACTCCATCATAACCATTTTCACTTTTGTTGTAATCATTTTCAGTTTCAACCCCCTGCCAGAATAATTGTCTAATATCATAATAATTAGCCTGGGCAAACAAGTTCTTAGATCTGCTTACCTCCAGTTTTGACAAGGCCATCCGAAAAGCAGGCCCCAAACACAAATCCAACGTCGTCAGCATGGTCAGCCTTCACAAAGCTGGGTCTGACATCTTTAAATAAACTGGGCCCGTGCTGAAACTCATACATATACACAGGGACTCCAGCATCTGTGAAGTTATAACATAGGGTGTTGGCTAATTATAAACCCAACAAACAATGAAAACTTCACTGGAGATCAAATTTTGCCAGTAACATTGCAACCAACCTCTGTGGTAAGATGCAACCGTGATGGAGGGTATCACCATAACAAGATCCCCCATCATCTCAGTAAATGCATCGCGAATGTCCTCAGGAGTTTTAGCATCTTTTAAGTATTCTTCTACAATTAATTCATTGACTCCTGATGTCTATGAAAACAGAGAGAAAGCTTATTCTAATGAGTCTTCTAAATGGTATTTTGTACTATGTCCACTAGAGTGAGACAGATACTAACAAATTAGCCAGACTGAGTTAAGCCCAAATAAATTCATTTGCATAATTTAGCTACAGGTAAATAACTAGAAATAATCTAAAAAGGAAGAAATTGTTGAGCTTTACACCAGCTGGGATGGCAATGTCCAAAAATGCTTTCACTGATTTTGTGTCCATCCCTTTTGCCCATTCTGGAGAGAGAAAGATCTGAAATGATAATATACAAATAAAATGAGCACATCCTGTTCAGCACCGTGTATTGTTTGTGTGTTTTCCATTATAAAGGTTCATTGACCATTTGTTTCATTGCACTATTCCATACAAAAATATTATGATACTTACCTGAGGGAGCATCCATCCAAATTCATCGTTTGTTGTTCCGACAAGAATTGGAACTTTCTGGAAGTCTTTGCTCTTTAGTATCTCCTCTGCAGGAGCTTTAAGAAAGACCCCATCAACTATCGCTCCAGGGGAAATATGTTTCTAAGGAAATCACTTGGTCTAAGAAATTAATTAATTCTCTCTTCAATCTGTATATTTATAAAGACTATCACCAATAGATCTTATCAGTTTTTTTTTTCATGAAATACTGGAAAGCATCTTACTTCAAATTCTCTGCTCATACCTTTTTAGCTGCAATAATGATCTGTTCCTCGGTCAGTTCTTTTATGCATTTGACCAGCACTTCAGAAGAGCTGAATTCACACTCAGTAACATTTGCTACCGCCTGGTCAAACAGATTACAGACAATCAGCTTTCTTTTAAACATTTAAAATATATAAATTATTCATCGAAGAAAAAAAAAGTTCCATGAACAATATATAGGCTAAATTATGTTTTTGTGCTAACGGTTTGAGAACATTATTAAAGACCAGATAACTTTGCATGAATATTGTATTAATGTTAATGGAAGAATGTTTGTTCATAACTTTGAGAGAACCCTGCCAGAACATTAGCCAAAGTTTTGAGAACATTTCCTGTTATTGTATTCGGGTATTGTTCTGAGTTTTTTTTTTTAATGCATTTATGTATTGTTTATGTGTCTGAAACCAAATTGCCTTCAGGGAAATAAAAACAAACAGAATCCAAGGCTCTAACATTTTTTTTTATATCTGACATAATTACAGATTCCCTTAAAGGGATAATTCACCCAAAACTTTTAATTCTGTCATCATTTACATTTGTTAAGGTTCCAAACCTTATGAATTTCTTTCTTCTGCTGAACACAAAATAATATATTCTGAAGAATGTTGGTAACCAAACAATTGATGGACCCTATTGACTCCCATAGTATTTTCCCCCCCAGCTACGGGGCCCATCAACTGTTTCTTATATTCTTCAAAATATATTCTTTTGTGTTCAGCAGAAGAAAGAAATACATACAGGTTCGGAACTTGAGGGCGAGTAAGTGATGACAGAATTTTCATTTTTGGGTGAACTATCCCTTTACGGAACTATTGAGCAGTACACATTGATTGTTGTATTTGGGTTAAATACCTGGTCAAACATCAATGGGTTTGTGATGGAGTAACCCATCATTGTTGCTACTCCACTCTGAAAGATGGCTCTGTGAAACAGACCCTTGGTCATGGGTGACAATGTCTAAAAGTCCACAAGAATACATATTTAGATTACATTTAACCCTTGCATTGAACTTTACAGAGAATCTATTGTTGGGTACTATCTTATGTTGTTTTAACAACTTGTCTTCAGATTCACATTTCCAAAGTGGACCAGAGGAAGCCCAAATAACTTACTTACCGTTTTATTCTGCTTTTTAAACACTGGTCAGAAATCATAAGATGAATCACAACATACCAGGTACAAACTTAAAAATAGGAAACTGTGAACTGCGAAAGATAAAGTTGTATTACAAACATTGACTGACTAGAAAAGAGGCACTGATTCCTCCTGCAGACTGTCCTGCTATGGTGACAGACTGGGGGTCTCCTCCAAAACCCTCAATGTTTTCCTGCACCCACTGTAAAGCTGCAATCTGGTCTAGGAAGCCCCAGTTTCCTTGTGCAAGCTTATCACCAGTGCTAAAACCAGAAGCATATTTGATTATAACCCACCCATCAGTATCAGTGTCTTCAGTGAGCTAACAAATCTGATGTCATTCTTAAAGGGACACTTTGATCCATAAATGAATACCTGAAGTATCCTAAGATTCCAAGTCTGTACTGAATGATAACCACAACTATCTTCTCATAGGCCACCAACGGGGATCCATCAAACATGGAAGCTCCGCCAAAGACCAGGGCTCCTCCATGAATCCAGACCATTACCTGTTGGTTGGCATATACGTTACTTTTGTCAGAGGGGTTAGGAAAATTATAAATAAAGCATAGGAAAGTTCTACTGTGAATTCCCAAGTACTGTCTTCTAGTTTAGATGAGAGTAGCCACAATTCAGTACTTACTGGATGTTTTTCTGATTCTAATCTTTGAGAAGGAGTGTAAACGTCAAGATACAAACAGTCTTCTGAGAATCCTGTGATGGGGAAACTGAACTTCAAGGCCTTTGCTATTGAAGGCACAATATCTGGGTTTTGAAGGCACCTACAATGCAGCAAGAGAAGACAGTTGATGGGGTAAAAGAAAATCTGAGCTCAGAAATGGTGTATGTTACTTCAATATAGTGCAGCGGTCGGAAACCTATGGCTTGCGGAGGGATAAACACAGAAGCACCTCTGGTTGAGTTAATGTGTTGTAGGATCTGTAATAATTTCACTGTTTAATAGTATAGATCCTCCTAATTTAATAAAACAGGCTGCAACTATGAGGAAATATTACCTTAAAAATTTACATCCATATGCAAGTTCAGGGGATTTTAATTAAGTTAAATATCTTTAGTTATTGTCATGTGCCTGTGATTATCCCTCCGTGTTTCAATGTGGACACACGTGTCTTGCAGACCCCAGATATAGTGGTAAATTAGCCATTACTGAATACAAAATATGTTATGAAAGTTGTATTTACTAATGTAATCTATTAGGCTACATTATACATTAAAATTGGACTACTTCTAGATTACTTTCAATCTAACTTGTTTGTCACTTATATAGCCTAGTAGTAAATATGGCATATCTTTTTTCAGTTACTGTTATGACTATATACTGTAGCCGTACTCACATTGGAGGGTGCTGAGTGGCATTTCTTATGCCTTCCCATCCCTGTACAAGATCAGGTGCAGCCAGGCGGAGAGGACCAACAGGTGGCCTTGCAAAAGGAATCCCCAAATATTGCTCCACCACCTTTTCGGAGCCTTCAACCTTCCTATATTGGCCACGGACACTGCCATGCTTCAGAACGACCACTGGCCCAGAGTCTGCACACATGCAAATAGAAATCTGACATAAACACACATTCTTTAAAACGTACAAAGATATGTCCTGGAAAAAATAATATAGGCCTAGATAGATATAGATATTTTGTGTCTCTATATATATTTTGTGTGTATATATATATATATATATGTATATATTACACACACACACACACACACACACACACACACACACACACACACACACACACACACACACACACACACACACACACACACACACACACACACACACACACACACACAGAGACAATAGCCTACTCCCACAAAAATAAATAAAATAGATCTTGAAGTTAAATATTAATTCAATGTATAATTTCCAATATTATTTAAAAAGCAATATAATAAGATGAAATACTTGCCTGTCTGTACAGGGGTTGTCCAAACAGGGGCCAGGATCAAGCACAGGCAGAGCAAAACGTCTTTCATCATAGTTGTTCTTTCGTTAAATCCACAAGCCTGACTCAAGCCTCTGGCTAATAAACCTCACAAAACCGCCCTTTAACCCGATCCTTTACCCCCCAAAAAAATCAACTGTTACCTGTGGAATTCCTGGACTGAGGAGGATAATCAATAGATCAATAGACTGAACATGTACCAACGCATGTGTGCAGACGTCATCTTTGTATACATATTTATTTATTTACATCAGTAAGCTACAGGACATCGTCTTTCAAAACATGACCTGCGCGAAAGAGAAAAAAAAATTAATGTGTCATTGTACCCAGCACTTTTGAAAATGCACTTCCGAATGGGTCTCTGTCCCCAGCACATTTCAAACCAAACTGACGCCCATGCACACACACACACTTTTATACACATACACACTAATAAATTCAGATTACATAGGGGTGAATTGCCCTAATGTGGGACATTTCTTGCACTTCAGACTTCTGTGACATATTGCGATATGTAACCAAAACATTAAATCCACACCCAATACCATTTTAAAAACCCCAGTATGTTTCCTAATCAAATCAAAAGAGAAAATTCAGATAACCCATTCATAAGAGAAATTATAGACATATTAGTGCTCTTATTGCAAATCGTCTGAGACAATCTGCAGCTTTCCTAATGTGGGACAGTTGTGTGCCCAATGTGGGACACTGAAGAATCTATGATAAAAGACCAAACATCACATTGATACATGTAGAATAGTAAAATCTTATTTTATTTTAGATTCTCTTAGTTAGTTAGTAATTTTCTTGGTTAAGGATGGATGAAACATGGATAACTGAATATCATCACACCGATAATACAATATTATGTAGTTCAGTTTACTTAACAACAACTTATCCTTTCCCTGTTTCTGCCTCTCTTTCTGTGTCTGACAATCTGTCAATGTCTCTCTCACTTCTGCCATTGTGATCTGAAATACATTTAATTTAATTAATCAGATGCATACCATAATGGCTTTATTGGTTTTCTACTGTGTTTTTAAATTCAGAGCTATTTTTCAAGTCAACTACCTAACTTTCACACACTCACACTCACACACACACACACACACACACACACACACACACACACACACACACACACACGCACACACACACACACACACAAAGAGCCTTCAAACCGCCCTCCAAGAATAAAAAATTCACATGACTGTAAAAATCTGCATTAACAGTATTCTAATATTGCATTACAAGACTAAACCAATGTAAATAACCATGTTTGTCCCACAAACCAAGCCCCACCACACATTTTTGACTCATTGAAGTACTGTCCCACATTAGGCTGATCATGCTGTCCCGGATTTGGAAACCCCATTTCCTAATGTGGGACACTATGAAATTTGATAAAAATATTAAATATATAGTTTATGCACACAAAGTTACACTATTTTTTGATGGACAAATATTTCATAAGCATATTAGGCTAAAAAATAGCAGGATTGCTTTGTTTAAAATGTATTTAACTCCTTAATATCAAATTTGTTAAAACTCTATGTCATTAACCTTCGGATGGTCTTCACACAAGGTGGCTCCAGTTTGATGATTGCTCCACCCTCAAATATGATTGGACATTTGATAGGTCATGTTATTTTGATCACATGACACCACAGCTTTGTCTAACCCATAGTTTCACTGTCATTCATGTATTTATGTGGGACCTACAAACACTAGACCTTAGGTGTCCCACATTAGGCAGTGTCCCACATTAGGGCAATTCACCCCTATATCTGTTTTGAATTTTTAAAATGCTCAGTGTGTCCACCAGATGGCATCCATCTCATTTAAAAAAATGCTTTAATGAGGCCTAGGCTTGACTCTAAAATGAAATACAGCTTTAATATATATATATATATATATATATATATATATATATATATATATATATATATAATTATATTATATTCAATAGGAAAAATAATCGTTGCATACATATTAATTATAGATAAAATTATCTCAAAACACCAAAAAAGAAAAGAAAAAATATTATAAAAAACAAGTAAAAAAAAGAAAAAAAAAAGATGATTTTTTAAAATATATATTAATCCCATGCACCCTCCCAGACCATTTGGACCCGAAGTTCCTGAGTGTGACTGTTAAATGAAGGACCCCAGAGCCCCTCAGTTATGCCTACCTGTTTTAATTTGTTCCAGTTTCCCGCTTCTTGTTTGTTATTATGGTTTCTGAATAATGAGTCATCACTTGTTCCTCATTTGAGTTCAATCACCTTGTTAATTTAAGTTCCACCTTTTCATTCAGTTGTTGTCTGGTATTGCTCTTGTGTTGGTGTGGATGGAACATGTTGCCTTCCTGCATTTAAATGACCTGTGTTTGTTTATTGAAACCTGTTTTTCATCATCTTCATCTGGACCAGATTGTGACAATGTCTCTCCAGATGTGTTTGTTAGAATAAAGATTTCTAAAATATAAAATGTAAGTAAAGTGAACCAAACATATCAAATGAATCAACATATCAAAGGAAAGTTATAAATTGACACCTAAACAAACATTTTCATGTTCAGCCATTCTCCCATATGGATAATTTATTTGCCACCAAAGTAAATTCTTTTGTTCAAATCAAAAGTGTCATAGAGGCGGCGGTTTTATTGAACAAAGCTTCCAGGAAAGCTTGAAGGTTACAAAGTTAAAAGCTGTTTCCAGTGACTATCACTTAGTCGGTTTCTTTTTATTTATTTTTATAAACAGTTGTTTGACTAACTGGCTTAATGGTCCAAGGTCTCTCTCTTTTTTTTTTTAAACACACTTATTTACAAAAGTCCAAGGTCTGGGTTGGTAATAAAAAGACCGCAAGTTCAAGCTCGAGAGGGATAAACAGGGGAGGTATCAAGAGTTCAATTCTACGTAGGGATGAACTGCATGAAGTTTTTGTGAAAATCAAAAATGGTGTAAATTTTAACCAGCCAAAGTGCATTCTAAAAATGTCAAATTTCAGCTAATAAGGTATCTAGAATTATTCAAGAAAACAGATAGAATAGCCTGTAGGCATCGTCATTTGTCATTTTGACTCATCCCTTTTCTTAACCCTTTGATGCACAACATGGGTCTAAAAAGACCCGACTGAGTTTTCATTTTCTATATCTTTGCAAGAAATTAATTTCATCATTCAGCATTCCAGGTATTCCTCAATTAACTTGTTTTAGATCATTAAAAATCCTAATTGAAATTTTTCATTTCTTACTTTTTGAATAAAAATCGTTTTTGTATTGCAACCCTTCTAATGCGCAACATGGGTCTAAAAAGACCCGTATTCATTTCCTATGTTATTTCATGCATGCCTGAGTGTTTTTTTGCTGAATCTTTAAAATATATCTATTTAATAATTTGTTATTCCAGGTATTCATTAAATATCTTGTTTTTGATTTCCACAAATCATTATGTTTTTGTTTCCTTTCTTACTTTATAAACAAACACAGTTTTTGTATTTCTACATTTTTTTTTACATATGTCTAAAAAGACCCATATTCATTTCCTATGTTATTTCAGTGATGGCTGAGTATTTCTTTGCTGAATCTTTAAAATATATATATATTTTTTTTTGTAACACTTTATTTTGATGGTCCCTTTTGAATATTCTGTTGATTGTAACTTTGCAACTACATGTCAACTAACTCTCATTACATGACTATAAGTAACTTTGCAACTACATGTCAACTTATTCTAACCCTAACCCTACCAGTCTATTAATACTCTACTAACACTCTACTGAGAGTCAGACATGTAGGTGCAAAGTTACTTAGTCAACAGAATGTGTTAAAGGGACCATCAAAATAAAGTGAAACCGTTTATTTATTTATTTTATTTTTATTTTTTTATTCCAGGTATTCATTAAATATTTTTTATTTCTACATCAATTTTGCATACATGGGTCAAAAATGACCCATATAGAAACCTTTGATATTTGCACATTGTTGCAAGTAGGAACATTTACTGCAGAATATTCACCTGCCACACATTTCACAACTCAACACGGCTGCTTTTGTATATTTGATGCAAGTCTTATTTTATTTTAACCACAGAAAATATTTTATAATTTGTAAAAGATGGACATAATATTTGAATATTAGGCTATGGTTACCTTGACCTTGTAATCCTTTCCTAGAAAGAAATTACTTGTGAGAAGGAGAAACATGTCCAACACTATTAACTATAGCTAGCTGGTGACATAATCTAGCTAGCTAATGTTAGCTAAAAAAAGATTGTATTTTAAAGCTTATTTACATGTCGAAGGCCTAACAGTACAGATGCCGCTGTACCAGTGTGATTTTATTTTGTTTGTTGTATTTTCTTTTATTAAATCACATTCACCACAATTCAATACAGTTACATAGTTTAATTTCAGTGTTATCAGTTATCTTTGATATGTGAATGCTATGTGAGACAAAGTGGCAAATAAACATTTTAAGTGTTAAATGTGTTGTCTAAATGACTGCTAAAATGATTAATTTGACAAAATGTTGTCTTTATTCTTTTGTTTTATCATGCTTGATAAGTAAATTTGATATAGTAACACAAAACCTAGAAAAAATTAAAATAATAATTTTTGGAAATTGAAAACAAGAAATTTTTAATATTTATAAATCATGGAATTTATAGATCATGGAATATTAAATGCTTAAATAAATTGATCTCAAAAGAAAAAAAGAAGAAAAAAAAGTCCAGCCATGCATGAAATTACACAGGAAATGAATAGGGGTCTTTTTAGACCCATGTTGCGCATTAGAAGGGGTTTCCATAGCTTGCGCATCAAAGGGTTAAAAATGATTTAAAGGCTACATTGTGAGGTTTATCTATACGTTTCTTGCCATAAATTTATTTGAACATGTAGTAGCCTACATGTTATGCTGTAAGTCACTTAACCAACATTTTATCGTTTTTTTTTTTTCATGTGATTATTGTCATCATTGTTTTAATCAATGATTGTAAATATTCTGGGTTGCTGTTTCAAATTAATATGATTATTGTAGCTGGACGTGTGTGTGCCGCGCGTGCAGTTCAGAGAGAGTTCTCGCAATACACTTTTCAAAACAACGGTGAAGAAACATCGCCTCTGAATAGGGCTGGGGATCGATTCCAAAAAGAATCGATTCCTCGATTTCGAGGCGTTGGGAATTGAGAGTAGATTCCAAAGGTTCAAAATGCAAAGGTTGGAAGGAATCGATTCCATTAAGGGGAATGATCTTACTCGTTGTAGTTTAGGACAAGTAATACATCTGATTTATGAAATCAATCGACAAAAACAATCAAATTAATTTTGAAGTCATTAAATTCAAGTTCACGTAAACTTTTCCCTCCGCTGCGGCTGTCATCATTCTCCATTCCATTCAGCATCAAACAGCGCGTCGCGTTCGGTTACGACAGTCAACATGATGAAACTCTCTCCAAAATGATTAAATGTTAATATTATTATACTTGATCTGTAGATAAAGCTCTATGTTTTCGCATAAAATGACTATATTGCTGGACTGTATTGCTGTATCTTAACCATGTTCCTTTCTACCGTGTGTCTGTTAGATCACAACACAGGAGAGCACTATCATTCTTCACGCGCACAGTAACTGAAATTTAAAACTGTTAAAAGAAAAGGCTCAATAAACTATTGTATAGATAGATGGCAAAAAATGCATCTCAACATGCATCAGATTGATGCTTTAAAATATGGAATTTTTAAAATTTTCTCACGGGGGAGCATGCCCCCGGACCCCCCCCTGACTCCACCCATTCGAAGAACATGGACGCAATCATGCAGCGAAAACTCAGGCCCAATCCCAAATGGCACACTTCATGTGCACTTTCGGTCTTGTGGACTTACAATGGCTGCCGCGTGCGCGTGTCCGTTAAGTCCGTGAGACCGCAGTGTGTCCCATTTGTCATTTTTAGATCTCAGAAGGGTGCACGCGAGCGCCCCCTCTGCGGTCGATTTGCGCCCTTGATGCGCACTTTTGCCGAGCCCGCGCTGATGCGGACTCCACAGCAGACTTCTTCCCGACATTCAAAGCGGCGTTACGTCGCGAAAGTGCGGACTCAGAGGAAGACTGCGAGTGCTTAGGGTTCCATTTGCGACAGGGCCTCAGATGCGCGAGAGATTCGTTTTACTAATCATGGAACCGGCTTTACTGACGAGATGCGCATGCGTCACAAGCTTTGAGTATGCGCACGACGGGGGTCACGCGCGCTGGGGGGAGGGGGGTGTGGTACAACCATTTGATTGACGAACTTACTGTCCAATGATTCTAGGTGGTCTTGGAAATGATTGGCTGGAGTTTTTCGAGTCCTGCCCGTTCCACAGATGACTAAATTGCTTAATTTTCATTTCAGTGCTTCTACCTCAGTGCCTGTAAGTGGGTTAGGAATAGTTATTTCAAGTTATTTAGAAAAAATGGACAAAAAAGAGAATCACATACCCCACCTTTAATTTAAAATCCGTTCATTGTTGCTATTGTTATTATTTTAATGTTTTTCCAAACCAGCAGTGCATATGCTATTTATTTTATTTGTTGGTTTGATTTAATTGTGTGTACCCTACCGAAAAAGAAGTATACTTCAAGTTAATTTGATTAAGTCAATTTGAGTAATATCAAAGAAGTATTCTTGTTAGTGTATATTTCAAAACATCTTGGGACTAAATTGGCCCACTTTTTGGTATATAAAAGTACACATTTAAGCAGCGTTGGGGGTAACTCATTACAAGTAACTTGAGTTATGTAATCAGATTACTTTTTCAAGTAACTAGTAAAGTAACACATTACTTTTAAAATTTACCACAAAATATCTGAGTTACTTTTTCAAATAATCATCCTATTCTTCCGTTATCCAGAACAGCAGAAGCTGAACAGTTTGTTTGAGGGATAACAAAACCCTCTACTGTACAGGAGTTAATCTGAATTTCCTTCAGCCTGAGGCTTATTATTTCACCTTTGGTGTGAAACAGTGAAAGGGTCTTTACATTTGCCTAAAAATAGAACTTTTTTGTTATAAAAAAAGTAACGCAAAAGTAACGAAACACTTTACTTTTCTAAAAAAGTAACTAACGCAATTAGTTACTTTTTAAGGGAGGACCAAAATATTGTAATGCATTACTGTTTAAAGTAACTTTCCCCAACACTGCTGTTAAGTATACTTTAAGTGTAACAGTATAGCAAACTTTGAGCACACAACCACGTTTCCCATTTGTATTGCATCTGTACAAGTATAGTAGTTTAAAAAATGTGCTACAAGTATTAAAATAGTAGTTTATGAAAGTACTCTCAGTAAAGTTCTAGGAGTTTTATACTTCAAGTATTCTTACCGGTATACATCATATTTACTATTTATATATTGTTTTTGCACTACTATGGTCCAGTTTAGTATAAAATAATTATACTTGAAATATGTAAGTTTATAAGACAGGATGTAAAACTATGTAAAAAAAGTATTTAATAGGCTACTCAATCAGACACAACCACAAGCCAAGTATACTTAGAATACTTAATTATATTTTTAAGTATATCTCGATCAAAAGATTGAGTACCAAATTAGACCTTTCTGTCAAGTATACTTAAGTTTAATTTTAAGGATACTTCTGAGAATAACTGACTGAAAGTACTGACTGACTGACAGTAGACTAAAAGTATACTTTCTTATTTTTTAGTTTAAAAGTACTGATAGCACACTTGAATAAATTTTTTTTTCGTAATGGTATCAGTACTTTTTGAATATGCATGTCCGTCACATTTAACAATATAACCATGATCATTTTGGTCACTATAGTGATATAAAATCATTCTCTAGTCCTACTCCTCCATTCCAAATAACAAAACAAAACAAAACAAAACAAAACAAAACAAAACAAAACAAAACAAAAGTGATTACAAAATGACAAAGGAAAAATTTGTCTGCAGCTTTTAAAATTACTCTTAATTTTCATGTTTTTTTCAAATTTAAATTCTTAAAACCAAAAAGGAGGTTTTTATAACGATGCCATTTATATAAGAACCATAATATGTTGCCTTAAGAATCTTGTAGCAAACAATTCTTAAAATATTTTTTTTCTTAGTGTGAAGAATATTGTAAAATTCTGGAGAATCTTTTCCCAATAGGCTATAAACAATGTTTTTAGCAAAAATTAGTATATTAAAGGGCCTTCATGGAGTATACATACACTGTTTATTATTTTGTCAAATAATTAATTTTAAATCAAATTTTTTTATTTGTCGTTATTTTGTTATTCTACATGACTCTTGGTTGAGTGGGTTTGTAATTAATCTGCTGTGTGGACATGGCCTTTACAGGAAAGTCAATTAGTTTATTTTCATTTCTAAATGTTTAATTGGTTATTATACTTGTAAAAAATAGTTTGAAGAGTTGTGTCTTTTTTTATATTTTACACACCTACTAAATATAATTTGAGGTATGCATGGGTTTGACTATGTCCAGCATTCATTTATTGCTAACAATTTTCTTAAAACCACTGTAACCTTCTATAGAGGCAGAGCGCACTCTAGTGGCTACATCTTGTTGCACGTCCTGATTTTTCAGAGTTAGACGCATTCATGGGTCAACATACTTTGTTGTTCCTGGAACAACACTGCTGTCCAAAAATGTAATCCTAACCATATCCCTATCCTTAAACATAAGTTATCCCTAAAACGAGAGGGAAATGATAGGTGAATAACACGGACGTAGAAGCACCTAACCCTGGTTTAAGCCTAACTTGACATAACCTGTAAACTTGTCATTAAAATCTGATTGGTTGATTGGAATGTTGTTCCAGGATCAACAAAGACGTTGGTTCAGGAACAGCGTGTTTGTATGTAATGTCTCCTTTTTTAGTTTATTGTATTATGTCATAATTTATTTATTGTCATTATGTGTGCGGAATCCTTTTCTATGCCTTGATTTCATCATGTTTAATCATGAGAGACAAGATTAACAATGTTCCTCCATTATCAAGATTAACAAAACCAGCATTGATCTTATTAATAGCCTAGTTTATAGTCCTTATAACAAATCTTAATAAATCATGACACAACACAAAAATGCAGGGTAATGTTTTTTTGTGGCTTGTAGGCTATTTATGGTTGCTCCACAACTTTCAGGTTAGCTGTTGCAAATGACACGGTTGATGTTCTTGACTTATGTTCAAATGCTGGGTTCTGCGAGGAATGTGTCTTTTAAGTCATCTCACAACCATGGTGGCCAAACTGTGAAGGATAAGATAAGCTTTTTAGTTGGTCACTAGATGGAAGCAGTGAGTTTTTGAGGAGGCCACAGTGTCAGCATATGTGCTGATAGCGCCATTCTCACTTTTTTGGTAATTACACCGTGAATGACAGCTATGATTGTATGACTTTTTGAAGTAGACAAGTGTAGAATAGAATAGTATTTTTGATCCCTGTGTGAGGGGGAGTTTCAAAAGAAGGCAATAAACAACAAAAATATTAAGTGTTCAGATTATACAATAGACAAATAATAAAAACCTAAATAAAACTACAAATATTTTTTAAGGCAAAATATGTATTATCTTAATCTAATGTAATATAAAATATTGTATTATTATTTAATATTATTATTATTAATAATAATATAAATTAAATAATAATATTATTCAATTTATGTTCATATAGCCTATGTAATAGTAATACTTACATATAATAATTAGTCATATTCATAATAATAATAATATCATGAATGGGCCATATATTTTATAATACTAACAATTTAATAATAATATGGAATTTGTTATAATATACTTTATAAAAAATCAATAGTATTATTATTACATTTATTATAAAATATTTTATAAAAACTTTATAAAAATATATTGTAAAATATATATTAATATTATATATTAAAATGATAATAAATTATACTAAACTATATTAACTAATTAAACTATAATAATAGTATGAATTATTATGTATAATTATGATAGTATTATAATTTATTATAATATATTCATCATCATTATTATTACGAATACACAATTATGTTGTTATTAAAATGAGAAGTTGTAATAACGTTATTATATTTTGAATAGCCCATTTCAAATGTTTCGTACATGCTCATAATAACTAAGAAAATTGTTTTGCATGCAAACGACACGAGGCATACATTTCATGCCTTGCATTGATGGAAGTGTGATGTTCGGTGGATCGAGAGTTGCTTGAGAGTGAGCGCGGGCGCAGTGAGGAGCGTGCGGCACGGCATCATACGTAAGGGGCGTGACGGAGGCGTGTCATAACATAACAGCGCCACTGTTTCATGTGTCGATCGAGCCCTGTTGAGAACTGCGCTCTCTCTGTGCTTCACCGGAGTAGACATAAACAAATAATTAAAAGCTACAGGTTTAGTTTTCTCCAGCAGCGTATGCGCTGTCAGGGCTACACTGGTTTGTTTTGGCCAACGAAGAGGATAGATCGCGAACCTGGGAAGACGTCGAAAAGTAACTAAGGCTCACTCGGCCACAGGTAGCTCTTTCGGCTCTGAATATCAAAGTACAGGTCATGCGGGTGTCTCCGGCCGGGCAGAGAGCTGTGATCCAGAGCTGCTGTAACTGCTAGTCTCCCCGGTGGACTGATCGCTTTTGCCGCAAGCTGAACAGGAACGACGGAATAAGCATGTCTCGAAGAAAGCAAAGCAAACCCCGGCAGATCAAACGTAAGCGTTTAAAGTTTCACTAGTACCAGTGCTGTTGTTGTGAATGGTGACTCATTGCAAAAAGTGTTAGACATTATTCATATTACGGGATATCACTGTTTTTTTGAGCGCAGTTCAACAATTCCGTGGAAACTGACAAGATATTTCTAATAACACGAGACGAATGGTAGCCTACACTTCAGATGTGTGACTGGTCTGTTCAAATAATCCTTGTGTTTTAATGGTTTCAAGACAGTAGAAAATTAGAAATAGCTACGTTTAATTTAGTTACAATTGCCATAGTAACCCCAGTAGCTTTTAAGACGCGCAGCTCTTTTTGTAAAAGCGCACGGCACGTGAACGGCGCTGAACAAACTCGCGCTTAATTTTTCAAACCCAGTCAAGATAATTGTGTTTAAATACGTTTTATTTTACTTTTTCATTTGTAAAAGTGTTTTCGTCTGCTCCAACCGAAGTGTAACCGTGGCTTCCTGTTTAATACTGTTGTGGAAACGTCACTGTTCTCTGAAAAAGACGATATGAGTTCAGATAAACAGTGATCCGATCCCATTCGAGATAAGGATTAAAATTGGATCTTTTATTTGTTTTCTGTCTGACGCTGCTGTTGCATTTTCCTTCGGCTTTTCAGTTCTCTTTCCAGAGATGAGACGTCAGATAGCGCGCCCAGCTGATCTCTCCACATGATAGTGGATTACAATTAGATCTTTTTTTTTCATCTATCCATTTTAACCCTAATGTTCAGGCACACATTAATTGTACTTAAACTTGAATTTGTATGATTGAATGCAAGATATTATATTATTTGCACTTCATCATGTTGCTCCAAACCTGTGACTTTATTTTTTTGTGGAACACAAAATTATACATTTTGAAGAATATCTTGGTTGCTCTTTTCCATACAATGACAATGAATGGTGGCTGAAGATGTAAAGCCTCTAGAATGACACAAAATAATCATAAAAGCAATTTATGTGACTCAAGCTGAATATTCAATATAAGCTACTGTTGTCGTCACTTTCCTGAGAAAAGTAGCAATGTTTGAGTATCTACGAAATCGTTGATACACCTCATGAAACCAATCAGAATGATTTGTTCGTGAATCAAACTGATTCGACTCCTGAGTATAGCTGGCTCATTAATCCATTTAACAGCTCATTGGAGGGGAATATTAATAGGGAATAACAACTGTTTATCATACAAAGCAATAATTAGGGCTTCAGACTTAAGACTTGGAATATAGTGTGCTAGTCTTTTATTATATTTTTAACATGATTGTAACATCCTTTTTGAGGCTTGACATCTTCAGTCACCATTCATTGTGATTAGAAAAGAGCAACCAGGAGATTTTTTTTGACATCCACTGGTGAAGGAAAGTCATACAGGTTTGGAACAACATGAGGGTGACCAAAGTTTTTGGTCAAAGTAACCTTTAACATTTTGTGGTCAATAAAATCATAAGGTAAAAATCAAATTAATTGACCCCTGCCTCTCCCTCTCTTTCTCTGAAAAGAACCAACAGTGCTGAAAAGTCGTTTTGCTCTGGTGCCAGGCGCTGTTTCAGTTCTTCATCCAGAAGAGATGCTTTCTGGCGATAAGCACAGTAGCAATATCTTGGAGGTTGAGTTTGAAAGGGCTGCTCAAAAAAAAAAAAAAAAATTAATGCGATTCAAAGGCAGAAAGCGACTCTTGAATAGGAAAGAAAAAATGGTCTGATAAGGCAACATTAGCATATACCACTGAGTGTAAACGGGCGGTATCAAGGTTTGTTTAAGTGACTGGAGAGTTATACGAGCACGTTGGCCAGTGACAATGCCAGTGACCTGCTGACCCATGAAGTCGCTCTCTTAATTGAGATGTCTTATCTGATATAAAGCTATCTCTGGTTGGTTTCCGGAGAACTCCTATTCCTACCTAGAGGCAGCTTCGAATGGTGGAACCAGCTTTACTACTTCAAGCCAGTCGTAGCTGATGTTTTGAACAATTCAGAATAAACATTCCTTATTTAGATTTTATATCCGCTGGCTTTTAAAACATCGGCAACTCCACGAGTCCCCCATTGACGTCTCATTAGACTAATGATGAAGATGGTGGGAAAGTATCTCAGATTTGCCTCGAGATTACCCTTAAGGTGAGTTCCCACCACGAAACTCTGGAACGCATGTGAACATCACATTGTCCCTCTTATCTTACCTTTTTTGCCTTTGTAAACGTCAAGACGATGGCGTATAATATAATAAATGCGCGATTGCTTTGTTTTGTTACACTCTTACTGGAAGGATTACAATCCCGGCCCCTCTAAAAGAAGGTATCCGGTATCATGGAAGTCTATGTTGAGAGGAAATATTTTTGTGTTGTCTTTTGTGCGTCACTCGCCCAATGGTAAAGATCGTGCTGATAGATTATCCATCCCTCCCTGATGGCGAGATTAGCTCGCGGCCTAGCGGGGCCACATCCCAGGGCTTATATTTTGAGATGAGAGACAAGATAGGTGAAACGGCGATCTCTGTGGAGATAGAGCCAACGTCGAGGGGGATTGGGGGAAATTGGGATTATAATTACATTTGGCTGAAGCATTCTCATCTTTGTCATGTTTGTGTTGTTGTTTGGGACTGGATGGGTGTATCTCTAGATAAGTTTAAAAAAAGAGAGAGGAGAAAAGCAGATAAGGGGAGAGTAGGATGGCAGGGCTGATAAGGGCTGGGGGAGAGAGGCAGGAATACAGAAATGGTAGATGGGTGTAGGCTGCGTTTTAAAAGCAGCTGCCTCAGTTAGATGGCAGGGGCCGATAAGAGAGCCGTTGAGATGATTGGGAGATAACAGAGGAGATTCTCACAGATAACAGCCGAGTGACATCATTCAAACGGCTCAGAGGTCGGCGTGAATTATTCATGAGCTCCCAGAATTTGGCGTCAGTGGCCGGAGGATGTTTGAGAAGCTGGGGCCAGACAATGCACTTGTTTGAGTTACCACCTCCTGTACCTTGGGCTTGCACTTTTGAAAGTGTGGACAACTGATGGGATCTCTTCCTGTTTTTGTTGAAACCATTCTCAGAGCTTTCGCTGCTGTCAGGTTCAGCGTCTCGGGGTCATTTGACCCGAGGGCTTGTTTAATGCTCAGCCCAAAAATATTGAAAAGAATGAGAGATCACAAGTTTTTGCTCACATATTTTCACACATACGCACGCACACACACAGTTGCGTCGTGGTGGTTTTGCTTGTGTGTTTTCCTTCTTTGTTCTGCTTTTAGCTCGATGTGAACTTTTGATAAAGCCTGGGGCCTGATCTCCGGTACAGATAGAGATCGCCAAGTGCGATAAGAGTTGTTATCAGTACAGAGCAGGCAGGAGCTGAGGCTTTGCTGCAATAACAAAGCTACACGTAAGAACAGCAGGGCCCCGGACCCTGGCAATCAGTTCCAGCCTTAATGTGATTAATGTTGTTGTATAATTAGATGATAGGTGTGAATGCATCCCCCCCCCCCACCCCCCTCCCTTTAGTTACTCCCCACCCTCTCTCGGTTCCCACACTTGTTTTTTCTCCTAACAACCATTGTAGTTGATTAATTTAATTAAAACTAATTCCACATATTACTCACTGTAGATCTTGTGTTAGATAGCATTGAGATGCAGTTTTTTCTTTTTTTGTTCATCGATGTTAATCTGTGTGGGGTGCGTTTTGGTGAAAAACAGCGAAAAAAAAAGTATTCAGCGCTAGGCCTTGCGAAAGGAAACAAGAATGTGGCGTCAGCAGTATGGCTGAAATGTTGATTTGCAGTGAGATATTAGATACTGAGTGATAGTGGGTGCAGTGAACACTGTGAGAAAGTCATAAAGTTTTTATAATGAGTTGCAAAGCCAAGGACGACTTTAGTGAATTTGATAAAATATGATAATCAATGTTTCTAGTATCTGATAATATTTAAAGCAAGGTTGTTAAGGTCTTCAAAGTCCTGCTTTTAATGATTATTATTTAATAATGCATCTTGTTTCTAACTGTGCTTATTGGTATTAATATTATGGTAGAATAAAGACTAAGCCAATTATTTATATTTAGAAGTAATATTATACACTGTCTAACACTGTCATTACTCCAGTCTTCAGTGTCATATGGTTCTTCAGAAATCATTCGAATTATGCTCATTTGTGCGCAAGAAACATTTCTTATTTTTAAGAAAAGGGCATAAAGACTTTAACGTTATTGCACAATAATTTGTTTCTGATGAATGATTCTTACAGATTACTCTAATGGCCGTGATATGTTGTTTTATGTTAGTAGCCTATATGATGCTGTGTATCTAGGTTGACCACACTCTTGTAAACCTTTGTTGATTAAAGGATTTTTATGTATCTCACTCAATCATCAACTTGCTGAAACCTCAAATTTGTATCTAAAACCCAAGTCCTTAAATATACCTTTTTCAATATAGAAACAGTATTTATTCTAAATAACCTGTATAGCTAATTTGTCCTATTATATCTTTCACTACTTATTTATTAGAGTTTTGTGTAGTATGTTGATTAATACAGCTGGGTGATGTTCTGATTGGTTCAGCCCATGTGCTCTCCTGATTGGATGAGAGAGTTTGCAAGATGTGGGCTGAAAGTGATGTCAAAAAACTGTTACTGTAGATTAGAATTTACTGTTTAGGAAGTGTCTGCTGGTTGCCACAGTGAAAGGAAAAGCTTGTAGGTGTTTTGATGAATTATTGCTCTTTCCTAATGTTTACGCCAGAGGAAGTCGAGTGAGTTATGATAACTGATCCCTCATTGACCCAATAGCACTCCTAAATCCTCACTTCTTTTGTTGTGTAGGCTCATAAAAAACGTAGAAAAAAAAGTTTCTTCTAAGATGATTGTGTAAAGCAGAAACCTAATGTCCCAGCGAGTAATTTTAAACCGTCACAAACTCCTATTTTGTCTTTGATACAATCTAATATTTGCAAGTGCAACAGAACAGCTATCAAGTGAACCACATTTTTTATTTTATTTACGTAGTTTATATTATGTAAATACATGTAAATGACACTTGATGTCAATGATGTCACCTTATACAGTGCTGTCAGAGTTCCAGCACTCAGTATGCCATCTTTCTTATAGCAGCACAACTCAGACGGATGCCATAAAAGTTGTGAATCACCCTCTCAACCCCACCAACCATGCACAGCCCTGCTAAATGTAAAGTCTTAAACACAGCTGCAGTTGCATGTGATTGTGGAGCGGTGGATGAGAATAAAATATTAATGTGTTATTAAGGATCTCGTAGCCTCTGGCCCCAATGCAATTAAAAACAAGATGGGAACAGGGCAGTAATCTTTTAATGCACTGTTATCACATAGCATCTTATGAAGAGGACTTATTTTTATGTGCCGTTTTGATAGGAACGGCGGAGGTGAGATTTGCCATCGCAGGAGGGAGATATATTTTTTTTCTCCATAAGGTTGGTGTAATAGAGTTTTCTGTGCTTTTTGGTTGGAGTTAATGAGTTGCGTCTTAAGGAGAATGGAGATATGATAATTTGTCCGATGTGGAGGAGCCATATTTGATGTGGATCACGGCTAACAGGGTTGATTAGATTGACTGATTTCCACGCTGAGGTTTGATGTCATGTTCTTTCATTTGATGTGCTTAATTGGCATGGTAGGGGGTGTGGGCCATCAATTTGATGTAGTGCTAAGGACATAAAGTTCAAGAGTGACACTATTCACTCCTTTAGAAGGATCGGTGCACATATCTCAAGGGGTGCTTTATGCAAACATTTGATCTGGGTGTATTTGTCTGAACCATAAGGCCGTAGATTACATCTACTGGTCACATCTCAATGGCATTCAGGTGAGTTTCTGTGTCAGAGTGTAAAATATACACTCTGGGACAGAAACAGTTCTCACTGGCTTGC
This sequence comes from Semotilus atromaculatus, assembly GCA_031834385.1. NCBI lineage: Eukaryota > Metazoa > Chordata > Actinopteri > Cypriniformes > Leuciscidae > Semotilus > Semotilus atromaculatus. The sequence continues at coordinate 5,559,034 of JAULUF010000001.1, forward strand.
TTGTTATGGCTGCCAAGAGCCGAATCTTTTGCTTAAGTGTAAGCAAATGCACAAGGCCAGGTTTTTTACTATTTATTTAATGTTTGTGCTTCATTTTACACTTATAAACGTAGCACCGCAGACTTCAAAATAAGATAGACTAGGGGATTAATGATGAGTTTGTACTAGTGAGCTGGGATGGGTCACAAAGGTTGAATAACTGACCAGAGGTTAGCCTAACCTGTATTAGATTTAGCGGATAGTCTTTAAAACGGTTTAATTGTTTAGCCATTTCAGTTTGGATGTTCAGTTCAAATGTTTTTTTGAAAGAAGTCTCCTGTGCTTAAACAAGTCTGCATTTTTTTTCCAGGAAAAAATACAGTAAAAACAGTAAGATTGTGAAATGATTACAATTTAAAATAACAATTTTCTATTTTAATATATTTGAATATGTAACATTTTATGTGTAACCATATATTTAACTATAAATTAGTGCTGTCAAATCGATTTGGCACAATAATCATGTTTAATCGCATCTAACAGAAAAAAAATACTGTTTACACACACACACAAACACACAGCATATACATATAATTAATTATGTTTCTATTTAATAATATATTTACAATATAACAATATAATTGTTGATAAATCAATAATAGTGTTTTTATCAGGGCTGTCAAATGATTAATCACGATTAGTCGCATCCAAAATAAAAGTTTGTGTTTACATAATAAATGTGTTTGTACTGTGTAAAATTATTTTGTATATATAAGTACACACACGTGCATTTATATATTTAAGAAAAATGTGTTATTTATATATAAAATATTTATATATAATATAAATTATATATAAATCTATATATAGTATATACATGCAAATATTTCTTAAATATATACAAGCATGTGTATGTATTTATATATATAAAATAATTATATACGGTACACACACATTTATTATGTAAACACAAACTTTTATTTTGGATGCGATTAATCGCGATTAATCATTTGACAGCCCTAGTGTGTATATATATATATATATATATATATATATATATATATATGTATATGAAACGCATCTTTTTGGTTTCTGGACCTTTAATCAGTCTAATTATACAAGATAGAATGGTTAATTATTTGATCAAACAACCCATCGAGTCGTCAGTTTTTAAAATATGTAGTTAGCACATCTCTACTATAAACTACCACTGACCTATCGTACAATGTTAGCAAAAAATGCTGTCCTGAGTATCCCTATTGCTCACGGTGCAGAGAGCTCAGGCTTGGGTGTTATATGCCAGGCAGGAGGCTCTTGTGGGAAGGGAACACCGGGCATGTTTCATAAGGAGAGGCGGAAAGAGAGGAGATAAGCACAGAAGGGCAGCTGGGACAAAGGCCCCAGAAAGAGGAGAGGTTAGACCGCCTCCAGGGAGCCACCCCTGAACAGAGGTGGTCTAGACCAGAGTGGCTCCTCTTTCTGCTCTCACACACTCCACTTGGCCTGCTCTGGAAAGAGAAGGGAGACTGCCAGTGCCAGAGATCAGCATCCAGCCTCTTTCAGCTTCTGTCTGAGAGGGTTATATATGTGTGTGAAGTGTGAATCACATCGTGTTCGCCACATAAAATGTTGCAGATGCTCAGACATGTTTCATGTAGCTAATTGCCACATGTGATCTCATTGCAATGCATTTTTACATTTCAGACACATAGCTGAACTCCTGTTTAACTGTAAACAACTCCCGTTTAACAGTGTACAATGTGTTTTTGCCATTTGTATCCTTTTAATTGGCTAATCTATTCTAAATCAGTGACATGGAAGACTGCATTGAGGTTGATGTATGGTTTGCCTTTGCCACCTATCTTGTTTCTTCTTCTGTGCTTTTTCTGGTCATTGGTTTCTCACTTCCTCTTTTTTTGCCCCTTCGTTGACTCTTATTGTGACCCCTTTAGCAAGTTGCAAACACTTATCTTATTAGATTATTTGTTTCATACCCATCTGCAAGGCCATAGTAATATCTCTATAGCAGCAACAGGTGCTAGCATGTTCTTTACATGGTTTATAAGTACTCAGCATTTCTTACAACATAAGCAGTCATATAGCCAGGGTTTCATGATGTATTTGTACTATATTTGGTTATTTGCTGCACGATTAATTGTTAAAAGACCACAATCTCGATTCAAACAACCACGTGATCTTATTCCTAAATGACATCGATTTGCATTTGTCTATCAAACTTTTGACAAAATCCTAACGGAGCATTCAAATCTGTGTTTGCGCTGACACAGAGAGAGCAGTTATCATGTTTTGTGTATTAAACAGCTTCACAAACTGTCTTTTCAACCACACCGTATCGTTATTATCTGTCTTACAATAATTCAAATGATATAGTTCAGATATAAACACTGATGTCTATGATAGCGATTAAAATAGAGCAAATCCCCTTTTGAAAGAAACGTGGCGCTTCAAATAACGATGGTATCTATTACATTGTTACGCCACTAGGTAAAATATTTTTTATCAGCCATTGAATAATTCATTCAAGAAAATCTTTCAAAAACGCTGATTCGTCCAGTAATGAAACAAGTGAAGTCTTTGAGTGAGTCATTGAATCAATCTTTCAAACCATTTAAAAAAAATGTCATTCTAGTTAATTAATTTTTTTTAAATAGATTGTAGCAATTAATATTTTGTCAGAACGTCTTGTAATTTACTTGTTATTTTATTTAGTTGTCTGATCGTGATCTCTATTTGAAACAAGAATCCTGATTCTCAATTTATCCAGAATCATGCAACTCTCTCTCTCTCTCTATATATATATATACGCTATTCACTTGCATTTAAATAATTTAGGCCTATTTCAGTTTCTGTTGTTTTCTTTTAAATAGACAAAACGGTATATCATTTGAATATTAGCTTTTTATTTTAACGTAATCATCTGCATCCCTACAAATAGCATTGCTTACAATAAGTAGATGAGCATTGGCATATTAACTAGAGGATCAGAAAGATTGTGTTTTATAAACCTGCAGTGTTAAAATTATTCAGTTAGGACTCCACAGTGCTGTTTAGGAATTTATTGTTTGGTCTATGACTTTCATTGAATCCATTTATTGTGTAATCTTGCACCAATTCCAATGAGCAGTATCTAAAATGAAATCTTGCCTGTCAAAGGTCATCATCCATAGGGTCTTAATCTTTTAAAACAATCACAATGAAAATATTATCATTATCATGATTATTAAAGGATAAGTCTCAGTAGTACATTATAGGCAGTAATCATTGCGATTTCATGATTGTGGACTTTTGGACGTTACCCGTTCTCTCGTTTACCCAGAATGCATTCTGAAAGTCAAGAGTACATCTAAACCTGTCAATCAAAGTCCTGCCCAGTACGTACGCCCTCCCCCTTCAGTGTGCTATCTCTGTAGACAATCACAATGAAAATATTATCATAACAGAGATGATTATATGATTAGACCGGTGGTATAAACTCATCAATCAACGGACTTTACTCCTCTAGGCCTTCCTGACCTCACCTTACTTTTTACTCAGAGTTTCATTCTGTCAATCATAGTCCTGACTTCCCAACCCTTTCAGGTAAGCCCCTCCTCCATCTCTCCCCCTTCATTTCTGGGCCGCTTTCCATTACTCGCCTCTCTCTCGTCCTCGATATCTACCGCTATCTCACTTTCTCCCCCGACCCGCTCCCCCCCTCCCCCAACAACTGTCTCTCTGTAACCCCCCTCCCGCCCCCCTCTCCCCCTGTCTCCAGTCAGACCTCTAGCCTCACTGAACCAGGTCTTAGCGGTATGATAATGTGGAAAGTTGAACTGGCCCCATTACAGCTTGGCTGATGGCAGCGCCGATAAGGCCCTTGATAATGGGTGCAGATAGAGCTGACACAGCGGTCCAATAGCCAGCCCTCTCTCTCCCATTATCATTCCTGCCCACCGATGGGCTCCCAGCACACTATCTGCTCTCCATTTCCACTCCTGCAACAGATAAGAATGGAAATACTGACTTCATAGCTGACTGATTAAAGTGTCTGCCTTTCTTGATAATACACAGATAAATTATGTTTTTTTTTCTCTCCCTCTTTCTCTTTTGCTCCTTTCCTCTGTCTCTATCGCTTTCTCTCTCCCCCTCTCCCTCTGTTTTTCTCACTCTCTAGAAAGGAGAGGGGCGGCAGGGAGAAAAACGTCTCCTCTGTTAATTTCTCTTTCTTTGTAGGTTTATTTGAGAAGGAGAGAGGAGGAATGGGGAAGGAGGGGTATGTGGGAGAGATGGCGAGATGGTGCGGTTAATAAGAAAGTTTTGGAGGGCGGGGGAGCACTCGGGGTGTGATGGGGGAATGACTCCATTCAAGTGCCTCTCAGGGACTATTACATTTGGAATCTTGTCGACTGACACTCTACGACGCGCAATCACATCGCCATCTGCATAAACAAGCACTGCCTAAACGCTCTCATTCCCCTCTCTCGCTCTGAAACACTGGGTCACCCAACCACTGTGAATATTCATGGAAACGGGCTGGTGGCCGTCCGGCCGATCACTGATTTCCCACGGCGACCGGAGGAAGTAACCAGGTAGCGTGGGTAGCCCTATCGGGGCGGATGACCTCCCATGATCTTTAATAACACGCTCTTCCGGGATGCTTTTTTTTATCAACGATTGCTCCACAGAGATACCGTGCTGATCAAACCGATTACATCCTTTTGTGTACAGTAAACCTGTCTTCTCCGTCACTTCCTTTTTGTTTCTCATCTGTGTTTTCCACCCATCCAGTTGTAAACTGGATTTTCCTCTCACACTTCCTGGATCACATTGCTGATGTCAGAGGGACTAGTGTGTCATTTAATGATGCAATCTAGTGGCACACCTCAAATCTAAGGGTTCCTCCTGCCCTGCTCACAAGTGATGATGTCATGCACATGTGTTGTTATATGGATGCAATCAAGGATGTCTAATATGTTGTGTAACATTTTAGCTTACGGAGATGAGGGATATAGTTTTTGGTGAACCATCTGATTTATTTGATCTTTCGAGATGAATGTAATTATTATACAGTAGATTTTCAAACTGGGGTGTGCAGAAAAGCTTGGTGAAAAATGTAAAAAAACAAACAATATTTTATCAATAGGTCAATTAAAAAAATAAAATAATTTTAAGGTAAAAAAGTGTAATGAAACGGTAATTTTTAGTGTTTTTGAACAAAGTTTCTTATGCTTACACAGGCTGCATTTATTTGATAAAAAATACAATAATAAACGTATTGTAAATATTGCAATTCAAAATAACTTATCTATTTTCATATATTTTAATGTAATTTATTCGTGTGATGGCAAAGCTGAATTTTAAGCATCATTACTCCAGTTTTCAGAGTCACATGATCCTTTAGAAATCATTCTAATATGCTGATTTGCTCCTCCAACAGACATTTCTCAACAATTGTGCTGCTTAATATTTTTGTGGAAACCATAGTTTTTTTCTATTCTTTGATAAATACATAATAAAAAAAAGCATTTATTTGAAATAAAATATTTTGTAACAATGTAAAAATTCACTTTTTTATCAATTTAATGCATCCTTGCTGAATGAAAGTATTCATTTCTTTTGAAGAAACTCCAAACCTTTGAACAGTAGTGTAAGGCTTGGCTAGGCAGAAATTTGTGATGTGCTGTGCCGTCAGGAAATCTTATAATTAGCATGCATTTTTAAGTAACCTTGTAAACAGTCATTTATGTCCTAAGTGAACATAAACAGTTGAGAAAGAAAACACATGTGAATCAGTATATTGGATCCGTGCATTCGGTCTTAAAGTGACAGCAGCCTAATAAACCTGCTGCCGTCTGTGTCATTCATTAATGTTAATCAAACAACAAACGAGAGAAAATCTCTCACTGCTCTTGACTGAATCACTTCTGTAACTTTAATTAGAATTTGAATTACTTTATACAATTGATGTCGTATTTCTTATTTCTAGTGTTTGAAGTCAGGTAGGTCTATTTAATTAGTTTTTTGTCTTTGTTCTATTGTAGTTTGTTGTTTAGTTTCTTTGTTCTTATTTTGTCCCTGATTGTTCTCTTCAGTAAGCTTGAAGTTTTTTTTTTATGCTAGTATTCGGTTTTTGTGATATTGCTATCGTGACGAGAATTATGAAATTTCAATGCTATAAAAATGTTGATATATAATCCTTATATAAAGCAAAACTAACTATATCTTAATATATATATATATAGTTAACATGAAATAAAGTTTGTGATATCGTATTGTGATGTATTTTGATCATATCGACCAATGAACATTATTATCTTCACTGAAATGAGTTTGGTCACCTGTTGAAACCTTCCTGAAAAATGCGAAAATCTTTATTGACATCTAAATGAAACATATTAACATATTTAGCAAATCATTACCCCAACAGAATTTTTCTGGGGTCCTTTTCTGCATTTACTGTAGCTTTTCAATCACTTAATACCGGAAGTTTGGGGTGATTGGTATTAAAATTCTGTCTGTTGTACCGTCTAACTGACTATCTGTCCTTCTATCTTCCTGTCTTTCTGTCCAAGCGTCCGTTCTCTGCTTACATAGAGAGCTCACTTAAACTGCTCTCTTAAACAATGCAGTATTTGTTCAGGGCACTGTAACTGACCTTGATAGATTGGAGAGACCTTTTTTACTTTCTGTGAGAGTTTGAGCACGTTAGACCGAAATTATTAGTTTGCGTCTGAACATGTCCCCCCACACACATTGTTTTGTCTAGGAAACAATGTTTTATATAAATGGGACATTTAAAAAAAGAAAGTTTGCATGCTGGCTTTTGCACCCCAAATCTTGAAGTTCCCTCTGACATAGCTGCGCTCGCACAATCTCTTCAGCCGCGTGTCCCTGCGTGCTGAATTATTCACATTAGCGAGCCTGTAAAAAGCCTGCATAAGGTTAATTTGATACCAAAACCTTGCCTAGATTTTTAAGGGCAGTAGACCTTTTTTTCAGTTGGGCTACAAAGAACAGGGAGTGGAGGCGAAGAAGAAGAAGAAAAAATAACGAAAGCATGATAAAAAGCTCTGATAACGGAATGACTGTGTTGTGTAGGAGTTGATATCAATGTTATCTATCTGTCTTTTTCACTCTCTTAGCCCTTCTGTTGTTTTTTATGCCTTATCTCTCTCTACCAAAATGCCAGGAACAAAAAGGGAGAAAGAAAAGAAATTACCGTACGGATTATTCATGGGGCCTGCTGATAAAGTGCGATGCAAAAATTAAGAATATACGGGGGTATTTGGCTTTTTCAGATGCCAGTTGTTTTGCAGGATTGTAATTTTTTTATTTATTTATGAGGGAAGAGTGAAAAGATCAGTTTGTGTGGCTGTATCTCTATATCTGTGAAAGAGTGAGTGATTTGGCTTGTGTTAACCCTTTCTGGTCTGTTTCTAGACTGACGCACACACCTTCAAAACACACACACACACACACACCTCAGCATTTTTAGAGCTGCTGGTCTCTGATAAGGCTAACCTCAGTCTGACCCAAATAAAGAGGCTGGACACAGTGGACAGGCGTGTTGCAGTGGGAGACGGGCATCTGCTGTTGTTCAGGACAGTTGAGTTCACGTCCAGCTAAAAAAGATGGAACGGGGCGTTACGTCTAATTGACTTTGCTTTACATTTTTAAAGCCGTTTTGGCGACGGCTTAGTCATTTATTACCTGTCTAATAATCTTTTCAGTCACTTTGACAGTTGTTTTATGATTTAGAGATTCCAAATGTGTGTGTCTTAAAGGGACAGTTCATCCAAAATCAAACTGTTGTTGAGGACAGTTGAGTTCACTTCCAGCAAAAAGAGAAGGAACTGGGCGTTACATGTAATTTGATTTTCTTTTTTACAATTCTAAATCCATTCTGGCGGGCTCAGTTCAGTGGCTTAGTAATTTATTACCTGGCTAATAATCTTTTTCATTCTGACAGCTGTATTATGACTCAGAGCTTCTAAAAATACGTGTCTTAAAGGGACAGTTCATCCAAAAATCTAACTGTTGTTTAATTGATTACTTGCTTCCAAACCATGCTGTTACCGCAAGTATTCTCAAACACAGTCGGTTATGACTTAAGTGAAGGTAAACAGTTGAGAAAGAAATCTGATTTATCATTATACTGGATCCGTGCAGCCAGAGCAGCTTATAAATACTTACTGCTGTATATGTCATTAATGTTAATCAAACAACAGAACACAGCTTTAACAAAGATTAACTCTATAGTGTATAAATTAAATATAGATTATTTTACATTTAGGCCTAATTAATACATTTCTGTACCTGAATATTACAGTTAGACCTTACTTTATTTGTAACTTTGTTATTTTGAATTATATACTCTCACCGGCCACTTTATTAGGTACCCCATGCTAGTAACGGGTTGGACCCCCTTTTGCCTTCAGAACTGCCTCAATTCTTCGTGGCATAGATTCAACAAGGTGCTGGAAACATTCCTCAGGGAGTTTGGTCCATATTGACATGATGGCATCACACAGTTGCCGCAGATTTGTCGGCTGCACATCCATGATGCGAATCTCCCGTTCCACCACATATCAAAGATGCTCTATTGGATTGAGATCTGGTGACTGTGGAGGCCATTTGAGTACAGCGAACTCATTGTCATGTTCAAGAAACCAGTCTGAGATGATTCCAGCTTTATGACATGGCGCATTATCCTGCTGAAAGTAGCCATCAGAAGTTGGGTACATTGTGGTCATAAAGGGATGGACATGGTCAGCAACAATACTCAGGTAGGCTGTGGCGTTGCAACAATGCTCAATTGGTACCAAGGGGCCCAAAGAGTGCCAAGAAAATATTCCCCACACCATGACACCACCACCACCAGCCTGAACCGTTGATACAAGGCAGGATGGATCCATGCTTTCATGTTGTAGACGCCAAATTCTGACCCTACCATCCGAATGTCGCAGCAGAAATTGAGACTCATCAGACCAGGCAACGTTTTTCTAATCTTCTATTGTCCAATTTCGATGAGCTTGTGCAAATTGTAGCCTCAGTTTCCTGTTCTTAGCTGAAAGGAGTGGCACCCGGTGTGGTCTTCTGCTGCTGTAGCCCATCTGCCTCAAAGTTCGACGTACTGTGCGTTCAGAGATGCTCTTCTGCCCACCTTGGTTGTAACGGGTGGTTATTTGAGTCACTGTTGCCCTTCTATCAGCTCGAACCAGTCTGGCCATTCTCCTCTGACCTCTGGCATCAACAAGGCATTTCCGCCCACAGAACTGCCGCTCACTGGATGTTTTTTCTTTTTCTGACCATTCTCTGTAAACCCTAGAGATGGTTGTGCGTGAAAATCCCAGTAGATTAGCAGTTTCTGAAATACTCAGACCAGCCCTTCTGGCACCAACAATCATGCCACGTTCAAAGTCACTCAAATCACCTTTCTTCCCCATACTGATGCTCGGTTTGAACTGCAGGAGATTGTCTTGACCATGTCTACATGCCTAAATGCACTGAGTTGCCGCCATGTGATTGGCTGCTTAGAAATTAAGTGTTAAGGAGCAGTTGGACAGGTGTACCTAATAAAGTGGCCGGTGAGTGTATATGCATGCTTGTAATTAATGTATTAATTATTTTACAGGTCCCCTCCCCATTATGTTCTTTATATGTCCATTATATTATTTTTGCTGATCTTAGAAGTGATCTGATTTGTGACTCAAAAAACATAATGTGATCCGAACTGTGAGTTTTGTGATCCGTTGAACCACTAATTAGTTGCCTAACAAAATATTTCGACCATTGTGTTGCAAACAAACAAACAAAAAATGCATACACTACACTACCATTCAAAAGTTTGTGGTTGGTAAGATTATTTTTTTATGTTTTGGGAAGTAATCTCTAATGCTCACTATAACTGCATTTATTTGATTTAAAAAAATACAGTAAAAAAAAGTTATACTGTAAAATATTATTACAATTTAAAATAACTTTCATATTTAAATAATGTTTTTTAAAATTGTAATTATTCTTGTGATGGCAAAGCGGAATTTTCAGCATCATTATTCCAGTCTTCAGTGTCACATGATCCTTCAGAAATCATTCTAATATGCTGATGTTCTTTCAATATATGACAATACATCCTCTGCATTTATCCCTTGGGCACAATGTTGTTCTCTCACATCTGACTATGGTCCAGTCAGGAGTCTATCTGTGGAGTCCTTGTGATTTACACTTGACCCTGTTTTTTTAGCTGAAGGTCAGGTGGTACTCCAGTCCTGCGCTCAGGCCGGACGCTTCAGATTTCCTCTTGCCTTTGTGCCTCAGGCTGTTGTGTGTGTGAGAGCGGCCTCTGTGTGAGAAGTTTCATGTGTATATTATTTTTGTCTGCGATTTATACACGTACGTTTATAATGAAAAGTGCACATATAAAAAATGTTATGTACTTTTTTATGGAGGTGCATCTCCGTGACAATGTCTTGTCTATATATAGTTTTTTTCCTTGGATAATTGGTCCCTCCATTTTTATGCAACAAAAGATAGTTTTAACAAAGTAAACTATTAGCATGATTTTTATTTCTTAGGCCTATTACTTTTAGATCTTTTTGCAGCTGTCTGAGAACCACCTTTAACAGTTAGAGATAATGTAAATGACATGCTAAGTGACCGCAGTTTTGTTTTTGTGAATGGGTGAAGTAGCGCATTCTGGTGAAAAAACACATTCAAATGATAATGTGACGGATCAGATGATGGTGTTTTTTAAGACGATAGGAATTTTTTTTGCAGAAGTCATCCAAAATCGGTTTGGATCTGGCCATTTCAGGCAGTGATTGCCATTTTTATGTGCAATACATGCCGGATGGACTATGAGTGGCCTGTAGGCATGTCGAATAAAGCTATTTATATGTTTATTTCTCATTTTCGACATGCTTCTTAGCTGGAGATGTTTAACTGTATAACTTCAGTCAATGTCTTTGCTTAATATTTTACTTATTGTGTCATGCGTACATACATATAGTCTGAAACATACTTCAGCACTTTTTAATGTTAAGATTTCCAAGTCGCACACAAAGGCAATATGCAGCATTTGAGTTTCTGTGATATTGAGCATTATTAAATCAGATTGCGGAGTGAAAGGAATGTATAATCTCTACGAAAACTGTCATTTTAAACCTGTGCTACTGTTAGAGCCCATTTTGATCACAATCTCCTTGTGAATATCCCTTACTCGCGCACGCACACACTTGGCTCCTTTGCCCTTTCCTCTTTGTGCTGTATCTATCCCTCCCTCTTTCTGTTCTCCCTCCATAAGCGGTGAGTCTTGTCTAAGTATTAGTATTAGAGGCAGCAGTGTCCCCTGAAGTAAAACAATCTGCTGTAATCTATCAGTGTGTTATCGGTCCTATCTGAGAGCTGGAGCGAGCCGGGCCGGGGCCATGGCGCCGTGCTCCGGAGCTGATAAAGTTTCAGAGTTCAGCGATGATGAATGTTAAGAAACTACACCCTCGTTAGAGAGGATGTGGACTTGGCAGGGACCATGAAGGGGGCCGCACATGAAAGCAGAGAGAGAAAGGAAAATGTTGGCACCCCGCACTAGTCGTCAGGTTAGAGGTCAAAAACCCTGTTATTGCACAGACATTCTCGCTTTCGTCTTTTATTTTTCCCCTTCCTTCTTTCAGTTCGAACATTCTGACTTTTTAATGCACGAACATTTATACAGTGGTTTCAAAAAGGTTTTGGACACCTAAGCCACTTTTTTAAAATACTTTTTTGCTTTATATTACCAGATTTAATCTTTTTTAGGACAAATTTTTAAAATGTTCAAATTTAAATACTTTTTGAGGCGCTGAATTTAAAATGTTTTAGTAAAATATTTGTAGGGCAAATCGATATTGCGGTTTTATTTTTTTTACTGATATTTTGGGGCATGACAAATAAAAATATAATTTTTTTTTCATTTGAAGAACATAGAAAACATTTCTTGGTTACTTTTGTCGAGATTTGTTTTTTATTGTACACTGTAAAAAAAGAGTTGGATTAACTTAAAAAAGTAAGTTACCTGGTTGCCTTAAAATTTTGAGTTCATTGAAATAAAAAATTTGAGTTAATACAACAAAGAAGATTGGTTTAATAAATAGAAACTCAAAATATTATGTTATCTGAACTACATTTATTATCTAAGTTGATTTGACAAAATATAAAAAGTTGTGATAACAAATCATCAAAATTCATTTTTACAGTGTAGTTACTAGCATTAAACTTTCTAAGCCTACTTGGCAAAAATATTTAGTTGAAATGGTTCCTTTGATTAATTAAAAAAAACACTTATTAAATTAATTCAGAGCATGTATTAATATTGAGATATAGTTTCAATCTCAATTGAAGGCTGAATTTTTTTTTTAAATTAATTGTTTTAGCAATATCACTGAGCCCTAATTTAAATTTCTCCTATATCACGATATCTTGATGATAAAGTTGCTGCCTTAGCATTGCTGTCTTGGCTGAAGATTGAAAGTGCTTATCTCTGCCTCTAATAAACTAGTACAGTCGCTTCCCTCATGAGAAAGTTTACAGAGGACAGCTGGATGTCATCTGGAGTGACTGCTTTGTTGTCATTAACTAACTAATTATTTTGAGCTTGTGAAGAACCAGCTTCTCATATCCAGACTCCAATCCCGAGAAGAACTGCAGAACTGGACCCAGACCAAGTGCACAGCTTGTCCTGCCCTAGTAATGTCCTCTGGCCCATCTTTCCAGTGACCTCTCTGCCTAAAGCCTGCACATCAACTGCTCCCATCTATCAGTCCGTATCATGCCTCAAAGTCCCCTGATGACGATGCATTTGATAAGAGCGCAGTACTTAGAAGTGCACAGTGCAAATAGCCGATAAAGCATTATTTTCCTGACAGATATTAAGTGCTTAGAGTTCAAATTTCAGGCTAATAGCTTTTCTGAGTCTTTACTCAAGATTTGTTGTGGTGTAACAAAAATAGCTCTGCTCAGTCTCGGGAGAGATGTGCGACGCTTCGCCTTCAATCCAGTTTAACTAGGTGGTAATATTCCCATATTGGTTAACAGCCTATATATAGGTTTTATTTGTTAATTTATTGATATTGGAAATTAAATTGTGAAGCTCAGTTCCTCTATTTTTACATTCCGATTATCTTTGTTGCCATCTAACACCTACTTAAAAACACTAATAATACATTGGCACCACAGGTTTTTTGGCCTATATTGGATTTATTTAGTTACTTATCAATGTTTGATATTCAACTGCATGCATATTTCCTTAGTTATACAGCACAGGTCATCTAATGTAAAAATGAAGACCATAAATGTCCATATTAGAATGAGTCCGAAATTTTCGCACTGACTGACAAATACAAAAAAATGCATATGAAAAATTCGGACCTTAAGACTTAAATGTAATCTTTAGTAAATCTCCAATTTTCAGTCTCTGGATTATAATGTGATGTCTAGGCTAAATCCACAAAAATTGGTTTTAATTTTAATCCATTTTATTTAGATAAAGTAGTATAGAATTTTGGCCATTTTATTGGTTATCTGCCATAACATGAAATTTCTTTACGTTTGGCCAGAATTTTTGTATTGGTGAATTATAAATATAATATAAATTAATTAAGTCATTCTTTTCATTGCAAACACACCTCATTGCTATAGATTGAAGTGATTGAAATTTTTGGCTGTGTTTCTTAATTCGTTCATTAATTTTTCTAGTGAATCAAGCACTAAAACCGCGCCAAAAGTGGGTGCAGATAAACTGCGCTAATAGTAAGAACAATTAATTCTTGGTGAATTCTCCTACTCTCTGCTGAATTAGACCACGACGGACCTTAATAAAAGCACGCCTCTCGTTTCCTCCTCGTGCAAAGTCATGTTTGAGTCTTCTGATAAATAGAAGAGTTCTCGGTCTTAAAAGCTCTTAAAAGACGGGTATACCATTGTGATCACGACAAAGTTCATGAGCGTATAATGGAAGCTAATGTGACGCAGGGCGCGAGCAGCTTTGTTCGCAGAAGTGCAGAGCGTTTAATAGAATCTGATAGGCGTCAGTCCCCGGGCCCAGAGGACAGAGGGGGGACTACGCGCTCATCAAGGAAGTCTTTGCTCATCAAGGGAGTCGGGCGCGCTCTGAAGGAATAATTTGTCAATAATTGGCCGTGTCAGTCTCGTTAGACATTTGATAATGTCCCGTTTCTTTAGGGTCGGCCCGGCAAATATCTCCAATGAAAAGCAGCGCATGGCAGCAGATCTCGGCTCCAGATAGCACCATTAAGGGCTTTAGAAGTATTTTAGCTGAATTCACACAAAGCGAAAATAGATAAATAAATAATGAAAAAGAAAAGTGGAACATCAACTGTCAGGGAAGTGATATGGACTATAAAAATCATTGGGGAGGGTTGAGAGATAAAAGATTATCCCTTTTTTCTGTCGCCTTACTGCCTCCTCAGCCGTCGCTGAGGCTAATTCGCTTACTCAAGCAATAGAGCAGACTTACAGTGCAAGTGTGTGTGTCTTGTGGCCCTGTTTTAAGAACGCTTACTCTAGCACTACGACAGCATGACTAAAAGTGTTCAATACAGGTGTCTGTTTCTGTCATTTTCGTAAAAGTGCCAGGTTTATTGGGGATCTTCTTTTGGATGTGGACATTCTTCTGTCAGATCTCATAATCACTTGAAGAAGTATGGGATCCATTATCCATTCCGAGAGGCCAGGCATTCCTTTCTGCAGATATGGCGGAAAGTCTATCTCTATAATATCTCGGAATGGCTAACCTTCATCAGATTGCCCAAAATCCTTGATGACAGCCACATTCCAGAGAGCCGCTCAGGTCAGTGGTTGTAGAGATGTCAGTGTAGTCATATAGGCTTGCGTCTGACAGAAGGCGTCGTATCGTATGAATCTACGGCAGTGTCGTCAGTTTGTGTGAGGTCCATGTTGTCTCCCCTGGCTGTAGTTCGGGAAGGTGTCCCTTAGTGCCTATCAGAACAGAGATCAGCCTGATACGAGCTGTCATGCCCTGCTCTTGTTCGCCCTGTGACCTTTCAGTCAACTGGGCCGGTTTGCATGCACAGTTGGTTTTTCCTTTTTATGCAAATGGATCTCAGAGGTTGCTGAGAGAAGCCTAGGCCCTGCCTAGAAACTGAAGTGTGTATATTGGTTTAGTGTAGACTTAAAGTTATCCGTTTATGTTTTATTGCTTTTTTGTTTCTATTATATTTCAGGCTTCCAGATTTATTCTTAAAAATATATATGTATTTTTTTTATTTCTTTTTTTTAATCCTTTTAATAAAGTTAATATTTTAACTGACCAGAAAGTCACTAACAATTCAAATATATATGATATTGCTCTAGTTTATATATGAGTTTATATATTATATATATATGATTGCTCATCATATATATAATATTTAAATTCTATATAACATATATTATTTTTTTATTCGATTTTCTTTTATCTGTCGATATACATATCTATATAAAATTTTCCCTTTTTAATGAAGTTGGTTGTTGATAACTATCTTCTAACTGACCAGAAAATCAATTAAAATTAAAATTTAATATTTACATCATTTTTACTACAAAACAAACTGAATTTGCTTTTCATCATTGAATATTTTATATATAATTGGATTAGAGATGCACAATATATATATATATATATATATATAATATATATATATATAATATATATAATGTATTTAATGTTTTTTTTTGTTATGATAGTGTATTAGCAAATCTCAATATGATTATGCATATTTCAATCTCTATATTATAATGTGATGCCTAAATTTACTTGTATTATTTAAAAGACTTGTTAAATTTAATTTAAATTAGGGCTGTCAAATGATTAATCACAAGTAATCGCATCCAAAATAAAAGTTTGTGTTTGCATAATAAATGCGTTTGTACTGTGCAAAATTATTTTGTATATATAAGTACACACATGTGCATTTATATATTTAAGAAAAATGTGTTATTTATATATAAAATATTTATATATAATATAAATTATATATAAATCTATATATAGTATATACATGCAAAGCATTAAGACATGCATCAAGTCATAACAATTATACAAGAGCCATAAAGGGATTTTCTCTGCTTCTTGACTAAGAGTTGAGAAGAAATACACACATTCACACACTACAAAATATTCATATATACAAGCATGTGTATGTATTATATATATATATATATATATATATATATATATATATATATATATATATATAAAATAATTATACACAGTACACACACATTTATTATGTAAACACAAACTTTTATTTTGGATGCGATTAATCGTGATTAATCATTTGACAGCCCTAATTTAAATATATAAATTTATTCAGCCATTTATCTTTCATTGGTCATCATAACTAGGAAATAATTACTGGCTTATCAGTATTGGCCAGAATATTTATCAGTGCATCCTTAAAATGTATATTTAATGGTTACGAAGTCTTTGGAAAAGAATACAATACAAGGCCCTCACCCTATACCGCCGTCATGCAAAATCTAGTAAATTTCATTCTTATGATCCAAACTGCTGTTATGGATTGTGCCATGTTCTCACATTAATAGGAAAAACTATTACAGTCAATGGGATAAAAAAAAGTGCAGGAGTTCTTATTAATCAGAATAGCGATACGTCTTAAGAGTTGAATGATGAGAACGAGGGAATTGTGGGTAAAGGGCTTTTCTGGCAGGGAGGAGACATACAGACACATTAATATTCTCTTCCCAGTGAAAGCGTTTCGCAGAAAAAAAGGGAAAAGAAAGAACTGAGACATCTATCGCTCTCACCCCATGCTTTTATTTCCTATTGCCTCATCTTAAATTTCCATTATTCACCGTGAAAAAGCCAAGCCAAGCCTATTCACACTCCTCTCTGACACCGGCGGCCCCCTTCACACACACGCTCACATACATTCACTTCAACCAAACACCATTATTAATCATCCCTATCGGTTTCTTCCATCTCCCTGCTATTTGCTGTTTAATCACTAAAATAATATCAGGAGGGGGGGTAGAGGGCCCGTTACCATGGCGACCAAATGGAAAAGGTCAGGGTGAGTTTATCTTATCAGCGATAGAGAATGGTTACTAATTACAGATAGGTACTACCAGTGCTCAGTCCACAGGGCCCTGCCTTAGAACACTATCAGCAATCCACACCAGCCAGATATTAAAATTATCTATAGTCATCCACATACACACGCAGACACACCTCATCCTGGCACACATCTGATGAGATGGGCCTCGGCTTTCTGTAATGTCCATTAACCCTGCTAATTCACAAATTGCACTTAATACTTCTGATAAACAACGTTCGTGCTAGCTAGATTGTTGTTTCTACTTTTAGAAAAGCTTGTACTTGCTAGCTTTGATTTATGACTAGACCTAGCGTAAATAGCATTAATGCTTCACACTAATGGTGCAATCTTTATCAGTTCAAGTAAATCATCATCAAATATTTGCTGTATTAGTTTAATTGTCGTGAAACCAATACCTAACATCCTGACAACAGAATCCTGTTCGGAGGCGACAAGACGTTCTGAACTGGCTTTGTAACCACTGAACTATTGACCCAAACTAAAGTGACTGTTTCATTTAGTTGGCTTACCAGTGTTCTTCTGAAGCGAGTCACACTCATTAATGTTTCCTTACCATCATTCGCGGTTAATGACAAACCAGTTGTAATTAGATTTAGTGAGGCTGTGGAGATAACGACGCTAATTAATGGTAGGTGTTTGTGTACGTGCATCCGCACACATAATGCTAAAGCTAGTTCACCCAAAAATGAAGATTCTGTCATTTACTCACCGTTTCACAACTGCAAGAATCTCTTTTTTTACCGGTTTAGTACTGAGAGTGTATTTTTGATGAGTCTGTTGATCACAGTCTAGTCAGAATGATTTGTTCATGAATCACTGACTCAATGATTCAACTGTTAACAGCTCACTAGAGGGGAAGATTCGGTCATTATTTACTCATTGTGTCAAAACAGTATAACTTTCTTTCACTGAGTACTAGAAGTGAATTGCTGGATACTCTTTTTAATATAATGAGGGAAATTAGGACTGATTAGGAAATTAATTGTTTGTGTGAGTTGTTTGGAATCTTTGTTTGGATGAATCTGTTGATTAGGGATTGGTATTTGTGTGTGTAGATTGGCAATGCACATCTCGCACTTTATGTATTTTCATGATTAAAGTGATTCCAGGCATCACTGCACACTTTCAAAATCCATAGTTTCAATTTATTCCGCCGGTCTGACGGCATGCTGTTCTAACGCTAACCAATCAGACCTCAGGTACCGCCCAAAATGCCGTAGTAAGTTTTTTTTTAAAGCCACACTGATCATCGTTTTCATGATTGATCGTCGCGGTCATGTCCGAGTACTTGAGTTCCCTTTTTTGAGTTTACCATTTATTGTAATGGCATGGAAAGGATTTTTTTTTTGCTTTCACCTCAAGAAAGTAATGCAGGTCTGTAATGACTTGGGTCAGTACATGTTCATTTGTAGTTAAACTCTCCCTTTAAATCCATTGAATCTTTTTTTCTGTTCTTTACACACAGCTTTTAAATCATTGTGCGTTTTTGTTAAAGGGAGCAAAAATACATGTTCTGTTTGTTCGCGTCTTAGACATGCACATCAGAGTATGCTGGTGTTTCCGTGCACTCCTTCATTTATCATCGTTGACATTTGGCTGTGCTCCTTCTATCTTCCTCTCATCTGAAAAGAACACATTTTTCCCATCAGAAATCCCGTTGTGACTTTTGCGTTCGAGGGGTGGTGATACTTCCTTTCACAAACGGCATCTCTGTGCGTATCTTTCTCGGGCTGCGTTCCCTCGTCTCCCCCATCTCTGCTTCCCCCTTCTGTACTGCTCTCTCTTTCTTTCTCAACATGGATGTTATCGGAGGCACTGAGGGCTCCAGTGTTGCCCTGCCTCTTTAAAATACCCTCTTTCTTTCCTGCTGCCAGCTGTGAGCTGGTTTATATTTAACGTACCTACTTCATCTGCCCTCACCACCCCCACTCTACGTTCGGCATACTTATCTTTGCCACCCTCACACATCGCTGTATTTTTATTTATTTTTATTTTCTGCCTGTGCGACAATGGTGAAAGATAACATTTCAACAGCAAATCCTCTTTCCTTCTCTACTATCATGCAGATATGTTTTTGTGTGCCTCTACCTTAGATGTGGCACATGCATACATCTGACCACAGCTGTACAATGTGAATGCATGTGAACAAAAATCTTTTGTCTTGCTTGTGAATTCTTTCTGGTGGGTTTGAGCAGTCTGAGGTGACACTTTATTCACTGCCTTTTATCATTCGTTCATACAAAAAATGAACATTCTGTCATCATTGACTCACTTTCATGTCATACCAAACGTTTCTCTCTTCTGCAGAATTCAAAGAAATATATTTTGAAGAGTGTTATTAATATTAACCAAACATTTCTGGTTACCATTGATCCAAAAAACGGATTCTGCAAGCTTGCAAGGATGGTGTTATGATTAGGCAGAAGTTTTCTAGATTTTCTCTTTCTCTAAGAAAGGAACAAAATCATTTGATGTCCCTCATAGCCTTATATTAAGAATATCAAGAAGATATTTAAACCATTAAGTAACGATTAATGGTTTACATGACATCAGTGAGAGGAGCGAATTGTTTGGGAGCAGTGCTGGTCGCTGAAATGTTTTAGTATGTGTGTGTATAACGGTTAACCTCTGTCTGTGTGCTTCAGCTCCTGGCCAGTAGCTCACTGTGTCGCCTGTTTTTATGTGTTATTATGGTGATTAAGTCATAACAATTATACAAGAGCCATAAAGGGATTTTCTCTGCTTCTTGACTAAGAGTTGAGAAGAAATATACACATTCACACACTCACACTACAAAATATGGATATATAAATGCATGTATTTGTTTAAATGTAGACTACCATTCAAAAGTCGTAAGATTGGGGTCGTAAGATCTTTTTGAAAGAAGTCTCTTAGACGGCAAGGCTGCATTTATTTGATTAAAAATACAGTAAAAACAGTAAAACTGTGAAATGTTATTACAATTTAAAATTAGTTTATATTTTTATATCAAGTCTTTATTCCTGTGATGGTGACACTGAATGTTCAGCAATTTGTCATTCTGATATGCTGAGTTGGTGCTCAAGAAACATTTCTTCTTATTATTAATGTTGAAAACAGTTGTTCTGTTTAAATATTTCTGTGAAAACCATGATAAATTTTTTTCAGGATTCTTGGATGAATAGAAAGTGTAAATGAACAGCGTTTATTTGAAATCATTAGTGATTTGTGACACTATAAATGGGTTAAGTGTCATTTTTGATCTATTTAATGTGTCCTTGCTGAATAAATGAATAGGCCTACATTTCTTTAAAAAAAGAGAAAAAAATAAAACAATGTCCAAATTGTGTCACTTGTGTGCAGCAATTTCCTTTCCCATCTCTACTATGTCAGTAATCGTCCCTGGAATATGCTGTATTATATTACAGTATAACATGAAATTCAAATGGACCGTGTTTACATTCTTAATGCGTGTTCCTGATCATATTGTGAACATTTCATCAGTGCGCACTGTTACAAATCTTCAAAATAATTTATCAGAACCTGTTAACTTTCCTTTTCCACTGACATTACTTAAGCTGTGTAGGATATTGGATGGGTTCAACCTAGTATAGAACTGCCATCAAACAATTCAAGCAATTGTAATTCGTTGATCGTGCAAGTAAAATGTCGAAATCTTGTGGTCTAACCGCGGCGTGTTGATCTGCCATGTTTAGTCTTTACTCTGGACTGGAACAGCTGGGGATGTGTCTGTACGGGGGAGCTCAAAGATCTGTACAACTTATGTCTTCTTGAAGCTTAGATCTCAGGGTCAGAGTCTGGATAAACGGTGAAGGCCGTGTGCATGTCTGTGTGTGTGAGAATATGTGTGTGAAGAATGAGAATCGTCTCTAGTAAGGGGATGACGATGAATCTGCTGCGTTGTGTCAGAGCAGAACGTGAAGGGCATGATGGAACGGTGAAAAGAGGGAGGGAGAGGAGGATGAGAGGCATCTCCTCCACATACCGTCGCGATGGCTGCCTCTCCCTTTTCCTCTGAAGAGTCTCAGAAGCGTTCTGGGTGAAGATGTGTCTTAAGAGGGATGACTCTCATCCTCCCTCTACTCTTTCAACTCATCTGCTCGCTGACTCATTCGTTGTAAGATATAGTATAAAACACACACGCAAACACTGAGTTTGTGCAAACGTGCAAAGTGTCTTGAAGGTTACGGCGTCTGATATTAATGTATACTTGTTTTGATATTAATTTAATCTGCGATCGTTTCTTTTGTTGGCTCACGCTGCTTTAATTGAAGGAGTTTTCATGGGAAAAGAATGTGTCTGAATATTGCCTCAGGCTTATCCAAGGACAGCTTATATCAATCAAGTTAGGGTCTGATAACAAATGCAACAATGTCTTTGAGAGGCCGTTCGCTAGTGTTATGGGAGTCTTTTTTTTACCTTTTTCAGTATTTGATGAGGTGAGTGTCATTGAATAAAACAACGTCAAGGTCTTTTATTTGGCTTTAGTTATGCTTATAGGGGAAACAAATATAGAATTACAGAAATTAGTAGTGTCCGAAATCTTATATCAAGATATGAGTAATTTTATTTCATGAAAATATATATCACAATATAGTTATTTTTGCTTTAAAATAGGTTTTCATAAATGCATTTTTGATACCATTGAAATTTTATAATTCTTGTCACTAATTTCAATATCACACACACACAAAAAATAATAGATAAAAAAAACGACAACAAGTAAACAGCCAGTGAAAAATGAGAACAAAGAAACTAATCACAAGCAATAGGACAAAACTATGATAGAACAAAGACGCAAAGTAAATGAACCTACCTGAAAAACTTCAAGCACTGGAAATAAGAAATACTACATAAATTGTATAAAGTAATTAAATGTATATAAAACACTGCATAGTGTTCACTGAGTAAATTAAATATAAATGTATTCTTATTAAAGTTAGAAAAGTGATTCAGTCAGAAGCATTGGGTGAGTTTCTCTTTGTCTTTTGTTATATTAACATTAACACGGGTATATGCTGCTGTCACTTTAAGACCTAATTCACTGATCTAATAGAGTGCCGAAGTGATGACGTGACTTTGTAGGACAACTCGGAAGCTAGCGGCACATGGGTTCCCTCGATCGAAAAGCTATGCATTTTCCCCATAGACTTTTGGAAAATTGCAAAAAATAAGATCTGTGTTCAACATAGAGTTGTGACCCTTACACGTTTTGTCTATCAAGATAATCTTTACAAGTTAATCCAAAATGTATACATTTTGAAGCCTAAATAAAGCCCTTAGATATACAATGATAACGGTAAAAAGTAAAAAAAAATCACAAGCAGGTTATAACTCATGTGTTTTATGTCATAGATCAAACCGTGAAAAAATTTAGAGGCTTTGTTAACCACAGACCTTATTTCAGGCGATTTAGCAAAAACCCATTCAAAAAACCCATAGACTTTAGGGCGAGGGAAACGGAAGTGCTAAAATGCTAACGTTTTGGCCTACAAAGTGGCGTCATAACTTCAGCACTCTATACTGATACACATGCGCTTTCTTTCTCAACTGTTTCTTTCTCAACCGACTCTCAGGCAGCGCTCAGAAACAACCACAGCACACACACATAATCAAATGAGTTCTCTTTTGCTGCATATTGCTCTTCAACAGTTTTAAATCACTTGTTTTTAAAAAGCTTTCGTGACAGCGCAGTTTATAATAGTGGTGCATAACCGTGACGGAGACATAGTCAAAAATTTTTTCCTTTTCACGTATACTTGTTAATCGTACCTACCGGTATATCACCCAACACTAACAGAAATGCACTTGTAATAGAAGTCTACGAGGCAGTTTAATGATTATATTGCCCAATAGACTTCCTTTGTAAGTGCATAATTGCAAACACTTTTTTTTTTTTTGCCGACAGACAAGTCCAGATAGAGCTTAACTTCTATTTAATGCAGAACTTGTAAGTATTCTTTAGCTAAAACATGAATGTAAGAAAACCGAGAGCGGTGTGTGTGGCAGCTGTATTACACTTGTATGTGTGTTAACAGGTTGTGACCCCTGCGTAACCCTACGGAACTGTTTGCACTGATGCTCATTATTACCTTAGATGCGTCTCGGCAGCTGTTGCCCTGACCCCTTTTGAATAGACAGAGCTTGATGCGGCTTGAAGACTCTTTTCTGCTTTACGTACACACGTTTGCGTATTGATCTGAACCTCCATGGGGGGAGGGGTACTTCATACAAAAGAAGTGTCAAAATCTGTGTCAGATAAATAAGCATGATAATGCTGTCCATATGCTTGTCAGATTCTTTTTATGATGATTTCACACTCTGTTACTCTTTGATCTGCCTACTGTTAACTGCATGTTGCTGTGCTAATAAGTGATAAAACTACACACCATACATAATGGGTTAAAATAGTCATTTTTTTTATTACTCTTACTATTTTTATTGGTATTATGTGGTATAAATTAAAGTAAATGTAAGCCTGAATTTTGGTTTTTGCATTTATGCAAAGGAAAGCATCCAGTGCATGTGATGTAAATTGCATCATCAGCATAGTATGGGTGTACTGTATGCATTCATCCAGACTTTTTTAAACCACACTATGCATACTTTCAGAGTTTGCCTCAAAAATTAAGTTTGCTTTGGGCTGTATAATCAACATTTCATTAGGGCTTGGTATTGAAACAGATTTGACAAATCGATTCACAAGCTCCTGATTCAATTAGATTTCAGTTCAGTATTCATTTATTTGGATCTAAATCATGTACAGTACATATACATTTTACTTTAGAAAAACAATCTCTCAACTCTTGTTGTAAACTATACAGGGAAACTTATCAGTTGGCACATTACTATAATTTTGCCCATATTCAATTGCTATTTAGTTTGAGATATAATGATCAACACTCAAATAAAAACATTGTGTAC
Organism: Semotilus atromaculatus; assembly: GCA_031834385.1. Lineage (NCBI taxonomy): Eukaryota > Metazoa > Chordata > Actinopteri > Cypriniformes > Leuciscidae > Semotilus > Semotilus atromaculatus. Next base: position 5,583,069 of record JAULUF010000001.1, read on the forward strand.
ATTTTTCTACTGCTTAATGATATAATTGTTTTCCCTCAAATTTGTTGTGGCTAATTTGTTCAAAAGGCGGCATTAAAAGAACATTTATTGTTTGAGTTTCAGAATTTGAAAGCTGTTTGTTACTTTTATATCAAAAGTAACAAAACACAATCTTATTGCGATTACTGGATGGGAGGCATGCTACAAAAAATGTTTGGTGAAGTTTTGTTCACACATCAGCAGAAAACAGAATGGACTATAACAGAAAGTTATCGGTTCATCAAAATGAAGATTGATTAGAAATCGATTAATCAATATCCTTTATTTTTCTCTGCTTGCCGGCCATCTTGTTTTGGTGGTCAACTATCTAGGATTTAAAACCTCTTTGTCCATCCTCAGATGTTTTGAACATTTCCGCTTTTAATCATAAACAGTAAGGCTGGAGGGTATGACGGTAGATATCGTTAGCGCGGTAGAAAATGTCAACCATAACAGAATTTTTTTTTATTCCGTGTATACCGCGACATGTAAATAAGTGGGCGTGGTTAACTCACATGCAGCGTGACACTGAGATTTGTCAAAGAAACATGGAGAAAGCAGATCAAGAGGATCCACAAAGGAATTATGTTTTCTAAAGGGTTGTTGTTAACGTGATATTTTCGGGAATAAAGGCGCAGCAGTCAACTAGAGCAGTGCAGCACCCGTAGGCTACAGTTTAGAGGAGTGCACGTTCGCGACGGGCAAAGCACGAAGCTTACTTGACAACATCAGTTCGTATATCAATATCGTAACGAATAGAAATAACCTTAAATAATGTATAGTTACCGTGAAATAAATTTAGTCATACCGTGAAACAGAATTTTGGTAATACTGCCCAGCCCTAATAAACAGAAGTTTTGCACTTGCTGTAAGGTGGGGTGAGCGTGGCATGGGGAAGAGAGGAGGAGAGATTGAACTGGGGGGAGTGAAGTTGCCAGGCAGCCGGAGTTGAGACCCTGGACTATCGAAGCCAGGCACGCAGACAAGAGCCAGAAGATAAGCTGCCTGATAAAAGATAGAAAATAGCAGCAGATTTAAACTTTCCCACCATCCAAGATTCTCGGGGAGGAGGGGCGGCTGAATCAACTACTTATTTCATCCATCCGTATCTGTCTTTCCCCACGAACAACTTGCAAGGCTATTGAGAAGGCGGATGGACACACACACACACACACACACACACACACACACACACACACACACACACACACACACACACACACACACACACACACACGCGCGCGCACGCGCACACACACACGCACACACACACACGTATACGTTCAATCTTAGCAATGGGCATTTTACACATAATGCACACACACTCTTTTCTAGACTTATTTCCTGACCTCCAGCAGAAAAGGTTCCTCTGCATCTTACACTGTAGAAAAAATATAGTAATTTTAACCGTAAAAATGTGACCGCAAAAAGCTGTTAATTGGTTAACTGTAAACTCCCTTAATATGTACAGGGGGAAAACTGAAATATCTAATCTTAAGTTTCATGTAATTTTACAGTAAAATTCTATTAAATGTGCTGTTTTTTTTTGGAAGACAAGAGTTTGGACTTTATTTTACAGGATGTGCACTTTCAGTGTACTTACAAAGAAAGTGCTGAGTAATATAAGGTAACCACATGGGTTAAGATTAGGTTTACCCAGTTATTGTTATTACTACAAAAAGGATAGTCCTTTTACTCATGCACATATGATGTACTTATTACAGTAATTACAATAATTGGGTAATAACTAGGTACTAACCCTGAACCTACCCCTAAACCTAACTTTAACCCCTGTAGTTACCCTATATTATGCAGTATTTTCTTAGGTAAGTACATACTGTAAAATAAAGTGCAACCAAATCATCTTATTATTTACAGTGATAAGCCTGAAACTGACATTCCCATAATTCCCAGTGACACTTCGCTCTTGATGGTTTTTAATTGAAATAATCATGTTTCTTAGTTATTTGTTGTCAGTTATGTACATTATGGTTTAATGTTGCATCTTATGTTGGTAAATAAATGTTTAATGCTTTGGTTTGTATTTGTGCACCTTCTACATATTAGTATTTATATTTGTGGAAAATTGATCATGTGGTTTTATCTTCCCCCCCCCTGTGTTATTATGGTGGATGCCAGTATGTAAAAAGTACAAAACAGATTTTATTAGCCGCATAGCATTGCTAAGTAAGCAGAAAAGGGCTGTTGGATCTTTAACAAATTACATTGCTTTTTTTTTTTGTGTGGCAATTTACAGGTTGTTCTATAAATATCTTTATTTGTTACTATATTTACATCACTATTCTGGCAACTTTTCTGTAAAAACGATAGGATTTTTGTGTGTATGCATTTCCTTACACTCTTCTGTTTATCTCACTTGCCCCTAGCTTTTCTTTTTCAATCATTCTCTCACATAAATACTCGTACACGCCCCCTCTTTCCTATCGTGTCTTTCTCACACTGCAAACAAACACAGGCGCACATGCTCGGATATGAGTCTGTGTACCCACACATATGATCTGTTTAGTCTATTTCTGCTGTTGTAGCGATGGGAGGAAGGTTGGAGGGGTGAAGGGGTGAAGCAGAGATGTGGCTTGGTGTAAGACGTGTGTGTGATGAAGTACCAGTTAGAGGGTGTTTAGCACTCTCTCTCAAGAGGGAAAATGCGCCTTCTCACCTCTCCAGAAAAAGGGGCCAAAGAGTGCTTCTATTTCTCAGAGAGTGTTCTGACCTTTTCTTGTCATATTTCTAGATTATTGAGAATTATGTAGTAAACGTACATTATCGTTAACACGTTTGGGGTCGGGAGGGTTTTTGAAATATGTCTCTTATTCTCAACAAGGCTGCATATTTGATTAAAATCAAATATTGTGAAACATTTTAAAGAACTGTTTTCTGTTGAAAGATAGTTTAAAATGCTAGACTTAAGTCACATGAACCTTTAGAAATCATTCTAATGTGCTGACATTTATTATCATTATCGATGTTGAAAACGGTTTAATATTTTAGTGGAAACTTTTTTTTTAGGATTCTTTAATGAATAGAAAAGAACAGCATTTATTTGAAATGGAAATCTTTTGTAGCATTATAAATGTCTTTTACTGTCACTTTTGATCAATTAAATGTATCTTGCAGAATAAAAGTTTTCATTTTTTTCTTCAAAAAACAAAAAAACAAACAAAAACATGACCCCAATTATTGACACCAAAGTTCTGAGTGGTATTACATATTCTGACAAATTGCCAACAAATAGAAGTTTTTCTGATTCTGTCCCTCCATTACATTTCCAGTCCTGTCTACACCTGTTTTATTCATTTATATGAATAAAATTGGTAAAATAAAAAAAGGACTTACCGGGTTCACATTGTTATGCAAAACCAACATGGGATATTAAAACTGGCTTGGAAAAGCCATATAAATTTAATAAAATCAAAATTAAGTCATGGTAAATTCTATAGGGAATTTATGCTTAGTTCTAAAATATGTATTTGTCTGAAAATTCCTTTTTGTGAGCACAATTCCTATTAAATAGTTTTAAAAAATATAATTTTTAAATATCATTTAACAATTTCTTCTCTTCTGTGTGAGTCTCTGACTCTGTTCACGTCGTGCGATTGTTCATGTTGTGAACAGTGCAGCGATTCCTGGTTCTACGTCGGAACACCAGCTCAAGATTGGCCGGCTCCTGCATCCGCACCACACACGTGTGTCGTGATGCTCACGTGAACCGCGTCAGAGACTGACACGCAATAGAAGAAATGTTCAATAAAGTCGTTTTTTGTTTTTATTGTGCACAAAACATTTCTCGTCGCTTCATAACATTTTCAGGTTTAACTACTATAGTCGTAACATGGACTATTTTAACGATGTCTTTACTACCTTTCTGGAACTTAAAGGTGGTAATAACGTTGCAGCCTATGGAAGACATGAGGGTGAGTAATTAATGACAGAAATTACATTTTTGGGTGAACTATCCCTTTAATGGCTAGAAAAGTCATGGAAATTGGTTGGTCAAATGGTGGGAAAACCCTGAAAGCATCACTCCCTTCATGTGGATTTTTGAGCTTCAATATTATGTAATAACTTGAAATGTTCTGTACCGTTCCCCCTAGATATGGAATTTATATATATGTGTTGTAAGAGAATGGTATCAGTGTAATTGTTCCAACACTGAAAACAGACGTCAGACGTATTTTGGCTGGGCTCTTTTTCCCCTCAGGAAGGGTCTGATAAATTGGTGAAAGCAAGTTTGTTGATATACTTGCAGGGGTAGTTTTTCTCTCAAAGGGGCATGAGAAATACCCTCAGACGCACCATTCATCTCTGTAGCGACTAGACTGGCTTGTAACCTTAGAGATATCGTTGCCGACAATCGCACCTGCCCTCTGTGGACACAAAGAACAATTTCCAGAGCAGAGGTAAAATCTGATTTCTCCCCTGTTCGGTGAATCCATCTTGGTTTTTATTCCTCCTTTTCTTTCTCTCTCATTCAGTCTCCAGCCCTATCGCCTCTCCTTGACCATTATCTGGCAGACAGCTCCTGCTCATTAAGGAGTTAATTTTCTTCTCTCTATCTCTGATTAGTATAGTTGAACCTAAAGCACTGTGAATTCTTAAAATTTTCCCTCCCTGTTATCAAAAGGAGAAAAAGGGGAATGTGTGTGGGGAGGGGGGGGGGGATATTTAATCGTTTAAGTAGTCTTCCTGGGGAACTGCTTCTGCCTTTTCTGTTTTTTTCCCCTCCCTCTTCCCAGCAATGTAAAGAAATCCTGCCGAAGCCGCCCAGCTCAGTAATTCAGTTTTTAAAGCATGAAAAAAAAAGAAAAAAAAAATGACTTGATGAAATTCCACTATCAGCTCTGAACCAATATGCAAAATATCTCGCTGGAAATCAAATAGCTATTATGTTTTCATTTCCACGTTGGCGTATTTGCTTAATGAAGAGGAGACAGATCAGACCGGTAGAGTCTGCAGGAGGCGATAACCGGGAACGGCTCGCAGCTATCCACACAGAGTGACGCTCCCAGTCACTCTCTGAGAGAGAGAGAGAGCGAGATGAAGAGTGAAAGAAAGGAGAGAGTAATAGGGAAAGGAAAGAGCTTGCACAGGCGAGAGAGAGAGGCAGAGAAAAGGTGCAGACAGTAACATGATGGAGGGATGTAAAAAGCAGAAAAGGAAGCGTAGAGTGAGAAGAAAAAGATAAGGAAATCGAGGGATGTCTTTAAAATGTGCCTCTTTGCAGTGTCCCGGGCTCACGACTGTTTGATGTTTGACAACCTGCTGACAAATCCACGGCGAGGATCAGTCAGGCCCGTTTGAAGTGCTCCGATGCCCAGCGCACATGAATCCCATCACCACACATTATCACTTTACAATAATCACTCATTATCATAAGTATTATAATCACTCACTCGTGTGATTTGACTGATGGAAATGAGAACAGTATCTTCCTGCGCTGTTTACTCTTTTTATTTCATTATTAACGAGCCTCGTCAAGTATAGCTTTATTATTTGTTCTGTGTTCGTGCTCTGTCTTAAGAGTTTAGATAATTCTTCTTCTTTGTTTGGCTGGCGTTCTTACTCTTTTATGTTCATGCTTTGGCAAATACAAAAAATATTAAGTAAATACACTGTGGTGTTTATTTTTAAGCCTCTCTCTCTCTTTAATATTTCAGTTAAGCGTTTAAAGGAATACAATACAGGTATTGCTTTCTTACACTCATGTTTTTTGAAACCTGTATGGAATCCTCCATGGAATGCGAAAGAAGTTATTTACAGAAGAATTTCCAAGCTGCTCTTGTCCAATAAAAATGGATGGTGACCTTAACTGTTTGGCAATATTTTGAGTATGACTTAAATATCGGTCTATATCTCACATAAAACTATGGTATGGCTTCAAAAGACTTTGAATATAGCACATGAGGTGTTTAGACGGCTTTTATTGTTCTTGGAGAAGAGCAGCATGAACATTCATTGAAACATCTTCTCTTTGTGCTGCACAGAAGAACAAGTCATATGGCTTTCAAACAACATGACAATTAATAAATTATGAAATCTGTCCTTTTAAAAAGAAGTTAAAGTGATGGTTCACCCAAAAATGAACATTTTGTCATAATTTACTCTCCCTCAAGTTGTATGAGTTTCTTTCTTCTGTTAAACACAAAAGAAGATATTTTAAAGAATGGAAGTCAATGGCTACCATCAACTGTCTGGTTATCGATATTCTTCAAAATACCTTCTTTTGTGTTCAGCAGAAGAAAGAAACTCATACAGGTTTGGAACAAATTGAGGGTGAGTAAATATGACAACATTTTTGGGTGAAGCTCAAGATTTATTTATTTTTATAATTTATAATTTAATTACCTTTTAATAGATCTTTTTAAATAGTCCTGCAATGTGACAAAGTAAAAGTCTTCCATGCATGATTTTAATAAAAGGTAAAAAAAAAAAAAAAAAGGAATATAGCATGTCACACCATTTACCACCCATTTACAGAAATGCAATGGAAGTCTTTGGGGCAAAGCTTGCTTTGTGGCCTTCAACTGTATAACTGTGAAAATGAATAATATGCCATGTATTAAAGCACATTTACTGCTTTAAAATGAGCTTATCAACCAGGTGATGTTGTGTGGCCTAGACACTCTGAAATTAAGATGTAAATTTAGTACAATAATGATTAATATTACACCGATGCCTGTTTCTAATTGTGAATGGTGTCTTGTCAATGACAAGACTCTTTGGCCTTGTGTGGATGAAGTTACTCTGTTTTACTGAACGAAAACAAGAGTGCTATTCACTACCTCATTTCACACCGCGTGCTGTGTTGGCAGAAACCGAGATGGAGCGGGTCTTGGCAAAGCGAGTGAAAGTCCACTCCTGTACGGCAGTGTGTCCGCAGAGGTGCAAGCCCAGAGGCTCCCAGCTTATCTTCGGCTCCAGCAACGCTGGTGACACGAGTCCTGTCAAGTTTTTAATGTTGTTTATATGTCTATGGGGTGTTTTTAAATTTGCTTTAAGACAAACCATGTGCAAATTCATAAGTCAGCACCATTGCGGACTTCTTTCTCCTTAAAACTGCAGAGAAAAAGACGCAGTTTGAAATCTCTGGTGTTTCTTACGTTACAAACTACCTTGTAACCAATCACGTCAACGTGTGGGCGTGCTTTAGCATATCATTAACTTTGCTGTGAAGCAGGGGAGTCTCGAGAGAAGAGAAGCCAGTTTATCCCGGTATATTTTTCTGTTGACACGAAAAATCTGGTACATTTAGCAGCAATATAACGAGTGAATTATGTATATGTTGTATATTACAATGTTATGATGAACTAAATGCCTTTCTCCACTGACGTTCTAAGTTGTTCAAAGCGTTTCTAAGGCATGACTGAGATGGCACATGGGAACATTGTTTGTGTAACATTAGCAACACACAGCTGTTTGATAACGTAGTCAAGCAAAAGGCTGATTATATTAATTACCGTTATGTGTCTGGCGTTTTAGAGAACGATACATTACCATTCTCTTATACATTGACTTGTATACAAGCCTGTATAATTCACTCTTCTTCTTCTAAATCAGTTTCTGGTTCAAACATATATGGCTGAATTAATCCACTTGCCATCGTGTAGCGGTTACTACAGTAAAGCTGACCAAAAGTGGATCTCTGAGCTCGTGTGATTGAGTGGAGGCGGGGACTCATTTGCATATTCATGATTCCGTGGATACTAAATGAAAGAAGGGTGTAGAGTTACATTCAAGCTGTTTTAAGGCATGAATAGAATTGTTTCACACAAATTTTTTTTTTTAAATATGTCATTTTGGTGATCAAAGATGAGTTTTAAGGGATAAAATGTTTGACTACAGGGGGACTTGAAGTCTCCTTTTGATTTATGTGGGTTGCTGTGCTTTCAAGTGCCCGGGATCCGGTCTAACCCTTTGATCCATCTAATTACTAAGAGCGTGTTAATGCCCTTGGCTCTGATCAATGTGTGTAGCCACTTGTGCTTGAAATTATAAGTACTGCAGGTACCGCAGCTCTTCCTTGGCACACACACACACATACACGTAGACTCTCACCAAAGGCTCAGTGTTCTCCTCGAAGTATCTTTCTTCACAAGTCCCTGATTTCCCGATACAAGCAGTGTTCTTTTTTTTTCCCCTCTGTGTTTGGGCTGTTTGGTAATGTGGTGATTAACGTGATGGTGAGGAAGTTTGTTTGTTTAATCAGGGCTCAGGTTTGATGTGTTGTCTCTTGGTTTAATCACTGCCGCTAAGCACACTGGTTTGATGTGGACGGGGGCTGCTTAATAAAGCCCTATCTCCTCCGCCTTCATCAGCTTTCTCACTTTGTTCTGTCTGTTCGAGTGCCAGTTAGAAGAACTCAAAAGTGTATTTCTTTCAGTTGATCTTCTTTCTTTTGCTTTCTATAATAGACAAAATAGGGGCTTTTGCAAGTGACATTTTAGTCCTTAAACGTGGATTGGGAAAAGTTGTCACTTTTATCGTTTAAACAATATAATTGTAATTTATATTTTACGTCATTTGTTTTAAATCCTAAATTGTTTTGATTTGATCATAAATGTACAGGTTTAAGTTATATTTCAATGCGATCTATACATCAAAATCACTTTTATGCATGTTAAATGTTCTTGAGTGCTAGATTTTTTCCCCCTCCTTTTTTCATAAAATGCATGGCAAACAAAGTTGTGTGCTGACATTCTGAATGTTAGACAACCCTTTTTTTGTCGTCGGTTCTGTGAAAAATGGATATTATTCCTTGTATAAGATGAAGAGGGAGAGCAGAGACTTTTTTCCGCACCATTTGATGTCTGTAAGCAGTGATGCGGCGATTTATTCATTTAACCAGAGCGGTAATAGGAAAGAAAATCATAATTCAGACTTACATTTAAACACGAAATGTAATTGGAATTTTAAACAGAGGAGCCCCTTTGTACAATTATGATTAAAGGAAAATTAATTGTATGAAAATGTCGCCACAGATATAGAAAATTAGATCTAGCAATGCCCAGACTACATTCTAAAAATATGGCGTATGGGATCGATCTTTTTTACTTTTCTCTCTCGCGTCCTTTATTACTAAGGTCCAAATCTAAGTGTGTTAATTTTATCTGAAATTACAGTGAACCATGCAGGCGTGGAAGTCGAAATTAGCCTAAAGATGTTTCATTTACAAAGACAGAAACACTTTGTCAGGGAGCGATTGTTTCCAAGCATTATCTCCGCCTCGTTTTAATTGCTTTGGAAGTGAAATTAACAGAATTAGAAAAATTGCCTTTGCCTTTTTCTACAAGGCTCTTTATTCACGGGTATTGTTGTGTGCTTTGTATAGATTATAGGCCTCTTTGTTCTAGGAAGTGTAAATATATACGCCTCCAGTCACGGCTTTAGCTCCTAACAATCCCCTCTCTGTTCATCACAACTTAATGAAAATTAATTTACCAAAACCTGTGGTAAAATCCGATTTTCCAACCCCTGGTAATTTTGCTTAGATGCAGATGCATAAAATAGTGGGTGTCCTGGTTGAGTTTAGCATAGTGAAAATGTGTTTGATGAATTTATGTGAAAACTGTAGTTTTGCTCATCTTAAACCTCATTAGAATAACAATACGGTCGACGAAGGTTGAATTAACATGCAAACCGCTGTGGTGTCCACTGCAGAAGCCCTTGTCTGTCACGTATTGCTTTCATTTATTTGAGAGGGAACAAGCCATATAATAAACGTGCTCTCTGAGAATATTATCATTTAAAACTAATGTTATGTCAGAAAATAGGGTTACTACTACTGCTTCTGGAAAGTTTATTATGTTTTTATTTATTAAATATCAATGAATAAATAGGTATTTTTAAACACCAATGGTTGGTTATCTCATCATGGTTGAAAAGTGTAAGGTTTTGTTCAAACGTCTGCCAACTGGGAATGTATTGAGTTATACAAATGAGTTAATCACCCTGGCCAGTGATACAACACACACACACCGTTCATTTACTTCCTTGTGGTCTGAAGCTCTGGGATTTCCAACCAATTAAAACTGTAAAAGGCTTGTAGCAAGAAGGTTTGAAATGAATCAGAATTTTCTTTCTTAATCATGTACTTTATCACTTTTTATTTACAGAACACCCTTCTTCCTTGAAGATATTAACAGGGTATATTCACATTATCTAAAGCCTCTCAACTGAGGCTTTGGCATTATATGATATCTTTTCAAAGGCCTTTCAGTATCAGAGGACTTTTATTTTGTATTGCTCCTCTTTTTATGACACCTCTCTCTTTTTCTCTGCAGGCTCTATTGGGGATCTTAATGGAGGTGAGGATCCATCTGATGATGTAAGCCTGTCCGGAGAGGACGGCGGAGCTTCAGACCAGGAGGACTCTGCAGAGTGTGACGGTTCAAGTCCACCTTCATTTACACCACTTTATAACGAAGGTGAAATGACGCACGCTGAAATGGCTTTCATACGAAAAGTGTCGAAACCACCTGAATGTTCCTCTAACATAACCTGTGTTGTTTTTTGATGAAACAGTTTTAACGCTGATGCCTATTTCGATGGCCACGTCTGGATTTCGTAAAACAACTTCCTTTTGCCATATGACTTTAAAGGATAGTTGAAGGATCATTGAAATTCACTCTCATGTCGTTGTAAACTTATTGGCCAACACAAAAGGAGATTTTAAAAAAATCATATTTTACAGAACATTCACAAGCTTCAAAAAGGACCAAAAAAACAAAACAAGTAAAGAATCATAAATCTATGAACTTCTGGAGCCATGTGATAGCTTGTTTGAAGTATAGACTGACATTTTTTACTGAAAATCCACGGGAGCTTTTAATAAATGTTTCTGAACTTGCAAGACATTGATGTTTTCTGCCGCTGATGTCCAACCTGACACCATGCATCTAAAGCTGCCATATTTGACATGAGAGCTAAAGAGATTTTTAGTAAAAATGAATCATTGTTTGTTATTTTTACTTAAATTGTTATGCATATATATATATATATATATATATATATATATATATATATATACATATATAATGTATGTGTGTGTGTTTAAATAGTTTCAGACTTATAGTGTTTTTTTTTATTTTTTTATTGATGTGGTCACTATGACCTGTCAATGTCTGAAAAAGCAATGTGAAGATTCTTAAATTCAGTTTTAGGTTTTATAGAAAAAATAACACCATACTGGTTGGGAATGACAAAAGAGTGTAAATAGTGACAGAACTATTACTTTATGAAATGACGGTTCTGTTCAGGAAAAGGAAACGCTTGCTGAATGAGATACAAAACTTTGTTTAATCCAGTTTTCTCTGAAGAGAGTTCATCATAATTTAAGATTAGATTGTTTTAATACTTTGTTTAGTTTCTGGAAGTGTTATAGCCTACAATATCTTTTATAGACTTAAACAAATTATGTGATTTTATTTTTATTTTATTAATTTTTTCATCTTAAATGAGGTAATCTGTAATTTTTGCAGACATGCACTTTCTGTCTGGTTTTCCAGCCGTAAGATATTTAAGTCACATTCTTAGTTGAGATTTCTGTTTTTCCTCTTCTTTTTTTTTTTTTTTAATCTAGAAAATTCCTGTTCTTGTGAAATTGGGGACTGAGGAGATAAGAGCTGGTTCTTTGGCTGCTTTTGATAAAGGCATGGAAATTCTGTCAGGTGCTAATCGTGACTAGTTTAGAGATTGTCCTGTTTTGTTTGTCTGTACGTTTAGACATGCAAGTATGTGGCATTCGCAAGTTTGTATTTGAGGTGATGTTTGTCATCCTCCTATTTTCCGGTGTGAAAAGAGGGTATGCGTTAACGTGTTTCTTTAGCTCTTTTTTTTCCCTCTATCAATCTCGCCCCCACCCCTCGGGGCTCCACTGTTGCCCGGTGCTGCTATTATCAGCCTCTGTAAATCAGTCGTGTTTGACGAACCTGCTCTTTCAACCTGCGATCAATACCAGGTCTTTATCAGGCCAGCAGTGGCTAATAAAGGCAAGCTCCCTTATCCACCATCTGGGAGAGAAAAAGACAGGCGATAACCAACTGATAACTGCCTCAGAAAAACACTCAACCAGTCACAGGACACACAGTGTCGATAACCACCTGTAAAAAATAAATATCAATGAAAACAGCACCTTTTAATAATCATTAATGGCAAAGCGGCCGCTGGTTTCCATGTGAAAGGGTCAGTCTGAAGTGATCCGAAGGAAGATCTGATGGTGAAGTCGTCATCCATATCAGCAGAGAAGCTGATAAACCTTAAGCAAAGATGGCTCTGTGTTCCAGAACACCTTTTGTTATCTCAAACCCGGTGAGGAGGTCTGATCGTGGGCTTGATCTGGCTTATGGTTTCACCAAGGCTGCAGTATTTAACTGGATGGAAACATCTTAGCCTGTACAACCAGCTAGCCCCACTTTGGGCGCCATGTTGGACTCAGAGATGATATAGTTGAGCCTTACAAGAAAAGAACTTGACCCTGCCATGATAATCTGTTTGGGAGAAAGAATTTAGAGAAAATTGACTCTAAAAAATGAGGCCAGCCAGGAAGAATGGAGCAAGTTGGGTGACTTTGCCCTCCAGGTGTGACAAGGGAAGTTGCTGTTATCAGATGAAAGGAGGTTGTTGGGTTGGCGATGGGGTGTGTGTGTGCGTCAGTATGTGTGTTTGCATGTGCTGGTAGACTAAGGAGACTGCCGGGGAGCCAGGATGGTGGCAGCACCCATCCACCCCGCCCTCTTTTCCTGATACCTGTCGTCTCTGCTCAGATGATATGGGAGATTATATTGATAATATTAAATGCAATAACTGTGGCTCCAGCTCCTCTCCCCACGCTGAGCGCTGCAGGATAAAATCAATGTGCCATTCAATGTGATTTATCGCTGAAAATAATAGGGCTTCTTAGGCAGGGAGGGAGGCGCGTCATGGGACGGCATGTGCTGGGACGGGCTGAGAATGGCGGTTGGGCCTAGGTGCAATTGTCAGGGCTGACGAGAAGGGCGTGTGTGATTTATTCGATGATGAAGATCTAATCTCCAACCTGTTGCATTAATAACAGCATGCTCTAACCACGTCACATTTATGGCCCGTATTGATCGGTAGCTATCGCTGTTTATCGCCACGGGAATGCAAGGGTAAACATGCCCTTTGTGCACCACAGATGAGCTGTAATCGAGGTGGGGTGAAGGGGAGGGAGTTGGGGAAGGGGAGAGGGAGAGAAGAGGACAAGAAGTCATGTCAATTTACTCATACATGTTACACTGGCACTCAACCAACCGAAAGAGAGAGAGAGACCGCTATCAGCAAGGTGATCACATTGATCAAAGAGAATTAGTAATCATTGGCATCAATGTCTGGGAGATCTGTCTTTCACACTGATGAAAAAGATCGGCCTTAATAAAAGGAAGACGCTGGCCGTCTGTTGGCTGGGGTTTCCAATTCTCGCTTGGTAAATCAAAAGCGTATGGGTCGGGTTTATCCTAAGATGTCGTGTTGCTGAATCACACAGGCCTCTCTGTTGACCACTTTTGATCATCAGTGCGAGACCATCACACTCATTTGTTGAGTATTAAAGAGAATGGTAGAACATTACGAATTAAACATGGGACTCAGGATTAAATGTAACCATCACGTGCTAAATGCAAGTTAATATTATAAATAATATAAAAAAATAATAAATTAATAATGTTTTTTAACATTTATTTCATCTTATATGATGTAAAAATATACACTATTGTACAAAAGTAACATTAAAAAAAATTAATTCTGCCCTTTTAAATGTTCTGTTCATCAAAAAATCCTAAAAAAAATGTTCATGGTTTCAAAAATATTAAGTAGCACAACTATGCCAACATTGATAATAAGAAAGAAATGTTCCTTGAGCATGTTCCAAATCAGCAAATTAAAACTATTTCTGAAGGATCATGTGACACTGAAGACTGAAGTAATGATACTGAAAATTTACCTTTGCCATCACAGGAATAGATTATATTTTAAAATATATTTTAAATGGAAAAGAGTTATTTTAAATTGTAATAATATCTCACAATATTAGTTTTTACTGTTTTTGATCAGACAAATGCAGCTTTGGTGAGCATAGGAGATCCCAATCTTTTGAACAGTAGTGTGTTTTTGGATATAATAAATATTATATTTATTTACATTTGGGAATACAATAAAATGTGTGCAAAGAGTGAAAAATACAATTTCATGGTAATAAATATTTTCTCAGATTCGCTCCCATGTTGCAGCTGCGATAAAAGTTAACTTGAAAGTCACAGAAGCATTTACCAATTACATAAGTAAGGAATAATATGCAATTAGCTGGTCATGTAAAAAAAAAAATATATATAATATTGCACAAAAATTCAGATATCGCACAAACATAAACTCTGGTTGTTTTTAGAATATATGTGATTTTTGAGTATTAATTCCCTTTCATCAAATTGTTCCACTTGTTTTGACACAGAGCCAAGAACGCACGAGTCCCTGGCGGTTCCGGATGAGGGTGAGGAAGATGAGAAGGGACTGAAACGCTGTACAGAAGATGAGGAGGAGGAAGAGGCAGATGGGGAAGGGGAACCCCAGTGGAACGGCCCAGGTCAGTCTCTATCGGTCCCTCTTTCAGGAGTGTTTTACTGATGCATGCGTCACTGGCTCCTCAGGAAGGGCCAGCCGTAGTCATACTGTCACCTTGGCAGCCATGAAACAATATAGGCCACGACTTCATCAAGATATGCGTTCAGACCAGAAATGATTCAGTCTGATCTGCCTGTAAATTTTAAAGAAAGCACCGTCCTTCTCATACCACTTTGCGGGGGGAACCTACACTTTTCAATGCTTTGTCACTTTTTTTTCTCAGTGATGCACTTGTGGCACGTCTGATAATTCAGATAAACTTTCAAATCTGTATCCCATGGAGCCTCATTAAACAATGCTTTAACTCCAGGGTCAAATCACAAAGTTGTCATGTAAATGCATGACTGTTAGGTCAGACAAAAGTCTCTGTGAGAGTTGGGACTTGTCTCTCTCAGGCAGCCGGCCCTGATTTGAATTAATATATAACTAGTGCAAATGAATTCATAAGCATTTTTAGCATTGATCATTTTATGTTCTTGGTTATTTGTGGTACAAAGGAGCTAACAACAGAAGAGAACATGCAGGTTAAAATAGTTAAATGTGACATACATGTAAACATTAATAATTTTGCTGTATTTATAAATATAAAGTTATATAAAAATAAGATTAATAACATTATATATAATATTATTTAACATTTTAATGCTACTTTTATTTTTTTCTTAATTTTATGCAAATATTCTATTGTATAATATGTAATATTCATAATGATTCATCATATAATAACTAAAGTTGTATAATAAATAAATACATTTATACATAGAGTGCAAAATGCAATTTCAGGTTTGATAAGTTATTAATAACTTAATAGCATTTTTATTTCATTTTTTATGATAAATAATTTTGGTCCTCTATTGGGTTGCCACTTCATGTTCAAACTGGGTCCTAAAACAAAACCAGTTGAGAACCACTGCCATTCTTGCTGGAAAAAACACACATCTTAGACCAGCCTAAGCGGATATGCTGGTCTTAGCTGGTCTCTTGCTGGTTTTAAAGATGTTTTGTCCCTCTTTCATCTGGAGACCAGCTTAGTTTAGGCTAGTTTAAATAGGTTTTTCAGCAGAGATAGAAGTTCCATCAATCACTCTGGTAAAGAAAGTGAAAAAAAGTATTCATCAACCTCTAAGGTGTTTTTGTGTTGTTATCTTGCCTTCAAACTGGTTGCGTAAAATGGAAAACATCCTAAGGACATTTTACTGTAAAAACAAATTAGTAGTCGTTAATATTGGCCTGGATGGCATAATAAGGCTTTTTCTATCATTTTTCTCCATCTTTTTCTCTCAGGACCACACAGCTGAGCAGTACAGCTTATAGCGATAGTGGGGATCTAGTAGAGTATGACATGATTCAATATGCAAGGCATTTTCTTTATCTCGAATATTTAGAAATTGCCTAAACATGTGTGTCTCCCCGTGTGCATGTGTGTGTTTTAATTTTTCACGTCAAGGATGTGTTTATTATCGTCCTGTTCCAGCCTGTCCTTTTAACAGTAATTGGAGTGATATTAATTGCTGTGCGGTTGCCGCTTGATGACAGCGCTGGCGATGTGAGTGCGATAGGCTTCCCCCCCCCTCCCTTCGCAAACTAACTGCCAGGAGAATGAGGAAGAGAGGAAGAGGGGGGAGAAAGAGCAAGAGAGAGAAATAAAGAAGGGGGAGCAGGAGAGAGATAGGCCTTCTATCAGTACTGGAGCAGGCGCTGCCTTTATCAGGAGCACGATTGGCAAAAGGGAAACTTTGACCGGTCTGAATTTTTCCCTTATCATCATGACCCCCCTCACACACCACCCCACATCCCACCACTGGTCTCTCCTTCCCCACTAACACCCCCCTGCAGAATGCAGACATGCACTTCTTCCTTGTTTCTTGTTGTTTTGGCCCCTCAGCATCAGGAGTGGAGTCGCAGGGTGTTTATCCATGCGTTCGTTTGGTGTATGTTGCCTCTTTTTCTCATAATCCTCTGGGAGCTGAATGTTCAGTCCTGTGGTAAAAAATAAATAAATGTTTGCATTGTTGTCATTAGCAGAGTTCTGGTGACTTCTTTTAGAGAGGACTGGGCCTTTTCTGATGATGTCACATCCTGTTTTACTCTTTCATGTGGGCGTTAGGTGATGGAATGGGTATGCAGTGGCAGGCAAACCCATGATTTATGCATATTTTTCAGTCATTATGTAGTGTTTTGTCATTCTGTACTGGCAATTTCTCTTGTTTTCTATCTCTGTTTGACCTTTCATATATTGACCTAATGTTTCCTGAAAGTTCTCAGCTGGCAGATTCTCATCCAATGTCCTTCTTATCAGTTTTTATAAAGCTTTATTGTATACGCATACATACACAAAACTCATAGATAAAGAGATAGAGAGAACATGGGCCATAAATAAACAAATATTGATTATATATATATTCGTTATCAGTTTTGAAGCTGCAAACTCACATCTTACTGTGTATGATTTCACACTGGGTACAATTTACTTTGAAATCTGTCTAAAAAAAAAAAAACTTAAAAAAAAAACCAATGTATATGAGCCTTTTAGCGTATTATACATCCATTTAGAATTGTCACTCAAAAATATGGGTATTATTATTTTTGAAAAATTCACCATATCATAAAAGGATAGCGCATATCGCATTTCAACACCTTCCACATTTTAATTTGCACGGGTGGTCTATCCGTCTAGTCCTTTAAAGCATCCATACGTAACGTCCGTGGAAAATTCTTGCTTGTTATTTGTTAATTGCTTCTGTATCTTTATAGAATATTTTTCAGGGTGGGGTTCTGTTGAATGAATTGATAGGCAGTGGTGAGGCAGAAGTGTCAGGAATGGGTTGATATGGCAAAGCAGCTTTTTAATCTATAACGTGTCCTGCTGCATGATATGCAAAATAAATTATGAAGAAAAAAATTATCTTCAAAATGACCTTGCTGGCTGGAGGGTTTGATATTTTCCTCTCTGCTTAAAATTCTTGATATGCAAATGGCCGTCACAGTAATCCCTTCTAGCTGGCAGACCGTTGCTCCTTTTTCCCCCCGTCTCCCCCTCTTTCTTTCTCTCTCTCCATCTCTCTTGGTCTTTTAGAGTTTCACAGGATGGAATAGGACCTTGACTAAACTAGCTCCGCATATAACGTTCCTGCTTGGCCAGCATTCCCTCCCCACCAGCATTCCTTATCCACACAAGTTATTCAAATTACTCCAATAAAGCATTATAATGGCAATGATAATAATGATTATTATTATTTACCTGGTGCGGTGGGATTTTATCATATTTAATTATAAGGGATCGGAGGGAGCAGCGTGTGCATATTATCAGTGGCATTTAAATGCTGATAAATTATTTGCGGGTGCTGGAACTGGCATTGATGAGAGGGCTGCAGGGATGCTGATAGGTGCAGAGGTGTTGGCCAGGTTTTACAACGTCAGCAGAGAAGCAGGAAAATCTGCATAGACCTCCTGAAGAGTCCTGAGCGCTGGAAAATTAAAAACATATCAGCACAGCTCAGAAAGAGTGAGAGAGTGGAACTAAAATTAAATAGAAGTGTATTTGTGGATGTCAGTCCAATGTCATGAAATGTTCCTGCAAATACATGCACATATTGGACGCGTTGCTGCAAATATTATTATTTACATTTTATATATACATATTCTTTCAAAACAGTGATTGTTTTTAAACAGGTTTCCCGAATAGTTTGTTTCTGTCGAGACAATGTAACTTTGGATGAAGACGAGAAGTGCTTGTTGTTGTCGTTTGTTATCGTTGTACAAGCAGAATATGGCGGTTGGTCGGTGTGGTATTTGTCCCGCCCCTCATCCACTGTGATTGGACGGCTGGGTAAAAAGTGACTGTTGTGAGTGCTTCGTTTTACCCAAAGTTGAAAATTTACAACTCTCGGCGACCGGTAGAAAACACAGAGCACCAGCTTGGAATAGATGCTCAGCGCCTTGTCACGCTGCTGGTGTTTTAAAAAACGACCCCCTCCCATTGAAAACAATTGGAAAAATACGCTACCGATCGTTCACACCAAGGACGATAACTATAAAGATATAAAGATAAAGAGATTAGTTCTATAAAGTGTTCTCAATAGCATAGTTCACATAAACAGCTATTACAATAACGGCACAGAGAAACAATATCGTTGGAATCACTTGCAATGATGAACGATAAAAAAATTGACAGCAAATCAGAATCCACCCTTCTGTAACGAGCTCAAGCCTTTTAATAAAGTGACAGACAAGCACACGCTTAGAATAAACAAAACGATTGTCCGCCGGTGTGGATGCTAATATAGTTATCTTTATAGTTATCGCTCTTAGTGTGACTGGACCTTAACTCTGGGTATCCGTGTTTTGATAGTGCCACAGTGGTTATATTTTTCGCGGTAATATACTTGCACATCAGCTTTAAATCAGATGAACCTAGAAGAAGAAAAGCGAATATTACTGAGTTGAATTTAATTGTTATACAGAGTAGCGTGTGGTAGTCCTTGTTAAACATATTTATATTGTTCTCAGGGAGACAAAAGCGCCTGGAGTCTGAGGTTTTATCAGACGTGTCTACAACACCCGACTGCAGGAGTGAAATTCACTGGCGAGTCATTCAATCTCATCCCTGGACCCATTGTTTCGCTGCTGAATGAGGAAGCTTAGATCAGAGCGCCGCAGTGTATGGATATAATATCCAATTGTGCTCAGCATTTCAAAGTTAATTCAAAAGATTCATTCACAAGTTTATTTTGATCTGCTGTCACTCTCAATGGAAGGGCATCGGTGACACTGATGCTTTGCTAGACTTTTAAGGATCTATATCCTGCTGTACAAAACTGAATGTCTTGATTTGGTCTCTTTTTGTTTCTTTCTCATCATTTCTTGAATTGGTTTTGGGAGCGAAATTTACTGGGAACCTGAAACCACAATGTTGGTATCTGTCCAGACAAATTCAGCTCAGCCTAAACATGCTAATAATCTTGACATGCTGTCAGTTATGTGGTTAAGCTGATTTGGGTTACACATACAAGTGCAAAAGAAATACTAATCATAAAAAGTCTCCAGTAAATAAACTTAAAGCAGATCTGTAAAACTGTCTATTAATCTTCTGCATGCTGTAGAAGGTTTTCTTTTTTTATTCTTTAGAAAAATATGCAATAGAGAGAAAGTACTGTAAAATCTAACAAGTTTAATGATGTAACCGGTTTATGGAAAAAAAGGAGCGTGATAGCAGGTGTTTTAAGAGAGTGGCAGTACATGAGGTGCCATTGTACAGCAGCACCTGGTATTTTGCCAGTGTATCAAACTTAATGTGTTTTTTCTTCATTCCTGTGTTGGCGAGAATGTATCGGCAGTGTAGATATATCAGAAAGACCGCCTGTGAGCTCGATGGTTTTCAGTTATTCTGATTATCTTGCCTTCTTTTGCAATCTTAAATTATTTCTCCCTGAGATCCGGCTGTGGTTGTGCTGCACTATGAGGGACTCGGGCGAAGCTGTTATCTGAGGCTGAGCAGAGCGGGACCAGCGTCAGACCGTTAACTTCCATTCTCAGTCGCTCTCACTTCCCCACGTTACCCTCTTATCCCAGCACAGCGTGTTCCCCAGATTCCTGACCTGACATATTGGAGTTGTAAATTATCTGTATCTGTTTAGAATGGTTATTTATTGGACATTCATCTGCATGCTCAGTTCTCGTTTTTACATTTAGATCATCTTTGCTGTCATCTCGCGCTCCCTTTAAGTTTATCTTTAACAACACTAATAATTCAATAACATCTTATACGGCGAATTATAATTATGTGATGACTAAATTCACTTTTAGCATTTAAAATAGTTGACTTTATACTTTAGTGATTTATTTCAAATTTGCCTACAGCATTTTAGGTAATAATTTACAATAAGGTTTCATTTGTTAAAGGTAGTTACCTACATCATTTAACATGAACTAACAATAAAAAATACTTCTAAAACATTTATTCGTCTTAGTTAATGCTAATTTTGACAAATACTAAATTAATACATTGTTCAAGTCAAAAGTTTTATCTGTTAAATTATTTAATGGGCCTGATCATGAACTAACAGTGAACAGTGGTATTTTTAATAACTAACCTTAACAAAGATTAATAAATACGTTAACAAATGTATTTTTCATTGTTAGTTAATGTTAACGGACGGTGGTAGGGACATCCTGTCACTCACATAAGACAAAAGTCCCGCCCTACATTTTTTCTTGTTCGAGAAGCCTTTTCATTTGGATATGACAACAGAGAAGACTTTGCAAGTTTCCTGTTGACTTTAACTAATGGGACCTTTATTGTAAAGTGTTACCAGATTTTAATATATGCAATTTATTGGCTATTAGTTTTTACATGAAAATAATAATTGGCTTATGTGTATCAGCCTGAAATTTAAAGGGATAATTCACCCAAAAAAAATAAAAATTCTGTCATTTACTCACTCTCAAGTTGTTCCAAACCTAGAGTTTGTTTCTTCTGCTGAACACAAAAGAAGATATTTTGAAGAATGTTGAAAACCTAACAGTTGATGGGCCCAATTGACTTCCATAGTATTTTTTCCCCATACTGTGGAAGTCAACAGGGTCCATCAACTGTTTGGTTACCGACATTCTTCAAAATATCTTCTTTTGTGTTCAGCAGAAGAAACAAACTCCTAAAGGTTTGGAACAACTTGAGGGTGAGTAAATGACAGAATTTTCATTTTTGGGTGAACCATCCCTTTAAGAATAGCATCCCTACTACTGGACTAACATGTCTTTAATTTGTTAAGAAACGTTTTCTTCCTCACTTTGGTCACGGCGAACCAGCACAGCCACTGGTGTCCCCTCAAAAAACAAATCTTCGCCCTGGGTGTGCATGCTTTTTTTTTTTGTTGTTGTTGTTTTTTCAAGAATTAAAATATATTCAGTTAAAGCTTATTTCATAGATTAACAGTAACAATTGTGTCTTAAGTTTGTCAGTTAGAATTTCATTAGTTGTTTTTTTTGCTCTTGGCGCGCATCCCACACACCTGCTGAATGCTGGAACTCTATTGTGCACAGTGGGCTGCGGGACAATCGTCCCACACTTGTGGTTAAACGGAGCTCAACGGCAACCTAATACACGTCACATGAAAACTGTTTAGACTGTTTATGTTTAGAACAATAATAATAATAATAATAATACATTTTATTTGTATTGCACTTTACATTACAGCAATCTCTTACAGCAATGCTACACAGCATATAGTTCTACAATAAAAAAAACAACAACCGTCCGTGTGTGAATAAGTGAGCATTTCCCTGTGTCGAATGTCTCACACAATGATGATTGACTGTAGGAAGGGGCATTTATCTGTAATTAAGAACATACTCTTCCCTTTCTGTCTGTCACTCTCTTACCCTGTTAATGATTGAGAGGTGTGGGCTTTAATCTAGAGGAACATTTCTCACTGCCGTCCCCTGCTGCTATCTCCCCAGCTGCTCCATGTGGCCCACGGACTGGCGGCTGCAGACGGGACACTGCCACGCCGATTACCAGCCCTATCAGATGCCTGCGCTTTCCTGCCGCTTCCTGTCTCTCTTTCTCTGCCCCGCATTTTTGTTTGTCCTTCCTCCCTCCTGCCCTATATCTTTCCTCCGCCAGGCCTTGCTTTTTCTATGTGCCACTTGCAGCTGTCATTTGTGCCATGTTTAAATATGTGAGAAATATTTTATAGCCACTTGTGAAGAAACGGGCAGCCAAGGGCTTGCTTTGCTGTTTTGCATTGATATTAGATTAATGGTTGGATAAAATCCAATTAGATTAAATATTTGTTTAGTTTAGTTTAAAGTTTATTTCCTTCAGACTTTGTCATAGACAGTTTCCTAACAACAAGACATTTTTTAATTCCATTGTATGAGAATTTGTTACAACACACACAGTGTCCTCAAGTAGTATTTAGACCGTTTAGCCATGCTAAAAAAATCATTATAATCTTAATACTTTATATAATTATAAAGTATTAAGCCAAATGTCATTTTTGTAATGAAAGATAGCACAAGCACACTTTTAAAGCAAAACATTGGAATTGGTTGCAATTAGTTAAAATGGCTTAACATTTTTTTTTTTGTAAAGGTCTAGCATCATTTGTTTGCTTTGTTTGATATTTTATTCAATGCAGTGATATTCATGTATTTTAAATGTTCACCAAATGTGTGTATGCACTCACTCAAGTCATGTTTTTAGTGTTTAAATTCTCTCACCCCTCTATTTCAGTGCTATTTCCCATACTTTCCTTTCAGACTCTAAATCCTTACGCCGCTATCATCAAAATGTCCTTTTTTCCAGCCAGAAGGAGTTGCTAAAGTAGACATGAAATAATTATTGAATTAATTATCAAAGTCACATACCGTACAATTAATTTGATGGCTTTTCCCGGAGTCTTTTCCCCTGTCTATGCAGCGAGAATGTCAAGTAACATTTTCTAATTAATTTATGTGTGATTATCAGGACGAGTTTCTGGAAGGTCCTCACTTTCAATTTGTGAAAGGGTAACGGTGGTGAAAGACAAGGAAAAGGAGTTGAAAACGCACACACACAAGATCAGGCCTGCAGTCATACAGAAGATTATAGAGCATCTATATGGTCTCTTAACCAGAAGACAGTCAAATGTGTAAATTAATTAAATAGCAGCGTTAAGGGTGAGAACTGAACACAAAACTATTCTCCTAAAGCAACGTATTACCTGTTTAAGCATCATTTTAAAAACCCCATGAAATCAAAATTATGTGAGTTAATAGAGTTACGTGTCTATTAGCTATGAAGCAAATCTTTATACTTTTTTAAGCTAAAATCCTTTTTAGCAGATGAATACGCATTTAAAATTGACATTGTTCCGCGTGAAGGAAAATGGACCTAAAAAACTGATGGCTCATCTTGCACTACACTGATATTTTTCCAATCTAAAGCTCTCCAAAAACGAATGTCTTTGTAGCAAATCATAGTTTATTACTGTGAACTAAATAAACCCTAGTTTCTGACTCCTTAAAATACAGGACAAAACTTTCAATGTGTTCCACTCAATTTTCCTGCTCCTTGTCTTTTGACATCACCTCGTAGAGACTTACTTGTTGCTCCCTTTTGTTTTAGGCGAGTGGATGCTTTAGGTAGGCTAACGTTGAATTATCTAGCATGATTCATTACACAACGGTTTGTTTTGCTGTCTCTTACAGTAGTTATCCTCTTGGTTCCTTGCATCTGGTTAAATGATCTTGGTCAAACTTTAGATTTAAATATATTTCTCATTGTGCCCATCAGACCTGCATTTCCCTCATTTCTATTATAAACCCTTTCCAGCACTTCAAATTTTTCTCCATAGTGGAATCTAACATACTACTTAAAGTCTTTATTTGTTTCTCCAGGCGTGTGTCTTCAAAGCCACATCTTTGCAGCAGTGTGCAGCGTTTTCTGTTTGAGCATGGTTCATCTTCCCTACCCCTTTGCATTTTTGCTGTTTGGCATCAGCTCTTCTCCAGGCCTTGTGTTGGTCAGATAAAAGTTCAGAAGTACAGTTAAGAGAAATTAGTTGTGTAAACAGTAGTAAATGTCAATGATAAAGTTCTGTTGAAGCTCATCTGATGAGAGTGGCGAACGCAGGTGTCTTATCTCTACCCAGCAAAAGAAGGGTAAAATGGAAATGATGCCGTGCTGAATATACGATGCCTATCCCAGAAATTTGTATCTTCTCAACCGAACTCTTTGACCCACGGACGCTTGGGTGAGTTATCAGGGGGTGTGTGTGTGTGTGTGTGTGTGTGTGTGTGTGTGTGATCACTGCTGATGAACTACAGAACAGCCACTCCTCTACTAGTGTTACACTCATGCTCGCTGACAAACACGCTTACACACTCTATTTTCACTCTTTATGGGTTAGGAAAGTGTGGGATTTGTCATTTAGCAGAGGTTAAACCCCACCTATTAGCGTAGGGTCGGAGTGTGGCTCCGATAAAGATTTCCTGTTGTACTGTGTCAAAAAATCAATGGCCGTGGAGCGATCTGCTCATTTGATATCAACAATAGTCTTTTTAAAAATCAATTAGTCCTGATAGAGAAGCCCAAAGAGCTACGGAAAACCTGAATAGGGCCCGACTGGATAACTACATGCTCTTTTTAGCCAATAAAGAGGAGTCACTGGAGCTTTAAAAGATGAACTCACTCAATGTTGCGGTTATGAGAATATGAGGATGATTGTTTGTGTTTTTCAGGAACATGTCTGATAAGGTTAAAGCTGAAAGGGAAATTAAGTTTGAGGCCATTACCTGTCAAATATCAAAATATATTGAGAGGAGAATTCACTAAGAATAAATAGTGTTGGTTAATTCCATGCATTGTTTTTAGGGATGCGTTGATTTTTAAATCCTGGTGGATACCATCAATATTAAATAGCTGACAATAATTTCTCATGTCATGTCTAATTACTGATAATTGGCTGATATTAAAATGCTACACTGTTTTGTCTAAATAAATTATAAAATAACTCAAATCAGTCATTTTAAATGCTGCTAGTGAATTTAGGTATCACGACATTATAATGTACACCTCGAAAAATTTAGAATCATGTTCAGATTTTCTAAACATAAAATTTAAAATGATTAATTTAGTAGTGATTTTTAAAGATTTAAGTGAGTATTAGATGATGGCAAAGGTGACCTAAATGTAAAACAGGGAAATGACACATGCACAATTAGGCTAAATGTATTGAATATTGTCCTTTACCAAAATGGTACAATCTGGGATGTTTGCGTCATGTAATTCTGCAACTGTTTATTCAATTCCCCTCTATGTGTGTGTGTCTGTATGTGGGTTTTATACACACTAATCCCAGAAGAAAAAGTTAAAGCCACAGCCCATCAGTAACCGTTTTTCACTGGATTCTGTGAGATGGTTAATTACATGTCTCTTTTCTGGCAGTTCGAGCTTTTTTATAATCAGCATTCTTCTGTCTTGACTCACCATAACCCTAACTGCCAACTTTACTCAAAATATATGGTATCAACAACCCCCTCATCCATACAGCACATCCATGCAAATGATGTAAGAAGTAAAACACAAACATGTTCATTTAGAATTGTTAGTTTTAAGATGGAAATTCTGGATCCCACTTTTTTTTGGTTGAGTTTTAGTCATTAATTACTCACCCTCTTGTCATTCCAAACCCGTAAGACTTTCATTCATCTTAGGAGCACAAATTAAGATTTTAATGAAGTCTTTCTGTCCCTCCATTGACAGCTACGCAACTACCACTTTGACGCTTCAAAAAGTTCATAAAGAGATCGTCAAACTAATCCATGTGAATTGGTTTAGTCCAAATTTTGTGAAGAGACTCAATCGCTTTATGATGAACAAATTCAATTTAGGCTTTTGTTCACATATAAACATTGATCAGTGAACATAAACTTACATGGGTTCTTGCGGAAGCTCAAACGTGCTGCGTAACACGAGAATGTGAACCTCATTGGTTTTCGCACGTCACGAAAACATGCTTGAGCTTCCGTTTATCATAACTGATGTGTGAGATGATGAATGTTTTTATATGTGGATAAAAGCCTTCATTCAATCTGTTCATCAAGCTATCATGTTTCTTAAGAAAATTTGGATTCGCTCAATTTATATGGATTAGTTTTATGATTTCTTTATAAACTTTTTCTCAGACTTCATAAAAAAGAACTTCATTTGTGTCCCTTAGATTTACAAAAGTCTTATAGGTTTGGTACGACATGAGGGTGAGTAATTAATGACAGAATTGTTATTTTTGGGTGAACAATCCCTTTAAGCTAAGGGGATTCCTCTTTAAAAGGAAGCGTGTGGTTGTGATAACTGTGAGTACGACTAGTTGCTCAACTCCCACCATTGAGTGATTTGCGTTGCCTTCAGGGTGTTTACTGTTTACCACACTGCTGCTGCTCGTGAACTGCTCTTTTGCAAAATGTTTCCCTGTAGTATGTTATGCAGCTGAATTCATCCTTTTTTATTTCTTTCGTTCTTTCTTTCTTACTTTGTCTGTGTTTTGTCTGATGGTGTTGTGTTAATGATGGGGTGATTTTCTTTTTTATATTGCACACTGGCCGCTTTGGTGTCTGCGGAGGCAGTCATATTGATAAGGCTCTGTGTGGACACTGCCAGTGTGTAGAGCTATTGATAAGAGCTGTGTGTGTGGACTCATCGCTATCGATAAGAGTGGCGTGTATTTTTTTGGGAACCAGTCACGCAGAGCTATCGATAAGGTTGATGGGGGTTATTGTAGGGAAGTTGCTATGGCCTAACACAAGGGCAGCATCACAATTGTGTCAGTGTATTGTGTGGGAAAATGGTAGGGTTTTAAAGATAAGACTTCTTGGTCTAGAGAGAAGCTGTTTGGGTTGTTCTCGTAAATTGACCAGCAGAGGCCCTGAGAACAATAAACACAAACTGTTTACTTAAAGTCACCATGAAAGCAAAATGGACAATTCCTATTTTGGAATAATTCAGTATTTATTTACAAGAAGCCATTTCACTCAGATAGTTGTGATAGTTTTTTCTTCCCTATTGTGACGTATATATTTGAGTGAAATGGCTTCTTGTACAAGAAAGAGTGTAGGTCGGGACTTGATTTTGTCCATCGGGAATTGATTGGATGAATTGTTGTGGTTTGGTATTGGTCAATCTCACGTGAGTGACAGGTTTTCCCGCCCTCATGCCACGTCATCAGAGAAGATGTCGCTGAAAGGGGGAGGGGAAATTATTTGGATTAAAGGTAAAGAGGGCACATACATATTTTTTGTGTGAAAATAAAGACGTTTATGAATAAATCATTTACAATAAATACTGAATTATTCCAACATATATATATATATATATATTTATTTATTTATTTATTTATTTATTTATTTATTTATTTATACATTCAATATTATTTGATGTATAGCATTTAATATTACCATTATCATTTTCATGTATTGTTAAAACTATAATTTGACAATTATTATTGTGTAGTAGTATGTATTATTAATTAATTAATTAATTAATATATTTTATTGGATATATTTGTCTTCATTTTTACACTTTTTTTGTTTTGTTTTGTTTAAAACTTTTTTTTTTGCCATTGCTATACAGGAATTTTCTATAGATTCTATTGAGAATCACTTTCGAGAGTAAAAGAAACGGAAAAAACATCTGGTATTGAGAATTTTGGGTAAAATGGGCTAAAAGGAGAACTCCGGTCAATTTTAACATTAAGGTCATTTTTTTTTAAATTTGGAGTGCTGTCAGTAGAGAGAACAACGACAAAAATTGGTGCACCCGGTGCAACCTTAAAATTTGCACCCTGTTGACTTCAATGGGGCAAGTTTTAAACCTGCTTTTAGCCTCTTAACATCCTTGATGAGAGTCGATTGTCGTGTTCGCGCGCGGCCAGGCTGTATGAGATCCCATTCTCCCAACTCTATAATCGACTACTTTGGACTTCGACCAAAAACAGGAAGAAAATCCAGGTATGTGAGCTGGCTGAATTAACATCAATTTCATTAATATCTTTCACATCTACTGCAGTCAGATTGACCGTGTTCACTCTTAATAACACCACTCACATGGCTGTGCACTTGTAATGACATATCAAGGATGTTAAGAGGCTAAAAGCAGGTTTAAAACTTGCCCCATTGAAGTCAACAGGGTGCACATTTTAAAAAGAAGATAACACGGTGTAGGCAACACCGATTTTTGTCGTTGTTCTCTCTACTGACAGCACTCCAAATTTACAAAAAAATTACCTCAATGTTAAAATTAACCGGAGTTCTCCTTTAATTGCCACTTTTAAAAAGCGAGAATTTAAAGGGTCTTAAAATCGTATGGTTTTGTTTGTTTGTTTGTTTATTTTGTTAACCTGGACCTTTTTCCGTTGGATTCACTAATTCAGACTGAGAAACTATTGAAAATCTACCTGTTGGTAGTCAGCATCTGCTGAGAACAGATGGTGTAGGAATTGCTTATATAGGAATTATGCCAGTGATGTATTGGTAATAATGTCTGCTGCAGTGATAAGATTGGGTCATGTGAGAGGTCAGGGTGGGTACTGATGCTGGGCTTAGATTAGAAGACATGCAGTAGATAGGAGTCATTGACTCTGTGCTGCGGATGTATGACACTGGACTTCAGACCGCTGATAGAGGCCCAGCCTCTCATTAATAATGAACCAAACCCACCACTGACTGATTTATTATAACTAATCATTTAATACTGCATTTTAGACTAGGCTTTTTCCTGCATTGAAAATATTTTTGATGGCACCTAAAATGAATCTTTGTCCCGCCAAAGATATATTTGATCATTTTAATGTGCTGATACCTTCTGTTCTGCTGTACTGGTACCCACTGGTAGCCGGCTGCTTTTAAACGGTCCTGTGAGTGTTTGCATAAATGCTCTGTGAAGAGTGTCAAAGGTTTTAATTCACAACGTGTTTTTGATGTTCAACGGCTAAGTTTTTGTTCAGCAGGAGATCTGCACACTCTCAAATCTTTTCATTATTACTAACAAAGTATAAACATGATGTCAAATGTCAATGCACAGAATAGACCGCCTCATTGATTATGGCGAGAGTTTTCGCAAGAGTGCAGCTTTGTGTACCTCACAACTTCAGTAATTGTAATGGCAGCGATGTTTGCTCACTTTCTGTATGATATATTTTCATGCTGCTAACTAGCAAAGAACATGTTTTTGATTGACTGATTGACAGTGATAACCATAGCAATAGATGGAACAAAACAATCTGATACTATGTCAAATGAGTGTAAATTCAAAATAATAGACCTGCCACTTTTTCGTAATGTTACTTTAATTTTTTTTTGTCACTCAGTGACTTCTTACATATAAATTTACTGAATGTTAAGTATAAAACAGTTCTAAGCATTTTGTTTTATGATCTGTCCTGACAGCGATCATATTTTATTTTATGAATAAACATATTGCATATATTACAAACTACTTTGTACTGTGTGTTTGGATGACTGTTCGAGACCATTTTTGATCATCAAGTCTCTTTCTCACTGGTGACGTGTCTCTGTCCAGCATCCGTCCCGTTCCACCTTATGTACCCCTCTCTCTCGCTCCTGTTGCCCTCTCTCTCCCTCACGCCCTCCCCCGCTCCACGTCTTGGCTGTGGGAAAGCCATTTTATCAGCGTCTGTCTGTTGTTCTCTGGTGGGGATAGATACAGAGAAGATAGATGAGTGTTTTGACATGGAGAGTGTTAGACAAACACTCTTATCGGTCCCAGCACTTTAGCCCGACCCCCAAAAGCGAGGCTGCTGGGGAGGGGGTAGTTAAACAGAGCTGTACTGGGATGAAGATGCTGGAATGGACTGTAGCACCACCACAGGTCGGCCTCTCCAGCGACTCTACTTTTAAAGTTACCAACTGTAGTGGGGACATGTGCGGAAGAGCTTTTCTAGTAAATGTGTATTATAAAACATAAATACTAGGTTGAGTGAACGGTTGGGTTTTGTGTCAGCTATGTCATATCTCTATTTGTGGAGCCTGTGTTTGTTCCTGTGTTAGGCCTGCGTTTGTGACTCACCAAAGCCTTGACTCCCATCACACTACACTTATCTCTAATAGGAAGTACAGAAGTTGTCCCTGTTTTGGGCCAGTGTCACTGCTCAGTGAGCGCCAAACTCCCCCTAGTGGTACTAGACTTGGTAGTCTATTTTTGAATTGAGACTAAGGATAAAGACTGAAATAGATATGTTTTGCTAAGGTGGTTCTGAGTGTTTTTTTTGCACATTGCAATGTGATTGCTAGGTTGTTGCTTGCTGGCTCAACGAAGTCAAAAGTGCCTCCAAGTCTCTGGTATTCTGGTTCCTAAATATGGCTCAGATCCCTCCTGTGGGATCTTTTTAATCTGTATCATTATTTAGTAATCTTATGTTAATGAATTTTTACAAAATTAGACATTATTTAATGGTCACTAAGGTGATATTTCTCATTTTAATAAATTTTTTAATATATTGTTTTTTTTGTTGTTTTTTTTACATTTACCTAGATACATGTATTTTTGACATTATCTAATTCTCACTGAAAGTTAATCTTTAGAAACACTACCAATGTAATAACACTGTTAAATGTTATCTCCACATGATTTTTTTTTTTCATGCTGTACATTATACATTTGCGATGTCTATTGGTTTTTAGTGTTTTATTTGTTATTTATTTAGACAAAATTTTAATGGATGACCATTTGTCGGTTAATCGTCCATAACATGAAAATAATTATCAGCTTATCAGCTAGAATTTTAATATCGGTGTTTCCCTACTTAAAGGGATAGGTCACCCAAAAATGAAAATGTTCTCATCATTTACCCCCCCCCCCCCCCCCCCCCAAACCTGTATGAATTTCTTTCTTCTGCTAAACACAAAATAAATTATTTTGAAGAATGTCTATAGCCAAACAGTTGATGTGCCCAATTGACGTCCATAGTATTTTTTCCCCTTTCCCCATATTCTTCTTTTAAAATATTTTCTTTTGTGTTCAGCAGAATAAATTCATACAGGTTTGGTATAACTTTTGGGTGAACTATTCTTTTAAGTATGAGCAATAGCCATCACCTTAGTGATCAACACAAAATAAACGAACACTCCTCTTTTTAATTGTTGTGCTGATATATTTACACTCTTTCTCCCACTGTGTGTAAACAGATGATCTTATGTTAAGCGGCAGTGCTGATGACTTCAAGGTCTTGGCCCTCAGGGACCTGTCAGGTGACACTGTGTGGGGTCCGTTTTCTGGCAGCATCCAATCAGGAGAGACCACAGATGGACCTGCCAATGAGGTAAGGGTGAGGGGTCAGCGATCATGTCATGAGGATATTTGGTTAAGATTCCTATCTCACCTCTGTTCTATCATAACTCTAAGTTAACATTACAGTTAGAAACAAATAACATGTTGTTACCATATTGGAGTTGGTAATATCAGTGCTTTTGGACACGTTACCATATACTGTAGCCTTGTGTTGTATTAGAGTATCAGTCATGTGCTGTAGGTCCATCTGATGATCATGTGATGTCAGCTCTGGGAGAGGTTTCCTGGCTCAGGCCGTGTTCTCAAACATTTGAAAGATAACACAGACCCGTACACTCTTTTACACACAGGCAAAGTTCCTCGCTTGGCTGATTTCCATAGAAGATGGATGCATACAAAATGTTGCATGTTTTCCAAACTGGTTTGATACAAGAGTAGGTCGTCAGTGAAATGTATTGTGCTTTAAGTAAAACGGGATTGAATTTATCATTCACCCCCCCTTTGCGCTAACCTATTAAATTTAGGATGAATGAGCAGACGGCTGCTTTGCACTGATTCAAAGTGAGTAGTAATCCACGGGAGTATGGGTGTATGCAAATGGAAGTGCAGGTTTTGAGCGAGTGTCATCTTTATTCCCCTGAACTGCGCTCGGCCGTTCCTGCACGTGATTGGCTAGACCCCCCCACCCCACCCCCCAGACGGACGCTTCTCTTTTATCTCAGTATGGCGCCATCCTCTTGGACAACAAACCCCAGTGATTGATTTCTACTTGATAGGCTCTCATTTCTAAGATTTCATTTATTATGAGAATTTCTAAGGCCGTGCACCCCGCGCTCCCTCCCCTCCCTGCACCTTTCCTTCACCTCCTCCTAATCTCTCTCCCTTCCTCTTTTTTTTCTCTCTCTCTTTTTACAAAAAAAAAATCTCGTTATCGAGGCAGGGCTTTGTTGATGATTTTCGGCTCAGAACTTTCACGTTCGCATTCTATCGCATTCGCTCTCGCTCCGCTATCACTTCGTTGAAGGAGTGTGTATCTGGCAGAGATAGTGTGTCGAATCTCACATTCCTACGGCATCTCTCGCCGTCCCTCCACATCCTCCTGAGTCTGGAGCTGCTGGGGTCACTGGGTGTCAGGGTCCGTCCTGTCACGACTGTACTTGTGTATTTCTCCGTCTCCCTGTCCTAGAGTTTAATCTGAGACACTGTGAGACATGAAATGGGTTGGGTTAAAGCAAAGTGTGCTATTTGTAAATGAGTTAAAGTCAAGCATGATATTGTATTGCAAGATACACTATCATTTTAGGGTCGTGTGATATTGATATTGCTATCTCGATATTTTCTGGGATTTTATCAATAACGATAATTAGACAGTATTATGCTGAGTGTGTTTATTGTTTGTGTATTGTTTAGTGTGTTTATTTATTCGTGTTAGTCATTGACTGCGTCTGAAAACTGATAAATGCTGCCTTCAGAGGACGCATTCCTAGGTTGGAAGGTATCAAGGCACGTCTGAATGCAATGTTAGTTTCACTTCCTGTCTCCTGAGTTACCTTCATCTGATTGATTTTTGAAGGCAGCATAGATGTATCCTTCGCTGCCTTGGATATCCCACAATCCTTTGCTTTCCATTCTTTGACAGTTGAGCTAGAAAAATAAAGATGGCGTGTCAAAGTTGTGGCTGGTAGTCTGTTTGTATGCAAATGTACATTTTTGATCAACGTTTTCCACATGATGTCATTTCTAGCGAGAAATTACTAGTGTAGTCATTAAATATTCACTCACTTAGTTTTCACCAACGCTCGCTCTATTTTGTTGTAGGACATTAAACTTTTACACTGCTTCAGAAGTCTGTCCGAAATCAGTTTTGAGATGTACCTTCATGCGCAAACGCTGCCTGCAAAGTCATTGCCTGATAGGGCAGTGAGGCAACAAGTTAGTTGCCTAAGTTTTCGGACGCAGCCATTGAAACCACGCCGCCACAAAGCATTTGCCTGTGTTAAAGGTTGTATCAGTCATTTCAGGCCCAAAAAAGGGCGAAACATAAATGATCACATTCACCTAATCTTTCCTAACGATCCGCTAGCTGCCCGCCCCATAAACATGCCGTCCAAAAACCGCGTCGCTACGCTGCGCTATGAAACCCATTCATTTCATTTCATTCATTTGACCGCACACAAGGCGGTCAAAATTCAAAATAGTTCAACTTTTGCAGCTGTGACGATTACCAGCGCGGCATGCAAAAAGTTTTGAAAACTGGCGTAGCGCCGCGCAATCCGCGTCCTGTGTGAAAGCACTGGATCTAGCTAGACTGGAAACCACACACTTGTTTGGGCTTGCGAGCCGGCCAAATAATAGGTTAGGTTAACGTTACGTTTTGAGTGGATGACGAGCGCGAGACGCCGAAATGGATGCCATTAAGATTCTGAATTGAAAGGTAACCTTTAAAAAGTTGCCAAATGGTCCCATTGACAAGACCAAAGTGATCTGTGTGTTTTGTCGTTGTGAACTTAAGTTATCATCATCGCAGCACGTCCAGTCTGAAATACCACTTGATGGCCAAACACACACACACATCTGATGCGCATTCTCCGCCCCCTCGTCAGGGCCTCGTCCCCATTTATTTCACGCTTTTATAGATGGAGAGTGTTACATTGTGTGAGAGATTATTTGCTCCAAGTGAGAATGTTTTAGTGTGAAATTGAACACAGTATTGTCAATGTTGTTTTCAATAAAAAAAAACATTTGCAAAAAGCAAGCCTTGTGCAAAAACACTTGCTTGTGCAAAAACACAAAAACACTTTTCCATGTTGATAAGTGCATTAAAATGAGAAAAAACAATGGGACAAAAAGAAATCAAGAGACATTTAGAATAGATAAAAATGTTTGATTAATTGCGATTAATCGCGAGTTAACTATGACATTAATGCGATTAATCGTGATTAAATATTTGAATCGTTTGACAGCACTAATACATATATATATATATATATATAAGACATACAGATTTATTTTTGCCCCCTTATCTTGAATATTGACGGCATTCTTAATGCATTTGAATTGACTAAATCACATAGTCAAAGCATGGACTCTAAATGCACAAGTGCACTAGTCTAACTAGACTACATCACGTATGTATGCGTGCGCTCTTCTAGGTGTGTTTTTGTGATGGAAATACTCAATAATGTTAGATCTCACATCGTTAAAACAATTACGATATTACCAAAGACGTTATATATCGCGCACCCCTATTTCACACTGAATTGTATTAGTTTTGGTCATTCAAGAGTACATCTAATTTGTCCATGAGAAATACATTCAGATGTTTAGAGAAGCTTCTCTTAACGTCTTAACGCCTACACATTTTGTGTAAAACGTCCTGTTCTAACAGGTCCTTTTATATTTATCACTTTGAGCTGTCTGTTTTATGTAAAACTTTAATTTGCATATTTACGAAACAGCCATAACATTGTATCTATTTGAATATGTCTTTGATAACTCAAAGACTGAAAAAGCTTATATGAACAATTGTCTCTTTGTGTTATGGTGTCTTCATTCAGTTTCCTGATTTCATAAAGTTTTATAGTTGTTTTGTATAATTGACAGTTTCCATACAGATCTGTTATTACTGTTCCTTGTAAAATAGCAGTTATGCACACACCTGTGTTTTGATTGACATGCAAACAACATACTACACTAGACTCAAAACACAAAAACAAAAAGGTACTCCAAGGCACTCGAATTGTGTAGAAAAGAGTTAAAAAGCCTTTATTTAATCATGGCTTAAGAATATAAAATTGGTGACGACAGATACACCTACGGCGTTGCGGCTTATGCCTTCGTCAGGGTGTGTGTAACACACAGAGGTCTTAGTGGACACAAGTTTATTTTAAGTAGCAGTTCATTAATCAAATAACAAACACCTGGTCGCACTGTGTAAGGCGACCTGAAGGAATGGAAGAGTATATCACACAATATGAAGTTAATAGGCTACGTGCACAAGCGTCGTGACGAACTTCCGCTATTGTCAGAAGCTGGCATATCAGTTTCCGGTTTTCGACTGCTCATCCGCATCCGCTATAAACAAACAAGATGCGAGCTGCTGTTGTACGAAAAAAAGAGATATAATGTGCGTGACACATCTACGTTTCTAAGAACTGTAGGTTGATCTAACGCCCGTTTAAACATACTCTGTTTGCCGTGCAGGAGCAGCGCGTGCGATAGTGCTTTTCACATATGAAGCGTTAGCAGCAGTGAATAACTGATCCGCGGCTATACCACAAACACATACTTACTATTTTTATATTAAATCCAGAAGATATGCTGCAACTTTTATTTTAAAAAAAGTTGTGTCAGCATTGCGATTGTCTTTGTACACATACACTGGACGTATGCACGTTTAAACACAATTTAAACAACGTAGGGCTATTATTCCATGCATTACTTATACTTATATTAAGTTGCTCAAGCAAGTGGTCAAATAGCCTATTTAACCATGCACTTATATTAAAATCGCAAAGATTTTAAATTAAAACTTAGAATTAACAAAAACAGCCGACTCTCATGCCTTTTCTTTTGCATTTAAATTTTAATACAATAGATCTTGCATGTCACAAAGAACTTTTTTTTCCACCTCCACGAATGAGACGAGTGTTGTTCATTATGTCGCCTTGTTGAAGTTGTAGTTTTCCCTGATTTACCCCGGTCTTCTAAAAGTAAAAAGATGAGTGTGATTCTCCAACTAGGAGCACTTTCGGCACTGTGAGCTTATGGAAAATTCACTCTCTTAAAACACACTTAAAACTTCCTAGCTGTGTCTTCTAACACAATATAACAGTGGGCAGTTTTAGAATTCCATGGAATATTATTATTTTTAATGTATTTTCAATTTATGTAGTTTATTACAATATAATATTGTAAAACTGATTATATAAGATTATGTATTCAGTCAACAACACCAGTGGCTATACCTAATCATGTAACAAAATAAATCTTAATACTTCATGAACTTAATAAATTTGTATTTAAAGTTGCTAAATGCCATGAGTTGGGATTTTTGCATACAGCTTTTCATTTTTGCTCAGGTCTATGTTTATTTTTTAAAGTCACACACATATTGTAAGTAATTAACTATTAATACTTGATTTAAAGTACATTTAGATCCACATCATTGGTTATTCTTTTTTTTTTTTCTTAAAAACTGGGTAGTGGTGGAAATGACGGTTTATGATGGAAAGATTGTTTCTGTTAATTTTTTACTTAAATTGCCAGTCCAAAATATGTTTAACCATGTATTTTATTATTTAACATATAAATTGAACAGTATACCTAATAGTTTTAAAAATAATGATTACAAATGATATGCAAATTATATTAACCTGCTCAAAACATTAATTTCATTCAAAAAAGCTGTGCACTGCCTGTGTGTGTGTACTTTACAAATTTGTATGTCATGACTGTGAAAAATAGTAGTATATAATTAAATGCATTTATGGTGAAATTACTACATTTTCAAGTCAATCTTTGTTCATTTTGACCACGAAACATCTGGTGTCACTTTAATTCAGCGTTTGCAGCACCACAAAAGACTTCTCTACTTTCTCTTCTTTATAGAAGCTATCAATTTTAGTCAATTTTAAGTTTTAAAATTTGCGATTTTAATATAAGTACATGGTTAAATAGTTGACCACTTGCTTGGGCAACTTAATATAGCCCAAGTATAAGTAATGCATGGACTGCCCTACAAAGGCTAAGTGCAGTAACTACGCCACCATTGAAACTGAGAAAAATGCCTCTAAAGTTTTCAAATAGGCTACGTGCACAAGCGTCGTGACGAACTTCCGCTATTGTCAGAAGCCGGCATATCAGTTTCCGGTTTTCGACTGCTCATCCGCATCCGCTATAAACAAACAAGATGAGAGCTGCTGTTGTACGAAAAAAAGAGATATAATGTGCGTGACACATCTACGTTTCTAAGAACTGTAGGTTGATCTAACGCCCGTTTCAAACATACTCTGTTTGCCGTGCAGGAGCAGCGCGTGCGATAGTGCTTTTCACATATGAAGCGTTAGCAGCAGTGAATAACTGATCCGCGGCTATACCACAAACACATACTTACTATTTTTATATTAAATCCAGAAGTTATGCTGCAACTTTTATTTAAAAAAAAGTTGTGTCAGCATTGCGATTCTCTTTGTACACATACACTGGACGTATGCACGTTTAAACACAATTTAAACAACGTAGGGCTATTATTCCATGCATTACTTATATTAAGTTGCTCAAGCAAGTGGTCAAATAGCCTATTTAACCATGCACTTATATTAAAATCGCAAAGATTTTAAATTAAAACTTAGAATTAACAAAAACAGCCGACTCTCATGCCTTTTCTTTTGCATTTAAATTTTAATACAATAGATCTTGCATGTCACAAAGAACTTTTTTTTCCACCTCCACGAATGAGACGAGTGTTGTTCATTATGTCGCCTTGTTGAAGTTGTAGTTTTCCCTGATTTACCCCGGTCTTCTAAAAGTAAAAAGATGAGTGTGATTCTCCAACTAGGAGAACTTTCGGCACTGTGAGCTTATGGAAAATTCACTCTCTTAAAACACACTTAAAACTTCCTAGCTGTGTCTTCTAACACAATATAACAGTGGGCAGTTTTAGAATTCCATGGAATATTATTATTTTTAATGTATTTTCAATTTATGTAGTTTATTACAATATAATATTGTAAAACTGATTATATAAGATTATGTATCAGTCAACAACACCAGTGGCTATACCTAATCATGTAACACAATAAATCTTAATACTTCATGAACTTAATAATTTTTTATTTAAAGTTGCTAAATGCCATGAGTTGGGATTTTTGCATACAGCATTTCATTTTTGCTCAGGTCTATGTTTATTTTTTAAAGTCACACACATATTGTAAGTAATTAACTATTAATACTTGATTTAAAGTACATTTAGATCCACATCATTGGTTATTCTTTTTTTTTTTTCTTAAAAACTGGGTAGTGGTGGAAATGACGGTTTATGATGGAAAGATTGCTTCTGTTAATTTTTTACTTAAATTGCCAGTCCAAAATATGTTTAACCATGTATTTTATTATTTAACATATAAATTGAACAGTATACCTAATAGTTTTAAAAATGATTACAAATGATATGCAAATTATATGAACCTGCTCAAAACATTAATTTCATTCAAAAAAGCTGTGCACTGCCTGTGTGTGTGTACTTTACAAATTTGTATGTCATGACTGTGAAAAATAGTAGTATATAATTAAATGCATTTATGGTGAAATTACTACATTTTCAAGTCAATCTTTGTTCATTTTGACCACGAAACATCTGGTGTCACTTTAATTCAGCGTTTGCAGCACCACAAAATACTTCTCTACTTTCTCTTCTTTATAGAAGCTATCAATTTTAGTCAATTTTAAGTTTTAAAATTTGCGATTTTAATATAAGTACATGGTTAAATAGTTGACCACTTGCTTGGGCAACTTAATATAGCCCAAGTATAAGTAATGCATGGAATAATAGCCCTACGTTGTTTAAATTGTGTTTAAACGTGCATACGTCCAGTGTATGTGTACAAAGAGAATCGCAATGCTGACACAACTTTTTTTTAAATAAAAGTTGCAGCATAACTTCTGGATTTAATATAAAAATAGTAAGTATGTGTTTGTGGTATAGCCGCGGATCAGTTATTCACTGCTGCTAACGCTTCATATGTGAAAAGCACTATCGCACGCGCTGCTCCTGCACGGCAAACAGAGTATGTTTGAAACGGGCGTTAGATCAACCTACAGTTCTTAGAAACGTAGATGTGTCACGCACATTATATCTCTTTTTTTCGTACAACAGCAGCTCTCATCTTGTTTGTTTATAGCGGATGCGGATGAGCAGTCGAAAACCGGAAACTGATATGCCGGCTTCTGACAATAGCGGAAGTTCGTTACGACGCTTGTGCACGTAGCCTATTAGTAGTTACTGCAAATTTGACATAGTGATTTCTCTAAAACGGGACCCAGTTGGACCAAGAGCTTTTGTCACAAGACAAAGGAGGTGTTATGAAGCCCATTTTCAGTCTAAACTCAATTTTGACCAAATATGTAGTTACTGCACTTTGCCTTTGTATGTTGTTTAAATTGTGTTTAAACGTGCATACGTCCAGTGTATGTGTACAAAGAGAATCGCAATGCTGACACAACTTTTTTTAAAATAAAAGTTGCAGCATAACTTCTGGATTTAATATAAAAATAGTAAGTATGTGTTTGTGGTATAGCCGCGGATCAGTTATTCACTGCTGCTAACGCTTCATATGTGAAAAGCACTATCGCACGCGCTGCTCCTGCACGGCAAACAGAGTATGTTTGAAACGGGCGTTAGATCAACCTACAGTTCTTAGAAACGTAGATGTGTCACGCACATTATATCTCTTTTTTTCGTACAACAGCAGCTCTCATCTTGTTTGTTTATAGCGGATGCGGATGAGCAGTCGAAAACCGGAAACTGATATGCCGGCTTCTGACAATAGCGGAAGTTCGTCACGACGCTTGTGCACGTAGCCTATTCAAACTCAAGAAGGAAGAAAAGAGAGAGAGAAAAAAAAGAACAATTACATCGATATCATGAATACGGTATACAAATCAAGATAAACAAATCAATATTACAAATTCAATGAAATAAAGTGTTTTAAAACACTTTGATCCGAGTTACTTGTTTTAAAACACTTTATTTCATTGAATATGTAATATTGATATGTTTATCTTTATTTGTATACCGTATTCATGAATCGATGTAAAAGTCAAGTTAGCTCTAGCATAATTTTTTTTTTTACAGATGAGCATGATTTGTTATTTTGTTTCCTAATGTAATTATATTCAGACATTTTTAAGTGTGTCTGAATTGGCCGAGTGTTCTAATACTCTTTAGGATCACTGTGGATAATATAAATATATAATGTACTTTTATACAATATTATGCATATTATAGTGTTATAATATACACTACCATTCAAAGGTTTGGGGTCGGTAAGATTTTCTAAAATGTTTTTAAAATGCTCACCAATGCTGAATGTATTGGATCAGAAACGGTGTAAACAGGGTCATATTGTGAAATATTATTACAATTTAAAATAACTATTTTATAACTAAGTAACTAATATCTATTTTAATGTCTTTTAAAATTACTAAAGCTGAATTTTCATCTGGAATCACTCAGTCTCACATGATTCTTCTGAAATCATTATAATATGCTGATTTAGTGCTCAAGAAACTTTTTTTCTTAATATGATTAATGTTGGAAACCGTTGTGCTGCTTAATATTTTTATGGAAACCATGATAAAAAAAAATTCAGGATTTTTTTGATGAATAGAAAGTTCAAAAGAACACCATTTATTTAAAACGGAAATCGTTTGTAGATCAATAATGCATCCTTGTTGAATGAAAGTATACATTTCTTTAAAACCCCCACATTTTTGAACGGTAAGGTATTATATTTGATATTATAACAATATTTTGCATAGCTTAATGTATTCAAATACTGTAAAAATGTAAGGACATATCATTGATGCTGTGATTAGCAGACATGAGCAGAACTGTCAGTCAGACTTTTGGTGGTAAAAAAAAAAACGTTCGCTAGTTGCAAACAAGTGCAGAACGACTTCCACTACCACGTCGCCATTGTTCTTTCCACATCGCCTCTCCTGTTATTTCGTGGAACGCCGCCCGAAGGCACGATGGTAGCGGGTGGGGAGTTCAAAGCGTTATCATGCACCGAGCGCCTTTTCATCATGTTTTAGAAACAAGCGTCCCAACTAATCCCCCAATAATCTCTCCAGGAGAACTGCTCAGATAAGCCCCGCCACCCACTGCTCTCCAGCCCACTTTTTTGGGGGGAGCCCCACTTTCCCCCCTCACTGCCACCCCACAAAGGACACATGAAGGTGAGCGCTCTTCATCTTTCTCTTTTTCCTCTCTCGCCCACCCTTCTTTCTCGCACCAATAGGGTTTGTTTACCCTCATCCCAATCTTTGGTTTATCTACATCTGTCAGTAGAGTGATCTCAGAGAGTTACCCCTCGCTACACATGCTTTTCCCTGAAAGGAATGCATGAATACCCTTAATTATTGGCTCTCTCAATTATCTGCATAATGATAAAAGGGAAAGCAAGTCAAGCTTCAAATGGGAGTCCAATTGAGAGCATCACACATTGGCACCTGTGGACTTCTCCGCTCTCCACTCATAGAAGAGCAGAAATGTAGCGGAATAGGTTGGAACAACAAAAGGAGATGTTTTAATTGAAACTCACAAAAATTTTTTATAAAAAAGAGAATTTAACAAAAAGTGTAAAGCGATTTTACAAAAAATATTTTGTGTTGTTGTTTAATAAAAATTTAAATATGAATAGTTCTATTAGATTAATCTTTTTAGAAAATATATTTTTCCTACCTCTTTTTTATTTTAAACATAAACCTATTTTCTTTTCTTTTTTTTATTAAAAACGTATATAGAACATTTCAAAAGTGATTAAAGTGATAATCCACAAAAGGACCTGTTAGAACAGGAGATTCTTTTTCTTCTCAATTGAATGCACGACTGTTCAAAAGTATGGGGTCGATATGATTTTTTTTTCCATTTAAGTCTCTTCTTTCTTTTTTTTTAATCAAAAATATAGAAAAAAAGTGTGTAATACAATAACTATGTGACTGTATGTGGATAGATCGATAGATAGATAGGTAGATAGGTAGATGTACTCCTTTTTTGCAGTATATCGATACACCAATACCAGCTGCGTGTTCTCGCTCTCTTCTCTCCTGACGGCGAATTGACACACACCCGCCTCCTCTCACTCATCTCATTCACTCCGGTTA
Organism: Semotilus atromaculatus; assembly: GCA_031834385.1. NCBI lineage: Eukaryota > Metazoa > Chordata > Actinopteri > Cypriniformes > Leuciscidae > Semotilus > Semotilus atromaculatus. The sequence continues at coordinate 5,625,409 of JAULUF010000001.1, forward strand.
AATGGTGCTTGTATTGCACGTTATTTTACTCATTCCCGCAGGTTTCACGCTCACACCTAGAACGTGTGCACCATTGATCTATATGAGTGGAGCTCTCGAAGACACCTCTCAAACCGCCCGCGAGAACCAAATTGACTTCTTTTTTTGTGGCTTATTGCGCTTAAATGGTAAAATACATACGTCACAATGACTATCTTGCCAAGTATTCAGGTAAAAACAGTCAGTTTTGGAACAAAAATAGTTAATGAAAATGCATGTTATATAGCAGTATATTGGATCTGTGCATAAGCTCTTAAAGTGACAGCAGCCTAACATTCCTGCTGATGTCTGTCAGGTTAATCAAAGAACAAAAGAAAATAAGTCTCTGCTGTTGACTGAATAACTTTTGTAACTTTAATTGTAAGCATTAATCTGTATTTAAACATGTAAAAAAAAAAAATGTTAAACAATATTACCCACATTATCAAAAAATGATGCGATAAATCATCTGTTTGGTGGTATATATGGCAGTTTTCCTTGTGGTATCAAAAAGGGTATAGAATATCGATATTTTTCAAGGTATCACATCGAGTTTTCGACATTTCGTCTACATTCAACGCGCATGGTACCCTTTAGCGTCAATATAAGACGCAGATATATATGGGTCAGAAGGCACCTCCTAGCGGTCTAACCCTAACGCTACACCAGACCTAAACCTACCCATATCTGTGCGTGTTATATTGACGCTAAAGGGTACCATGCGCGTTGGATTTAGACGAAATGTCAAAAGTGTCAGATATGACGCCCTAGGATGAGAATGCGTTGTAATACCAGTATCTTGACAACATTAATATATATAATATATACACACACACACACACACACACACAAAAATACTGATTAATAAAATATTTTTTTTGTGGGAAGCCACAACACTCATCACTTCAGATATGTGTAAAGATGTACAGTTTGCATCGTGATGTACTTGGATTTGCTGGCTTTACGGTGGAGAAAACGGCAGAGAGAGATAGGATGGGTGGGGAGTGGAGAGAGGAAACCTTCCTCTATCTCCGAGCCTGATCACCGGCAGATCAGGAGCAGCCCGCTTTCCAAGAGTGCCTCATTTTCAAATCTCTTATCGCACCTTTTTAAGTATCACAGTTTCCCATTTTTACATGTCATTTGCATGCTGCTCATCTCACCTGCATGCTGTTTTCTTGGAGGGATGTGTAGGCGGAGATGTGCTGCTATTTGCTTTGGGTTTATACATAGGAATACACGTGCGTAAGTGCTTTCGGTTGTACGTGTGCGAACGAGACCTGAAAAAAGGGAAAGATGGAGAAAAGGAGAGGGGAAAAAAGGATATGTGTGTGAGAGAGGCGGATGAGAGAAGGTTTCTGATTGTTATCGCCCTTCCTTTTCTTCTCTGTATTTTTGGAGGATTCACACACTGACCTCTTTGTTTGGGACAGTATGAACCCCTTTTTCACCCCCCACCCCCCTTTTTGGGAAAGAAACCATTTCCTGTGGAAAGGAGATTGAGAGAGGGATAGACAGAGGGATAGGATTGGGAGAAGGGGTTGGAAAAGTGAGAAAGGGATGTGTGGAGAGATATGGAGAGGAATAGATAGTGAGAAGGAGATGGAGACAAAGAGTGTGGCGGAGCATGAAAAGAGGGATATGGACAGATGAGGAGAGGGATAAAGGTGGAGATAGTAGAGAAACAGGAACAGAAGAAGATAACGCTGGAGTAAAAAGCAGAAAAATGAGAAAGAGAGGTAGAGAGGACTGGTACTGACAAAACAGTGGGAGCAGGGTTAGTTTTCATTTTAGTCGTAGAAGTTTTTCTTTTAACATATCTGTTCAATTTAGTTATAGAAGTTTTTCTTTTAACATATCTGTTCAATTTAGTTAACATTTCATTGTATTGTATCCATTTTAGTCCATTGTAATCTGAAGTGACATAATTTTAATCCACAAAAAAGAAATTTTAGTTCTATCAGGGCTGTGACTGATGGTGTGAAATGTGGGAATGATTCAAGAGCCCCCAGAATGCCTGGTTATGCTCATGTTTTACGAATTGTCTGTTTTAGATTAAGCAGTGCGACTGTTTTGAACATTGATAATAATAATAATAAGAAATGTTTCTCGAGCACCAAAACAGCACATTAGAATGATTTCTAAAGGATCATGTGAAACTGTAATAAACAGTTTTAAATTGTAATAACCAATGGTCCACACCAGGGCTTCTTTTTTTTCACTGGCAAGTGTTGCATCACAGACCACTTTAGGATTACACATTGTGAGATACATACTGTCATATCATTGAGCAAACACCTTTTAAAACCTTGTTCCACACTATCATAATGAGCATCGGTTTTAGTGTATTTGCTCACTGTTTAATGCGTTAAACATTTACATGCGAAGCATATGGAGTGTGCGTTCCAGAGACGCATACATTATTTCTAAGAATTTCAGAAAGACCGGCCTTTCCTTTGGCTGCTGGAAGATGAGTTCAGAAAATCGTCCAAGAATCATTTGCATTCAACTTTTATCAGAGCGATAGGAGGACGTTTTTAGAACGATAACGCCGCGAGTGGCACACACCAGGCTCGACTGTGAGAGTGTGGTTAAGGTGTATGATGGTGGTGCACAAGTGTGTGTTTGTGTGGATAGGTGCATCTACCTCTTTTCCTGATGGCGTGCGTGTGTAAGGAGGAGAGAGGGAGGGAGTGAGTGGGCTGGTTAATATCAGACCAAATAATTAGATTCGCTATCAGGGCGGCGGCAGCAGTGCGGGGATCAGGCAGATTAAAGCACGGCCGTCGTCATTAATATTCATGAGGGAGCAGGGCTCGGACGAGGGGGCTTAGACTGTTCCTCAAAGCTCCGCACTCGGTGGGGCTTAAAGAACCGTTCTCAAAGTACCCTAGTTCCTTGTGTGTGAGGGGGTGGGGGGGCATGTTCAGCAACACCAGGGTTACACTCTAAAACATGTGCAGTTCCTCTTTCCCAATAGTCTACTTTCATGATTTCTCCACACTGTCACCCACACTGAACAGTGGCAGGACTACATGTCACCTGCGTTTTAGGCCTGTTAGTTACAACAAGAATGTTTAGCCCGATCTCATGAAAGTGCGTATCAATACCACAAATGTTATTTCTCGCGCCATTTATACGCCAAAAACAGTTTTTGCGTGTATATGATACGCCGTTTTCGCGTGCATATGATACGCACTTTATGGCGTGTAATACGCACGCACCCCCATCCCCCCTCCCCCTAATCCTACCCAAGGGGTTTTCAGTGCGTAGCATATGCACGCAAAAAACATTTTTGGCGTATAAATGGCACGAGAAATAACATTCGTGGTATTGATACGCACTTTCATGAGACTGCGTTGCTTTCAAAGTGGAGTCTTATTTATTACCTTTAACATTTAGGGTGTTAGTCAAGTCATATTCATTTATATAGTGCTTTTAACACTGTAGATTGTATCAAAGCAGCTTTACAGAGATAAACATATAATTTAAGGTAACAGAGATTGTTTTGGCTTTATAGCGGTTCTTGAATAATGTTATTTCCAGCTAAAGATTCACTTCCGGCGGAATGATCATTTGTTATTAAATTAGGGGGCGCTAAGACAACGCCGTTCTCTATAAACAGACTTTAAACGCGAACCTGTGATAACGCTGATGGTGTTCTCACACACACAATAAACAAGTGTGGTGTTCACACTTGTAGTTCGGTTTGCTTGGTTCATTTGGTCCGGATTTAGTCCTGGTCCACTTGGCGTTCAGATTGGCATTTTTAACATTAACCTATTGTTGTATGTGTGTAGCTATATATGATGGTATTTTGGCCAGCTGAGAACTCGTGGAGAGCTTACAAAATGTGTGAAGAAGTCAAAACAGTGTCAGGAATCCCTCCGTCACACACATAAACGATCTTCTGCGAGAAGACACTGTTCTGACACCTGTACTGAACCGTGATGGGCAACATCACGTCTATGACGAGATAAAACAGGTGTGCTTGAGCATTCTGTCCTTGTTAGGGTCTCATCTTCCTATTTTTGGTTCGTTTACATGTCTTTGGTCCGTGTTGCGTTCATATATCATTCGATCCGCACCAGAGTTCGTTTGGAAGTGGACCTTGTGGTCTCTGTTTGCTTGTTTGGTGTGCACCAGGGTTTGGATGGCAGCGTTCACATTTGTTCAAATGAACTGCACTAACAGAGCAATCGCACCAGGGTTAGTTTTAATCAGTGTGAACAGTCTGCCCAGTCTTTAACATCTGGTTTCAACTGAAACAGGGTTAATAAATGGTATAATATGATGTTGTTTAAGCAGGATTCAAAATTGATACTTAAATGGAAAAAAAAAATGTTAGAAATGAATTTTGCACTGTAAAGATAACATCTTAATAAATGTTTAATTGGCAAGTCACTTTTAGTAGACTTGCCTATGCAACATAATTCAGTGTGCGTCAGATGATCAACTTTGAGCTTTATGAAATATTGGTCATTTTCTAATTGGTCTTGTGTTCATTTTTTGCCCGAATGATGTCTGGTCACCTCGTCACTTCCAAAATAAAAATAAGGACCCGTTGTGTTTGTCTTGATCGATTTGAACCGGTCCTTGTTCGCTATTCACAATGGGTCATAACCATTAACATCTTCACTTTACTCCCCGTGTGCATCTGCGTGTGCAGATCTGTCTGTGTGTCAATATGTGTGTGTGTTTAATTAGAGAGCGCGTTTGTCTGGAAGTGTTTTGTCAAAGGCGAGGGCTGACCAGGCTGCCCTCTCCTTTTGTGAAGCTTAAAGTCGAGTCGTGTTAAATGAGTCTGAAACAAATTAGCAGAAGCACGCAGCACTTATGCCACAGACGGCTCCAGCATTGGGTTTCAAATTAAAACAAAAGGAGCCCTATCTCCTTATCAGCACTAGTTCCCCATGAAATACAATACGGACTGTATCTTCAGGCAAGAACAGACAGAATTAGAAAGAAACCCTTCAGCTGTCCTCCTCTGCGGCCCATCTCTTTTCCTCATCCTCTCGACTGGTGGCTTTTTATCCTCCTTTACACAGTTGAACTAATGTCTTTTTCATTTTCTCCTGTCTTTAAAGTTGATTTGGTAGCATGTCAGGGATATAAGGACTAGTCTCCCCAAGGGCATGTCTTTAACTTGGTGTAGCCGAGTGAATGAAGGAATGGAAATCTTTTCTTACATATTAGGCTATTAATGAACTTGGCCTGCAGAAAGGCTGCCACCTAGTGGAATGGATCAGTCACACTCAAATAATCTGCTCTTAAATGATTCAGCCTGAAATCTACCCTTCAGTTCATGTACAGCCTGTTATCAGCACCATATAATGGCTTTATTGTGGTTGGATTGGGATAGACTTTGTCAGTCGTTCTGCTGCCCATGTTGAATACCTGTTAAATCTGACATTGAAAATTACCTGCCAATTTTCCATTAAATCTATTAACGCATGCTTGAGCTGAACAATGAAATGATTGTTTGGGAGACTCCAGGTGTGTTTATAAGGATATTTGCCAGCTGCCAATACACTCTTCCACCTTTGTATACTCTGTTTAGTTTACTGGAAATGTTCAGTTGAAATGGATCCAGTATACCCGCATGATATCCCCTTTCCAACCGCTCTTGTAAATTTCCTTTGAGATTTTCTGGGGGTTTTCCCCCTTTCCTCACTCAGGGCATCCCTGTGCCCAGTCCCCTATAGTCAAAGAAGTTAAATAATTAAAAACCTGTTTATTGGTCTGGAAGTGCAGGTCTGCTTGTATGATATTGCAAGGTAAAAGCGGTATGCTGAATGCTGAATTTTAATGGCACGGTATCAGGAAGAAGGGATTAAACGTGCATGTGCTTTTTGTATTTCTTTGAACAGAACTTAAAACCATTTTTTACGCTGAAAAAAAAAAGTCACAGTGTCTCTCACAGATAAACAGGTGGTTTTCTCTTGGAAAGTGCAATTCAAAAGCGGTTTTGTAGTGAATAGACAGCTGAAAAATTTAGGAACAGTATGTAATATAGGAATTAGTAGTGGTTCAACCTTACGGCTGTACTATGCTTTGGAATAAAGGCAAACTAAATAAATATAATAAGTATATATTACTTTGATATTTGTTGAGAAATTGTATGTGCACAAGTTAATATTGTATTTTACATATAATTGATTTGACTTCGTTTCAGGATTCAGTTTAAAGTTTTTAAAGCAAATCATCTTAGGAAAGTACTGTATTAGATATTCCTGCATATTGACAGAAAATTGAATGATGACAAAGTCCTTTCAAGTGAATGAAGGATGCAAAGGAACCCATTTAAAAAATTTCGAAAGGAAATGAGAAATCTTAAGCAGAAATATCTTTCATTTCAGTATAATAGGGTCTTTTTTTATAACCTCTCCGTTGGATCTGCTGTAGGTGTATCTATCTATGTTCTTTCAAAATTGCAGGCTGACTGTTTTTCTTCCCCTTTGTTTTAGAGCCCGGTAATGTCTCTGGAGTGTAAGGAGCCAGACTGCTGGCTCAGAAGAATTCCTGTGACCTCAAGCCTCACTGAGTCAAACTGCACCATCTACAGCCAGGGTATGACAAAACAACAACAACAACACATACACCTCTCACATTCACTACCGTATTAGATGCAGAATCTAACAGTGACAGTTTGTTTTCCAGGAGGAGCGTTATTCTGTAAGCTGACACAGGAGCTGTCCAGAGGAGATGCTCTTTTGGCATCGCTGTCCTGCTCCACAGCGGATCCTTCGGCAGCGTCTCAGACCCACGGCGTGCGAGTGAAGGAGGAGCCTGTGTATCACGCTGCTCTGCACACTGAGATCCAGCTCCTCCCACAACAGGCTGGCATGGCTGCCATCTTAGCAACTGCTGTCGTTAATAGTGAGTCACTGCTTGCTGATAAACACAACATGTCTTCACAGTTTCTTGCATTTTTATGTGTGTTTAGATCTGTGATTAGGGATAGTGGGCTGTGTTTCTGCATATGTGCCTAAATCATGACACACAATGCGTAATAGATAAAAATGAATTGTCAGTTTTATTTAGTTCTCCTTTCACTGAAAGTACATGGTTTTTTAGACACTATAACATGGCAATATTATTTTAATAATGATTTAATACTGATCATATCACAATATTTTTTAAATATACCATGTAAATACAATGGTATATAAATAAATGTGTTAATCATTCAGTAGCACAGTATATGTGAAGTTTGGGGTACCGGTAAGTTGTTTTTGTTTTGTTTTTTGCTTTGAAAGATACTTTTATTCAGCAAGGATGAACTAAATGTAAAAGTCTTTACTATTTCAAATAAATGATGTCCTTTATGAACTTTCTATTCATAAATAATAATCTGTGAAAACGTTTCCACAAAAATGTATATAACACAAACATTTGTGTATATAATAACATTAAGAAATATAATTTGAAAATCATTTTGAAAACCATCAAAATACATTTTGTTATATCATCACTGGCTTGTTCAGTTTTGTATTTTACTTCAATGGTAATTCAATTTGATTGTGCATTTTCTTTGGAAATGAGATGAGAGATGGCATTTTTAAAGTTTCTGGGTGAATTGACAGTGGAGAAGGCATTAGTTCAGCCATCAAACAAAACTGCAAAAATAATGATAATTTTCATACAAGTTCACAATGGCAACTTATTTTACCTTTGAAAAAGGACAAGACTTCACCTTTAAGTTGTTTGTCATTCAATGTCATCGCCAGTAGGTGGCAGTGTTGTGTCAGTTCCGACAGCGGAGGAGTTAATTGGCTGAACACAGACATGCCATGATGAAGACATGAATCACTGTAAATAAGGCTAAAGGGTAAAACATGATGAGTCCAACTTTCCGCTTCCCGCTGCATTAGCTGAGGTGCAGGTAGACGGATAATTGGGATGTGACAGTCTTTATCAAATATAGCCTGTTCAACATGTGGCCTGACACCAGATCAGCCCGATTACGTGCACACACTTTTGCGCACATTACAAACTCTATGTGCCCGTTGCCGTGGAGATGATAGAACACTTCTGATTGCTTTCTCTGATTTAGAAATTTGAGTGTTTTCTGTTTGTGTGCGATTATATATACAGTGGGTGCATTACTAAACATTGAACATCTCACACATTGTTAAATAAATGGAAGATATCAGTTAAAAGTGGGCTTGCAGAATAAATGGGATAAATGTCATCTGGAAAGGATAATCATTTGTTACCTTTGTTCTTACTAGTCGTATTTTGTGCGTTTGTGTGTGCAGAGGACATTTTCCCTTGCAAAGACTGTGGGATCTGGTACAGAAGTGAGAGGAATCTTCAGGCCCATCTTATGTACTACTGCGCAAGCCGCCAGAAGCAGCAGACCGCTGCCTCTCCTCCACAGGACAAGCCTAAAGATTCATACCCTAACGAGAGGCTGTGTCCCTTCCCGCAGTGCAACAAAAGCTGCCCCAGTGCCAGCTCTCTGGAGATCCACATGAGAACACACAGCGGTGAGACACTTTCCTGACAGTTTCTTTTTTCTTTTTACTTCTTGAAACGGGCATGCTTGCGTGAGTATTAACAATGTTTTAGTAAAGTGTAATTTATGTCTGATTTGTAAGTAATTATGTGTGTGCGTGCGTGTGTGTTAATGTGTCTCCAGGAGAGCGTCCATTTGTGTGTTTGATTTGCCTGTCAGCTTTCACCACTAAGGCGAACTGTGAGCGACACTTGAAGGTTCACACAGACTCTCAGAATGGTTTGTGTCATGGCTGTGGTTTCATCTCCACAACGCGAGACATCCTGTATAGCCACCTGGTCACCAGTCACATGGTTTGCCAGCCTGGCTCTCAAAGTGAGGTGTACTCACCCAAACCACCACTGGCTGGAGGTAACAGTTCTAATATCTAATAGCTCTATATATATATATATAGAGAGAGAGAGAGAGAGAGAGAGGTGGAAAGTAACAAATTACATTTACTCGGGTTACTGTAATTGAGTCGTTTTTTGTTTACTTCTACTTTTTTAAGTAGTTTAAAAAAAAAAATATTTTACTTTTACTTAAGTATGTTTTGTTTGAAGTATTAATTCGCTACATTTTAAATCATATCCGTTACTGAGTAAAAAAATAATACTAGAAAAATAAAAATACTTTGGGTGAAAACATTGCGCTCCGGAAACAACAGAATTTATTGATTGAAGGGCGGGAGAACAGACGCGCTAAAATCACAAAAAAATATGGAGACGGTGATGGACAAAGACAGTAAACTGGGTTTAGTCAGTGATGCAGATCCATGGTAGATGGATGGATGAATTAATCGAAAGTAAAGCTGTACAATAAATCAAATCGTTACATGGTCTTTGAACATTACGTGCGTGTCTCTGTGTGAATGAGCTGTGCTGTTTTGTCTACCTACTACTCAAGTACGCTTGACGCTCATGTTGTTTTCAGCGTCTCACAAACAATACGAGGACATGAATACATGAACATTTCCAGAGCTGCTCTGAGAGAACGCCCAATGAGCATTTTCATCATTTTATTTGAGAAAAACCATTGTCAAGTACACTCTGAAACAGGACTTCATAAGAAGAAATTATGACAAATATATTACTATTGTAGGCCTACAATAGAATGTACTTCTCATAATAATAACAACAACAATACTACAATTTATTTAAACATTATTTAAGGAATATATATTGTTTGTCCATGGTTTAAGTGAGTAAATCTGTTTTGCAGCACTTTGCCAAAAAATAAAAGGATAAAACGTTTGCTAAACTTTTTATTACGTTTGCTAATCACTATTTGATTACCACCGTTTTTGATAATATATTTGTATTAAATCATAAAAAGAAAAAAAATCTGAATAAAAAACATTTCATAGAAATCAATTATTTTAAATTTTTTTAATAAGTTATTAATGATACAAATAAGTTGTTAATCTAATTCATAATCAATTATTGAAATTAGTTGATTAGATATGTTTTATTGAACAATTTATTGTCATTTTAACTGATGATAATAAAGTTTATATATTTAATAATTGTTTAATACCATAAACCGTGATATTTTCGGAAACGTTTTCATACTGTGAAACTCTCCTACCATTACAACCCTACATGGGAGAGTCCCCCACTCCACCCCCTGCTGTTAAAAAAGTAACATTTTAATGAGTACATTTTAAATTGGCTACTTTTTACTTTTACTTTAGTAGATTTTTAGACTGGCACTTTTACTTGTACTCAAGTAAAATTTTATTGAAGTAATAGTACTTTTACTTGAGTAGAATATTTCATTACTCTTTCATTACTTCACTACCTCTGCATACATATTCATATACATATACACACACACACACACACACACACATATATATATATATATATATATATATATACATACATGTCATTTTAATAAACCATTTAATAATATAAAATATTGTAATTATGTACAATATATATTAGGGGTGTAACGGTAGACAAATGACGGTTCGATACGTACCTCGGTATTAACGGTTCGTTACGGGTTTGGTACGGCAGGAGGGAGAAAACTAAACAGAAAATTGCTTATTTTTTTGACAAATGTGTATATGTTTAAATAAATTCTATTATAATAAAAAAATTCTTAAGGATAAAAAAACTATCTTAGCTAATGCTGTAAACAATATAGGGAGCCCTTAAAGGTATTAAAAGGTTACAATTATCAACAGAGCCTATTTATTTTAAGATATAATAATTAATTGAAATATAATCATTTACACAGTGGCTGCCATAACTTGTTTTCATGACAAATGTATTTAAACATACATTAAATAATCAAGACATTACTAACAGGTTAAGTAAACATAATGTATAGGCTAATATAGTGCATATACGAAATGCTTCTCTAGAGTTAATTTCTCTAATGAACTAATTTGCTGTCATCACTAAATGCCTGAGGTAAACTTGAGATATTATTCTCAAGCTGTTTTATTGATATCTTTCCCGCAGTTTAATGTCATATTTATAATATGTTGAAATATAGTGTCTCTGTAACTTTTTCAGAACTATTCATCAGATCTCTCGTGACCTTTAAAAATATTTTTGACATAAGTATTCTTAATCATAAGACTTAAAGGAGTCTTCCTGTATCTGAATGTCTGTCATTTTTTTCTTTGTGACAGGCTTGAGTCCAGGAGACTCTGGCATTGTTCTGAAATGTCAAGTGTGTGGCTACTCTGCTGACACACCTGCCCTACTTCAGCAGCATGTCCACACACACCTGGAAGTGAGGGTTCCAGCTGAGAGGAGCCCCACTCCTCGCCAGAGCAGCCCTCCTTCCTCTGAGCTCCCAGACCTGCAAGACAGGGAGCTTGTTGCCTGCGTGCCCCGACCCGACTCTTCGAGCCCAGGAGCCAATGGCAGCTCGGCCTCTCAAGGCTGCAGTCCCCTCAACCAACTCATCATCAAAGAGGAGCCATGTTCAGACTATGAAACCGATGCAAAGGAAGAAGAACAGGTGGGCAGTCCTCAAGTAAATGCTGTGGAAGCAGGCTCATCTCAGTCTAATTCCCCTAAAAGTCCCACCGTGGTGGCGGTTAAGACAGAGCCGGCCAGTCCAACCCCAGGTTCCAGTCCCGCACACTCTGGAACAGGGGGTTCAGTTCTGTCTGGAGGGGCGTTGTTCTTACCACAGTACATGTTTAATTCTGAGGCTGCCATAATGCCACAAGCGTCTGAGATATTGGCAAAGATGTCTGAAATGGTTCACAGTAGGCTTAAACAGGGACAAGGACCTGCAGCCGGACAGCAGACCTTCTATCCACCAGGCTCTCCTGCCAGCGTTCAAAAGGGAGCCACTTGCTTTGAATGTGACATCACCTTCAACAACATCAACAACTTCTACGTCCACAAGAGGCTTTACTGCTCCAGCAGGCACCAGCAAGGAGAGGCAGCAGGTCTGACAAAGGAAGGGGCGGTCACTACAGCTGCTCCTGCTGCCCACGCTGCTTCCCCCCAGGCCAGACCGGTCAGTCGTGCGGCTTCGGCCTCTCCTAGCTACCCCGACCCTGCAACAGGAGGCACAGCCTCTGAGCCCAAGTTAGTGGAGGTGAAAAGCGAGGATTCAGGGATGAAAGATCTCACCTGCTCGTCGTCCTCGGAGGGAGAGGGACCTGGGGGTGGGCAGGCCAGCGAGGGTAGCCAAAGTCCTAGTGGCTCTGCTGAAGACGCAGACGACGATCCCACTCGCACCTTCTGCCAGGCCTGCAACATTCGCTTCAGTCGTCATGATAACTACATTGTCCACAAGCGATTCTACTGCGCCTCGAGACACGATCCCTCCAACCAGCGGCCCCATTCTGGCAAGACTGCCTTCCTTCCCCAACCTATCCGCACACGCAAGCGCAAGAAGATGTACGAGATCCACATGGCTCAAACCGAGGCTTTGGCTAATGCCACTGCTTTGCCGGCTGCAACAAGTCTGGGGGTGAAACAAGAGGGCCCTTCCATTCCTCCGTTGCCCCAAATGTCCACACTAACACAAAGCTCAAGTCCTGAGGGTGATGGACCCATCGACTTAAGTAAAAGACCCAGAATAAGAGAAAGCCAAAGTGGAGGTAGCATTCCCGCTCTTCCCCTTACTGACTACCACAAGTGCACTGCCTGCAGCATTAGTTTCAACAGCATTGAGAACTACCTGGCCCACAAGACCTACTACTGCCGGGCAACTACCCTGCAACCGCAAACTATGGAGCAGCTTAACCGGCTAAAGAGACCCGCTTCCACCTCACCGAAGAACAGAGCTGTGGACCTGCACTCTGATGCTAAAGGGCTTCAGACAGGTAAAACTGCAGTGGTTGCGCATCCATCCACGTTGCTTGCCTCTGAATCCACCCCTCCACATGTGCAGGGAGCAAAGACCCCAAGCACCTCCCCAGTGATGTGTCCCTACTGCCCTCCCAACAAACTGCTGACCTGTGATCTGATGGAGCATTTTAAAACAACTCATGGTCTGGTGCTCACACTACAGCAACATCTCGAGGCGCAGTCCGCTGGAGTCAGTCCCAGTTCTAGCCTAAGTCCTAGGGAAGGAGCTCCTCTCACCCCTCCTAAACCAAGCCCTCGGCCCCATAAGGACAGTGTGAATGGCCGGAGCATCAAGTTGGAAGCAACCTCTCCTTCCTTACCTGTACTTAATGGAAGTCCAGTAGAACCCCAGTCTGTGGGGTCTGGTTCTCCAAAAGCCGTACCCATTGCCCTCTCCCCTACAGGAGTAACTGTATCACCTGTGCCTGAAGCGCTAAGAGAGGTTGGGCAGCTAGGCCACACCCCATTGCCCACACTCCTCCCTGAAAAGGCAGTCCTTGCTATAAACCACGCCCACACAACTCCAGCCATGCCTAAAACACCCCTCGCCTCACCCGTGCAGAATGGGAACACACGCTACTGTCGGCTGTGTAACATCAAATTCAGCAGCCTCTCCACTTTCATTGCACACAAAAAATACTACTGTTCTTCTCACAGTGCCGAACATGTCAAGTGAGCCCTCTACCTAGTCAATTCTGCCATTCCTCTAATGCATAGAAGTGCCAATCATGGCACTGCCCGACCTGATCTGGACAGAGCATGATAGCGGGACTGTTACTAGCCAGATACAGAGGTCTTCATGCCGACCATGTTATCTGGAGTTGTTACTATGGTAACTTATTACATGTTATGGGTCAAGTTTTTATCACACTAAGATATGAGACTACCTGCACACAGAATGTGCCCCACTGTTCCCACATTCCTGCAGACTTCTCATTTCACTTTTAAGTTTAGAAATCTGCTGATGGAAAGTAACCCTTTAATTAGCTTTTGAAGATGGTGTTTTAATCACTCCTATGTTTTTATGTTCCTTCTAATCAATTATGGCATTGTATATTTGTAAAAGATTGTTTGTCTGAGCCATTTTTTTTTTTTTTTTTAAATAGCTGATTTGAGGTCAATTCTGACCCCTAGTGGAGGTCTCTATAGAACCCAGTCGGCAGATTTTTGTCAATACACTGACTCAAAAAATTTTTTTGTAAAAAACCTGAGTAACCCAGTTGAAACGTCACCTGGTTACCAGTTCAAGATGAAAGAGAAATGTGAAGAAACTATTTATCATTTGATTCCTAATGCATTTCATTTGAGTTAAATACTACCTAGTTTCTTTTAAAGAATTACTTTTTTGTTTCAATACTGTCAAATGGAACCATTTCAATCTTCAGTGTGGTGTATTTTCTTTGTTCTTGAATATGTCATATTTTACTTTTTTGCATTGATCAATGGGACTTGAGAAGTAATTCTGTAAGTGTTGCTCTAACAAGGGAGAAGACGGCACAAACTATTCTGTCTCAGTATTTGGTCTTGGCTCCCAGACAGACGTTTTCCATCAGATGGATGTGCATTTCGGATCTAAGGACTGTCGTAGGGTTTTAGGGTTTGGATTTCAAACAGTGTAAGATGTTTGTTTTGTCTCTAGTCACCAGCTCACCTTGTCTTTGTCCCTAACAAAAAACCTTCACTGCTTCAAATCCAAAACCCTTTTGACCTGCTCAAAAGTGCCATCTTTAATCTGACAAACTGTCATGGACATGCAAAGAAAGGCATGTTTGTTTGGTCTTTTTTTCTTTTTTACCTTGAAATGAAGTATAGCATAGAAGATTAATATCAATGTCTTGCACACTGTTGAAAAATGTTGAAAAATGTTGAAAAGCAAGAGAATTGGAAACTGACTCATTAGCTCGTATTGCTTCTTTCTTAAACTGGCAACGCAGCGTCACTCTTGTCCTTCTCCCGTTTGCTCTGTTTCTCTCATTCTCAATGATGACTCAGTGACATTTTATGCTCCTCTACATGTGCGTGTATGTTGAAAAGAACAGCGTCATGCAATCTATTCTCCTGTGCAGGCTACCATGGCAAAGCCTTAACAAAGACTCTCGTCACTATGTCTGAAACAACGGGTCACTTATTTCCACAATGCTCGTCACTCTCCCCCACTAAGTGGACTTTGTGTATGTTACAAGTGGTGTTTTCCCATTTCCTGTGTTACAAAAAAAAACAACCTCAGTCATCTCTGCGGTAAGAACAGGAACACGCAAAACTGCGTGCAAATGAGAAAAGTTAAAATTTCTCTCTGCTGTTGTGGTTTGAAACGGTGCTGCAACCGTCATCAACACATACAGGGGCGTTTACAATTCCATTGTTTTATCATTTAGCGACTGTCACAAGTCCAAAAGACCAGTGCTGAAAACCTTTGACTTTTCCAGATCCCTTTTCTATTGCACTGTGTTGTACAAAAATGCTGAATGTTTTAGTTATAGAAGCTTTTTTGTATGTATTTATGTTTTTACAGCACTTTTTCTTGTCCAAACCTATCCCCGAAGGACTTACTCGTGAATTTAGAACATTTTAACACAAGTGAAAGGTAATTAAAATACTTTGTGAATAATTAAAAATGTTGATGGAAAAATAATGAATGTCAACCTTTTTCTTTGTTTTTGTTTTTTTGTTTGTTTTGTTTTTTAATTTCAGCTACAAAAAGTTCCACTACACACTTGTCCAAACTATGCATGGGAAATAAAGAGTCCAGAAGGACATTCAAAGTGCAAGAGAACTTGTCGTACTCTTCTCTCTCCAAGTGGTTTGAAAACTGTGATGCAACACATGTTCTGCTTTTTGGGAACTTTGCATAGCCATTTTTTTATGACGAACCTTTGGCTTAACCGTGTGACACACAATGTTTATATTGGAGGCACATTTTACTTTTATGTGTGTGAGAACAATAATCAAAGGGATAGTTATTTTTAAAAATTAGAATTATGCCATTCCTCATGTCATTCAAGCACTGTATGTTGTTCTTTGTTTAGTGAAACACTTTAAGAAAATGTTTATTTAGAAGAACATCCAGACTGCTTTTTTCCCATACAACTTAAGTGGTGTTTTCTACTGTCGAGCTAAACAAAGGCAGATAAAAGCCCCATTCCAAGTCTTCTAAAACTATAATGTGTAAACTTTAGACAAAACAATTGAGTCATATTCACCCGGTTTAACAGACAAGACTTGAGACTAGTCCCAGACTAAAATGCATGTTTGAGCTGTTTTAACTGAAAGCAACTTGCACTGACAAATCTTAAAATATGCCATTGTTTTGTCTCAAGATGCACACCAGTAATATTTTTTCTAAGGCATGTTTATAAAAGCTACTTAAATGTCCTAATTGAACCAAGGCCTAATCCTGGCTTCATCTAAGCCCTGTATGTGAAACCAGGCCATTAACTGACTAATATCTTGCCTTATGCTGTGCTTTGTTTTTCATCTTTGAAGTAACTTTCTAATATAGTCTTTGTTCTTGCTAACAATCTTCTGTTCTACACTAGCCCAGGGGTTTTCAAACTGGGGGCCGTAGCAAGTTGGAAGAAGAAGAAGAAAAAAAAAGCGTAAAAAAAAGTTAAAATTTTTAACACACACTTTTTGGTGGTTTAGTCAAGCCTTCTTGAATTATAAAAGTATTGCTCACACAGCCATTCCAGAAGCAACATGCTTTAAGAGCACACACGTTAAAACCAAGCTGTAATTATCTGAATAAAGTGAAGCTCTCTTGCTTTGAGTATCAAGGCTATTCCGCCCTTCTCTTTAAAAAGACTGTTGGATGTCTGTACCTGTGGATTAATCTTCATTGTGACTTCATTACCCACTCTTTAACCAAAACAAAAGAGAGAGAGAGAGAGAGAGAGAGACTGTGTCCTCTTGACATCTCATATAATTTCAAGGCTCTGTGCTTTTATGTTGTCATCAATTGAGCCTTACAATATCACCTGATGATGAAGATGTGTGGAGAAAGAAATGTTTCACAAACTGAGTCGCATCAAAATGTGGTTTAGGGAATTAACGGTTCCTTTAACTTGTGTCCTGAGGGAGCCAAGCACAATTTTACCTTTCAGTTTTCATGGTCATAATGAATTATATTTAATGAAAAGGTTTTGTTGAATATTATTGAATAGTTAAATTCCATTTGGTATTTTAATGGACGTAATACATCACAAATTGTGGGGTTGGGGTCTTAAATGTTAAATTTTTTGCATACACAGTTCCTGTAGGAATTGAGTTTAGGATTATTTAGCATTTTCCTGACTTGCAGTGGCATGGAGGTCATAAGACAAGAACTCTACAACAGCTAACAATAGGATTTGAACTGGAGCCGTCCTTGACTCCTCTTCATTCATGGTGTAAAGCTCTTCTCCATTTTTACAAACATATAGTAAGCCTTTAGTGTTTATAATCCAAAGGTATACTCTTAATGACACATTCTTAAAGGTTAAAATGTTCTGTTTTCACCTACTGAAGTCGAGGGTAGCCATTGTTTACTAATTCCATTTCATGAAGTGATGCATGAGCAGGCAACCTTATATACAATATACTGACTTGATTCATCTGTAGTCAAGCATGTCCAATAAAACAGAATAAAAAATAAAAAAAGGTTAGAGAATAATGAGTCTGAGGTCTCCTCTTTAGGGACAATTACAAAGAACCTGACATGTTTTTTCCTTGTAGCAGTGCTTTTAAATCTCATTTAACATTCAGTTTACGTATTCACCATTTATCGTAGTTCTAGCCCAAATAGATCTCCATTGGAAAAGAGACAGAGAGTGAAAATAGTCTGTCTGTCCAAAATACACCAATCAATAAAAAAAAATGTAACCAGAGTTACACCTGTAGTGCAAGAATGCAATTTAGCACAGCATGTAACAGACAGTGATGATTCTAATCAAGTGGCACATGTAATCAAGTGCATGTTTATGAAGGTCAGATTATCTTTAGGTGGTCATAATTCATGCTTTTAACGTCTAGCAGTGCTTGTTTGGGTAATTTTCTTTTTCTTTTTAGTTGTTTGAATGCTGTAAAATGGCACAGCCTTTAGTGTGACAGCTGGCAATGCAGATAAAGTCAATGAATGCAATTTCAGATGCTGTGTATTCTCGAGTCGGTTTTGAATTTTCTGAATGGCTTTTCAATCATGTGTCGTGATGTTGCTGTACCTGAAGTACCCCAAAGCAGATAGCTGTCCACTTTGGCATCCCCAATACTCATCAAGTGACAGATCTTTTTCTGCAGCCTCCCCTGGCCTTGCTGAGGTCATCTCTGAATATGCTTTGGCATCACTTTATTTCATCAGTGTTTTCTCATTTTCATAATCTAGGGCTGACAGGAATAGTGGAGATGAACAATCATATCTATGCAAATGGAAATGCTCTTCAAATGTTGTTTCAGCATGTTTAACATTAAAAACAACAAAAGATCATAATCCAGCCTTTCTTGCACTTGTTATATTCACACTCATTCTCTAATCCTTCTGGGCAGGAAGTTTAGTGATAGGGTCAGTGACCTTTTTTTTTTTCCTTCAGTAAACAACTTCACCATAAGGAGCCATTCCCCTGGTGGGGTGGGCCCTCACACCGATAGGGCATTGCAGACCCAAGGAGGCATAGGCCAGTGCTATTGCATCAACTATCCTGGCGGGTTCATCCATCTAGCCCCCCTCAGGATCTTGACTTTTAAGTCAACCTTTCTGACCGATTGGCTGGCTAGCAGGGCAGGGTGGGCCGTGATAGCCACCACATTAACTTGAAAAACGGATGGGGTGCATCCAGCAATTCTTATAAAAATGTCAGGATCGACAAACGTCAGACAGACTACTTAAGGGCATAGAGACGCCTATAGCTCTCTGGCCTCTGAAATGGTGTTCATGAAACTCTGGGGAACAAAGGCACAAAGACTCCCGTCAAGAGGCTAGATGGAGGCTCCACAACTTGGGCTGAGGGTGCCAAATTGTCCCTTTACCTGGAAAAGGAAGTCGCTCCTCAGTGGGATTGACCAAGGGGCTGCTGACAGCAGCTGCACCATCTCGGTCATCGTTTGATGACCTGAGGGAGCAGAGCTACCAGGGCGAAGGCATGTGTGAGCTGGGCACTCATGGGATTGTGCATACTTCTCCATTGAGAAGAATACTGGGCAGTGAGAATTCTCTTCAGCGGCAAAGAGGTTGGCCTCTGCTTGCCCGAAAACACTGCAGATCATCTGAACCATCTGGGGGTGGGATCTTCATTCCCCTGGATCTACTTTGTTCCAGGACAGCATGTCCGCCCCTTGGTTCAATCCAGCCGGCACTTGCACTACCTTCACTGAATTGAGGTTGTGCAAATCACTTGTGCACTGTTCAAGCTGTAACATGGGTTTCCCCAAAGCGTTAGCAACTAACGCAATGCAAATGAACCGTATCGAAAGGGAACCACATTTATCAGCAGCGTGGCAGTTGGTCAGCTGCAATGAAAATACAGTAGTGTTGCGTTGTCAGCAACAAGCTTTCCAGCTAGTTGAATGTCTAGCATGACATTGTAGTCATTTGTTACTTAATATTGTACACGTCGAGTGTACTGAAGTAACCTAATATTTAAAACACGCTTGACTAAAACAGTATGCCAAATTATACGATTAGAGAATTGTTTTAAAAATCAATGTAATATTTAATTAAATGGGGCTGGTTAATTAATAGCACCTACAATTATTTTCTAATGTTGAGTGTAAACAAAGTCCTTAGGGATCTTTGGTGTAAATTGATGAGCCTAATAAAGATCATTTTTGTGTCCCAGAAAAATATCCAGTGCAATGCCCTGATTACAAAAAAAAAAAAATGTAGTTTAAAGATAAATGTAGCTTGAATGTAGAACTAGTTTGAATTATGTGTAGTCTCTATTTTAAATGATGGTATGTGTGCAGAAATACTTTGAGGGTGGTTTTATTTGTAACAATGAATCATCAGAGATGTAGAACTCTGAAAAGTTTGTTAATCCTTGCTGAGATGACTATTTGTTATTATGAGAATATAGAGAGTTAGCACTAAAGACTGTAGTGAGGTAGAGGCTACACTCAAAATTTCATTATGCAATTCTGTTATTTCAATTTAATGTACTTACGTTGGGTCAACTTAATTCATTAAGGTTGATTCAACTTATTTACTATGGTTGGGCACAGCCTAATTTAATAATGTGAGTGAATTTAAAAAGGCTCCCTGATATGATTCAGGTATTCAAATTCATATATTCATTCATCCAAGTCAATATAATTTATTTTAAAATCACACTAATCAATTTTTAGACTATAGCCAACTGTTAACTACCAATAGCATTTTATTGCATCTTTATTTATAAAGATTCATCAGCCAAAACATTTACTGTCAGTATTTCTGAATCAGTGTTGAGCCTAAATGCTCCACTCTTCTCCACAATGGTAACCCACTGTAATTTAAATGGTTCAATAATTGCAATGTAATTGAACTTTAAACACAATTGCACACTATCAAGTCTTCCCCTTTTCTCATTTTCTCAAAAACACATAAAATAACACTTAATTTCAACAATTATTCTCTCTTAATTCAGCCATATGCAAAGCATGCTGGGAACTAACAAGCACCACCCAGTTTCAGTTAATGCAACACAAATCATTCATGAAATCCAACACAAATGGATTAAGTAAACTTACATTTTACATATATTTAAGCAGATTGAACACAATCAAATTAAGTTTGGACAAAATGTATAGCAATTGTGTTGCTTAAGCTCATTTTAATTAAGCAATTTGAACAAGCAGCAAAAATCATTTAATAGTTAAGGTTTTAAAATACACACACACACACACACACACACACTAAAGTGTCAAGACAATCAGCTCTTTGACGACCAATCGGCAGCATTTCTAATGAGCTGTTCTTTATCAGAGTCACATAGCTGACGTTCCTTTCTTGTGAATGCTTTCAAGCAGCTTTCCCACAACGTTCAAAGAGCTGTTATAACGAGATGCCCAGGTTCTGAACGTTATGGATGAATATGTTATACTACAAAAGTGCTATCAACTCCTCAGGTGTCTTACCACTCGAAATTGATAAACTAATGATCAGAGCATCACACCAGGAGTGATCTGAATGTACTGTCTACATAGTTCTGACCTCTCTCCATGTTATCTCATCTTTCTTCTGTTCTAGATGTATTCTCCGCAGGCAGGCATTAAAGTCCATGTCTATTAGTGATGCAGAGGTATGCTTTATTAAGATGAGAGACTGCACAGTCTGCAGGAGAGGTGAGCATAGGCCTTTCTTTCAAACATCTTACAATGTTGGCTTTAATGATGGGCTCTTCAGTAAGCACTATCCTGACCAGATGATTCATCTCTTAGAAAAATATACAACCAATCATGTGTAGGACCCCAGAAGTGCATGATTTGAAAAGGCCAAACCTTGGTCTCACAGCAATTGACAAAGTGAAAAAGAAGAGGCATTTATACAAGAAATGTTGTGTTCAAACAGATGCTGGCAAGGTCAAGGTATCTGACCACTGTCTGGGGCATTTGTGAGTCACTCTTTCCTCACAGCATCCCTCATTAGTCCAACACACACTTCTAAGAACACCTCTGACTCTCACATTCAGCCAGAGATCTTTTATTGTTACACTATCGTTCCAGTCCTTTATCGGCATGTGATAATGTCTCTACGTACTGGAGATGTGTGCTAAGTTAACAGCTCAAATTTAAGTTGAAGTTGTTGCCTCCCTTTTACCATTAGACAAACTAACTTATGATTTACGGTCTCCTCTGTGGAATTTTCTTGAGAATGTATGTTGAATGTACTTATCTCGTGATTTCTGCCCATTTTGGTGCAATTGCCCTTCACTATACCCTTGGATATGTTGACGTGAGATACCTGTACCACTATTGTGTTATTGTAAAACCATAAAATAAATTGTAAACTTATATTTACAATTATGTATTTGGCAGATGCTTTTATCCAAAGCAACGTGCATTTTTTTTTTTTTTTTGCGACATGCGAATTACTGAGTAAAGACTGTAGAAGAAACCATGTGGACAAAATTATATATATTTTTTTGTTGTATATGTACTGACATTAAAACATCATGATTTCACTCTAATGTAGATCATTAAATGCTTTACACATTTATCTTGCTCTCACTTTCTGTTCAAACCTTACTGTTATACTTCCCCAATATCACATATCTTCTAAGCACCTTTTTGACATCACATTTTAAGGAGTGATATTATTGTTCAAACTATTTTTGGCCACTGGTTTCTCTTACAGTTTTTTATCAGTAATTTCTGTTATAGGAAAAAATCTGTTAGCATTTTTTGCAGAAACCATATTGTTTATGGCACAAAGTACAAGAATGTGGCACAAGGGTGGTGCAATTATGTTTGCTAGTTGGATGTCATCGGGCATTTATCCAGTGACTTTCAACCCTGTAACATTCAATCTCAAAATATTAGGGAAAAAGGGATTTCACAAAACTTGTTTTGAAAGAGAAATGTCATGGGCAAACTCCACTTGGCTTTTTTTTTTGCATTAGCAGAATAACTGAAAAATATCCATCCATCCATCCATCCAAAGGCAGTTTGTTTGGTTTTTGCTGTTTAAACTGGTTCAGATGGCCTTGTAATCGGTCTTATTTGGTGTTTGGCTGGGCAGCCAGGTTCTCTACCAGCATGACCAGCAGGCAAAGTGCCAAAAACTCCTCAAAACAGACCAGCTAAACCAGCAAAGATCAGCAAACTAAATTTGGTTGTTTTTTTTAGCAGGGCCTAATACAGACCTTAGTTTATTTTATAAAAGGTCTCCAATGAGGTTCAAAATCCGCTGAGCCTGCAGGAGGCGATTGGCTCTGATTGGTTTTTCTACTGATGATTTTTACTAGCTTTACCCTAGACTTCCTACTTCATGCTCAACATGTGGGATTTTACAGCATATCAGTTGGTTAATTAAAATAGCAGCAGCATGAGCAGGAGGACATTTGACAAATTAGAAAATGTTGCTAAACAAGAGCAGACAGACACAAGTCGCTCTGTGACTGGAGATGTTATGTTGCGCTCACTCAGTATTGCACTTAAATGGACATTAACTGATCATGAGTGGTGGTAAGTGCTACAAAATCCTAAGATTGCCTTTTGGTGAGTGCTTTGGGACTGTGTATTGTGGATTAGAGTAATGTATTTTTACATGATGTATTTGAAATGTAACCTAGAGTTAGACCTGTATCAGACAACCCACTAGACACAAATCTGCCTTCTGCCATTTGACGAAAAGTCCTTGTTGGTCCAGATTTATTCTGAGCAGGTTTGAATCTCAAATGATGGAGCAATTAGAGACACAGGGTTGCTATATTTGTCAGATCACAGAGCCCTGATCTCACCTCCGAAAGGATGAGTGGGTGGCAATCATTAATATGGCTTAACCTTGCCCTCAGAGTTCATGGTTATACGACTAATAAGGATAAACAGAGTATGTCAAATTCTTGTTAAATTTTAAATTTGGGTTGAATGTTCCTACAGCCGATAAGCATGTATATCGGGTGTGAGACTTTGACAGTACTTCCTTTTTCTGCTTAAAATGCACAGCTCTTTCAAACTTTAAGCCCCGGTTTCAAGGACAAGGCTTAAGCTTAGTCCTAGACTAAAATGCATGCTTGAGCTGTTTTAACTGGAAGCAACTTGCACTTACATATCTTAAAATATGTTCATGTTATTGTTTTGTCTTAAAATGCACACCATCAATAATGTTTTTTTTCTAAGGCACATTTATAAAAGCTATACTTAAATGTCCCTATTGAACTACGTTCTGATCCTGACTTAATCTAAGCCCTGTCTATGAAAGGCCTAAGATTTTTTAAATGTATTAATTTAGCATATGCTTTTATATAAAGCGATAAATGAGGAAAAACACAAAAGCTAAAATTTGCTCATTTGCTCTATAATTCTCAAATTTCATGCCACTAAATATGATGATCACCTTTCAAATGATCTTTGAGAGACTTCAAATATAAAAGGCTGTGATGGATAAAACCCCAATTTATACTGTTTCTATTAAGTACTTAGAAAATATTATTTATTTATTTATGTTTTCCTTGGAATATTTGATTACTCGTAAGTAAACAGAGACGCTATTGGTGGTAAATGATACAGGGTTCTGCACTGCTAATTTGCATTATAATGTATGCAGATCTGCCGTGCATGTTCCTTCCAAAACCTATGACGGATGGCTGGATGATTTTCGAAAGGTTAACTAATTATTCACAGTTCTTATTCTCTTCATTCATGAATATCATTAGTGATTAATTATTGCACATAAATTGTCATGGCAGCCGCTCCAGTGAGAGCTAGTAGAATGACAGATGTCTGTAAAAGCTGGGAAACAGTAGGCCTATTTCATTGCATTTTCTAAAAAATATTGTTCATCAAACTATTGCTTAAATGTGTTTATAATGTTGTGGAAGGATGGAAACCATGTTTAAAGCAATTACAGTAGTGTTGGTTGTTAAATGTCTCCATAGAAACTTGGGAAAATGAAGGAAGAGATCGAAAAAACTCTGACCTGTTATAATGGCCTGGGCCAAATTGAGTTGAGAGCAGTAGATGCTATAGTAGATGCTTTACTTTGAACTGCTTAATTGGAAACTTATCAGCCATAAGCAAGGCCCGTTGAGTTCCCTGGGCTCTGAAGACCTCGGGGTCTTCACGTTACATGAGAGCGTCAAATGAGGGTTAAATGTGAACTCACAGGCAGGAGAGACTATGTTGCCACTTAAATACTTCTGGCTGTGATTGAAAATGAATGATACAATTAACTCACATGAACATTGCTTTATATTACATCTGCTGATGATGCTTTATTCAGTAATAGATTAGTTAGAAGGATGATTATGATTGTAGTCTTTGAATTCTTTGTTCAGTCTTTACTTAGAAATCAAGATTTTGATGCTGTATCACCACCACCTACAGTATATCTGTCTATCCATCCATCTTTGTTCAGTCTTCAGTTAGAAATCTACACTGAAAAAAGATTAAAATGTGCTTAATTTTTCTTTTGCAAATTTTTATACACAGATTTTTAAAGTAAATGTCACATATGGAATCTGCTTAAATTAACAAACAAAATAAGTAGCCAGTTAAAGTTTGTTGAGTCATTTCTACTTAACTGAATTTTACTTTGCAACATACTGGTTCATTTTTCTCAAACAATATAACACTGAATTAAGCCATGCTTTTAAAGTGTGTGCTTTAGAAAAACTAAGTAAATAATACAGTAGATGTCGTGTAGTAGACAACAGAAACATAATAGAAGTAACAAGCCCACCCGAACACAGAGATCTCAATACTTGGTACACAATAACGGTAACATTCGTTGGATCATTTGTGTTGTCAAGTATGAATGTGTTGTTTTGAGTCGAAAATGAACTCCAGATGTCACGAAACAGCAAGTTACTAAATCTAACAACAAAAACAATGACAAAACAACTGGAAACTAGTGAAAAATGATACTGGGAACACCAGTCTCACAAAGTTGAGTATATCTACCTTTGTTTGTTTTTGTTACAATATAAAAGTATTCTTGAATGGTAAAAAATAAAACTAACTTTTTTGAGAACACTATTGGGAGGACTTTCAAAAAGTGCTTTAGCCATAGCCTATTACTTGAGTTTCATAAGACAACGTGAATTCAGCTCTCATGTAGGCTACGTTCTCTGACAGATGACTCAATCTGTGATAATCATGGCTTGTCACATTATTGTGTGTACAGTGGTATAAACCCTCACTCCTACACAGTGTTTTCATTAACCAGTACCTGTTTTAATCCCCTCAATGCTGAAATTGATGAAATCATCAGTGTTGATGTCAGTAAGTTGCCCTTTTCTCACACAGAGATTGCAGAACCAGTCAGAACCTCCCTCCATTCCTCTCTCTTTCCTATGTGGTTGCCATGGCAGTGAGTCATACCAACACTAAAAAAAAACGGCCAAATTCTGACAGTAACATAGCTAGTGTTTTCCATTAAAACAGTAATGTATTGTGGAAAACAATGCATTTTGGGCAATATTTTGTCCAGAAAGCAACTGTTGTTAATTATAGCGCATTTTCAACGCTAATATACTGTATTTATGGATTACGGTTTTGTGCTGTAGTACGCAATGCATTGTGACAGAATTCACATAATGTCAACAGTAACTTCACCCAATTGACTGTTTGTTTTAAATACGGTAAATGCACAACCAAAATTTACTGAACCAACAGCTTCATTCAACAACAAACAATATATTTACACAGCTAATAAACATGGATGCATACTGACATGTTTGATCTTATGGATTATTTCAAGCATGTAGTAAAATTGAACGAAGTTAAGCTTAAACTACTCATATGATTGAGGCTACTCTGTTTACCTTCATCCTATATCAGAGAACTGATCACTATTTAGGTAGTGTTGAAATAAAACTAGGCCACAATAAAAAGCATATTTCTCAGAATTTCTCCAAGATTACTTGTTGAAGGTTTTCACTAATGTCTAAGATTAAGTGGTTTCAGTGTGTAACCCTTGTGCCTGCTTAGGGACATTTGTGGCCTTTTCAGTTTTTTTTTTATATATATCACTTTGCCTCTGTTAATGCTAACTGCATAAAATTTGGCATAAAAATTATTGTAATTTTACTATTTTCACTGCGATTTTCTTACAAATATATATTTTTTGCACTAGGTACACAAAATACTCCCTCTCAGCGCATTTTGGACATATTTAACTATAAAATGATGAAATATTTCATAAGAGGCTTTAATTCTGTTGGCAAGGCTTCAAAATTAAAATTTTTACTATTTCAGATGGTGCCATTTTTCCAGGTTTGGTCTCTAAAGCACATTTTTTGAGATATCAACCTCACATTTGGAATACAACATATTTATATTTAGGCCTATGGCTTTGATTTTCTAGCCGTTTTAGAGTTCAACTTGTTTTATAAAATATATATTATAATATTTATTAAAATAATGTTCATAAATCATTTTCATAAACTTAAACCTATATAACTTTTTTAAATGAGGCACAAGGGTTGAATAAATATTTACAAATATATTCTTGTGTTTTTACCCAATTGTCTCCCAATGTTGTCTGTCTAAAAATAAAATAGCCTTAAATTATACCTCTCATCAACAGTGATCGCGTTCACCACGGCTATAGCTGGCTGGCTCTCCTTCATCCATTGCCTTAATGCCTGCTCGCGTGCGTATGGCCATAGGGTTGCTCAATTATATTTAACAAAGTGGGACTCTCAAACCTAAAGGAAAAAGAAGAAAAAAAAATGATATGATGACATATTTTTGGTAATTTGCATTGCTTTGAATAAAGTAGGCTATAGCCAAACAAAAACACAGCAGTAGCCTATTAGAAAACCCCAATATTTTTTGACGTTTGATGCCAAGTTAATGCGGTGTGTCATTATATAAATGTACATAAAAAAAAATTTAAATGAAGAATTTTTTTTTCTCAATATGAAATTATTAATCGCGTGCCAAGCCCGCGAAACCGGGCAGCCGGCTGTGGTCTGTGCCCACCGCGCGCACAACCTTTGAGTGACATCCCAGCAGTGCGTTTTCCTGAGGTAAATTACTTTTTACTGAACCAATGTAACGTTAGTTAAATTACTTTTTTAAAGTATGGTCTGACAACAAAAGTAATTGACATTTAAAACTATGAGGAAAGAAAGTAGCCTAATGCAATTTAATTATAATGAGTAATTAGCAAACGGTCTGAGGGAACAGTTCGTTTTTCTCCACTAAAATAATCAGTTTTCACTCATGAAACTCATTAAATTATTATACTCTTTTACGGTAAATGTACCACATCTCACACAAACAACGATTTTCCGTCTCTTCGCCAAAAGAAACAACAAAAAGTCGATCGCACACAACAGTTCAAATTCTGACAGCGATCACGTCCTCGCGCTTCCCTCACTCAGCATCAGTAGGCTATACGCGTTTACATGATTAAATATTCAGGTTAGAAAAGGGGTACCCTCCCCAGGGATCATATCCGGGTTTTTAAAAACCGAAATATGAACATATTTGGGTTTTTGCCGGTGTTTACATGGCCGTGCGCGACCGGGTTATTGATAATATTCCGGTTTTGAACGGGTTATTGGCTGCATGTAGGCCTAAACGTAGCCAGCCACTCACTAAAACAACACACAGGTGTTTGTCATTTGCACTTGACCCATATTGACCCATATATTGTTAACGAGCAGCTAAGTTAGCGTTAGCTGGTTAACAATATATTTACATCCACTCACCACAGACGATTGTTTGCAGTTGGTGTCCAGTCTGCCCTCTTGATGGCGTCTTTTTTCGACCTGAGGTAGCCTGTAAAAGGATATTTTGGGGTCCTTTTTTGTTGTTGCACCCCACCGCACATATTGAAGGCATTTCTTTTATTATTATTATTAGACATTAGACATAACATACAACAATAACATATGCCATCCAAAAAGACAATAATCAAAGATTTTTACACAGTTGGTTTACAGTAAATGATTAAGAAACAAATAAAAATAGGAAATAAAGAAAAAATATATATGTAAAAAATATAAAGGGGATAAGTCTAACTATTTGTATAATATAAGAACTTAAAGGTGCCCTAGAATGTTTTTTTTTATTATTTTATAATGTTTCCTGGGTTGCCCTTATAATGTTAGTATGTTTTTTAGATCAAAAATAGTCATAATTTAGAAATAAAAGGCATTTTTCCTAGCCTGATTTTAGTCTCTGATTTGAACACTCTGTTGGAAGGGGCGTGTCTGCTGTGAGAACCGGCCACTGCTGTGATTGGCTGACATGCTTGCATATGAAATATGACATGTGAAACTCTCTCGAATACTTTTATTACAGCTGTTATATACGTTTTAACTATTACAGCTATCGAGATTAACGAATCGTGAGATGTTTTTAAAGTATTTAAATCTATTTCCATCACATAAAATGTTGCTGTGATGAGCATTGAGCAAGCAGATGACAGTCTGTTGATCGCGAGACAACGCAGTTTCTCTCTCTAATGCTTTCACCAATGCAAACGATGACATAGCCTACTTCTATGAGAGCTTCGTTGTGGAGTGTAACAGCGTCATTGATTTCATAACGAGTTTGGCAAGAGAGATAAACTCGCGCTGTGTGGATTGTTCTTTGACCGCTTTCTGTATACTTTTTTCACCGAGAATTAGCCTATTTAACGTTAGTTATGTATGCTCGTTACTTGGAGTTTGCTACTGTACTAGGATCTTGCGCTGGATCTAACACAGTGTAAATTATCTTTAATAAAATCACTACTTACCGGTTGCGGGAATATAGTTGGAATTACCCCCTTCTTCAGTTTGAGACGCTGAGAGAAGCTTGATATTGTCCCAGGTTCGAAAATAAGTCCGTGGTGAAATGGGCAGAGCAAAAACAACTTCGAATTAAACTGTTGCGGTATCCGATTATATATAAACATCAACCACGCGTCCACGCCTGTTGACATTTCTTTTCTGTGGGAAGGGTATGAAAATACCTCACATCCCCTGCACAGCCTGGAACATAGCATTTATTCCATGATCTGCCATTTTCTCTCTGATCCTCGCTTGTTCCGATGACTCGGCTGCGCAGTGCTTGTCATTGAGGGCTGGGATATGCAAATCTTTGGAGGCGTGATCCCCGACTGTTGCGTCACAGTCGGTATTATGTGGAGATTCGCCTGTTTTTCAGGGGTGTTTTTTAAAAACGAGATTTAAATAAGAAGGAGAAAACAATGGTGTTTGAAACTCACTGTATGTCATGTCCATGTACTGAACTCTTGTTATTTAACTATGCCAACATAAATTCAATTTCACATTATAGGGCACCTTTAAGAGAAAGTTAGAAACCAATAATTGGTACTAGAAACAGAACTTTTCTCAGAAAAAGAGAAACATATAATAATTCACTGTTCAATTAGCTTCAGTTCTTTAGCAAATACAATTGTATCACTAAATTTTTTATTACCGATACATTTGAGAGACTCAATATAGGCCTACAACTGAAAATCAGCCAAAAAAAAACTCCAAACAAGGCTTAGAATTATTAAATTTACTCTTATGAATATGAAATTTACCTAATAAAATCATAAGATTAATCATAACATTTACAGAAGTAGTTTTTGAATCAAAATATATGATAACATCTTTGGATGTTATTGTTAATACACAGTTATAACCTAATTTCTGTTGAAAATGTTAGATAGATTTTCCCAATTTTTTTAGAATGATAACATTAAAAAAAAAAGATTTAGAATTTTTTTTGGCTGATCCAAACAAAATGAAAAATTCTCATCAATCTCCATAAATTTTGATGAAGTGTAATTACTAACATAAATATTGAAGTGATTTTTATTATGAAGTATTTTTAAGTGTATTTCTCAATGTTTGTTAGGTATGCAAAATCGAAAGGGAAGCAACCAAGCTTTTTTCCAGATAATCTCTGGGAAGCAAATATTCCAGAAAAATTTCCCTCTAGGCTGAAAAGTCCTATTTTTATAAAATATATTTCTAATAAATTTATTGGAACACTTTTTACTGTTAATGTCCACACCATTTAAATAAAGTACAGGTTCAAATCTACAAATGTTAAGTGATAACATATGGCTTCTCATTAACATCATTAGACCTGTGGGAATGGCTTTTATCACAGAATAATACTCTCTATATTTAATAGGAAATGCCCACTTATGAAATTTTTATAAGAAAAAAACTGAGCTGACTGATTTAAAAGATCAGATAAAAGGTAAATTCCTTTGTCTTTCCAACTCTGTAAATAAAGAGATTTCCGGTTTACTGTAATATAAGCATTATTCCACAAGATTGCTTTATGTGGGGAAAGTTGTGCACATAACATAACTTCCAGGCCTTAAAGCTACACTGTGTAACTTTTTTTGTTTATTCTTAGCTAAAAACACTTAGTTCTTTCAAAAATATATGTGCTCATTAATGTATATTTACTTCGTTCAAGTAATAAAGTATTCTCGTGAGTGTATAATATGCCATTGAAAATACATACGGGTCAGGGTAATGTCGGCCGCCATGTTGCCCCTCCATCTTGAAAGTACATTAGCCAAAGAGGGACATCAAGCTTCGCCTTTCGCGTTTTAACACTCAATTGCACCGTGTCCAGGAGGTCGAACTGGAAGCCATGTTAATCTTGGACTACATTGGCCACCGTAGGAGTTAAAATGAAATCGGAATTGAGAGGAACAGAAACTAATATTCACTGGATGGTCATATACCTTTTCACCGTTAGATGGGGGTAAAAATCACACAGTGTAGCTTTAAGAGCTTGTTGGTAGAAGTTGGATAATGTCACAGGCAGTTTACTAATGGAGTAATCACATAATAACAAAAAAATTAAACCTCCAATCTTTTTAAAAATATTATATGGAATAAAAAACCATATTGAGTCTGATTTAAGAAGACAGTTTCTGAGCCATTTTACTTTAAAAGTATCATTTAAATAAAAAAATCCCAAAGCTCAAAACCACCTTCATTTCTTGGACCATGAAGAATCTCCTTTCTTAAATGATGATGTTTATTCCTCCAAACAAATTTAGTAAATAAGTCATTTATTTTTTTACAAATCGAGTCTTGAACAGAAAGAGATAAAGCCGGATAAACAAATCTAGATACCCCCTCTGCTTTGGTTAATAGGACTCTGCCTATAATACTCAAGTCTCTTTGAAGCCAGTTATTAAAGATGTTTTGAGTTTTTTTTAAGTTTGGGGGAAAAATTTAATTCTTGTCTCTCCGCTATATCTTTTGTTACAGTTATTCCTAGTGTCACGGGTGTAGTGTGCAGAGGAAGAAGGAGGCTAAGTCAAAAAGATCCAATTCCAACATTTACTAAATACCTCCAAAAATCTAACTGGTACAGACTCCAAAAATCAAACTGGTACAGGCGGGCAGAAGACACAAACACCAGGTAACATTTACACGTAACATATACAAGAACCGACAAGGACAGACTGAAACAGAGAGAACTAAATACAGATCCAAATGAACACTAACAAGGTGAAGACAGGTGACACAGATGATGATAACGATGAACAGGTGGATGATTGAGGGAGTGAATTCAGGAGTGGAGACAAGAGGATCCTGGGAAGTGTAGTGAAGACAAAGACAGACAGGTGCAGACGAGGACTGTGACATTACTCCCCCCTCCCGGTAGGCGTGACCTCACGCCGTAGAACAGAGGTGGGAGGGTGGGCATCCTGGAGTCCGTGACTGGAAGGCGGACCGGGTGCAGGAGGACGGACTCCAGGATGGATCAGGCGGCCATGGCAGAGCAGGACGTGGGCGTGGCCAGGGCGGAGCATGACCCTCGGGCAACCACGGCGGTGAGGACCCTTCAGGCGACCACGGCGGAGAGACCCCTTCGGGTGGCCAGGGCGGAGAGACCCCTTCGGGTGGCCAGGGCGGAGAGACCCCTTCGGGTGGCCAGGGCGGAGAGACCCCTTCGGGTGGCCAGGGCGGAGAGACCCCTTCGGGTGGCCAGGGCGGAGAGACCCCTTCGGGTGGCCAGGGCGGAGAGACCCCTTCGGGTGGCCAGGGCGGAGAGACCCCTTCGGGTGGCCGTGGGCCTTTGGACGGCCCCGGCGAGGACACATGGCCCCCCCAAAAAAAATACTTGGGGAGAGTGACCAGATCTTGGACAGGCTCTGGGACAGTCTGGGCAGACGTAACGTGAACAGTCTCTGGCGGGGCAGACGGGACGTGAACAGTCTCTGGCGGGGCAGACAGAACGTGAACAGTCTCTGGCGGGGCGTGGCTTACGTGAAGCTCTGGCTGGACGTGGCTGACGTGAAGCTCTGGCTGGACGTGGCTGACGTGAAGCTCTGGCTGGACGTGGCTGACGTGAAGCTCTGGCTGGACGTGGCTGACGTGAACCAGCGGTGAGGGCTCGGTTGCGCTGGACGGAACCAGCGGTGAGTGCTCGGCTGCGCTGGACGGAACCAGCGGTGAGGGCTCGGCTGCGCTGGACGAAACCAGCGGTGAGGGCTCGGCTGCGCTGGACGAAACCAGCGGTGAGGGCTCGGCTGCGCTGGACGAAACCAGCGGTGAGGGCTCGGCTGCGCTGGACGGAACCAGCGGTGAGGGCTCGGCTGCGCTGGACGGTCTCTGGCTGGACGGTCTCTGGCTGGACGGTCTCTGGCTGGACGGTCTCTGGCGGAAGAAGTTCTGGAAGGTCATCAAAAGGATCAGGCGCAGGATCAATGGGCTCTGGCGTGGATTGGCTGGATGGAACCAGTGGTACCGGCTTGGCTGGACGGAACCAGCGGTGAGGGCTTGGCGGGGCTGGACGGAACCAGTGGTGAGGGCTTGACTGGACTGGACGGAACCAGTGGTGAGGGCTTGACTGGACTGGACGGAACCAGCGGTGAGGGCTTGACTGGACTGGACGGAACCAGTGGTGCAGGCTTGGCTGGGCTGGATGGAACCAGCGGTGAGAGCTTGACTGGACTGGACGGAACCAGCGGTAAAGGCTCGGCTGGGCTGGGCGGAACCAGCGGTGAAGGCTCGGCTGGGCTAGGAGGAACCAGCGGGGAAGAGGGCACTGAGCTGGACGGGACCAGCGGGGAAGAGGGCACTGAGCTGGACGGGACCAGCGGGGAAGAGGGCACTGAGCTGGACGGGACCAGCGGGGAAGAGGGCACTGAGCTGGACGGGACCAGCGGGGAGGACTTGACTGGACTGGACGGAACCAGCGAAGAAGAGGGCTTGGTGGAGATGGCTGGAGTGTGTGGTTGTGTGGTGATGTCATCATATTGACCCACGGTGAAAAGGGATCCACACAACCACAGCACATGGTCTAGATATTGGGTAAACGAACCTGGTGTTGCCGTCGCGGGAGCTTGCTGGTACAAGGATTCGTCCAATCCGCACCAGAAAACGGTTTTTAACACCTCATCGGTCCAGTTTACCAGATTAGAAAGTTCAAGGAATCTAGCCACATAGTCCTCAATCGGGCAACCATCCTGGAAGCAGTGAGTCAAACGATCGACTGGAGGTAAGTGGTTGAGGGAGACTCTCATCCTTAGTTTTTTTCTTGGTCGGTTCTTCTGTCACGGGTGTAGTGTGCAGAGGAAGAAGGAGGCTGAGTCAAAAAGATCCAATTCCAACATTTACTAAATACCTCCAAAAATCTAACTAGTACAGACTCCAAAAATCAAACTGGTACAGGCGGGCAGAAGACACAAACACCAGGTAACATATACAAGAACCGACAAGGACAGACTGAAACAGAGAGAACTAAATACAGATCCAAATGAACACTAACAAGGTGAAGACAGGTGACACAGATGATGATAACGATGAACAGGTGGATGATTGAGGGAGTGAATTCAGGAGTGGAGACAGACAGGTGCAGACGAGGACTGTGACACCTAGATACTTAATCTTGTTTTTTACAGGGATAAAAAACTTTCTTTATTATAGGGATATTATTTACAGACTTTTACAAGTTTTTCTTTTGATTCATAAAGGCACATTATCTCACATTTATTTACATTTAGCATTAATCCAGAGGCATCAGAAAATGTACTTACTAACTGCAGTACTGCGGGCAACTGTTCCTTATTTTTCAAAAAAAGAACAGTATCATCCGCAAGCTGAGTTAATCTAAGCTGTTTGTTGAAGATGGTAAGTCCTTGAATATATGGAGAATTCAAGACTTTAATGGAAAGAAACTCAACTACAATGAGGAATATGAAAGGGGCTATAGGACAACCTTGACGCACTCCTCTACAGATGGGAAAACGTTTAGAGGTGTTTGGATATAAATCAATAGAGCTATTAATACCTTTATGAAACATTTCAATTATAGAAATACATCTTTCCCCAAAACCAAAGGATTTAAAAGCCCTATACACAAACTGATGCTCAATCGTATCAAACGCTTTGTGGATGTCTAAGAAAACAATTAAGGCCTCTGATTCTACTAAATTTGAGTAGTCTAACAAGTCTAACAAAATTAGTCTAATGTTCCAACTTATGTGTCGGCCAGCCATAAATCCAGTTTGACACTCATTAATGATTTCGTTTTCAATCGAACTGCATAAACAAGAGATAGCAATTTATAATCTACGTTTAATAATGTAATAGGACGGCAATTATCCAAGATCAATTGATCTTTATCGGGTTTTGGAAGGAGGGTAACTAATCCCTGTTTCATCGAAGTCGATAATTCGTTCGATTCAATACATTCCTTATACATTTCGAATAAGGGGTTTTCAATAATATCCCAGAAGCAGAGAGAAAATTCAACTGAAAGACCATCTGTCCCTGGCAAATTTTTTTTTCCATTGAACGAATAGCTGTAACCATCTCTTGTTTCCTTAGTTCTTCATCACAAAGATCTCGAAATTGAGTAGAAATAGATGTGACAGATTGCTTAACTGACTCAAAGAAGTCGGAACATTTATCAATTTCAAATACAGATTCATATAACTTAGAGTAGAATGATTCCACATAATTTGCAATCAATTTTGGATTTGAAGTTAGAACATCGTTGATTTTAAGAGAGGAGATCGTTTGTCTTTTATAATTTCGTTTTTCTAGTGAAAAAAAAAACTTGTATTCTTTTCCCCTTTTTCTAACCACTTGGCTCTAGAACGAACTAATTCACCTTTTGCTATATTAATATAAATCTGATCAATTTGAGTTTTTATTGTTTCCAATCTGACTTTTTCATCTTCTGTAAGATTAACTTTTTTCAAAAGGAAGTCTAATTCTGTCATAAGTGCCGTTTCCTTATTCAAATTTTTTTTTTTTACTTGCTTACTAAAATAAACAGCTGATTGCCTAACTTTAAACTTAAATAATTCCCATTTCTTAACATGTGACATTTGCTCATTTCCAAAAATTAATTGAGCTACTTCTCGAACCTGGGTTACAAACCCTTCATTACTGAGCAAAATGTTATTAAATTTCCAATAGCCTCGTATACTATTATTTTTAACTTCAGTTCCAGAAAGACAGTGTCAAAACAACCATTTTATGATCCGAAAGAGGTGCATGGCTGTATGTAACATCCATAACATACTGGACAGACCCTGGGTTAATTAACCATAGATCAATCCTTGATTGTAAAGACCTAGAGGAGTTACTGCAAGAATAACATTTTTCATTAAAATTCAAGAATCTCCAAATATCCACTAAAGAAAAATGGACACATAAAGCAGTAGTAAATTTAAATTTTGAATTAGAAAACATATAAGGTGGGAAACGGTCTAAAGAATCATCAAGGGCATTGTTAAAATCACCACCCATTATCAAAAAGGCACTTTGATATTTCCCCATCAGTACTGATATAGAATGAATGACCTCCGTAGACCTATTTTTGGCTTGGCCTAAAGAATTATGACCATAAAAATTCCCTAAAACAAATACGGAGGTATCCAATTTAACAACTGTAAGTAACCATCTACCTTCTTTGGAGCTAACCGATTCCAATACGTCGCCTTTAAATTTATTTAGAAGAATAGCGACACCAGCCGAATGATGAAACCCTTACAAAAGAAAATTTGATCGCCCCACTGAGAACGCCACCATTTAACGTCAGAATCACATGAATGAGTCTCTTGTAAAAAAAATATATTTGCATTTGTACGCCTAACAAAAATGAACATAGACTTCTTTTTAGTGCAGTCTCGTAAACCCCTATAACATTAAGAGAAACAATCTTTAAACAACTAAAAACAAAATCAGACACAGAATAATCTTATTTGGATGTCAGAACAATGTTATATAAAGAACCCTGAAACAACGAAAATTCACAAACCAGTCGGTACTGATCCTCTCCAAAGCGAAGTCAAAACATCTCAGTTAATACTCATCTTGAAAGTCATCAACAGACAGTTTTTTTCCATCGATAAAGGCATCTGCTCCACGAAAGTAAGCTCTCTTCCCATCTTCTCTCGCCGCATTTATCCTTGGCCATAGCAGCTTCCTCTGTTGTCTTTCTGCAAATGTCAGGTCCTCTGCCAGGCGAACCCCTCTTTCCTTGAGTGCAGGATGGTCCCGTGCAGCTTTCCAGACTTTCTCTCTGTAGGACCTGAGGCCGAACTGAATGATGACCAGCCTAGGACGGTTACTTCCAGACCCAAGACGTCCTATCCTGTGGATTGTGTCGACAGAAAAAGGGATGTCATCTACCTCGTCCGGAGTCAGCATTTTTAGGATTTCGAGCACTTTGCTTCTTATATTTTCTCCATCTGTTTCTCTCAAATTATTTAGCCTCAAATTCCATCTCCTACTGTAGATCTCGGCTTGATCGCACTTGCCTTGAACCATCCGGACCACCTGCTCAATTTGCGATACCTTGTTCTCGTTAGTCTTGACCCTTGCAGATAGAGATTTCATCTCCTCGGCCACAAAATCAGTCGTCTTTGAAAGATTAACTATAGCGACCGAGTTCTGGGCAATCTGTTGTTCCACCGACGAAAAGCGATCATTAAGAGCGTTGACAGCACGAAGTATATCGACATTAGATACTTTGAGGTCTTCTTCCTGACATGCTTTTTTTGAAAGAGGACTACCTGTTGGTGTATTTGGGGATGAATCAGCTCCAGATGATGCTTCGAAAAGTGAAGAAAGTAACTTTCTGTCCTTGTTCTTTGGCATTATGGAAAATTCGCACGTGGTCTTGCAGTGTGCTCGGTCAATATAGGCTGCGTCACAGTCGGATGAGATTTTTATAAAGTCAATTTATTGCATTCTACTCGTAAAAAGAGTTACCACTCCATGCCAATTAAGTTTTACAAATTCGGACAGAAGATACAACTCCTCAAAAACCAACACAACCGTTCAGGTCACCATCTTGCGCCAACCCCATATTGAAGGCATAGCTAGTTCGTTCCTTTGCGACTGACGTGAATCAGGTAACGTTACTCTTATTATCATTTTTTAATGGCGCTTGGCAAACAACTTTTAATGTGCATTACCGCCACCTTCTAAAATGGAGTGTGGATCAAAATAGCCTACTTTACTCACCACTAATTAAATAAATAAATACATAAAAATGTAATGAAATTATTAATATTAATACATTAGCATTCACATCATTAGTAATACAATTTTAATAACAACTAAACTCATATCCTTCTAATGAGCCCAGTTTTGTTCAAAAAACTAAATATTGCTCTATACCCCACATGCCCTGAACTCAGTTGTAATTGTCACGATGTAGCAGGAATGAAGCAGAGAGTGAATCCAAACGCAAGCACTTTAATTTAACGAACAGGTAATCCAGGGAATAATGACTTCACATGGAACTCTAGACAAGAACATGGAACTCAAGACAAGAACATGGAACTCAAGACAAGAACATGGAACTCAAGACAGGAACATGGAACTCAAGACTAGGAACACAACACACCACTACAAGCAACATAAAGCAACAACCGACAGCCAACAACTGAAACACAGGGGTTTAAATACACAGACAAACAAGCTAAACAAGATAACAAGGGGGCGTGGTGAAAGGAGACACCTGGGGAGACTAATAAACATAGACGAGGAACACCTGTGGACACTGAGCAACAACATAACAAAAGACAAGACACATGGCAGGCTCACATGACAAACATGGAATCACGTGATATACAAGACACAACAAAACCCACATGTAACATAGCCCCCCCCCTATGGGCGGCTCCCGACGCCCCTAGTGTAACACCAAAACAACAACAACAACACAAAAAAAAAAAAAAAAAAAACCCACAAGTTCAGGAGGGAGGTGACGCGGAGGTGGTCTTGGGGGAGGGAAGGAGGGCCAAGTCTGTGCAGGGGAATGGGACCAGGGCTTTGCAAGGGCGCGCAGGCGGCCAGGGCGGAGCAGGAACTGCAGACGACCAGGGTGGAGCCAGAAGCGCAGGCGACCAAGGCGGAGAAGACCCCTCGGGCGGCCACGGCGGAGAAGACCCCTCGGGCGGCCACGGCGGTGAAGACCCCTCGGGCGGCCACGGCGGTGAAGACCCCTCGGGCGGCCACGGCGGTGAAGACCCCTCGGGCGGCCACGGCGGTGAAGACCCCTCGGGCGGCCACGGCGGTGAAGACCCCTCGGGCGGCCACGGCGGTGAAGACCCCTCGGGCGGCCACGGCGGTGAAGACCCCTCGGGCGGCCACGGCGGTGAAGACCCCTCGGGCGGCCACGGCGGTGAAGACCCCTCGGGCGGCCACGGCGGTGAAGACCCCTCGGGCGGCTCAGGAACTTGCTCGGGAACAGACACACACACACTGACACTGGCTCTGGAGAATGAACAGACACACACACTGACACTGGCTCGGGAACAGGCACACACACTGGCTCGGGAACAGGCACACACACTGGCTCGGGAACAGGCACACACACTGGCTCGGGAACAGGCACACACACTGGCTCGGGAACAGGCACACACACTGGCTCGGGAACAGGCACACACACTGGCTCGGGAACAGGCACACACACTGGCTCGGGAACAGGCACACACACTGGCTCGGGAACAGGCACACACACTGGCTCGGGAACAGGCACACACACTGGCTCGGGAA
Source organism: Semotilus atromaculatus (assembly GCA_031834385.1). Lineage (NCBI taxonomy): Eukaryota > Metazoa > Chordata > Actinopteri > Cypriniformes > Leuciscidae > Semotilus > Semotilus atromaculatus. The sequence goes on from JAULUF010000001.1 coordinate 5,664,873, forward strand.
CAGGCACACACACTGGCTCGGGAACAGGCACACACACTGGCTCGGGAACAGGCACACACACTGGCTCGGGAACAGGCACACACACTGGCTCGGGAACAGGCACACACACTGGCTCGGGAACAGGCACACACACTGGCTCGGGAACAGGCACACACACTGGCTCGGGAACAGGCACACACACTGGCTCGGGAACAGGCACACACACTGGCTCGGGAACAGGCACACACACTGGCTCGGGAACAGGCACACACACTGGCTCGGGAACAGGCACACACACTGGCTCGGGAACAGGCACACACACTGGCTCGGGAACAGGCACACACACTGGCTCGGGAACAGGCACACACACTGGCTCGGGAACAGGCACACACACTGGCTCGGGAACAGGCACACACACTGGCTCGGGAACAGGCACACACACTGGCTCGGGAACAGGCACACACACTGGCTCGGGAACAGGCACACACACTGGCTCGGGAACAGGCACACACACTGGCTCGGGAACAGGCACACACACTGGCTCGGGAACAGGCACACACACTGGCTCGGGAACAGGCACACACACTGGCTCGGGAACAGGCACACACACTGGCTCGGGAACAGGCACACACACTGGCTCGGGAACAGGCACACACACTGGCTCGGGAACAGGCACACACACTGGCTCGGGAACAGGCACACACACTGGCTCGGGAACAGGCACACACACTGGCTCGGGAACAGGCACACACACTGGCTCGGGAACAGGCACACACACTGGCTCGGGAACAGGCACACACACTGGCTCGGGAACAGGCACACACACTGGCTCGGGAACAGGCACACACACTGGCTCGGGAACAGGCACACACACTGGCTCGGGAACAGGCACACACACTGGCTCGGGAACAGGCACACACACTGGCTCGGGAACAGGCACACACACTGGCTCGGGAACAGGCACACACACTGGCTCGGGAACAGGCACACACACTGGCTCGGGAACAGGCACACACACTGGCTCGGGAACAGGCACACACACTGGCTCGGGAACAGGCACACACACTGGCTCGGGAACAGGCACACACACTGGCTCGGAGGCGGCCATATTGTCCGTAGACACTGGTTCAGAGGAATTGACGTGAACAGTCTCTGGATCGGCCATCTTGTCCGTAGACACTGGCTCGGAGGCGGCCATCTTGTCCGTCGACACTGGCTCGGAGGTTGTGACGTGGAGCGTCTCTGGCTCGGCAGAAGTGACGTGGAGCGTCTCTGGCTCGGCAGAAGTGACGTGGAGCGTCTCTGGCTCGGCAGAAGTGACGTGGAGCGTCTCTGGCTCGGCAGAAGTGACGTGGAGCGTCTCTGGCTCGGCAGAAGTGACGTGGAGCGTCTCTGGCTCGGCAGAAGTGACGTGGAGCGTCTCTGGCTCGGCAGAAGTGACGTGGAGCGTCTCTGGCTCGGCAGAAGTGACGTGGAGCGTCTCTGGCTCGGCAGAAGTGACGTGGAGCGTCTCTGGCTCGGCAGAAGTGACGTGGAGCGTCTCTGGCTCGGCAGAAGTGACGTGGAGCGTCTCTGGCTCGGCAGAAGTGACGTGGAGCGTCTCTGGCTCGGCAGAAGTGACGTGGAGCGTCTCTGGCTCGGCAGAAGTGACGTGGAGCGTCTCTGGCTCGGCAGAAGTGACGTGGAGCGTCTCTGGTTCGGCAGAAGTGACGTGGAGCGTCTCTGGCTCGGCAGAAGTGACGTGGAGCGTCTCTGGCTCGGCAGAAGTGACGTGAAGCGTCTCTGGCTCGGCAGAAGTGACGTGAAGCGTCTCTGGCTCGGCAGAAGTGACGTGAAGCGTCTCTGGCTCGGCAGAAGTGACGTGAAGCGTCTCTGGCTCGGCAGAAGTGACGTGAAGCGTCTCTGGCTCGGCAGAAGTGACGTGGGCAGTCTCTGGCTCGGCAGAAGTGACGTGGGCAGTCTCTGGCTCGGCAGACGTGACGTGGGCAGTCTCTGGCTCGGCAGACGTGACGTGGGCAGTCTCTGGCTCGGCATGAAGCTCTGGCTGGACGTGACTGACGTGAGGCTCTGGCCGGACGTGGTTGACGTGAAGCTCTGGCCGGACGTGGCTGACGTGAAGCTCTGGCCGGACGTGGCTGACGTGAAGCTCTGGCCGGACGTGGCTGACGTGAAGCTCTGGCCGGACGTGGCTGACGTGAAGCTCTGGCCGGACGTGGCTGACGTGAAGCTCTGGCCGGACGTGGCTGACGTGAAGCTCTGGCCGGACGTGGCTGACGTGAAGCTCTGGCCGGACGTGGCTGACGTGAAGCTCTGGCCGGACGTGGCTGACGTGAAGCTCTGGCCGGACGTGGCTGACGTGAAGCTCTGGCTGGACGTGGCTGACGTGAAGCTCTGGCTGGACGTGGTTGACGTGAAGCTCTGGCTGGACGTGGCTGGACAGAACCAGCGGTGCAGGCTCGGCTGGGCTGGGCGGAACCAGCGGGGAAGAAGTCTCTGAGCTGGACGGAACCAGCGGTGAAGGAATCTCTGAGCTGGACGGGATCAGTGGGGAAGAAGTCTCTGGACTGGACGGGACCAGCGGGGAAGAAGTCTCTGGACTGGACGGGACCAGCGGGGAAGAAGTCTCTGGACTGGACGGGACCAGCGGTGAAGGAATCTCTGGCTGGACGGTCTCTGGCTGGACGGTCTCTGGCTGGACGGTCTCTGGCTGGACGGTCTCTGGCTGGACGGTCTCTGGCTGGACGGTCTCTGGCTGGACGGTCTCTGGCTGGACGGTCTCTGGCTGGACGGTCTCTGGCTGGACGGTCTCTGGCTGGACGGTCTCTGGCTGGACGGTCTCTGTGCTGGACGGGACCAGCGGTGAAGGCTCTGTGCTGGACGGGACCAGCGTCGAAGGCTCTGTGCTGGACGGGACCAGCGGTGAAGGCTCTGTGCGGACGGTCTCAGGCTGGGCAGGGCTGACGTGGAGCTCAGGCTCGGCTGACAGGGAATCGGTCAATAAAAGAGCCTGGACAACATATTCCCCAAGACTACAACCAGGGTGATGGAGTGGCATAAGGGAGTAGAGTGGTTCGGATAGCCCTCCCCTGAAGAAGATCATCAGGCATATCTCATCACAAGATGAGACATGTGCCAGTTCAATAAAGTCAATAATGTACTCTCCTATGGACCGATCTCCCTGGCGGAGACACATAATCTGTGCTGCTGGATTCATTTGGTGGTTCGGTTGTTCTGTCACGATGTAGCAGGAATGAAGCAGAGAGTGAATCCAAACGCAAGCACTTTAATTTAACGAACAGGTAATCCAGGGAAAATGACTTCACATGGAACTCTAGACAAGAACATGGAACTCAAGACAAGAACATGGAACTCAAGACAAGAACATGGAACTCAAGACAAGAACATGGAACTCAAGACTAGGAACACAACACACCACTACAAGCAACATAAAGCAACAACCGACAGCCAACAACTGAAACACAGGGGTTTAAATACACAGACAAACAAGCTAAACAAGATAACAAGGGGGCGTGGTGAAAGGAGACACCTGGGGAGACTAATAAACATAGACGAGGAACACCTGTGGACACTGAGCAACAACATAACAAAAGACAAGACACATGGCAGGCTCACATGACAAACATGGAATCACGTGATATACAAGACACAACAAAACCCACATGTAACAGTAATATTACCTTAATTTGAAATCGAATATTTTCTTTACTTAGCCTAACTTTCAGAATCATACTTTCCTGCTTATACCTACGAAAATTAATAATTACATGTTCTAATATTTCATTACTGTTACACTGCTCACGCAACCCAGTTTCATGTTTCCCTATTATTTTAAGCATACTATTTAATCCAGTATGCCCAAATTTCATTCTCGAAATAATGTCCTCTTCCTTTTTCTTTAAAAAGAGATAAATTATACAACTGTGCTTCATAATATCTTTAATTTGTATAAAAACTATTGCGTTGTCACAGGTTTGACTGCGAGCACGTGAGCTCCCTCTCACTCTCTCTCACACACACACGCTGGCACCTAGAGAGAGAGAGAGAAACAAGAGGCTCATAAACCTTCTATAATGAAATCGATCATATCTCATTTTGTACAACAACAACAACTATAACTATAATAATAATAATAGTTATTATTAATAGTATTGTGGTTATTATTCTCAAGAATGAAAATGCATCTTAATGTGGATTATCTATTCATCAGAGCCTTTATAAACATTGAGAATTTATACCATGAAAATAATTATTCTCTTATGTCTCTTTTATTTCTCAGTGTCGATTGTCATCTGATTGTTGTAAGTATTAAAAGTCAACCTACATCTCTGATTTGCCAGATTCATCATAACATGCTAATTGATCAATAGATCAATTAAAGCAACATAATGTGGCAAGTTATAATCTTAATGAAGACATTAAAAGGATAATTCTTTAAATAAATAAATGAATAAATAAATAGAATGGAATTCTACATCACTGATTTGCCAGTTTCATTATAATTAATCAATAATCACTGATGGAACTGAAAACATTTGAATTTGTACAGACATATTTTACTCATATTTGGTCTTTACTCTCGTTTGCTTGTGTCAACAGCAGCTACATACACCCCAACGGCTCTTTTAAGAGCCACATCACCAGAGCGTCTTTGGCTTTGTGAGTATACTGTATATTTGACTGACTATCAGATACCTCTCAGTATTTGGGTTTAGATCAATCAAAAGCAACATCATGCAGCATGTTAGTAATGTCTTAATGAAGACAAGGGACAATTATTAAAAGGAATGAATAAATAGAATGGAATTCTGCATCACTGATTTGCCAGTTTCATCATAACATATTAATTAATCAGTAATCACTGATGGAACTGAAAACATTTGAATTTGTATAGACATATTTTACTCATATTTGGTCTTTTCTCTCGTTTGCTTGTGTCAACAGAAGCTACATACACCCAACGGCTCTTTTAAGAGCCACATCACCAGAGCGTCTTTGGCTTTGTGAGTATATATATGACTGACTATCCAACACAGTCTCATGAAAGTGCGTATCTATACCACAAATGTTATTTCTCGTGCCATTTATACGTCAAAAATGTTTTTTTTTTGCGTGCATATGCTACGCACTGAAAACCCCTTGGGTATGATTGGGGGGGGGGGGGGGGGGGGGGGGGGGGGGGGGGGGGGGTGCGTATTACATGCCATAAAGTGCGTATCATATACACGCAAAAACTAATTTTGCCATATAAATGCCACGAGAAATAGCATTCGTTGTATAGATACGCACTTTCATGAGATCAGGCTGGACTATCAGATACCTCTCAGTATTTGGGTTTAGATCAATCAAAAGCAAAATCATGCAGCATGTTAGTAATGTCTTAATGAAGACAAGGGACAATTATTAAAATAAATGAATGAATGAATGAATAAATAAATAAATAGAATGGAATTCTACATCACTGATTTGCCAGTTTAATCATAACATATTAATTAATCAATAATCACTGATGGAACTGAAAACATTTGAATTTGTACAGACATATTTTACTCATATTTGGTCTTTACTCTCGTTTGCTTGTGTCAACAGCAGCTACATACACCCCAACGGCTCTTTTAAGAGCCACATCACCAGAGCGTCTTTGGCTTTGTGAGTATACTGTATATTTGACTGACTATCAGATACCTCTCAGTATTTGGGTTTAGATCAATCAAAAGCAACATCATGCAGCATGTTAGTAATGTCTTAATGAAGACAAGGGACGATTATTAAAAGGAATGAATAAATAGAATGGAATTCTACATCTCTGATTTGCCTGTTTCATTATAACATTAACTCCCAATTTTATCAATTTCAATTCATTATCAATTCAAATTCATTAATCAATAATCACTGATGGAACTGAAAACATTTTAATTTGTACAGAAATATTTGGTCTTTTCTCCTTGTTTTTAACTGCTAGGCACATTCTTATAATTTTAATTCGTTCAAAATTTTACTTTAGATGTAGCTTTGATATTCATGATAGCATAATTTGCAGCATACAACATTTGTAATGTTGAGTACTTTAATGTTTATGAGTAATATATTATCTCTTTTTTTTTCATGTAATAGTTTTTGCATCATCTTCCACTGTCTCCCCACCTCCTTCACATTTTTGTCTTGCCACATTCAGGGTAAGTAATGTTCTTTATCTTCATGTTAAGGTGCTCTCAATGTTTGTTTAAAGGGCACCTATGGCATTTAAAATGTTCCTAATATTGGTTAACTTTTGTTGTTTTATAATATGCATTTATTTTTACCTGATTTGCTCAGTGACTCCCATATGAATCGTTCAGAGATTAATTTTTCCAAACCCCGTCTTTGCGTGACACAGAGTCAACAACCAGTCAGTTGGTTAACACGGAGTACAGTGTACAATGCTTTTATCAATTACATTGTGTTATAATAATGATTATAGTGCACCGCTTTGTAGTAAAAAATTCAAAATAAGAGAGGGAATTTAAGTTAAGTTATGTTAGCGACCAAAGTTCAGTGGTAAAGCACATTCAGTCTTTGTTTGCGTTAGCCCAACGCATAAACATATTGATAATGCAGTAGGCTACTATGAGGTATTGCTCTGTTCTTTATGACACTCTAATAACAACAACAAACACTTCACATATTTCAATACAATTGACATTGTGCGTACACAACACACAAAATAATTATTGAGCATAGCCTATTACATAAAACATAAAAGCAACAATTATTAATATTAATAATACTTGATAATACGCGGAAATGAGCGCTCAGCTTGATTTAAAAAACAACAGATTTAAGCGCTAGATCTCTTATTTAATAGCGAACTAAATGAATGTTCTGCTAGTTAACTGGAGATGTTTTATGTATTTGTATTAGTACATCCGTGCCTCAATGTTTCAAAAAGTGGTGGGGGACAATATCGATCCTGAGAAAAGGTGATGGGACGGACATCCCATCCATCCATCCCGCCCGCAAATCTTGCAAGTCCGGTAATTCTGCAACTGAAACAGCGGCGTTGTTGTCACGTCACTTAGCATGCTCTGGCTGCTCCGGTTATCTCTTTATGTATATTTTAGGCAGCAACAATCAAACGAAATATGCTACAACTCTGCCTCTTTTCGTAAACAATAAAACAAAATATTTTATAAAACACCACTCTGCCTCTTTTCATTAAAGCTGCTGTCCATAACTTTTTTTAAGTTAGCACTTTACATAATTAAACTTATGGCGGATCCAGAAAGATCCAAACAACAAGACGTCGTACTTCGGATTTAAGGTGGCTAAAGAAAGAGAAAGAAACCGTCTCATGCGAACACAAGGATAAACATCAGCGGGGCTTTTGAAAGGTGCGTTAACTCTGTGTTTTGAAGGGGTTCAAAACGGAAGAAGAGACGGCTTTTTTGTGCTTAACAAGACATTTCAATAGTTCAATCGTGTAACAGTACCACAATTGTTTGCTTAATTCACACAGTTATGGAGTTTCCTTTGTTGTGCCTTTGATCGTTTAGCTATTATGGAGAATATGAATTCTGAACTACACAGGTAACCATAAAACACATTAAATGCAACGTTAGTCACGCAATGCTGATGTTGTTAACATGAACAATTTGAGAACAAAGTATAATTTGCACGGTTGCTGTAAATCGCGTTGATTAAATCTAATGATCGCTTGTCATGTTGAATGCTTTTTCCCCCTTAGTTGATCAGAACAAAAATGGATGTTACTTGTTCAGAAGACATTTTCCGGTGAAAATTCTTATGTTGGTCAAACTTTCAAAAGGTGAATCTGTGATTCTGAATGGCAGTATCCACACAGCGCGGTGATTGACAGCAGCACTCGCCTCAAAACATTGTGTTCATCCGCGCTGTTTCATGCCGATTTACAACCCACGTAAAGATGATAATTCCGCGAATAACTGCAATTGCAGATTTGGAACAGAGATGGTGACAAAGAGGAAAAGCTACGGACTGCAGCTTTTAAAAATAATCTTAAACATATTAGCCTAAATGGCCACACAATTGTGGTTCAGGCAATGCGTACATTAATTATCTTCACTGCATATTTATAACAACATGAAATATTAAAACACAACCCTGCTTCTTTTTTATTTCATTTTAAAAATATGAAACATTCTTGATTTTATTGACATTTGTCATTATATGACATTTTATTTTACATATTGTGAAGAGAATGTTAAAGTAAATATAAAAAAATATATCTATTTTATAGGCCCTATGTAAAATGAAATTACACAACCCTGTCTCTTTTTCTTAAATGTCAGTTTTACTGATCAATAATATCCAGTAAGGTATAAGTAAAAGGTATATGATGCTAACTTACAATGAGAAATTAAGCAAACAATTAGACTACAAAGTTAAAGTTAAATAGCCTAAATTTATGAAACTTCACTTTGCCCTCAGCCAAAATGATTTGCCATGGAACAAATATAGATCAATGAGTGAGACCAAAGATCGGCACAAGACGAATATACGTCATGTTTATCCACTAGACTACAGACATCAGAGCCAGCGACACACGTCAGAAGCACTAGCTGAGGAAAAGCTGTTCCAGTCGGGGTTAATGCGCGTTGAACACCCGGTGATCACCTGGATCTTACAACTCCGAAAGCGTCAGATACATTTTTCAAATAGGCGCTATCTTTATAAACAAATCACAGATTTGAGCTTTAAACAACTACATTCTCGCCTGAAACACTCTTAAAATTACATTTCATGACACAATAACTGTAATATTATATTAATATTAAATAAATATTTTGATTACACGGGTTTTCTCCTCTGGTATTGACGCTTGCTGGTTGGTGCAAGATGCATTCTGGGATACATGGCTGTCTCAAGTCCGCACAAGTCACCTCTCGATGCATCCTCGGTAAAAGGGGCGGATCAAGAACACATCCGGGGATTTGAACTGGACTTGGCTAGATGTGAACTTTGAATTGGGACAGTACTTGGGCAGCGACTGATGACGTTTCACAAGAACACAAGTACAGACAAGAACGCATATTGAGAAACGGCCCATGTTTCCTGGAAACGAGCGTGCACCGGTGTGCAATGGGGTTTGTTTGGTGGGTGTGTCAGAACTGCAGTCCAATCAGCAGCAACATGTATGTAAAGCACGCGGTATTAAAGTGAACTCACACAATGTGTCAGTAATTTAAATGTGTTCGATGCAGCTCGGTATACGCAACAACTGAGGATATTAAGACATGTTTGTTGTAAGTTTTATTGTAAAAATATAGGATATCAACATAATGATATAGTTGTTGCAAGTGTATGACATTTGGTATAGAAATAAACAATGGTAATTAAGTGCTTTTCCTAAAAATGAGAAAGAAAATACAGGGTATTAAAACAGTATGAACAACAAATAAAGTCAGTATGAGGCTAAATAGATGTGTTTTAGTCTGAATCATATGTGTGCTTCCGTTTCAGCAATCCCTTCACTCGATTGGGATGTTCTCTTGTGTTCTGGGCGGCAAGTGCAGTAACTGTAACATCGGGCATATTTTGTAGAATTAAACAGATATTTATACCGACTTCATAAGGCTCTGAAAATTCTTCATGAAGAACACAAAGAATGACCTTCTCAGCTGCCATAGTTGCAACTCTTGTGTCATCAGAACAGTGTGTTCAACGCATCACCGTTTCTGTTTAAAAAACGTTGTGCAACGTTTTGTTGGGGCTGAACGCAGCCCTGTTGATTACTTGAATTAGGCTACCTGAAAGTTTAATTTTTACTTCTAAAATGTTTGTTAAATTAGTTTAATTGTAGGCAATATTGTATGTTAATAGTGTAAAATATGCTGTATTGCTGTACTCATTGACAATGAAGTTTTTATTGGAATAAAAATTGGACATTAATTGGAATTACCTGGAAATTCAAGCTTTACCTTTCGCGTTTTTACATTCAGTGGCACCATTTTTACATTCAGTGGCACCATGACGAATGCGAGGGGCAGATTTGAAATAATACGGCAAGCGTATTGAAACGCTCTCGCAATGGGAGGGGCTAGAAAGTAATATTCAGTTGGTACTAGTCATATACAATTTAGCCGCTAGATGGGAGAAATTCCTACACAGTGTAGCTTTAAAGGAAGTTTTTCAATACTATACCTTGATTGTCTCCGTGTAACCTGCAAAAACGAGAATTAGTGAAAATGGTGACATCATGCGTATGTGTATTATGTGTTCAATGGGTGAGTAGTGTTTCTTTACACAGTGACTTCGCCAACTGCCTGGCAGCGTTTTTAGCTGTTCTAAAGCTGTTCTCAAGTCCGTGTGAATGGGATTGTTTTGACAATCTTGTCGCCTGGCCCTGTAGGCCTAAGTGAAAAACGCAAAGGAAAAACTTTTCAGTGTTTAGTGTAACAAGTGGATTGTTAGTTTTCCTGTCATGTTCCCAAGGGGACAGATTTGAGTGATGTACGGACAGTTTTGTTGAGTGACGTACAGACGGAGAGCTAGGCTATGGCACTTGTAATGCTGTTATGCACATGTGATAAATAAAGTAAGCAATGATACTGCTTTAATCGTCCATTCTGTATAGTTTGATAAAACAGAACAGTTTGAAACATTTAGTACATCGTTTTTGTGTAAATGTAGGTTACCCTAAAGGCCCGTTCACACCAAGACCGATAACTATAAAGATATATTAGCGTCCACACCAGTGGAGATATTGTTTTGTTTATTCTAAGTATGTGCTTGTCTGTCACTTTAAAAGGCTTGAGCTTGTAACAGCAGGATTCATTCTAAATGACGGTCAATGTTTTTATGGTTCATCAGTTGGATAAAATCATTCTGAAAGTGATTCCAACGATATTGTTTCTCTGTGCCGTTATCGTTGGTGTGAACTCTGCTATTCTTTAATATTGTGAATGATTTTTAGAACTATTTCTTTATCGTTCTCTCACATCCAAATCACTCGAACAGTGACTAATGAGCTGGAACTGAACTAGCCGGAATGGCACTTGAGAGTGCTATAAGTGAGTAATTGTAAACGCATTAAACAGAGAGGTAGCCTAATACATAATTTATTCCCAACTTTCATTGTTTATTAGGCTAAAGGTTTTCAGGCTGTATATTTCTTGGTGGAACTCAGCCTGATGGTTTTGGCCATCTAGTCCTCGTTGGTGGGAGTAAAAATAAACAAAATAAGAGATTTTTTTTCTTCTTTTTTTATTACTGATTTTTTTTTTATATACTGAAGATTACTGATTCTATACTTTTTTATACTTGTCATTAAGCTCAGTTGTGCTTTCAAATGTGTTGCATAGGAGCTGTAATCAACTATTAGGCTAACGTTACTCTGTTTTTTATGATTCAGGCATGAAGTTGGCTACCTGAAACAAAGTCTTTTTCAAGATTGCCAAATGACCATTGCCCTTTTTGGACATCAAAACACTATAAAACTCTCACCCACTTGCTGACTCGATTTTGCCCCGCTTTATTCTGGATCTAAATTATGTGCACCAGTTGAAAAATGCTGAACGCAGTGTGAATTTGACATAAATCACTACTAAATTGTACCATGAGGGCCCTTATAGTCTGAAATTGGTTTAAAGATGGAGGATGAGAGTAGATGTGTGAAGATTGATTGAGGGGAGATGAGTCAGCCATGAACCACAAATCTGAGAATCATCAGCACTTCAAGTGTAGATTTAGCTGATGGTAAACTACATTGGCCTTCAAAAATGATGACGCTCTAAATCCATATGCTTTCACTTCTAGACGAGTGAGCAATTCAACAGGAATCCTGAGAACTCAGTTTTGAATTAAAAGAAATTCTTGGCTAAAGAGATGACAGATGCTTCCTCTCTTTTTCTTGCACACTTTCTTTCATTTTCCCCCTCCTCTCTATATCTCTCTCTCTCGCCCCCTCCAAGTTATATTTGTTCAGGGACCCGAGGTCACATGCAGAAGCTGAATGCTGGCAGGAATGATTTCACCATGCTGTTCCTTTCTCTCTGTTTTTATGACAGAGAACAGATCAGTTGTAGCTGTGAATACATGATATAAAAGGATTATTTGTAATTGTACAGCAATATTGCTTACTGTACACAATCACTAAATTTTTCATACTTTTTTTATATATATTTAATTTTATTATACAGTTATACATTTTGTTATACAACAGTTCCACACTTTACCAATATTAAAATGCTAATATATATATATATATATATATATATATATATATAAAATTCTTTTTAAAATTCTTATATATTTGAAAATAATTTTTTTTAAAGTTTATTTTTTTTCTTTTGTAAAATTATAATGTCTTTGTCACTTTTAGTCAATTTAAAGTATAATTTAAAGCAATATTATCTACTGTATAATGTAAAAAAAAAATAGTGTGTATATATATTAATAATGAATGGAAATTTATATAAAATAATGTGTATATTTTAAAATATGTTTTTATTTTAAAATACAGAATTTATTACTCACTGACAACCCAGGAGTTCAGATAATACATTTTATCAGTGGCTGTGAATTTCACTGAAAGACTTCATAATCATAATTAATGTTTTTCTGTCTAATTCTGCAGCCTTACAGTTGCGATATATTGAGTCACAATCATGACCAATATCTCGCCAGCATGTTACTCGGGGCGTTAGGAATGACATCTCTGCAGTCTGTCGGTGGAATATCTAATTAACAACATAAAGGAGAAGAGAAAAAAAAGGCCATGACAACCAGGCTCTTACAGATAAAAACTCATTTTCATTAGGCACAGAGTGACATGCAATCTGGGAACGGCCTTGTGTGAAAAGTTCACTGATAGTCGCTTCGTTTCATCCCTGTTTCCATCTCTGGAATTTCTCCATCAGTTTTCTACACATTTGCAGCTCATCAACGCTCCCTCATGAGACATTATTAAAGACGATTTGAGAATATCACACAGGTTATTATCTGGCTTGTAATTACGGAAGCCCGCTCCTCAAAGGCTCAAAAGATTCGCCGCAACATTCTCCTGATTTCTCTTGATAAAAAATAATTTAGACTAAATAAAGTCTGTGCATTTTGTGTATACTTCCTTTTATTGAAATTACTTGTCTTTCTGTGGACCTGCCTGTCCATCCACTGGCCATTGCTTGCTTCTATTTCGCTTTTGTTTTCTTGATAGTTGTCATCTGGACGTGTGTCAGGTTTTGTTATCATATTTTGAAATTATTTTCCATCCACTATTTCCCCAGTGACTCAGCGTGTGGTAACGGCTCAATGGCCCAGCAGGCAGCTGCCACTGACTGGCCATTTTGTCTGTCACACTTCACTACCTTGGCTACCAATATCTGAACTCTAAAGGTCAATATAAGTTTATGTGTTATACAAGTAGTCAAGTGTCTTTTTTTTCTGACTGTCAGTCCAAACGTGTTTACGAGAATAAAAGGGACCAAAGGCTCTCAGATCTTGTCATCCTCATACAATTGAGCAGTCATGAATATATTTTTGCTGGTCTCTTTGCTGATAGGAGGCTTAAAGGAACAGTTTCCCCAAAATAAAAATTCAGTCATTTAAATTTACACAACCACAAAAAAAAAAAGACATTTTTAATTGTTTCAGTCACACTTTTCCATTCAAAATGTTCATTGTGAGTCTTCCAATAGTGGCCGACTGATGGCCGATGCCGATATCTTTGAAATCAGGGTGGCTGATAAATATACTGGCTTTTTATCAGCCACCCTGATCTCAAAAATAAACCAGTATATATATATATATATATATATATATATATATCCACCCTGATCTAAAAAATAAGCCAGTATATATATATATATATATATATATATATATACTGGCTTTTTATCAGCCACCTTGATCTCAAATATATCGGCATCGGCCTTCAGTCGGCCACTATTTGGAAGACTATAAATATATATATATATATATAGAGAGAGAGAGAGAGAGAGAGAGGCCTGTATATACAGTATACTTTATATTTATTTGAATTAATATTTATTAACCCTCTGGTGCTCTTTGTGAGGCAGTCAATTCATTTTTATTTCAATGAAATGATTGTAGGCCTACTATATTTTAGCTCGATAATGTTTAATGATAATGATAACCACTTCACATTTTCTTCAGGAAATGTACAATCTAGTTTAATTTAGTATTATTAGGGGATTTTATGGCACTCAACTATATTTACGCTGTAGTTATAATCCATTTATTCACTTTTTGAGCATAGACCTGAACATTTTATTTCCAACATAAACTGTCTTAAATCTTGAATGCTTTAGAGCACAGACTTAAGTTTGATCTCTTTTCAAGACGACACATGGCAAATTATTGCTTAAAGCTGCAGTTGGCAAGTCTGGCAGATTGAGGGGACTTAGCCAAAAAATTTTATGTTTACAACTCTCATTCCCCTCCCCTTCTACCACCGAGCACACACGACACCCGCTTCTAACAGATCATTTTAAACTCCCGCCTAACACATCGTCTAAACAGAAAAACGTATTGGCTGATATTTTAACAATGCCAAATATCGGCCGATGATATTTCGGCCTTGGCGATATATTGGTCGACCACTTCCAAAAAGGCGTATTGGTTCCCAATAAATGTAACTGACTCTCAACAGGCCACTGTTTTAGAAACTACAGAGGACCCATTCTGATTCTATTACATTTCTTCTGCTGTTTCCTTTTTCTCCTCAAATATGTTTCAAAATGCCTTTTACGATATCAGAGACATTCAGCCAAAGCAGGCAAGGAGATTTATGCTTTTGAGCTTTGAAATTTTGAAAGAGGTCACAGCTAGTCCATGATGTTAAGCCACATGAAACATGAATTTGCAACCTTTTTTAATATGCATATAAATGATGGATGCTGATTTGAAGGGATAGTGCAATCAATAATGAAAATTATATTACTTACTTTCATGTAGACTAAATTTGAATGATTATCTTTTTTCAGACAACAAAATCAGATATTCACTCGGGGGAATGCAACACGTTTGTGAGAGACATGGCAAACATTATAATAAATTTTTCCTCCCATCTCATATTTTTACTACCATCACTATGTCCCTTTAGTGACTCTGTATCCCCTCTTCAAAGGTATCCCAGTCTTACTGTTTTACTAAGTTTTGAGCAACATAAACTGATGATTTGATCCAGATCAAAACCAAGATTTGATTTTGTGATCTAATCTGATATCAGATTTTTTTTCTTTATCTTTTGAACAACAATTTTTTTTATATATATATATCTGATGATGATCCAATCTGATAGCTGAAAAGCAATCATATTACTTTTGAACAAATGGGCCCCGGTCACCATTCAGTTTAATTGGTTGGCATGAATGACTGAGAAACTTGTTACAAAACACATGACGAAACACAATTAATATAAATGACAATATACGTGGTGTGGTACAGTATTTCACAATCTGAAAGTGTCTGTGGAAGAGGAGGGTTTGGATTTTCTAAGTGGATAAGTATTCGAGCCGTTTTTCTGTCTGCAATAGGGCAAAGCGCTCAGGAGGTCAAGGATTTCCTCTCGGAGCGAGCTCTTCAAGTTTGCTTGTGTTCGCTTTGACATTTTAAGTTTCAAGAACATCCTTTCTATACTGAGTTTGACTTCTGATCCCTCGGGAGTCTTGGACCCGTTATTCTGTCAGCGAGGATTTTTCAGGGAGTCTTTATATCTGCAGGGATGATGTTTTCGGGATACCCCGTATGCCGGTGTGAGGAGGAGTTGAAGCTGGCCATAGGGATCTGTGCAGAGGACTTGTCTGGTTCCTTTGGTCTTTGCTGAGGGTTTGTACCAATGGCTGTCTAGTCAAAGAGGTCTTCACAGGAGGTCTGTCTCTAGGGCTCGTCTAGTTGTCATGGTCTCCGGTGACATTCAGGGCTGTTGTGGACGTCTAGGTGCAGGTCCACCATCTGGTCTGGATACGGACCAGTTCCCGACGGACTACGGTAACCTCGGGCTAAGAATGAGACCGAAAGACTAATATCAGCGTAGATTGCCTTTCCACTTACAATGTATCAGTACATTGGATGTTATGGGAAGTGTTCCCGGTTCCGCTTGACCTAATTTATGCAGCCTAACAATCTTTAAGGAGTTTAAATTATTGAAATGTGGTATGCCAGGTTAAAGAGATGGGTCTTGAATCTAGATTTTAACTGACAGAGTGTCTGCTTCCTGAACAATGTTTTACTGTAAAGATGACAGGAATAAAGTGACAGGAATAAATAGCATTTTAAAATATATTAAAATAGAAATGATTTTAAATTTGAATCATATTTCACAAGATTACTGTTTTTATTGTATTTTTCAAACAAATGCAGCCTTGGTCAGCATAAGAGTTCTTCCAAGAACATTTAAAAAAAAATCTTACTGACCTCAGACTTTTGAACGGTAGTGTATTTTTTGATATTCATTACGCAGACTGCAGAATACAAGCTGACTAGAGCTCTGAGTTGTAGTTTAGGATATTTAATGTCACCCTATGATACGTTTGTTTGGGAACGCAAGTTTGGGAACTCAGCAATGAAAGACATGAGAAATTGTAGATTTGCACTATGTTGTGGACATCTGCCATGTGTGGTAAATCCAAACATTCCTGTCTGGCATACCAATATGAGCTTCTATTTCTCCCTCACTCAGTTTTTTTTCCATTTATGGAGTCAATCATATCAGAAACATTTCCTATTTTGCAGACAAATGTTTATCCGGGTAGTTTATACTAGATTGACTAAATTACAGAAATGGGAGGGACATATAATCCTGCCAATCACAACATGATCAGTTTAGCTCGTTTCATTTAAAAGAAAATTCAGACTATCTCCTCCAACCTTGTCTCTCAAAATAATAAAAATAATAATACAAATAATTAAATATATTTTATAAATAATATATTAAAATAGAAAACAGCTCATTTAAATTGTAATAAAACTTCACAATATTTATTTCCCTCATCTCCACACGTTAGTGTAAAACCTGATGCTCATGTTCTCAGAATGGTTCGGAAATGATCCAAAGAGCATCATGTGCTTCAATGGAAGCAAGCACACACTTTTGTACAAAGTAGCTCAATGTTTTATTTAGACTGGTGACCTAAAAATAGAGAAGAATATTAAACATTTCTCATCCACTTTCCATAACAATGTTTTTTTTTTTGGTCTTA
This sequence comes from Semotilus atromaculatus, assembly GCA_031834385.1. NCBI lineage: Eukaryota > Metazoa > Chordata > Actinopteri > Cypriniformes > Leuciscidae > Semotilus > Semotilus atromaculatus. The sequence goes on from JAULUF010000001.1 coordinate 5,682,047, forward strand.
AAATCCTAAAAACTTTGTTTATTTTCACATTTAAATTAGATTTATATTTTCAGCGTGGAACTCACTGTATATGTCTAGCTCTAACAACAGCAATTCTCTCAGCATAAGCAGACAGGCAGACTTTGGCAGACATGTCAGACGTTTGGAAATTGGACATGTTCTCAAGTGCTAACAGCTATGTTTTCTGTCTATAGTACTATGAGAGATTTGGGGTTGTCTTTTCCAAGATATTGAGAAAAGTGAACACTTCTTGGGGTCGGATGACCCAATGAGGCTTATTTTTTTTAAGAATTATTTGGTTTATATTGCCTCTTTCACCTCACTATGGGCTACAGTATGAGTACATTTGTGCAGTTATTTTTCAAAGCCACTGTGACCCTGACGCTCAGATAACTAAAGAATGGCACCCCTAATCATAGGCACTTTCTCTCTTTGTCTCTTTTTCTCCCATCCATCGATCAGCATGCTGTCTCTGTCCCCGATATCCCTCCATCTTTTCAGTTACTCAATTCACATGCTTTGTCTCTCCCCTTTTCAGTTGAAGCAGCTCAATCCTCAAATCAATGTCCTCTCTATTCTTTCAAATGCAGGGAATTTGTTTTTCATGCATCTCTTTGAGCCATTTGATAGAGCCAGAAAGGGGTGTTGGATGTTGAGGGCCATGCAGAAAAGGGAAAAAAAAAAGAGTGAGAGAGTCATCTTCTGTGGAGAGCGAGAAACATAATTGGAGTCCAATTCAAAAATAGAGCACTCAGAAAACTGCTGGTTTTATCGCTCTTATTACTGTTTTCTTGTCTGCGCGGTTTGAGAGAGTGGTTTGACACACATTTTAAACTCTGAATAGTGGCCTACCATGCTACAATGGAAGATTATTGCATGGGTATACATGTAAATAAATCAGTTATTTCGTACAGATCAGAATGTTGCTTACGTTGAAAACCCTGGAACACTTTTGGTTCCCGGTCAATAAGGCCTACAATCAGTCATTTACAAAAATAAATACAATAACGGTCTTATTTGAAAGAAAACAAGTTGACAAAAAGATTAAATCTAATATTTGGTGCCAATATTGCATAAGGAGAGATTTATATAAATAAAAGCATTTCAAAACAAACTTCCTGGTTAAACATTAAAGCACAGTGCATTTATATATATATATATATAAATATATATATATATATATATATATATATATATATTTTACTATTGTCAAAATGATCTACAAATACTGCTTATTTCGTTCAAAAATGGAGATACAAAAACATAGGATTAATGAGGCCTATGATCAGTCAGTTCCAAAAAAGAAATACAAAACCTAGTTGAATGAAAACAAAACAAGTTGGGGAAAAAATCCAATATTTGGTGATAAGGAGAGTTACAAGCCGAGTTAGGCCGGTCATGTTTGACCGGGAACACAAGTGTTAACAAGGTGGGAAAAAATCCCCCCCCAAAAAATTTTTGTGTGAGAGAAGTCAGTAAGTTTTAGTTCAATGAGATAAGATTAAGATTACCTAACATTTTCGGGGAAAATAAAATCCTCTCTGGGTCAAAACGACCCGAACACAACATAAGGGTAGAAGTCAGAGGTCGGCCCTGGTGTAGAGGTCTATGAGACACTTCTGGAACATAAATCTGATGGCAAAAGTCACTTTAACAGTCTGTTCCCCTGGCAGAAGCACAGATGCAACAAAGATGCATCAAGTTCTGTCAGAAACCTCAGGAGTGCAAATGTGAACTGCAGTGATGCATATGTTCATCACACACTCCGTCTGTAACAGTTTTGTTGCTCACAATGATGGACACTAGGACACTATTTAAAACAAGTGCAATAAACCGCTCATATGTGCCACGTATAATTTCTGCACTACTAGCTGCACCAAAGGCATTTGTGAATATAACTAGATTTTTAAAACCATGTTAGAGTGTTTCTTAATAGTTGATAGGTTGTTAACTGGGAATTGTCACGCTCTGGGTGATTACTAGGGGGTTGCTATGGTGCCAAGGGTTTGCTATGTGGTTGCTATTAGTCCGCCCCCAAGTTTACATAATATTTCCTAGATATGGCAGGTAACAAACTGTTTTTTTTATGTACCATGTGTTTGATATATTTACACCCTCTTTATCTTTTTTCCAGCCATGTCTTACTATTTTATTCACTGGCCCACTTTATCCCAGGCAGGTTGAGTCCATAAAAAGCAGGTGTTGTAGATGCAGGACATTCCGCTCACGTGGAAGGGGTTGTCATCATATTTATCCACGCTCGAGTGCTCAGTGGAGCCAATTGCACACAGAAAAAGAGACGGAGAAAATTGCACATGACCCAGATAATCTGGGTAGACTCTCTGACAGGGCTTAATTTAATTACAGGGCAATTAAAGATCAGTATGAAGCAGCGAGAGGTCGGCCCCACCACAGAGTTGATGATCTCCCACAAGGCATCTACCTGCTGGCATGACAACCACTCACGAGCACGATGCATTACACGCTGCTGGGGAGAGTTAATTCAAGAAGTAGGTGATGTTTTGAGGTTAACACGGCAGGCAATTTAACATTTTTGTATAATGCCATTACATTTTCATATACAAAATTTCATTTTTGAATGCATGCATTATATTTAAAGTCATAGAGGCCTCTGCACAAACTAAAAAATAATGTTAGCTCAGTGGCTCACTAGACACATTGAAGGTAGGTTAGGCAATTTTCGAAGAGGCTAGCAATACAAAGCAACACAAGCATCATGAGAGACAGTGTTAAACTACCTCATGTCTCAAAGCACATAACATTACAATAATAATAAACAAATTTAAAGAGCACTGACCTGTATCACCACTGCTGCAGATTTAGGCATTGATAGAATTGCCAATGATACGCATAAATTCGAGTCACGAACCGCTCCGAGTATAACGCCACGGGTTTCCATCTCTTCCAAATTACAGTGGTTATAGAATGAAAGTAGCTTAGGCTAGTTGTTTTGGTTACGGAGGAACTGTAGGAGGGAGGGTAGAGATGTGTCTTTAAATATTCAAACGAAACCTGCGCTAGATTGACCTCTCGACACAGACATAAAAACAACCAGAGCACATAAACGATGGTAATAACATCAGACTCTGGCACTGAGCCATCATTTTATCACACCCGTTTCTGGATCACACAGATAAATGGCGGCAGAGCCCAGCTGATGTGTTTTCTGCCCCTCACAACTAACTTAATTTATGGCAACTGGACTTTACTAGTTTTTAGAACAGCATGATTCTGCATGATGAATTGAGAACCATAGACAACTAAACAAAATATCATGTAATTTACTAGAGGTTCTGACAAAATGTTTATTGCTGCAGTGTATATCTATGTTTGAATGAATGATTCAATGACTCACTCATAAATACTTCACATGTTTCATTTCTGGATGAATGAATCAGCGTTTTTTAACAAATCTCTTGAATGAATGATTCAATGATATACATCACTTGTAGATGTAGTTGATATCGTTATTCCAAGCACTATTACTTTCAAAAGTTGGATTTGGTCTATTTTGATCACAGCCATCAGTGTTTATATCCGAACTATAAACTTTTATCCCAGTACTTCTGTGATGATGTTACTAATTGTAACAGAAATAACTAAACTGTGTGGTTGAAAAGACTGTTTCTGGAGCTATTTCATACCTATACTGTAGGCTATATGATAACTGCTCTCTCTGGCTCAGCAGCAGTGTAAACACAGATTTGAACGTTCCGGTGTGATTTCGACAAAGGTTTAATGGACACAGTCGAATCGTTGTAATTTAGGAATGAGATTGTGTGGGTGTTTGAATCGAAATTGGTCTTTTTAAGTCTCTTTGTAGTCAATCATTTTATCCCTTAAAACTCATCTTTGATCACCAAAATTACATATTTAATTGTTTTTTTCTTGTGAAAATAATTTATTCATGCCTTAAAACAGCTTGAATGTAACTGTACACCTTTGTTTTATTTAGTATATGCGGAACATGAATATGTAAATGAGTCCCCGCCTCCACTCTCAATCACACAAGCTCAGAGATTCACTTGGCCAACTTTACTGTGGTAAACGCTACACAAGTGGAAATACTGGTTTAATTCAGCCATATATGTTTGAACCAGAAACTGATTCAGAAGAAGTGGAAGAGTGAATTATGCAGGCTCGTCTACAAGTCGATGTATCAGAATGGTACTAAAATCAGTATCCTTAGAAACGCTTTGAACAACTGGCATAAAGTTTAACATAACATCGTAACATACATCATATACATAATTCACTCACTATATTGCTAAATGTACCTGCATAGTCAGTGATATGCTAAAGCCCGCCCACATGTTGACGTGATTGTTTACAACTTGTTTGTGACATAGAAAACAGGGGTGATTTCAAACTCTGTCTTTGGTTCACTGCAGTTTTATACTGTATGAAATTTTATACTGTACGAAATACTCAGCAATGGTGGTGACTTGTCTTACAACATTAAAACACCACATAGACATATACGCAACAATAAAACACCATTAGGTATTTTCCTACCTAAACAGAGGCAGAGAAAAACCCAAATTAGGCTGACTGACAGCAGGTGCCATTGATCTACAATTACTTTTGGTTGAATTGAGGTGCCCTGAGCTCCCCAAAAGCCGTCAATCACTCCTCACCTCAGCATATCCTGGGGGCCAGGAGGAGGCTTTCCTCCAGAGCAGAGCTGAACCGTGAGATTAAGTGTGACAATTTCCCTGTCGCCACAGCGGAAAGCCTAATCCATTTCCCATCAGGAATCGCCAGGAGTGTGTAACATTTGTTTCAGAAAGAACACAAAACTACTGTACACCTGTGCTGCCCACAGATCTGAGTCATATAGATCTTATAGATTAATTTATTTTGATTCACAACAGTGAGTCATACCTCATCTCTGTCTCGTTAAAAAATGCTGGGTTTAGTGTGTCTCAGGAGAAAGCATGACGCAAACTGAATTGTTTCAAAGTCAAGCAGACAGTATCACAACACATCTTTAGAAGTAAAAGTTACATTTTAGTGCCCCTATTATGGATTTTTGAAAATGATCTTTCATGCAGTGTGTAATGCAGCTGTATGTGAACGTAAACAGTCTGCAAAGTTGAAAGCTGAAAGTGCATCATAAATAAAGTTAGGGTAACACTTTATATTACGACCCGCAAACAACTGCATATAAGTAAACCGAAATTACGGTGTACGTTTCTGTAATTATAGTGTACTTCCGTGTAGGTATAAGGGAACAATATGTTAAGTTTAATTTGGGTACAACCAGATATACAAGCAAATTATTTATAATGTATTTATTTTAAAACTAACAGGTACCTATTCTGTTAATATGTTCCAGGCAAAAATTGTACGTCTGTTGTATATAAAAGTTTTTATCACATTTCTGGCAAAATATGTTCTTGTGCAATGTTACAGGGTAATTTTGACATCTGTGGGTTGTAAATTAAACGTACATATTTATGTGGCTGTATGTAAGCACAGTATGATAAAAATTTTGTTTTGAATTGAATTTATTGAATTTTTTTTACTAAACTAGCCTACTTAACGTTAAGCCAAAAAAAATGTATTTAGAACATCCCATGTAGTACTTAGTACTTACCTTTTCACATTTCTTACCTTTCTCTGTAATTACTCTGCAAATAGTTTTGTTTCGTATTGTTACAAATAATAGCCTAGTGTTTGTTACCCGTTTCAACTGTGTATTTACAGGGTAAGTGTAACTCCTTCGGGCTGTACATTAAAGTAGCGCTTGTTACCCCTTTATAACCCAAAACTTAACATATTGTTCCCTTATACCTACACGGAAGTACACTATAATTACAGAAACATACACTGTAATTTCGGTTTACTTACGCAGTTGTTTGCGGGTCGTAATATAAAGTGTTACCAAAGTTGGTTTATCTCAAAAGAAAGAGGCGACTCTGAACCGCTCAAACGATTCGTTTGGAATTCAAATCTATTTTTGTGAAGTTCACACGTCACAACTTACAACATTTGCATAATGCCCGCCTACGTTCTGCGTGGACATGACATTTTGCTGTAGCTCGTTCGTGTGGATATCATGTCGTCAAGACGCTGTGCTCTCCACTGTGAAAGTAAATTCGGTTTATTTTAACTTCCAAAGGATGAGAAGAGATGTGAAGAATCAGTGGTTAAAATTCATCTTTACCACGATACCACAGCAGTATAATACCAAATTTTTGCTGTGTTCCCTTCATTTTACTGACGACTGCTTCTCAAATCTCGGAGTTCAACCTCAACGCAGGATTCGCAAAACGCTTGATGGGTCTGTACTCTGTTTATTTGAACCAATTTGCTCAGAATCACAACCTGTAAATATGACTAATTACTAATGTATATATTTTCTACCAGGTGTTCAAATACTTAGTTTTGTGTTTTATATTGTGTAGGTCTTTATATATATAGCGCTTTATACAATACAGATTCATATTGTAACAAATTTAAATTATGCCGTAAAGCAGCTGTAACAAGCCAATAGTGCCTTTATACAGCTGAAGTCAGTTCATTGTTGATTCAGTTCAGTTCAATAACTGTAAAGTTCATCAATTGTGCATGGATACTGTGTGTAAAGTGTATTTATGCACATACATATAGGTGTGACAAACTCATTTACACTCCACCGCACTAAATTAGCCCATTTTATCATCCCAAATTATTATAAATAAAAACGTTGACTAATAAACAATTGATTATATTAGTAGTTAATATAGTATTGGACATTTTATTTTTATAAGCATAAGTATTGTATCACTATGATTTATTTTTATATAGTTCCTCCAGCTACACCTTTATAGACTCGGTCAGAAGGAAATGCTCAACAGGAGCTGCTGATGTGCTGTCATGAATCCTTCCTGCCTCTGATGGATGTTTTCCTCTGTCTGGCTCTGCTAAAGGGCTCTGGAGGTCGTTCTCCTACTCAAACCGTGGTTATCACCACTCCACGGGCATGCAGCTGTCTTTGTGCCAGTGTTTCTGCCATGTTTAATTCATAGAGCCAGTCTGGCATGTGACTGCCTTTGAATAGTTACACACAACACTAAACCCTGAAGCTCTCCAGCAAGCCTCCTCAATGCACCACTACTCTCACTTGACTTGTTCTAATGTTTTCATCATCTCTCAAAGGGATGTCCTCATTCACTAAACCCATTTTTTTCCCCACACTGCTTCGCGAGATTAATTTTCTTTGCTGATTAAAAAATAATTGTGGCATATGAATATATTAAGTATGAATAGTATAATATGTGCATTGTTTTTATAGGCTAATTTAATAATTAACAGTAGTAATGATTTAAGTGAGTCGTTTTATTTGCTCAATTAATTCTTTATGAGTTGATTTGCTTGATTAGTCAAAATTAGCTTCTTCTCTAAAGGAATTTGATTATGATTTATTTTGTCAGGGCCAGCAAAATTTGAAAGATAAAATGTGAAAACCTACACGCAAGAGGAAATTAGGTTAGGTTTGTTTGCTACTTTTCACAAGGTCCTATGCACTGTGCAGGTTTAAAGTGTTTTAGTGTTTAGTGTTCGCTTCTGGGGTGTGTACGAACGACGTAACTCGCTTCGTAACGTAGCGTTGAAGAAATCAGCTCGTCGTGAATGTTTCCTGAAACCGTACCGTTGCAAATTTGTTGTTTGTTCAACCACGTTGGCTAATGATGTCATAATAAGAACTTATTTTAATGAATCCGTTTGAGATCGAAGTGTGCGTTGGAAATATGATTTTGAGGAAACACCGAGCCGTTGAACTAAGATAATAACGATGGAACTTGCGACCATATTTGCCTAACGATGCTTTTGGGATACACACCCCTGATAATGACGGAATTTGCGACCATTGGCTGACGATGCTTTTGTAGTGGATAAAGTAGGCTACAAATAGTTTATTTTTTATCATTGAAATATAATCAGAAACGTCTCCCATGATCAATAGGCTACACTAAAATTCTTCTTAGGCTACACCTGCATGTGCTATCATTCACAAAATGCAACTTACATTCCCTCTTACAGTAGGTCTGACATTAAAGTCACTCCATGTAGAAGAATGTCACATGGGGTTTTCTCAACCTGCACACAATCAGTGACTAAAGTAACCTTGCCTATCGCCATGACGATAAACAACACCCCCACAACCTGTCCGCCCCTTGCGTTTGTCAACTTGTTGTTAAATCAGTGTGGAACAGAAGGTAGACAGAAATCACATCTAACTGACTTTGACAAAAACAACCTAATGGATAATTCATGCAACTTTCCACACAATAGTTTGCTCAGTGCTGTTTAAAAAAAAAAAATCGGTTTATACGTTTTTTTTATTGCATCCTGAATATGATTTCTGTTTAGATTAGGCAATACTTTTAAACAACTACAAATTATTTGGTCATTTGTGTGCAATCACTTGGTTGGTTTGTTGGAAGCATTGAATGCCCTTCTTGTTTGTCAGCAGTTTAATATTTAATGTCACTTCCTTGTTTTTTAGGTTATGAGAGTTGATCTCATATTTTAAATATTTCTCTGCCACACGGCTAAAAAAACCTCCTCCTTGGAAATAGTCTTCTAAATTTTTATTCCTTCTAGAAGGCCTTTTCAGAGTCATCCAGACCCCCCCCCCCCTCCTCCACCCCCACCCCCACCCCCCACCACAGCATTTTGCTCTAATATTTTTCTGTGAAGCTGAAAGGCGGAATGCTTTTAACCTTTAATGCTTTTGCTTTACATGGGCTCTCAGTGCCAGTCTGCTGGAGACGGGTATATTCTACATTGTTATTTAATTGCTATAGACTTAATAATTCCTTTCAATACCTTACCTTTTTTTATTGCAAATGTACCAAGAATATGTCTGTATAATCAGACAGTATGAGATCATACGACTGATGTGAGCATGTGAAGTGCTCTTTTTGTTTGTCTGTTCTGGGTTTGTGTGTGTACGCCTTCCCTAAAGCACAGCGCCCATGTGTTTGAAGTGCCATCCTCCGTCTGTTGTCTAACAAAGCACATGTATCCCCTAAGCTTGTGTCCTCCACATTTAAAAACACAGGCTCTCAGCTCACCATCGCAGTCCTTTATTCTTCCTACACTTTATTTAAAATTACCATACAACTCATTGTCTTGCCAGTAACGTGGTTATTGTGATCCAAGCAGCGTAATCAACAATGTAATCCAAAACAGATCATTGAAGTGTGGACATCAAACGAGTGGACCTTGAGCTCAAGAACAGGTGAGCAGCTTTAACAATTGCTATATTTTATTACTGACTGCATTTAGAGAGAGAAGCAAGTGCACTTGTGTTTGCCATGAAAAGAGAGGTCATGTTATTTTCTGACCTCTGTACAAATGCACAAGACAAGGGCACAGTACAAGATGTTCACAATAACAAGTTTGGGTTCTTTTTCTAAAAATGGCCATGAGCAGCTGTGGCCTTAGTGGAGCATCCAACTAAGCAGATAAGCATTGAAATACACTGTCGTTCAAAAGTTTGGGGTCAGTGAGAAGGAAAAGTAGGCCTACTACTTGTATTCAGCAAGAATACATTCAATTGATCGAAACTGACAGTACATTCTTTTACATTGTTAAAAAAAAAAACTTTCATAAAAGAATCCTGAAAACCGTATTGCAGGTTCCACAAAAATATGAAGCAGCACAGCTGTTTGATGATAAAAAGAAATGTTTCTTGAGCACCAAATCAGCATAGTAGAATAATTTCTGAAGGATTATGTGACTGAAGACTATAATGGCGGTTGAAAATTCAGCTTTGCCATCACAGGATAAAGAACATTTTAAAATGTATTAACAAAACAGTTATTTTAAACTGTAATAATACTTCACAATATTATACTTTGTATTTGAGATACAGAATATTTGCAACCTTGGTGAGGAAATATCTTACTGACTCCAAGCTTTTGAATGGTAGTGTATATTTCCTCTTTAGATTGAATTTTTTCTGCAACTTTACATTCAACATGGAAAGTTCCTATTGAACGGCAACTTGAGAGATGCGGGGGTTTGACACTGTGCACTGTGGCACAAAGAGAGATAATGATAATGATACACAACTAATGATACACATCTAATGATAAACATTCTTTGCGAATGAAATGCATCAATTAGTCAAAGTTCCCACAAAAGACAATCTGTAAACACATGTGTTTGAATTAATGTAAAAGAGCTTTCTTTGTTGAGAATCGTATGCCAAAAGTAAATACTATTATTGTTAGTATTATTTGCTCTCTGCAATCTGAGGTGTAATCTGTAACAATGAACTATTGCTAAGCAAATGATGGCACTACAATTTGTTTCTTTAAATGTATGAATCATTTTGAGCCTTAGGGAATGGAACACCTTTGGTCATACATAAAGTCACCTTTATTGTGTCTACATACTAAAAAGGCAAGCTTTCCCACTGACTAGGCCAGGATTGCAATTATGGGTACTGATCGATATTACTGATAGACAAGACTGACTAGCATTTCTTTTGTTAAATTAGTTTTGCCCTGCCGCAAGCACTAAACAGCAGGAGAGGTAATCAATCAACCCTCCACATTCCCTATAAAGCAACACATCACTTCATGCCAAACTCCTTGAATGGGTTAAATTATCAATGTCTAAAAGGTTGTAGATGTTTTTTCGCAGAAGAAGGAACATATGTTTAAACACAACAACACACCCACACGCCTCCACACACACAGGATATAGAGGAAACACAGTCACTGTGTGATCGGTGTAGTATCATGGCCAAGCAGATCTGGCTTTCCCTGCGTAGGCTGGAAAAGACAAATTAAGCAGCGTAGAGCCTGTTCACATTGACATACATGAAACATAGTGTTAACGGAGGGCAGGAATGTCTTCAGAGCTAATGAGAGCAGTAGGAAAAATACTCCGAATATAACGTTCCTTAGAATCCTATAGACATCATCTCTGCTGTAATTGGTCTAAGAAACTTACATACATAGGGGTCCAAAATGAAATGCTTTTTAAAAAAAATGTTTCAGTTTAAATTGGAAATAAAAGTTTGAGGATATTTAAATATATAGCCTAACAAAGAAAAATTGGTAACAGTACAATAAAGTCCCATTAGTTAACTAACAATTATATGGAAATATATTGAACAAAATTATAAACGTATAACATCTTTATTTTTGCCCCCCATTTTTCATGTGCTGAACTCAAAGATCTAAGACTTTTTCTATGTACACAAAAGGCCTCAGGATCTCATCACGGTATCTCTGTGCATTCAAAATGCCATCAATAAAATGCACCTGTGTTCGTTGTCCATAACATACGCCTGCCCATACCATAACCCAGTGGTTCTCAAACTTTTTCGTTCATTCCCCACTTTGGACAAGGGGGAATTTTCGAGCCCCACCTGTCCCCATCGGCCCAACACAATACTAATGAAATACGCAACAAGCTTAAAATGTTCCAATGTATTGAACAAGTAGTATCAGTAAGTTGTGTCTAAATGCAAACTATAACTAACTATCTACATCAAATAACAGCAAGTTCAAAAATAAAGAAAATAAAAGTGCTGCTGTGTCAAAACGAAAATCTTTTAAAAAGAGTCTTTCTACAAGACAAAATTCAATGAAGTGGTCAAAATCATGTCTTACCCACTCACTGTCTCCAGACATCTCATGATACATCATATCTTTCTCACTTTATGCCCACTTTCATATTAAACATTGATTAAATAAAAAAATAACATTAGCCTATAATATTTAAACATAAATATGAAACTAATACGTTTTCTTTAATAGCTACAACACTTGTACAGATACATTTCATGTCTTGTCGTCAGCCACAACATAATGACGTAACATATTTTTCAAACCAGCCCTCAGCCCCTCTCGCATTAAACAGCTTCCAGCGCGCCTGCTTGCAGCCCATCGGCGCGATACATAGATACACATTTGTATATACACACATGAAATCTATGGGCGCGAAAGTTTGTTCCGCTACAATTAATATGTGCCACGTCAATCATTATTTTGGGATTGGGGAGGGGAATGATCGGCCTAATAGGCGGCAACACACAGCTATAAGGATGGTTTGCTCTCACACGCGCTCCATTTATAGTCACACACACGCGCGCGCGCAGTCAGTGCGCGTCTTGCTCCAGATTCCGGGAGATTGGATCTCATTTGCGGGCGTCAAGGAACCGCAATCAATATGCGGGATACTCCCGGAACTTCCGGGACAGTTAGGATGTCTAGATAAATATATAATGGCATTAAAAGGAACATTTCCTCTCGTTTGGCGCGCCCCACCTGTCACGTCTCTATTCCCCACCAGTGGGGCGCGCCCCACACTTTGAGAACCGCTGCCATAACCCCACAGCCACCATGGGCCTCTCGATCCACAACGGTTATGCAAACCGATTGTTGGAGCAGCTGTCCGGATGGCTGGTCTCAGACGATCTTGGAGGTGAAGATGCTGGATGTTGAGGTCCTGGGCTGGTGTGGTTACACATTTACTGCTAAATTCTCTGAAACGCCTTTGGAGACGGATTATGGTAGAGAAATGGACATTCAATTCACAGGCAACAGCTCTGGTGGACATTCCTGCAGTCAGCATGCCAATTGCACGCTCCCTCAAAACTTGTGACATCTGTGGCATTGTGCTGTGTGATAAAACTGCACAATTTAGAGTGGCCTTCTATTGTGGCCAGCCTAAGGCACACCTGTGCAATAATCATGCTGTCTAATCAGCATCTTGATATGCCACACCAGTGAGGTGGATGGATTATCTTGGCAAAGGAGAAGTGCTCACTAACACAGATTTAGACAGATTTGTGAACAATATTTGAGAGAAATAGGCCTTTTGTGTACACAGAAAAAGTCTTAGATCTCTGAGTTCAGCTCATGAAAAATGGGGGCAAAAACAAAAGTGTTGCATTTATAATTTTGTTCAGTATATTTAAAACTAAGGAAAAATGGTAATGTTTTACAATAAGGTCAAATTAATACATTACCAATGAGCTATACGTTTGTTATAGTATTTATTCATCTTTGTTAAAGTTGTTTTATGTAGTAAATAATTAACAAAAACTAAGATTGAAAAATGCTTTAGAAGTGTTTTTCATTGTTAGCTCATGTTAATGCAGTTAAACTAATGTTAACAAATGGAACCTTATTGTGAAGTATTACAAAAAATATGTAAAACTGAACACTTAAGAATTAAGAATATTTAAGGCATTCTGAAATTCATGTTAATTAAATTTGGGGTGAATTCATGTAAGGTTTTAGAATTTGAATGTTAATTTGCAATGAAAACTATTATAACGAGCAAAACTGCAAAATAGAAGCATTTTCACTATAGACAAAGACAACCTATGACAAAATGAATAAGAAATATAAGAATATTAAAATAAAAATTCCTTTACATTTAGTAAATTAGTAAAATGCTAAATAAGCAGTTATCCTAGACTTTTGAACTTTACTTATTGATATAAATTGAATACACAAAGTATGTTTCTGAAAGGAAAATGTTAATTATGAAGTACTCAGAGTGTTTTTCTGAGCTTGAAGTTAATCAGTGGCGTTCAGATGTTTAAATCACTGGAAGGTAAAAAAGAAAGAAAAGGTTAAGTTTGCCGTTAGATGAAGTAACGACAGTTCACAGTAGTAATTGAACCCTTTTTGGACTGAGATTAAATCCTTTTTTTGTGTGATGTCTCTGTGTGTGACACTTTTAGCTCAACAATTCTCAGAGCTACTGTGTCTCTTTCACTCCTTTATCCCTTTGCTAAGATTTGATCATTTCATCTATGTCATGGTTAGCAGAGAGCTTATCCTCACAGTCTGATCTTCCACCAAATCCTGAGCTTTTCTACCAAAAGATACGAGCAATCTGACAGGGCAAAGTGAGAGCAAGAACATGTGATACTCCAGTCTGCAGATATGGTTTCTTTGAAAGAGCACCATCAAAACAAAATCATAGATTTCATTTTCTTGGGTTCTTTCCTTATGTTTCTGACTGCTAGACAAAGAAAAAATATAGGTTATCAGTCTTGCTGTGATGTAAAACTGCGAGTCGTTTTTAAAAAGGGCAGCAATGTTTCGAAAGCTGCAAATGTCACTTTTATTTCTCATGAATATCTTTAGGAAAGTTCTGATTAGTCTAATGTCTTGTTATGATTATGAGTCTATTGAGCATTGTTTGTCAGTCTTGTAATACTGGTAAATTATTCACTCAACCTATTCATTTAAAAACACTGATTCAAAGATGACATTATATTGTTGTGGCTTTGTATGGATCTATTTCGATATTGGTTAGATGGAAATGTACAATATTGTGTTAACATCTTGTTTATTGAACTGTAAAGCAAGCACTTTCATTCGGCAAGTATAAGACCACTAAAACATTAGCTTCTTCTTCCTCATTATATAATGATATTTCAGCACAGTGGGACGGTCAAATGATTGTATTTCATTATTTAAAAGACACGATTATAAAAAAATAACAATTCATCTATTTGACTGCAGTGAATATTAAGTTCTTAATTTGCAGTAAATAAGTGATAATTGTTTTGCAAGATGAGAAGATTTTTCACGTAGGTGTCAGAAAGTTTGTGAAAATTCATTATTTTAATTACAAATATTTATAGAATGTGACTGTACTGCTTTAAAAAAAAGTCAGTCCAAAATATCTTTATTGTAATTATTATATTAAAGATGACAGGCTCTTTTTCTCACCGCCTTAGTGTAATTGAACAGACAAATTGCCCATTTAAAACGAATTGTCTGACATTACACTAAATGTATGAAATAGGTCCTACTGAAAAACTTACCACTTTAAAGCTTCTTATTTTTTTTAGCTTATGTTATTTTTTAATCAACATAAAATGTTTGTATTGAAATATAACAATGCGTAAGAATTGATGGTATAGATTTTGGTATAGTTTAGAACTCTGTCACATGGTATATATTCTGATGTGTAGTTCACAAACAGGTTCACCTCACACCTGTTAATCTTTTAGTTCATTATCATTGTATACTTAAGTTCCTTGGTTTTCTCTGTTCTTTGCCGGTTATTGTTTGTGTGTAGACATGCTGTTACACTGTGTTGGATTATCTGAGTTTATTATTTTATTAAATACCTTTAGATTGGAACTTTTGACTCATATTCATCTTTTGACTCATTAAACTGACAATCTATAAAATATTTTGACAAGCTAAAGTTAAAATATGGTAAAGATCTGAACGAGATAGTTTCTCTAGCCCTTACTGCAATTCTTCCTTCTATTTCTTATCCCGGCATAGGGTACACTCAGATTGTCGGTCCAAAAAAGCACATGAAATCCTTTTCAAGCTACATCCATATGTGGTCTGAAATCATATTCAGACCACAGCAGCAATGATCAGCCAAATTTGCGAGTCCGTTCAGTTCAGTGGCATTGTTTACGTTCAGTGCCTCCAAAATGGCCGACTTCCGGATTGCTGACGTGTAGTGAAAACCCTCTATATAGCAAGGTGGGCAGTCAAGATCATACCCACCTCCTCTTGCAAGAGCAAGTATTTGTCTTCAACAGTGGCTTTCAGTGATGAAAGGATTCATTCACGGGCGTCTGACATCATCAGCTGGATCTGTGAACTAATGCCATCGGAGAGAGAGAAAAGACGAGAGAGCTGAAATGAGAGGAAGATGGTGATAAGCAAATCTGATGAAGTGTTTCTGCTTCCCGTTCTGAGGAACTCATCTAATTTTATCTGTCCATCTTCTCCGTCAAGGCACAACACTTCGGCATGCTTGCCCGCCACTCTCTCTTAGAGAGAAAATCTGTTTTCAGCTCTCTATGGAAATTACTTTTGACAGTTACTCATAAGTGGGTGATTCACGCACACCGAATGAACAAAAGATGACACCGAAAAAAAAAACCCGATTTAGATCTAACCCTCATAATGGATATGTGTTATTAAGTTTTTAACATTGAGCTTTTTGAAGGCCAAGGGCACATGGTAGAAAAGCGCGGGCCGTTGACAAACACGACTCTGTCTGCAGCCTCATCTTGTTGAATGACACCTCTGTTTTGAAAAGATGGCTTATCAACACTAGGATTGGCACCACTGCACCTGGCCGGAAATCCATTCTCAGGAGCGTCTTATCTTCCCCGGCTACAATCCTCCAATCTAATCAGTGAAAAGTGAAGTGTAAAGAATGTAACCCTAGCAACCAGCTGTCAAGCTACCTGCAATGCTTTCCATGTTGAGCCAAACATTATCATACGGTCGCTATTTTTACCTTCTAGAAATGTTAGAATATGCCTCTTTTGCATATCGATTGGACAAGGGAGAGTGTGAAGCATTTCGAGAGTATGTGTGTTTGAGTGTGGCTATGTGTGCTGACCTTTAAGAGGAAACTACACAGCCAATAGCTCATGTCCCGCAAGGATAAACACCACACTTAAAGTCCACTGACAGAGAATACAAGAAAACTATACAAATGTTTTATAAAAGAAAAAAAATGTCTCTATGGTTCTACATGGGTCACTCAGTCCTGTTATTTTATTAAAGAATTCAAATAAAAATGTGCCTCTTGAATGATGTACATGTTTGAACATCCTTCTCAACCTCAATTTCAAAAACGTCTTGATGACGTAAGGATGAAATTGAAAATTCTTAAAAACAGGAAAGTTTGGTTGTTTGAAACGTCATTAATATCTAAACACTGTAAAATGTGATCAGTTGACTTAACTTAAAAATCTGAGGAAACCCGGTGCCTTAAAATTAAGGGCCCTTTCACTCCTACCTTGTTTGGTCCAGACTTTCTGACACTTCAGTTTGATCAGAATCAAAATTACAGGTGTGAAACCTACCCCGGACCACGGCCCGGACCAAACAGATGAAATTTGGTCTGACGAAAAGAGGTAGTCTCGGTCCGGATCAAACTGAACAAAGGTTTGGTTCACTTCTAGCGTGAAAGCATTTCTGTAAGGTTCGGACTTTCAGACCTTTTACAGGAAGTTCCGGTGGTTCCTGCATAGCCGAAAAAACAGAAGGTGGCAGGAAAAATTTGCCGTGGAGGCACATGGAGAGAGGAGGAGACGAGGTTTTTAATTGAAGTATGGTCTGATGACATAATAAGAAGTCAACTGGAAAAAACAATAAAATGTTCGCACGACGAGGACGTTCATTTGGCAAATTTAAACTAGCCTTGTGTATAGTTGGTGCTGCAGGGAATTATGCCATAAAAATAACAATATAGTTGCAACGATATGCGTCTGTTCATTCATGTTGTCAAAGTTACCCTCCGAATTGACAACATGCTGACGTCAGACGCACGTCCATTTACAAGCCAATCAATGTCAAGATGCAGCCCACATAGATGATGACGACAGGACGCAAGTATGTCACGTAAAGTTCTTTAGTGCGCTCGCATAATTGCAGTGTGAAACCAAACCAAAACTTTCTGAAAGTATCAAATGTATCAAAACGTGAACTTTGGTTCGGACCTTGGTGCGGACTGTGAAAACGCCCTAAGTAAATAAATTGCATGCATGAATGTGAACCTTTTTTAACCTAATTTTTCAATTACACAGTAAGTTTATTTACTTTTTTTTTTTAAGTTAAACCAACTGAACACTTTTTTTACAGTGAAAATCTTTTCACTCTAAATCAGTCAGATTGTAGTAGAGTGTTATTTTATGGTCATGTGACAAGAAAAACATAAAATTAGACTCTCCTGATTGTCAAGGTCATTATTACGCTTTTTTCTTTCAAAATATTTGTAAAAATAGTTTATAAAGTCATAAAGTAAAAAAAAAAATGCAGTTAATTTTTTTTTATACAAAGATTACATTTCTAATAACTTTTTTTTTGAAGATGCAACATATTTGTCATTTTTATCATCCTTATTTGTCATTGACCCATATGGAAATTTTTACACCTATGAGCTGATGTTATTGGCTCATTTGCTTCAGAGTGCAGTCCTGCTATTGACTGCTCAAGATATCATGCAATGTGAAATTATCATTACTTTCTGCAACCAGTAATTCAACCCCCCCCCCCCCCCCCCCCCCCCCCACTCCCCCTTCAGGACATGTGGCAGCTTCAACACGAATAAATCAACAACTCATTAAATTGCTCCACTTGTATCCAGCTTTAATTTTCACATACGATGCCAAATGAAACAAGAAAGGAGTAAGATTTCATATATGTTTTTATCTGTTTTTAAAAATAAACTGAACATGCTCACAGATCACTAGCACATTACTCTGATTTTAACTTGCAACCACACTCTGAGCAACCACAGAACGGGTTCAAAAGCTTCAAAAGCAAATAGAAGCTTAATATTGCAATACTAACACAATATCAACCATGGGTTTCAAAATAGATTATTTGTAAATAGCTAATAATAAGCTTTCTAGGCTCACAAAATGGAAATAATTTTTTAGGCAACGCCAAATGAAGCAAGGTGTGTTCACAACATGTCATAATTACTACTGATTAGAATTGTATGTAATTAATTGCTATTCTGTCTTGTAAAAAGCAGTCACGTGATTGCAGAACTCGTAATTAGAAGACTCTTAATTTTCTGAGAGATATAACTTGTACCCCGTGACCACAGCAGATTTAAAGGGTTAGTTCACCCCAGAATAAAAATTCTGTCATTAATTACTCACTCTCATGTTGTTCCAAACCCGTAAGAATTTCATTCATCTTAGGAACACAAATGAAAATCTTTTTGATGAAATCTGAGAGCTTTCTGTGACTGTCCCTCCATTGACTGCTACGCAACTACCACGTGTCAAAACGTTCATAAAGAGATCGTCAAACTAATCCATATGAATTGAGCGGTTTAGTCCAAATTTTCTGAAGACACTTGATTGCTTAATATGATGTACAGATTGAATTTAGGCTTTTACAATTTAATCATTAATCAGTGAACATAAACAGAAGCTCAATTGAACCAGCTTGACGCAGATTGGTTCTTGCAGAAGCTCAAACGTGCTACGTAACACGAGAATAAACCTTAATTGGTTCTAGAGCATCAAGCGAACATGCTTGAGCTTCCATTTATCATAACTGATGTGTGAGTTGATGAATGTTTATATGTGTATAAAGTTCCTAAATTCAATCTGTTCATCATATAAAGTGATTGTGTCTCTTCAGGAAATTTGGACTAAACCGCTCAATTCATGCGGATTAATTCTACGATCTCTTTATGAACTTTTTGAAGCCTCAAAGTGGTTGTTCGAAGATGAACGAAAGTCTTACGGGTTTGGAATGGAATTCACGAGGACGTGAAAAGCTCAAAATACAGAATCACGTGTTATCATCTTTATTCAGGGTAATTACGACATGGCATGAATGCAGCATCGGTTTGCAGATGAAATCCTCTCCTGGCACAGAAACAAGACCGCAGCAATCCACAATTGCGAAACATCATGGGAAAGAGACAAGCATTGTTTAAAAACTCGTAGGCTAAGCAATATATGTTTGTTCTTTCAAATGTCCCTTTACACTAATGATATAAAGAATTGCAAACCCAAAAACATAAGCAGAATGTATCAGAAATTAAAGTCTGCACGGCTCATATTCATTTCCAATGATTCTGAAAATGGGGCTTCAGCGAGGAGCTGCATTCTTCTCCAGAGCAACAACAAAACACTTCACTAAAATAGCAACATAGAGTTCACATTTCTACTAAAAATGACTTACAAAGTCATGACACAGTCAGAAAATGATGAATTATAACAGATTACCACACCAATGTTGAGTATTAAATGTCTCTGCATAAATATGAGGCAAAAATAGCGCTTGCTAAACAACAAAGTGCTTTGAGAATACTCTCCAGCTCCACGGCTCTCCTCCAGGAAGGATATGTTCTGTTTATGGTTTATGATGATTTATGGTTACAACTGTCTGCTTGCTTCAACAGAAAACACCGTCTCTGTTCTGTGTGAAAGCTGTTCCTTGCGCTCCACATAAAAAGATGAATAACTGAACCTGACAAATGGATGCGTGACTCTGCTCGTCTTCCACGAGGTTGTAAAAGTGGTCTAAAAAGCTCAGACGTACCGCTGGGCACACAGAATTGGATCTGTTTACTTGGGCAGGAACAAATGGCGAGGCATTACATCTCCACGTACTATGGAATCCATCCAGCGATGGCAAATGTCTTGTGTTGGCTGTGGGAAAACACAAATGTGTCATGATGCTTTGGGTGTTATTGTTGGACGAAAGCATTTTAAATGGATCTTATGCCCCATAGCATCCTGAATGTTTTTATGGGAAAGCATCTGTGCTTTAAAAGCAGGATGGAGTTTGTTTGTTTCTCATTTCGCTGTGCTTGAAGACACAAAGTGCAAAAAAGTTTTGTCTTGAGAGAAGACACATCCTGGAGCTAAGGCTGCGCAACTAATTAAATTCAAGTCCAAATTGCGATATGGCCTTGTGTGATTATTAAAATACTGCGATTTAATTAAATATGTAGTTTGTAGTGTCAAAGTGAAGGAGCCTAAATGTTTTGTGTGCAGTCTTTTTTCACTCGGTTCACTTTTGGGTCAACTGAAAGAATTTGGTTCTTTCAAAGAGAACTTCAGTGTGAACATCCTTAAAGTTGCAACAGAAGTAGTGACATTTCATTTCTTCCGTATTGTGACGTACATCCAGGTGAAACAGAATACAAGAAACAGATCGCAAAATGGAAAAATGTTGGTTGTTGATTAGACGAAGGCAGATCTGAATGCAATCTTGCAGTCGATTGGAAGAGAAGAGAAGTCTGTCATTTCATCTGAGGATCGAGTTGTCACTTTCACAAAAAAATAAACATACTGTACATGTAGGAATCGTTCACAATAAGATGCATTTCATACTGACATTAAAGAGTAATTATTTATATTTGCAGAGGAAATTTTTTTGGTGGCTTTTTTAGGCTATACTATGAAATCTGTTGTTTTGGACCCCATTGACATTGTATGGAGTATGGATTATAACTGAATAAAAAAAACTTTTTTGTGTGGTCCGCAGAAGGAACACAAAATATTTTTGTCAAAATAATCACAAGATGGTTTTTTTTTTGTGTTTTTTTTTTATCAAGTAACCCTAGCTGGAGCTATAGCATTAGGAGGCATGTGAAGCTGGTGCTGACAGCCAAATGGTTTCACTTGTAAATTATGAGGAAAGAGTGGCTACAGTCTTGCCACCTCCACAGGAGAGAGAGGATGACGCCTGTTAGTACATACAAACAAGATCCCAAATTCAAGATCTGGTTTTGAAATGAACAACCAGGCTCTAATTATCAACCCTGCCACCTCAATAAATACATATGTATGTATGCTTATATAAATATAGTGGAGTGATCTATACAATGCTGTGATTTAGCTCAGTGTCATTTTGTTCAGCTTCCCCCAGAGTGGACTGGACTTCAGTGCAGGCTAGCTGTGTCTGCTCTGTGTTGTTCATGTCAGCGATAATATCCTGAGTAGTATTAGCGCTTTCCTCCATTATTTTCCCATTATCATTAATCTTGCTCATGTCAACGTTCTCCACTGAAGGCATCTCCTTGACTACAGAGGTTTTCAATTCCTCTGTGTTGCAATTTTCAACTGCATTTTTGTTGATGCTTGGATCAATCTCATTTTTTACACCATCGCTAATTAGCTTGTCCATATTTTTCTTGTTCTCCATGCCTTCGTGTTGTTTCTGCTCAGGAGCGACTGAACCGATTTTTGTAGGTGTGTCTCTGGTGCCGTTGGTGTTGCTGCAAATTCGGGGGTCTCTTCCTAAGCTGTATCCGCTCTGGAGCATGGAGAGTGTCCGCTGGTGCACGTCTTCCCTACGGCAATGGTACAGCCCGCGGAAGGCCAATCGAAACTTCTGCGACATCAGGTTGTAAACGACAGGGTTGATCGCACTGTTGGCGTAAATGCAGGTCCTGCAGAAGAGCAGGAACCAGGCGTCCAGGTATGGCGTGCTCACAAAGGAGTTAATGAGAACCAGGGTCCTGTACGGCATCCACAGCAGGGCGAAGAGCACAACCACCACTGCCAGCATCTTAGTGACCTGAAGAGGCGAGAAATTATAAAAGTGGTTCTTTGAAGTTTCTGATCGCATATACAGCAATGTAATTAAGTTGAACGCTCAAACGTGAGTTTTTAAAGGGATAGTTCACCCAAAAATGAAAATTCGATCATCATTTACTCACCCTCAGGTTGTTCCAAACCTGTATGAATTTCATTCTTCCGCTGAACACAAAGATATTTTGAAGAATGTCGGTGACCAAACAGTTGATGGGGCCCATTGACTTCCATAGTGGTTTTTTTTTTCCATATGGAAGTCACTAGGGTCTATCAACTGTTTGGTTTCCCATATTCTTCAAAATATCTTCTTTCGAGTTCAGCAGAAGAAATAAATTCATACAGGTTTTGAACAACTTGAGGGTGAGTAAATGGTGACAGAATTCATAAGCTTTGAGTAATCAGAAGGTATTAAAGGGATAGCTCACCCAAAAATGTGAACTATACCTTTAATACCTTTTATTATTCAAAGCTTATAAATTCAGAAGACTCCCTTTCCAGTACTTCTAACAATAAAGTCAAGCATGTTCCTCGTGCCTCGTATTTTTTTACAAGCTGTTTTTCATGCCATTAACAGGAAGTTGTTAATAGTGTGAACAGATGTTTATGCGCCAATTTAACCATAGTCTTTTGAATAGTTTATTTTAATGATATGAATCTTGAATATGTTCGTGTAACAAGTTACAGTGTTCGTATAACAAGATAAAAATCCTGACTTTTTTTTTTTAACTGTGACAGACAAAATGCAGAAAGAGAGTAATTATAGCAATGTTTCAGCCATTTTTATTCTGTTCTATTCTTTTTCTTTCTATTCTTTTTACACTACAGTTCAGAAAATAAATGCTGTTCTTTTGAACTTTCTATTCATCATGGTTTCCACAACGGACATTAATCAGTAACTGTTTTCATGGCTGAAAATAAGCACCAAATTCTTAAGCACCAATCGAAAGGATCATTTCACATAATTATTAATTACTATTAAAATAAATGCTGAATTGGTAGCATTAGACTTTAAAATAAGATACTGTATCATATAACGTATATCAAAGGTACATATTGATATATGTTTTACTAAATGTTATCTTTTAGGACAGAAAAACAAGCTACAACCAATATTTAGTTAAGCTAGCTATAATGTAACTTATAAATTCATAAACATGTCATAACTTGTAAATTCATAAACATGCCTATACTGGAAAACAGTGGCCTAATCTATTAATAATTTTCAACTCTTCAAAACATGCGCCTAAAACTGTCATGTTCATAATTTCTACAACACATCATAGCTATAGCTAGATAATGTTACCATGGTAATGTTACACATTTAAATGAGCAGGATTAGCAACACTGTTCAGTAGATCAAAAGAAAACATATATTTGCTCTTTCAAAGCAGCAAAACACACATACATGATCAATGAAAATAATGAATAATAACAATAATATATTTTCATGTCTTCATATAGAATACTTCAAAATATTATTTTGAGAAAATATACAAACAGGTAGGTTTAGACAGAGTGCTTTGAATTACATTTTAAAATTAATTCATCCTTATCTTCTAGAGCTCAGAAAGAAACAATTATTTTATTGTTCATGGCATGAAAACAGAGGGATCGGTAGAGAGAATGAGCTAGAGAGAGAAACAACGAGACAGAGACACAATCAAACATCAGTCAAACATAATCTTTATGTCAGTGACGGTTAACAGGCAGACACTTTGAGAAGGATGGAAATATATCCACACCATGTTTTGACTGTCAAAGAAAACAAAGCAGTCGTCCCTAGTGTCTCCTTACTCAGTTCAAGCGACAAATAATCCAAAAATTCCTCCCATTAACATTCACAGGGAGTCCTTTGGGGTTGGAGCGTACTCATTGTCTCACGCTGGAGATAGACAACCGGTGACGGAGACCTTCAATAATGATGACAAAATTGTCTGCACAACAAAGCATCTAATTGAAGCTGTGTGAGGCTGGGAGGAGCTCCTTTAATTAACAAAGCGGGAGATAATGACTGCATGACTGGCAGTGACAATTTGAATATGTATTTGGAATATCTGGTTATTGTGATTGCTTATCAATGGAAAACAAGGTCTTAACACAGCACAAACAAAGCCGGCTGCTACTCATGATTAGGTTAAATAAAGGGGAGCCTCTACTGTAGTGATGACTTTATCAGATTCATAGGAGAGATAACTTCACTCAACCACAGCGGTGGCACGGGCATCTTGAATCGTATTGAACTTTATGAAATGTGCAGATGAAGTGATCAAAGGGATGGAGGTGCGGCGTAACCGAGGTATAAAAGCGAAAGAGAGGGAGACGCTCTTATAACCTCAAAGAGCATAATCTCTAGGAGTATTAAGCATACTTGAGTGAACATCACAAATCATATTATGCAAATGTTCCACTCGAGTGGGGCCCTCTTGAATCTTCAAGATTTTGATCTGAGGCGCATGTGAGCATCTCCACATCATTGCACTCACTCGCAGGGACATGTACACGGAAGGTCACCGAATGGTCTGAATTTTCACCTGTTTGACACTCCAACTCTGAAATATCATTAAAGTCTCAGGACTACAATAAGTATAAGAATGTATATCTGATTATTATAGTTAATTAAAACAAAAATGTAATATAAGCTAACTGAAGTAAAATTAAAAATATATATATATATATAAAAAAACTGTACATTTATTTTATTTCAGCTATAGTTGCCAATGCAGCAGTTTGCATTTTCATTTAATTTAACTTGATCTACTAAAATAACAAAAAAATAGAAATAAAACCACGGGCATATTTACAAAAGCAAATAACCAAAAATAAGAATCAATTATAAAAACTTGAAATAAAAAGATTTTTTTAACACTAATTCAAAACATCAATAAAAAAAAAACCAACTAATACTATCTCAGTGATGCTAAAATAACACTGAGGGTAGTTGACAAATAATATGGAGATATACTGTATAAGTATAGCATGCCACACTGTTAATGCACCTTCGGTAAGGACAGGTTCACTTAAGGCCATAGAATGGCCTGAATTTCATGGTAATATCCATTCTCCACTGTTACTGATAACACTCCAAATGAAGTCTAAACTATCACTAAAATGTCTCTGTATATCTTGTTGGGTTATTATAGTCAACTAAAACCATTAAAAAAAAAAAAAAAAAAACATTTTCATTACTTGCATGCATAGATCATATCTGTAATGTCTATGATCTATCACAGAGCCCATTATTCCAGTGTCACAACATAGCTGTGGCTGATGCAGTGATGGTAATGTAGACCCAAAACTGTACTAGATGGCCCCTAATGCCTCTCTTCTGATGAGATAGATCCTAATGACCTGCTTTATGATGATATTGGCCATTATGTACCCTTTCACATAAAAAAAAAAGGGCTCAGATGTTTGGTCTGCATCTATATGAGTTTGTTTGCACAAAAGTAGGTACATTATTGTGCTGTATACAGGTTTCAGACACACAAAAATACTACATCTAGAAAACATTTAGTATAAATTACATTTTAATGCTATCAGGAAAAAGTGTTGCCAATGGTTCCAACATTCACCCAAACAGTTTATCTTACGCTCAGTTCAAATGTACAATTGGACCTTATTCACAGCACAAAACTCTGCATCTTATTAAGCATTGTCAATTAAACAACAAGTCAATAAATAGACTGGTGTAAGTCTTGTAAAGAATTCACATCACAGTAATGGTTTCTGGTTCATTTAGAATTGGACATGCTGAAAACTGACTCATGGTTCAGTTGTGAACTTAATAACGGCTCCTAAAGATCTGGTTCAAACCTCTGATTCGTGAACAAATTCGAAGCAGTGAATTGTTTTGACTGAATCATCAAATTTTTGTTTGTGAATCGGACACAAAGGCTTGCACTGTGTTGTTTGTTGCGTGCCACTGCCATGCGCTCTGTGATGATATTTTAAGTTTAAGATGGCCACCGATGGCAACTAGTTTTTAAATGATTGTCTCTCTTTTATTATTATGCAAAATTAGGCACTTTGTTAGGCACTTAGGCACTTTGTCTAAATTTTGCCAATTAAATGTGTTAAACACTTTCAAACTGCACCAGGAAACTATAAACACTCTTCTTCCCACAAATTGACATTTAGTAGAGTGAAACATTCTTCTCAGAAAAAAAGAACTGACCTTTCAAAAAACAAAATATGAGATAATAATCATAAGGCATGGTACAGGAGAAGAGAACCGCCCCTTGTTTGCCTTCGACTGCAATCTCAGTGGATATTAAAATGCAGAATTTTCTAAAAACAAACTTATGCAGACACACACACACACACACCTACCTGTTTCCGGGAAGAAAGCGCACTCTTTGGCCGTCCCTGACGACCTGTTTTTCCAGCATCCGCCGGTTCTTTGCAGCTCCTCCTGAGAGTGGGGGCGGTTATGGTGCCCGAGTCTGGTGGGTGGGGCAGAGGATTCAGGTAAAGGATTCGGGCGATGAGACCGTAAAGAGCAATGGCCAGAAGCAGCGGGATAACGTAGAAGATGGCGAAGTCGATAAGGTAAATGGGCAGATAGAGGTCTCGAGAGACGCGGTAGCCACACTGAACACGACCGTCAGGGTTCACCTGGATGTCCACCAGGAAGAACCATAGCATACAGTAGACACAGGTGAAAACCCACACCCCGGCAATGATGCGTTTGGCTCGGGATACCGTACAGACCGTATGAGCCCTCATTGGGTGACATATGGCGATGTATCTGTGAAACAAAGAGATAATAGTAATGTGTATTATTTAATTAAAAATATTTCAACCAGGCCTATTCCTCTTTTAGGGGTCACACTTGTGATCCTCGCTGGTCAAAACAGACCGAAGAGTAACATATTTTGTTTTAGTAATACTTATTCTTTAATATTTTGTATTTTGAGGACAATATTCACCTCTATATAGTGCATTATTATTTCAATATAAAATACAAATATTAGAAAAATGTCATACTATTTTCAATTAACAGTGTTAAAGTTTAAAATAGCGCAAAGGTGTTTAAAATCCAAAGGTGGGTTTGTGCTATCTAATGGAAGAAATAAAGAAAATAATTTGTAATACCATAGTCTTGGCACTAGATGCTTCTAGACATCATTTTTTTAGGTTTTTATTTCACTTATTTTCAAAAGTATTTCATTCAGTTTTATGTTGCTTCCTTTAATTTCTTTCTTACCTCTCCACAGTGAAAGCTGTGATTGAACAGGAGGACACATTAATGCCAAGGTACTGAAAGTAGGTGATGCCCAGGCACCCAGCATGCCCGTACACCCAGGTGGCCATCAGGCTCTCTGAGATGTTCGGCAGACCCGCGGCCACCAGAACCATCAGGTCCGCCACTGCCAGGCTCACCAGATAGCAGTTGGTGGGTGTACGCATGTGACGTGTGGTAAGAACCACCAGCACGACCATGATGTTTCCTACTATGCCCACGCCACACACCAGCAGCACCAGGAACACAGATACAGTCTTATACTCCAGGGACTCGGACACTGCGTCCCCAGACCCCACCAGGGAGATGTTGGTGGGAGTGTCCATTCTGGAGCTCACATTTTCTGGCATGATTAGTCCTCTTGGTGTGAATATTTACATATAAGATGTGAAGGAACAGGCAGAAATCAAATTGGTGGAGGAGAAAGAAAGCAGAATAGATTCTGTTTTATATTCAAAACATTAAAGAAGGTATGAAAACTTTGTATATAAAAACTATCTATTCAGTTCCAGCTTTTATTGATGGTCTTTTCTCTTATTAAGTATCTTGTTTAATTTTCTTGGCTTCAACCACATAATGATGTTCCTCTGCTGACCGAAACCCATTATTTCTTCTGTGTTAATCTGTAACAGTATCCTTCCATTAAAAGCGTCACACCGAAATCCGGAGTCAGTTTTTTTCCCCACGTTAATGCAATCCTCCATCCAATTGATCACCCTGGAATAAAAGTCAGCAGGGAAAAGCATGTCTCAATCACTGTTAAAAGGATTTTATAGCCGTCCGTTAATTGCTAAATAACAGTCCATTTCATCTGGCACAAAAAGATAAGACTGAATGCAAAAGTAGACAGAGTTGGGAGCATTGCATATTAAAATAACATGATGCAGACTAACATAGACGTCCTATTTGTTCTCTTTACAAATATTCCCATAACACTTGCTCTAGTAAGGATTTTAGGAGACTTCCTCTGAACATTATTGAGACAGGATGAGAAGCTTTTAATTATTCAAATGAGACATTTTAAGTGGTGCACGGCGATAAGTAGGGGAAATCACAGAAAGACTTAAAGCCACACACACACACAGCTGCTGTGGCAAATGGCATGTTTAATAACCAAGGATCTTTAAATCAAATGCAACCTCTATATTGTTTTTATTCTGCGGATTGAATGATCTTACAAATGACATCAATAGGCATTTTTCAGTATATTGCACAAAAGACTGCAAATAATGTAAATCTCTGTTGTATGCTCATCATAATGCAAAAACACAATGTTTAGCAAAAAATATTCTTTGATAACATATTTGAACATTAATTCTAGTTTGAAAATGGTGTTGTGAAATCCATTAAAGGCACTAAATGGTGCCAAAATATGGTACGCAGAAGCTTTAAAAATCCAGACATCTGTTGCTCTTTTCAGCTGTCTCTTTGCCTTGCAAATAAGACTGCACTGCCTCTCGGGGTTCCCTAATAAATTGAGGTGGACACGATGTGAAAAGTAATTTAACTCAATCCCGACTTCCCAACCCTGCAAAACCCTGCTCGGACTTCGTATCTTACTCTATTTCATATTCCATTATTGCTCCGGCAATGCAAATATGGACAAGAGCACTGCGGTTTCCCGCTGTCTTTGCATGAATTAAGAAAATTACATGATTTTCATATGAGGGACATGTTTGAAATTGAAGAAAAAAATCTTAATAATATAAAATTAAATGTTAATAATAATTATATGTAAATAAAAAAGTGGCTACATCTGGTTTTCAGTAAGCACTATAATATCGAAAAGTCACATATATAAAGGAGAGCTCTTCCTTTTCTTTCTCTATGCTTGATTCAGAGATTTTCATTAATGGTCAGAGTCAGGCGTGCTGCTGAAATGGGCTGTCATTCACATTTGTTTAGCTCTCCTAATTGACTGTATCACAACCAGAATCATAAATCAGTAGAATGTGCTCTAAGGCAAACAGCACAGCTGTGTCTCACAACCTTATAACTAGGCAGCATTTTGGGGCGCCACTGACTAGTTTCAAAAACTCTATGCCTAAAACGCTCTCTAGGTAGGGAACTCACTAGGTTTAGGAAGGGTGAACGTGATTTCACCAAGTAGCTACAACATGTTCCTGAATCAACATCTATGTTGATCCTGGAACAACATTCCAATTATTAACCAATCAGTTTTGAGGGACAAGCAGTTAAAGTGTAGGCTTACAACCAGGGTTGGGTAGTTTTTCACCTATCATTTCCCTCTGATTTTAGGGATAACTTATGGGTAGAGTTAGGTTAGAGTAGGGATATGGTTAGGTCAAAATTTTTAGACAGGAATGTTGTTCCAGGATCAATAACATATGATGATCAAGGAACATGTCCTACTTGGCAAAAGGTTGACAGCCTCGTGTTGGTTTAAGAATCACCGTCTCTCTTATATTTGTGCCTGAACAGGAAAGCAGATGTTTCATTAATCCTCTGAAAATAATCATAGTTCTCGACTGACCGCGTGAAACCGAATAGCCTAACTCAACACAATCTTTTAAGCAACGCTAATTTTGCAAAACACTTTGGCGGCTTGAATATTAGCCTAGATGTGAACTTGATTGCGTGAACCTGTACATCTATTTTCCTAAAAAAATGTATGCTTTGCTTGTTTATATCGAAATAAATAAAAGGTTCACTACATATAGAATCTAATAAGGCTAATACAATTAGTAATATAGCACCGCGGTCTTCTGTCTGAACCGCTTTATAGCCTATAGGATAGGCTATAAAACATAGACTTGAACGAAACAAGAATTTCAGAATTGTAAAACATATAGCTCATGATCCATTTGTCTTAGAAAGGCTCACAATATTTAGCTAAAAGTGCATAATATAAATATATAAATATGATATAAATAAATGTGTCTTCAAAAATACTTTTAGCAACGGAGTTATGCAAAAAGAAAATCACTTAAAATGTACGTATTAGGCTATGGAAACTGTCATCGATAACTTCTCAAGATAGGATTAAGCGTCTCTTACCAGACATCATTCTTGTAGTGTGAATCAAAACAGCTCTCATGCAGTGTCGCCTGTAAACCCCTGATGAAAAAACAAAATGCACTGATATGAACTATTTGAAATGACGAGCAAATAATCTGATCTTGTACAGACGCGCTAGTAAATGCACTATTTTAACTGTAAGTCTTCTCAACTGTAAATCCCTTCATTACAACAGCGTCCCCTAGTGGAAGGAATAATAATTCGTGCGTGTATCGTGAGTGATTTGAGACGCACTGTAGGCTTAAAGATGCACACAAATTTGTACCCCAAAGAAATGAAAAGTACATTTGAAAAATATTGAAATGTTGTACACTCGCATGATAACTTTGTGTGACTTTTTTCTACTTCTTTGTGATCCACATTTTGAGACTCTTAAACATTTTTTTTGGTAGGGTGTATCCAGGTTGATTGGGACACTTTTTCCATGTCATCTCAATGGCAAAAGAAGTGTCCATATCACCCTGGATTCACCCATTGTTTTGACACTGAGACACGTTGTTATATGATAATATGATGACGAGATTATGTCAGTTCATTCTGGATTTTCCACAAAGAAAGCATTAATTGTAGCTACAAGTATCAAGCAAATGGCCTAGGCTGCCTATTATTTGTGAGTATTATTAATCTGTTCTTCCCCATCCACTTGTTAAGTTGTGTTGTAAGGAATACCATATCCAGGTCCAATATAAGTGAGAATACTATCTCAACAGCCATTTATGAGCCTATTTATTCATATTTAAGGTAGGCCTATGCTTAAAGGTGATCTCATGGTGTACACTGCTCATGGCATCCCAGACACCAATATTTTATAGATGAATCACTGTCTGGCCATCTGTGATTTTGGTATGGCTATAAATGTTAGGATCATGATTTTTCGGTAGTTTTACAGCACACCATGAGTGTATATTATTTCCAGTTGTTGTTTGCTTTTTGCATCGAGCGTTTGGACCCAGTGACGTCAGACTTAAGGCAGTCTTTTTTTATAAATTTTTTGCTATGGATATGTTAGCCTTGGTGATATCTTTAAGCTATAGTGTGCACCAAAACAATGACAAACTTCGCATTTAGAAGATATAAACATTAAAAACGTACGATCTCTCACTTCTGCTAATTTGGATTATTATTCATTTTGATGACATCACTCTCCACTTCAGCTTTTTTTTCTTTTTTTTTCTGTCCAATCAAATGCTCTCCAGAATTTTAAAGCATCCCGCCCCTTCATTATAAATAGACGCTGAAGCTCCGGCTAAAATCGGTCACTTGTTTAAACATTTACTGTTTTCTTCATGGTGAATGGCACATAATACACTATAGGGGATAGGGAACGATTCAGACACTAATTAAATATGCTTTCTGATTTCACGTTAGTGAGCACACAGTCTGCTCCGGTCCAGAGACACGATAGCACAGAGCAGATCATGCGCGAATCGGCGCAGACCAGAAAACGTATCGGACCCATTTTAATTCTTTACAGAATGCCTTAGTTTAAAGTGATATGGAGGAGATTAGGAGGAGAAACTGTAGGAGGAAACTGCATCTTTACCGAGCTCAACGGCTCTATTTGAGTTGTTGTGATATTTAAACACAACGCTATTGGCTATTTAAAAAAAGGGGAGGAGTTATTTGATCTCCCATCCTGTCCACCCTGTGGAAATTACGTCAAGACACTTCAGTGGGACTTTAACGAGCTGATTCTCGAACAAGAAAAAAAATTATAGGCAGGACTTGATTTTGTCTATAGGAATTGATTGGATCACAGAATTGTTGTGGTTTTCTGCTGTGATCTGAGTGAGATAAACACGCCATCAGAGAAGAGATGCTGCTGCAAGTGGGAAGGGCAAGTTTTTTTGTTTTTTTTTACAACAAAATGGATAAATCATTTATAGCTAATAAATACTGCAATATTTATTAAAATAGTCTATTTTGCTTTCATGGTGACTTTAAATATGAATTGTTTGTGAAAAACATTATGTGCACGGATCAATCATTTACAATAAATACTGCAATATTTCATAAAAAATAAGAATTGTCCATTTTGATTTCATGGTGACTTTAAACCTCCCTTTTCTCTTTTGATATAATTTATTTTTGATGACTTTATGTAATATTTGTTCCTGTATGATATTACGGCATATTTATGTATTGTGTACTTAATATATTTCTTTTTCAATGTTTCCTGTCAATAATTAATAATAATGCCTTCCTTTCTGTTACTTGTGAGTTGTATTCTAGTCAAAAAATCATCTTGTCGAGCTTTGATGACGTCTGGGTAATGGCCGCTCTCACTGTGTCGTGAAGGGTTTATGCATTTCTCCGGTAGAGAAAAATAAGAACCCCAGACAGATCGTTCATTGTTTGAGCACAGTCACCCCAAGGAAAGAGACCGGGTGACTCCCTACACCGAGACCCTGTCTCTCGAGACTCTGTGGTTTGAAAGGTGACCGAATGTGTTTTAATACGCGATGCCCGTGTGTTGTGCAGGAGGGAACGCTTTATTGTTGCATGAGATTTTAGCCAGTGTGCATCGAAGAAAAATTGTGCAACGCCGTAACTCGCGAATTTAGATCTAGAAAGTTACGTATGTGTTATTTAAGCACGAGTCTAGGCGTTTAAGCGACGCGGTCGTTCGGGAAATGTCGGAAATGGTGTCGTTTTCTAGTGTGCGGGCAGGATTCGGGCCTGTTAGCCGCATCGCCATCAACGAGCTCTCCCGTTAAAGATAAAGCGACTAGTAAGACATGTGTCGGTCTCCCTCTCATGAATCCATTGCCTTAAATCTGAGAAGGTAAACAAGTTCCAGATGATTCAATGATTGGACTTTGTGTGGAATGGAATGTTGATTTTTGTTTTTTAAGTTTGAATGCGTTTAAGCTATTTTACGTTAGCAGGCTAATAAAGAGGTGTTATTATGGAAGAACTAGTAAGGTAATTTATTCGTTTAATAATAGATACATTTTATTCAGGACTACCTTTGCATAAAATGTTCATGGTATCTATATTTTTACCTAAATAACACCGATATTAACTTAACTTTGTGTTAGCTTGCCACTACTGTCTTTCAAAAATATATGTAGGCAGTTTAGTATATAAGTTATCTTCCACAGTAAAGCTTATTCTTTAGTAATTTTACAATGATAGCTCAGTTTTAAAAATATTTTTTTAAGTTTCTGTATGTTGATTATATGAATATTTATAATTGTTTTATATTTAGTATCAAGTCAACCGGCAGATAGACGAAGCATTTACACAGACGTTATTTTTGCCTGTTTATTTGTTAGTAAGATTTTAGGAGCTAACTGGTTGTAAAATAATTTTAATGCCTTTTTTTGGAGACATTTAATTTAAATATTATGTTTTTATGAAATTTATTATTGAATATAATGAAGTAATATTCATTCAAAAAAACATGCCAAATATCTATTTACTAAAGTTATTTTAAAAGTGTTTTCAGTAGTGTCAGTAAGCAAAGCCTCTTGTTGTGTTCTTGTCTAAACTTTTGCTGTGGCATTGTATTATGTATATACCCACAAATATCATATAATAACATATTATTACAGCGAGTGTTGAAATTCTGCTGTAGAGGGTTTCTGAGGGTTGAAGGTAAATCGTCTGTTTTGAATGTCGAATAAGTCTATTTTTGTTGAATTTAACTGTTTGGCTTTCCTTGAATGTCTGCTTCAGAGTTCTTGCTGATGGATACGCCTGAGAGCCCCACCCAGTCCCCACAATCTCCCGAGGAGGAAGAGAAGGGTCTCTCTGACAACGAGCTGCTGGAGTCGCCTGAGTCCCCAGCAGAAGTAGACAAGGGACTGTCAGACAGTGAGCTCTTGAATGATGATGAAAATGAAGTACAGGGTGGAGGAGGAGACTCAGATTTTGAGGATGGAGACAGAGTAGCTACTGGTGGAGAAGATCCAGAGGATATTTCAGACCTGGAAGACTACAAGATAGACCGGGAGGAGAGAGAAGATGTCCACCAACAAAACCTTGGTTTGATGGTCCGAGGAAGCGGGCGGAATGCTAGCCTGGAGGAGGAAGAGGAAGAAATCCTTGAGACGCCGAGATCACCGGATCCTGACTCACCGGGCCCAGACCACGAGCTACCTTTCACCCCGGCCGAGGAGGAACGAGATGAGGAGGATGAGCCAAACACCAAGCCTGGCCGTTCAGAGCTCGAGGAAGAGGATGATGAGGAAGAAGAGAGGAGGCGGCGGAGGAGGGCGGCGATGGTAGTGAGTGATTTGAAGGACGAATCTTCTGTGTCCAGAGATCTGGATGAACATGAGCTGGATTATGACGAGGAGGTTCCAGAAGAGATTAGTGCTGCTGCTCCTGAGGAGGACGATGCAGAGAAGGGTCCCGCTGGGGAGGATGGAGAAGACGAGGAAGAGGAGGACGAAGAGGAGGAGAAGAGACGGAAGAAAAAGGAAAGAAAACCAATTCTGCCTCCAGATAAAGACACACCGCTGAGAAACTCAAGGGAAGACTCACGGGAAAGAGGGAGGAGAGATTCTTTCCGTGATAAAAAAAAAGAGGAAGATGATGGAGAGATTGATGAGGGAGAGATAGATGTGAGTATTTTGAAATCACTAAATAAATTGTGATTATCATATGATTATAGGAGCTGTTCAATCTCAGTCCACTACTGCTGAACCATGTGAAATTTTTTTGATGGTTTCATGATTAAATATTTCTATCCTTTCTTTGTAGCCCGAGTTTTTAGTTTTTATGCCACATTTGTGGAAGTTAGCTTTGCTTAATGCATAGCATTTTTTTTGTGGATTGTTTGGCCAGGCCATAACAGTAGAGGGAGCCATTTATTTTTTTTATTTTTTATTTATTTTTTTTAAATCAAAATAAATGACACTGCTGCTAAAGCAGAAAATACTTAATCTCTCAATGTTAATTGATTACCTATTAGACTAATTATATAATATGTAAATACAATAAATATATATATATATATATATATATATATACTACCAATCAAAAGTTTGTGGGCAGTCAGATTATTTTATTATTGTTCTTGAAAAAAGTCATCATGGCTCTATTCATTCATTATCCATTTAAAACCTCAATATTGAGAAGTATTAAAAATTACTGTTTTCTGTTTTAATATATTTTAAAATGTTATTTATTCCTGAAATGGCAAAGGAACAGCACCATTCTCCAGTCTTCAGTGTCACATGATCCTAATATGATCAGTCTAATATGTTGATTTGGCATTCAAGAAATATTTCTTGTTGTGAACAGTTGTGCTGCTTAACATTTTTGTGGAAACTGTGATGCCTTATTTAGATTTTTTTGATGAAAATATTGTAGAATAGGATTTACCGGTAGTGAAATAGAAATCTTTTGTAACACTGTGAACAATTCTTTACTGTAATTTCTGATCAATTTTATGCATCCTTGCTGAGTATTAATTTCTTATTAAAATATCTTACTGACCCCAAACTTTTGAATGGTAGAGTAAATTACGTGCTCTTAATTTGGATTTAAAACAATTAGCATCAATAACCAACCAGTCATTATTAATTGCTGTAATACATTTTTTTTTCCTGTTCATTTCAGGATGACGACCTTGAAGAGGGGGAGGTTAAGGACCCCATGGACAGAAAGATCCGACCCCGACCAATCTGCAGGTTTTTCATGAAAGGTAGTTCTTCACTCGTCTGAATTCTCTCAATGGTTATCCATCTTCGAATACAGCATTTCTAAATGTAATGATTCAGCTGATATCTGAACTAACTTTGATGTGCGTACTTTGTAGTCTGAGTAAAAAAAAAAAAAAAAAATTAAATAGGTAATAATAGAAAGCCTGTTATCAAGGAAAGTTTTTCAAGTTTGATATGCGTGTCATTTGCGTTTAGTTTGTTGTTATGCGTATGCCCAAATTACAACAGTAGGGGGAGCAATTGAATACAGTATCTTTCCCGTGAGCAAATGTCAGAGCAAATCCTGCAAACCAGCAGATGGTTTTGATGTTAACGTGATACTTTTTAAATAATTAAATTAATTTATGAAACCACTCACTCACTCACTCACTTGGTCCATATTGACATGATACCATCATGCAGTTGCTGCAGATTTGTCTGCTTCACATCCATGATGTGAATTTCCCGTTCCACCACATCGCAAAGTTGCTCTTTTGGAGAAGCTAACTTTAACTTAAAGGGATACTTCAGGATTTAGCATTAAGCTTTGTATCAGTAGAAAACCTGTAGTATTTTCGAATTACCATGCTTTCCACCCTCATAGAGATTTATGTATTTTTTTGTCTGGAAAAAAATCTTCCAATGATGCAAAAATCTTCATTTTGTGTCATCGGAGGATTTTTTGTCCAGAGGCTAAAGACTACAGCCAGTAGTAGGGGCTGTCCCGCATGTTCTCAACCCACCCATAGATTGTGGGATCTCACTCACAGAATGTACACAGTGTCAGCAATCTTTTATTTGGAAGCTAAGCTAATATGCTGCTCTTCTTCTGGGGAGAAAGTTGAGTAGTAGGAGAAAGTGGGAGTTGTTGTCTTTCATCCCCATAAGCCAAAAATAAATTTTATGGCATTTCTCAGTCTAGAAGGCTCCAAATTCAAAAATAATTTCACATTTCTACTACATTTATTTACTTATAAACATTTATTAGAGGATCAACCCCATGAGATGAAACATCTCGTTTTCATGGGGGTCCTCAGGATCATATTTCCAACGACATAGAATAGCAAAACAACAGAGTAGATACAATATACAAAATAAAAAATAACTTAACACACTCATTCACACACACCCATGCCCGCTAAGTAAGAACCAAGTAAGTCACAGTGGTTCCCAAACTGTGGTATGTATACCGCTAAACACTTTTTTTTTTTTTTTATACCACTTTTAAATAAAATCTTTTTTAATATAAGACTCAGCATTAAGGTTCTTTGGAAGTCAAACAAGAGGGGTATTTAGTGTAAGATGAATGAGAACAACTAGTATAACGTAAAGCATAAAACACAATAATCCCAAAGTTAACATCACTAGATATGTACATAAATATACATAAACACATTCATAATATAGACCCACATACATAATGTGACATATATCAATGGTAAATCTGAAAAGCTAGAAACATAAACAAGCACAAAAAAATTACCCATTTTAAATACATTCATCTTTCCAGAGGTCAAGTATCCCTTTAAACATAAATCCGTTTTTATTTAATATTACTTTATTAAATTGCATTTTCTTTGTGCTGCTGTTTGTAATTTTATTATTTGTTATTTTATTACTGAAATTTTACTTTTGTTTTGTTATGAGAATAAGACTTTGCATTAAAGAAAAGTAGATTTTTGTTTGTATAAGCTGTCAATTATAGTTCTTAAAAAGAAAATCGAAATCAGCAAAAATCGACTACATTTGTAATCTACTACAACTACATTTTAATATTTTAAATTATACTTTCTAAAAAGCCTACTGCTTAAATACATACTGTACAGACCCACAGCATTTGATCACTGGATTTACAGAAATCATTTCACTTTTAAGTGTTTCTCAACATTGCAACATTACCTACGTCATCAGCTCCTGACAAACACATTATCATTTCATCACTGAATCATTTACGTGAATCATTTAACCATGTATTACTGTCTTTGGAAGCCTTTTGTCGTTTAAACACAATGTACAAATGTACATGAAATGCAGGGATGTCCCAGCTTTTTTATCAGCTGAACATCTTTGACCTAATATATAAACAATGTACTAATATGTAAAAAGTAGCTCCTGATATTTTAAGTTAGTAAGTTAGGTCAATTATAAAATTGAGTCAATAATAATAAATAATAGAATAAAGTTCATGGTTCACTAATGTAGGTTAATAGTTACATGACATATAGTTACAAAATAGTTTTGTATTGTTTTTAGCAGGTGTTTTTGTTTTATTAGTTTTCATTTTAAAGTTATTTGAAGCTATTTTATAAAATATTTTATTTAATATTTAATATTTTTATTATACTCATTATACTTTCATTCATAATTATACATTATCTGTAATATTTAATGCACCTCATGTTGTTGATAACAAAGAAAGGAATGTATTTTTCTATCTCTATTCATTTTTGTTCCGCAAAAGAAAGTAAGTCATACAGGTTTGAAATTACATGAGGTTAAGTAAATGTAAATAAACACAATTGTAATTTCGGGTGGGGAAAATCCCCATAATATGAAATTTTTTTTTTTTTAATGAAATTCTACTCTAAATAAGAAACTAACACTACCAGTAGATGGTGGTAAATGTCTAAATGA
The DNA here is from genome assembly GCA_031834385.1 of Semotilus atromaculatus. Taxonomy (NCBI): domain Eukaryota; kingdom Metazoa; phylum Chordata; class Actinopteri; order Cypriniformes; family Leuciscidae; genus Semotilus; species Semotilus atromaculatus. The sequence continues at coordinate 5,720,670 of JAULUF010000001.1, forward strand.
ATAAGTCATTGAGTCATTCATTCATTAATTTATTCAATTAGTTGAAATGAATTTATGAATGGACCATTGAATCATTGGTTCACCGATTAACTCAAACCGCGGATTCATTTAGTAACGAAACACTGCTGTGTATTGCTATGAGATGCACAACAGATTGATCTGCTCTGGTTTTAAAGGTAATATTTTTGGTGGCACAACTGAGCAAAATATTTGTCTAAAATATTACACTATTAACTTCTTATTAATTTAAACTTTGTATAAAGTCAATATCACATTTGCACATATGCTATTCAGGATAAAATAAGCACTGTGTGATATTGCACTCTTTACGCACATGAGATTGCTTAACTGTATCATATGATATAAATATGAGACGACAACTCGCATCAGGCATTTTTCCCCTGATATCTTGAGTTTTAGGGGCATAATATTATCTTGTAAATTTTAAATATTTGTTAAATACCATTCCACTTGATGCCTTTTTGTACCTTCATGGTCTGCTCAATATATTTAAATATCATAATGGCTTCTCTCTGGTCTCTGACAGGTAACTGCACATGGGGCATGATCTGTAGGTTCATCCATCCAGGAGTCAATGATAAAGGCAACTACTCCCTCATCTCCAAGCCAGACCCCTTCTCTCCTAACGGAGCCCCTCCTGGAGGAGGCGGACCTCACCCCCTCATGCCTGCAAGCCCCTGGGTATGCATCCTTTTTAATTCAGTTTCTACTATTTTGTTTCTTCTTGAATTCAAATTGTTTAATTTTCAACTCAACAATTGAATCTTCATTTCTTTCAGGGAACCCCTGCCGCAGAAGAGTTGCCTCCCCCTCCGCCGCCTTTAGATCCTCCTGTGGAGAGCGCCTGGGAAAGAGGCCTTAGACATGCCAAAGAGGTATGGTTTTCACCATCTTACTTTTTTTTTTGGTCCTTTTTGTCAACAAATTAAAAAGGCAAGTAATATTATACCGGTACTATTATACCTCCATTCAAATCTTTAGTTTGTTCTGCAATGGTTTTGTGATCACAATAAGTGTCAACTTTGTAACTGAGATAACATAATGAAAGTATTATACTTACAGGGCTTGAGTATCAAAATACATTATATTAAGGATGGAAGACATTGTTAGATTCCAACTCAAAAATCTCTGCTTTCCATTTAGGTGTTGAAGAAAGCCACCATCCGTAAAGAGCAGGAACCAGATTTCGAGGAAAAACGTTTTACCGTAACCATAGGTGAAGATGATCGAGACTTTGACAAAGAAAATGACTTCTTCAGGGAACGTGGCTATCGTATAACCAGAGAGATCAGAGATGCTGGGTAAGAAACCATAACTTATCAGTAGCTTATTAGAGTGTGATCTCTTCCACTTATCTTTGGTCTCTGATCAGTTTCTGCTGCTGCTTTAAAGGCATGAAAATTCTGTCATCATTTACTCACCCTCATGTCGTTCCAAACCCGTAAGACTTTCATTCATCTTCGAAACACAAATTAAGATATTTTTTATGAAATTCTGTACTCACAACTACAACTTTTGAAGCTTCAAAAAAGTTCATAGCGATTGTAAAACTAATCCATATGAATTGAGCGGTTTGGTTAAAATTTTCTAAGAGACACAATCACTTTTTTATAACAAACAGATTTAATTTCGGCTTTTATTCACATAAAAACATTTATCAACGCACACGTCAGATACGGTAAACGGAAGCTCAAGCATGTGAGAACCATTGAGGTTCATTCTCGTGTTACGCAGCATGTTTGAGCTTCAGCAAGAACCAATAAGGTTTGTTTCTTACACATCCAGCAAGCGTGGTTGAGCTTCTGTTTATGTTCGTGATCAATGTTTTAATGCATAAATTAAATCTGTTCATCATATAAAGTGATCAAATATCGTCAGTAAATGTATTAAAACCACTCTGTTCATATGGATTAGTTTTTCAATCTCTTTAAGCGACAAAGTGGTAACTTTGAGAGAATTTTGTCCCCTCATTGACCGTCCACAGATTTCATTTAAAATATCTGCATTTGTGATTCGAAGTTGAACGAAAGTCTTACGGGTTTGGAATGACATGATGAGGGTGAGTGAGTTTTTTATTTGTATTTTTTATTTTGGGGTAATAAACTAATCCTTTCATTTCAAATGTGGGTAGTTTGTTAAATAGTAATGGGTAATTGTCATCTATCTAAAACTATTGTTTTGCTCATTCATTTGCTCAAATGGAAAAAAGCCTAAATTATGGCCTGTCACTGCACCTAAAATATACAATGACCCTTAAATATTCATGTAAATTTGATACATAAATTTGTATTACACTTATTGATACACTTAATTATTGTTGATTAAAAAAACTTTTTTTCTCTCTCTGCATTGCAGTGATATTGAGTTCAGAGATCCAGGTTATGGGTGAGTACTATAAAGTACCTATAGAGTACCTTCAATAAAATTTGTATATATATTACCTTGTACCCCCTCACTTTGGGATGGGCAATATACCGGTAAACACAACTAACCGGTAGAAATTTGGACCATCGTCTCTATCGCAGTTACACTCAAGTGACATTGCTGTGGTACGCCGTCACGAAAGCTTATTGTTTGCATGCGTTTTTAAGCATTGCAGTTTAAATAAAGGTGATTTCAAACTGTTGAAGCGCAATGAGCAGCGAAAGACAACTCATTTCAGTACGCTGTCTGAGACATGCGCGCACATTACATAGTACTGAGATGTATATCTCGTTATCGTGTAATAAAATTGCTCATATCATGACTTAAGATTTTGGTAATATTGCCCACCCCTACCCTCACTATTCATTTAAACCCCAGTTTATCACTCTTCCTAACTGTATTTTTAACAACCTTTTCTGTGGTAGTGATCCATATGGTGACCCATACTACGATTATGAGATGGAAGCTTTTTGGCGAGGAGGCCAATATGAGAATTTCCGAGTGCAGTACACAGAGACCCCACTGCCGTACTACCCTGTGAGTGATGTAGTGTTCATCTGTTTTACTTGTTTTTTGTTATTTCTTCCAAAGGGCTTTTAGCATAAAACTAAAATGCGAAGTTACTTATCTTTTAAATATTCACAGTGTGCATGTGTTTGATGTGTTTGCCAAATTATGCCAAAATTGTGTATAATACAAAAATAGTTCACCATTCAGTGCTGCATTTGAGCAGAATCAAGTATCCCTGAGAGCTGTGTACCTGTATTTGTACTACTGAACAACTGAGATTTTTTTTTCTTTTCTCTTGTGCATCAGGACCGAGAGCGGGAGCGTGATCCACGTGAGCGCCACCGGGAGAGGGAACGGGAGAACGAGAGAGACCACCGTGAGAGGGAGCGTAGGCAGAGAGAGCGGGAAAGGGAGAGAGAGCGGGAACGGGAGAAAGAGAGCCGGCGAAGGAAGGAGGAATGGGAAAGAGATCGTCTGAAACGGGACGAAAAGGAGGGAAGGCCAAGAGAGCGGCCTCCCAGAGAGCCACGGGAGAAAAAGGATGAGAAGGAGAAGCCACTCAAACCACGTTCACCCACAAACATGCCACCCAGGTCAGTTTCAAGCTTCCTACAGTCTTAGAACAAATTCCAACGTCTGATGCATATTGCGCTCTAAAATCACAAAACTGACGGAATCTGCCCGTTCCAGTCGGATTGCCTGGCTGCTATGCATCTTTTTGGGATATAGGTTTTTAGTCGTATTTTGAAGTCTGCTGCAATGAGTTGCACCTGAATTACTAGTAATACCTGTATTTTGTACAATTGTGGAATGTTTAAAGTCCCTGTAAAGGCAATTAAAAAAAAAAATTCTAAACACATTATAAATGTTAGAAATGTATTGCTAAAACATATTACAAAGACTGTGACCTGTGAAGTACTGAATTGTGGAGTTAGACCGTTAAACAGTTTTTCACCATTGCAATTTTCCGGATTTTCTGGGTGGGGCTAAAAGGGGGCTCGATGACGCACTGGAGCCCCTGAGCTCCTGGACACGCCCCTACTTGATGACGCACTGGAGCCACACTAGAGCAAATTCACATCAGTTTGCCGATCAATCGCGTCAGTCTATTAGATACTCGCCTACAGTTTGCTAGCTAGCTATGCCTTCATCACGGAAATGCGTACTACCTGGATGCCATCACGTACAAAACAGATCGGTGTCCTTATTTACATTTCCGAAAAACGATCACATCAAGAAGAGGTGTATTAATTTTGTGAAGAGCCACCTTGATGGAGAGATGAGGATCACCGACAAAACCCGCATCTGTAGTGATCATTTTACACGGGATAGTTTTATAAATGTTCGTCGGAGACAACTGGGATTCACTGATAATCCGCTGTTACTGGTGAATGTGGCCGAACGGGCCGAACCGACTATCTCCCCCCTTTATCCTCCCGTCGCGCCGACAACTGGTGCCATCATCGGCAGTGCGTGCCCACCAATGAGTGTAAGTTGCCTTGTGTGCTTATGTTATAATTATAATTGGTAGTCGGAGTCCACACAGTAACACTACTAAAGCATCCATTTCGGCTGTAGCGGTGACAGAGTTGAGTGTGGCGAAGGCAGCTTTCCCGCGAGTGGGCGTGGTTTCAGCGCAGCCAGCGGACACGCCCCCAGCGTTTGAGAGCAGAGACTACTGCTAATTTTTTCAAGATTGTAAAAGCTTATTTTATGTACTTGCCGGCTTTTTTTATCATTCAAATTTGGCTGGGTGACTAATAACACATTTGTCTGTGGTGTGACAAACTCAGAACACATACTTCATTTTGACTTTACAGGGACTTTAAGATCATTTGATACTACTTTTTGGATGGATGGAAATTCTGACCACACTTCTTACTTACACTCATTTCTTTGGTGTTTTCTATACAATCATTCACAGAGACTGCTGCATTTTAAACTCAGTGAGCGTCCCCTTTTTGTATGCTTGTCTGTTGTTTTGGTAGGATCAAATTCAGGTTTAATTGTGACAAACTGTGGTTATACTTGTTTTGCATGCTGGTCATATTGTCTCCTTTTCTGGCTTAGCGAGAAGTTTCTTTTCAAATAAGTTACTATGTGTGCACCAGACTCCATGTTGATAGGGTTGTCAAAACTGGTACTGGTACTTCAGTACCGAGTTGATACTTAGGGGGCTTTCACACTGGGCACATTTGCTGCGGTCCGAGTTCCTGGACCGAGCGCGATTTGTTCCTGGTGTCCCCCACAGCGTTTGTCTGATTTCACACTCAACTTGATTCTACCGAACCCTGGTGCACTTGCGTTTATCTTACGTTATCACAATTATTCTGCACGTCGCATGATAAAAAGCAGAACATGGTCAATATATTGTTTTTTCATTAATTTGGTGCTATTCATAGTTTTCACTCCACTTAATTTTAAACACAAAATAACAATTCAATGCATTTCTAACCTGTAATTAAAACCATCTACGATTAATTTGCCAATTAAACAGCAACAATGTTAATATATTCCATGTTCTTTTTTAATTGACCACCAGGAACTCTCTCCCTCTGACAATAGTAGCTCTTGCCGATAAAGGAAATAATCGTGTAAAATATCAACTGTCTTTATAAACCGCTATGTAGAAAGACTGTTAGAATTAAAGAGCTGATGAAGCAGCTTAGGTGGAGGGTGAACCACGCCAGGCTAAGGAGATGCTTAATCCTTATTGGTCCAACTACCCATGCTTAAAGTGCCTTAATGTATTGAACAGATGATCAAATTCAGTTCACACCTTTTTGATGATGCATAATATTCAGGCGAATATGTTAAAATGCTATTAACATTTTCAGCTTGTTAATGAATGAATTAATATAGCCTTATTGTAGAGTGTTACCAAACAATAAAGAATCAGAACATTTTCAATCAGTATCTAGGGCATGTTATAGTCCAGATTAAAATGTAAAAATGTTTAAGTTTGAAAATAAATTGCCTAATTAAGTAGGACTGGGTATCGATTCAGATGTTCCAATTCGATTTGCAAGCTCTCAGTTCGATTCGATTTCGATTCTAAATTCAATTTTCGGTTCCCGATTCGACTCAATGAATATAGATTTAATACAAATCTTATATTTATAAAAAAGTACAGTGAACATAAGTTTCCAAGTGGTTAATTAATAAAAAGAAATTAAGAGCCACAATCCTGTATATTAAACTTTTATTTTAGGTACACTTGGGTACATTAAAACAGAATCCAACTCTATATTTCAAATGCATACAATGAATAGACAGGATTTTGATGCAAGATGAAAAATTTATGCTGAAAATTGGACAATTCAGAACAGTTGCATGATTTGATCAAACACGATCAGGGCCCGTATTCATAAAGAATCTTAATGCAAAGAGTAGCTCCTAGTGACACAATTCTTAGAAATGCGGGCGTTTACTCTTAAAATTAAAGAAAAAATCCTAGTAAAGAAAAAAGTACTTCAGAAAGCATCTTAACCCCTAAAAGAGGTCTTAAGGTCAAAATTGTTAGGAGCACGGGCGAGGACTTTTTAGAGGCTTAAGAGTTTCTTTAGCAGAGGAGAAAATGGCAGAAAGACGAAGAGGGAGAAGAAATGTGTTGCAGACGATGGATGACAGTGAGTTTGATACATTAAAACCAACATTCAAACCACCACTTAAATAGACATGCCAGCAATCAGTGTAACTGGAAAGAGTGGAACAATTTGGTGTGTGTGTGAAAACGGTCAAATAGGAAAAATTACGCGTGTAATTTCAAAGTGAAGGCTTAAAATAGACCCTACAGGTGAAACTCGAAAAATGTGAATATCGTGCAAAAGTTATTATTTTGATGATTAACTACAGCTTATAAAAAAAACCAAAATTTAAAATCTCAGAAAATTTGAATATTACATGAAATAATTTTTTTTTTAAAACACAGAAATGTCAGCCCTCTGAAAGGTATAATCATGCATATGTTTATAGTTATATATACTAAATATATTAGTTTAATCTTTTAATTTGAATTACTGAAATACATGAAGTTTTGCACGATATTCAAAAGTTATTCGATACTCAGAGTTTTTCAGAGTTTCGATATTCAGAGATTCACCTGTATACTTCTTGGACAACCAACCAATCACAGTCTTCAAAAGATTGTGTCATACATAGCAACGGGGTCAACCCCGCCTCCTCACTAAGATGAAAGTTTTTGTCTTTTCCTTACTCAGAGTTGCTCTCAGATCGGTCCCGAATCGCTCTTAAGCTAAGACTCCTACGTAAAAGTTTTTAAGCTAAATTAAGAGTTTTCTGAGAGGATTCTTAGAATCTTTATGAATACGGGCCCAGGTTATTTTATGTTTAAGATAAAATATACATAAAATCTCACAGCATTAGCTGTAACATGGAGGCTGCAAGCCTATGAACAGTGTAGGAAAACTAATACTGGCTTTTGGGTGATAGATAAATAAATCCTGAATGTCTGGGATTTTTTTTTTGAGGGGGAGTTGGGGGATTTTTTTTTATTAATTCATTAATTTATCTCACATTAATGTTTGCTCACTCATTGTGTTTTTATAATGGGGTAATTTTGTTTAGAGTTTATGCAACACATGGAAGCTTGATATCAATCTTTGAAAAAAAAGTAGCAGAAATAAATACAATAGAATAAAGATACAAAATACAAATAAAGAGAAAAGTGTTTGGGTAGGTCTAACACTACAGACACTGAATAAAGTAATCAAATGTAAAATGACTCTGGATAGTCTTTTAGTCCTGACTAAATTAAACAGCCCTGGTAAGATCATTTCGTTTCTTTACTTTTAATGAAGATGATTGTGTGTTAAGCGTCTGTGACCTACTTTCACTTTGATTTGCGATAGTTTGCGCATTGGCTTGATGAATAGATGCACATCTGCGGCGATGCGTGTTGCAATAGCGCCATCATATCGGAGTCTGACTATAACATGACAAGCCTATAACAAGCTCTCACGCGTTTATTTAAAAAAAATAAAAACATATTCGACAACATGAAATAATCTTTAGAGTCATTTTATAAAGCCGCAGCCATTAATAAGCGCCAACCATTGACAGTGAATGAAACGAAGCGAACGTGCAGGCCATAGTGTGACATGTAAACAATGGTGTAAACATAATCATAGATGACGCGCAACGTTTTTTTAATTAAAAGAAAGAATGTAACCTACGTTTATATGTTGGCCTATAGGCAATTTATATTCACAATACTTACTAAAATATAACTAATATTATTTTAATGCATTTGTATTAGTTTGCTTGAAGAGTTTAAAAAAAAAATAGCTCGGTCTTAACGCAAGGTTACAACCGGCAAGTCGGTCGGACTAAAAGGGAAAATGAATAAATAATTGGGTCGGTCCTAAATTGACTGGGTCGGTCGGGTTACGGCAAACAAGACTATTTTTAAGGATGGCCTTGCCTTGTGCAGAGAGAGAAGACGCAACACCGCTGAACACTCACTCTATTTCTTGATATTGCATCTCGGAAAACGTTTTAAAATGACTGATTTGATTTTAGAATTAAGATTAGAAATAGAGAAATAGATTAATTTACTCATACAACCTAAAGCAACCTACATGCTAACCTACATGCTAAAGTGAATCAATGTTTGCGGGAATTTTCGCATTATAAGTGGGAGACCTGCGGGAATTATTAAAATGATGCGCAATACATACCTCGCTGAAATTAGAGCCCATTATGGGAAAAAAATTATTCTTCAAAAATCGATTTTGAATCAACCACATTTTTAAAAAACGATTAATCGAAAAATCTTTTTTCTTTTCTTTTAATTAAGTCTATATTTAAGTATTTGGTGCTGTGATAAACACCATGACTGCAAATACAAAAATCTGAATGTCTGTTTAAAACATTCAATACTGTTCAGAAACAGAAAGTAGCGCAGCTCCTTTATGGCGTTACTGGAGTAACGGCTGCATTTCTGCTGTTCCATCAGTTTTATTTGCTGTCAGACAGTGAATGTGCATTTTCATTCAGCGCGTCTACTTCACTCGATCCGCCATGTACTCATCAGAGTGCGCACGTCTCTGTGACGCAGCATACAGCAGTGTTCTACATTTTAACCGGTTGATGGGAAAAGTATTCTTTAAATAAAAAAATCTGAATAATTCTTATTTTTATTGACACAACGTTTGCCAGTTGCAGAACTGAAAAGTTGAAATTATAGTTGTATAATATCTTTAAAAAATAAAACCAACTAAAACTTGAAGGATAAAATATAGACAAAATAATGTTGCTGTAACTGTTTTAGCCATGTATGTTATGTTTAAACCATTAATGCACATACAGTACAATTTATTCAAAACGCTGCTTTGGCCTGAATTAATATTAATATTAATTCTTTGTGGAAAGCACTGCAGGGTGCCTTTTCTTCTATTAAATTACTTTCACTGTTGTTGCAGTTGTAAGTTGAATATGCATTCTAATTCTTCTGGCATTTAGGTATTTCCTGACATTATAACTATAGTCTTTTCAAGTTGGGTTTATTTCCCCTCACAGCAATTTCTTTATCACTGTATTCACTAAACCACAGACTCAGATTGCATATTTGATTACGGTCACTTTATGGGAAATTTCCTGGAGATTCATATCTCATGGCCACACCATTGCTGCTCTTTTGACCTTCTACGTCATGTCATTTTTCCTCAATAAAAAAAAAAGAGATTCACATTTCATTAATTAAGGCAAGATCCCACGCAACAAATTTCCGGCTCACATGATCCCCTTGTGTTCTCTGAATCTGTCCCATGATACTTGCACTGGAGTCATTTACCAGGCAGGGTAGGAAGAGATTCACACCTAACCAGTTTGTTTGACTTCAAAGAATGCTGTTGTCTCAAATTTCGAAACTTCATGTAACTGATGTAACTGTCCCCATTTTGTGTACACGTAACAATTTTGTCAGCTTGAAGCTTGCAAAATGCACTATCTATTTATTTCTGCCCCTGTGTCTTCGAACTATAAAAATGGCGTTTCATTTCCACTGATCTTATTTCAAAGGGAAAACACACACACACACACACACACACACACACACACACACACACACACACAGCTTTGTTTTGCTATACTTGTGAGGACATTCCATAGGCGTAATGGTTTTTATACTGGACAAACTGTCCCCTTACACAGCCCCTATCCCTAAACCTACCCATCACAGGAGACATTCTGCATTTTTAATAAAACATTGTTTTTTTATGTTTTTTAAACTATTTGAAGTATGAGGACTCATGAAATGTCCTCATAAACCACATGTAAGTTGCAATACCAGTGTAATATGCATGTCATTATACACATTTGTGTTCTCATAAATCACATAAACAAGAGCGCACACACACACAAATTGTGTAATTTCTCATTGCTAAAATACTTTCTCTAAAATATCTCTAAAATGCTAAAGTATCTCTAAAATACTAATTGCATAGACAATTTATAATCATATATAAATAAATAAATAAATATTATGATATATATTTTTATTTATAAAAAAAAAAAATTATTGTATATCATTGTGAATGTACATGCGTGTATATATTAGGGCTGTCATGATTCCTTTATTAAATTCGAGTACTCAATTTAAAAAAAAAAACCTCTATTGCAAGGATTTCCTCTATTGTTCTCATTCCAAGGTTGCTAATTCATGAATTATTACACCGTTTTATAAGGCTGCACGGTGTATTAAAACCATTTTAAAAACAATAGTGATATTGTGAATTTACAAAGATTGCGATTCAATTAAATAAATAAATGCCATGCGGGTTTAATATACAGTGAAGTATTTGAACACCCTGCTATTTTGCAAGTGCTCCCACTTAGAAATCATGGAGGGGTCTGAAATTGTCATCGTAGGTGCATGTCCACTGTGAGAGATATAATCTAAAAAAAAAATCCAGAAATCACAATGTATGATTTTTTTAAACTATTTATTTGTAAGATACAGCTGCAAATAAGTATTTAAACACCTGAGAAAATCAATGTTAATATTTGGTACAGTAGCCTTTGTTTGCAATTACAGAGGTCAAACGTTTCCTGTAGTTTTTCACCAGGTTTGCACACACTGCAGGAGGGATTTTGGCCCACTCCTCCACACAGATCTTCTCTAGATCAGTCAGGTTTCTGGGCTGTCGCTGAGAAACACGGAGTTTGAGCTCCCTCCAAAGATTCTCTATTGGGTTTAGGTCTGGAGACTGGCTAGGCCACGCCAGAACCTTGATATGCTTCTTACAGAGCCACTCCTTGGTTATCCTGGCTGTGTGGTTCGGGTCATTGTCATGTTGAAAGACCCAGCCTCGACCCATCTTCAATGCTCTAACTGAGGGAAGGAGGCTGTTCCCCAAAATCTCGCCAATACATGGCCCCGGTCATCCTCTCCTTAATACAGTGCAGTCGCCCTGTCCCATGTGCAGAAAAACACCCCAAAGCATGATGCTACCACACCCATGCTTCACAGTAGGGATGGTGTTCTTGGCATGGTACTCATCATTCTTCTTCCTCCAAACACGGTTAGTGGAATTATGACCAAAAAGTTATATTTTGGTCTCATCTGACCACATGACTTTCTCCCATGACTTCTCTGGATCATCCAAATGGTCATTGGCAAACTTAAGACGGGCCTTGACATGTGCTGGTTTAAGCAGGGGAACCTTCCGTGCCATGCATGATTTCAAACCATGACGTCTTAGTGTATTACCAACAGTAACTTTGGAAACGGTGGTCCCAGCTCTTTTCAGGTCATTGACCAGCTCCTCCAGTGTAGTTCTGGGCTGATTTCTCATCTTTCTTAGGATCATTGAGACCCCACGAGGTGAGATCTTGCATGGAGCCCCAGTCCGAGGGAGATTGACAGTCATGTTTAGCTTCTTCCATTTTCTAATGATTGCTCCAACAGTGGACCTTTTTTCACCAAGCTGCTTGGCAATTTCCCCGTAGCCCTTTCCAACCTTGTGGAGGTGTACAATTTTGTCTCTAGTGTCTTTGGACAGCTCTTTGGTCTTGGCCATGTTAGTAGTTGGATTCTTACTGATTGTATGGGGTGGTCAGGGGTCTTTATGCAGCTAACGACCTCAAACAGGTGCATATAATTTAGGATAATAAATGTAGTGGAGGTGGACATTTTAAAGGCAGACTAACAGGTCTTTGAGGGTCAGAATTCTAGCTGATAGACAGGTGTTTAAATACTTATTTGCAGCTGTATCTTACAAATAAATAGTTAAAAAATCATACATTGTGATTTCTGGATTTTTTTTTTAGATTATGTCTCTCACAGTGGACATGCACCTACGATGACAATTTCAGACCCCTCCATGATTTCTAAGTGGGAGAACTTGCAAAATAGCAGGGTGTTCAAATACTTATTTTCTTCACTGTATACGTGTGCTTTAATTATTAAATTAATAATTTACAACTGCTTCTCAGATATCGGAGTCAGCTAATCAGCTGTGGGCCACTATTACATAAAACTCTGTCTATTAAAGCAGATTGTCTGTCGTTCTCACTACTTTGAGGAAAGATTAAGCATGGAGCAAGATTTGTTTTACCAATGTTTGTTACATCAGTCATTCACGCTAGAGCTCGGCTAATGTATACATTGCATAGCCTACATGCTATTGATAGTTTCCACGTGTTCACTGCAATATATTAGAAACATACTCTGTAAATAAATTAGTTCAAGTAAATAATCGGTTGATGGACATGCACTTGTTAATGCTGATGAGAAATAGCAACATCTCATAATGTAAGTTACCTCAAACTGAGTAGTGAATCACTGAAACGTCCTGCTCGAGTCGTCCTTGCAGTGTAGGTTCGGGTTGAACGAATGGTTCTTCTAGTGTTTCATCATCGGACTCGCGATCGGATTGATATGGTAAAATCGACGTCATTGTTTGTTACTGTGTTTAGTTTACGGTGTAGGAAGCCTCAGGACACGCAGAGCTGTCAGTGTTATGGCAATGGTAATTTTTGTTTTTGACAAAAAACTGTCTGGCCTATCAGAGCAGAGTAGCTTGCGGAAAGGAGGGATTTAGAGAAATCGATTCATTGAAAATCTGGTGATGTGCAAATGTATATTATGATAAAATGAAACAGTTTTATGACGTTTGATGCATACAAACCTGTTGTAGGAGACTCCAAAACAACATTAGGAAACTTTAAAATATCATCATAGGGGCCCTTTAAAGCACTGTTTACATGGGGAAAAAAACAACTTTTTTTTTTTTTTTTTGCAGAGCAGGTAAAAATATGAACCGTCCTGCTTGGAAAACCTTAATGTTGAACCCTAATATATTTAATGCACAGCTAAATGTGACATTTTTACAACCCATTATTACAATGGGTTTATATGAAGATTGTTTTAAGTTCACTGTAAATTAAATGTTTTATTTTTTTTAAAGGCTATTAAATGTTAAAATTGATAGCTTTCTATTATACTTTAATGTTGAATGGTTTTCAACCAAAACCATTGGTAGGGGGGGGGTTGGAATCCATGTAATAGGGACATCAGTATCAGTACTGGTATCAGTGATACTGGCCTTCATTCTTAGTGCAGAGTAAAAATATGTCGTCTTTATGTTGGTTCTACATTGTTTGTGAGATTAAATGTGAAAGTATTACAACATAAAAATATATACAAAATGTTAATGTTAGGTGTGATTAATTGCAATTACAGAAAAATGTGCAATTATAGTTAACTTTTCTCTTTTTTTTTTAATCGCTTAACAGCACTAATATATGTGTGTGCGTGTGTATATATGTATATATGTATGTATATGTATGTATGTATGTATGTGTGTATATATATATATATATATATATATATATATATATATATATATATATACACATAAACTCACTCACCGGCCACTTTATTAGGTACCCCATGCTAGTAACGGGTTGGACCCCCTTTTGCCTTCAGAACTGCCTCAATTCTTCGTGGCATAGATTCAACAAGGTGCTGGAAGCATTCCTCAGGGAGTTTGGTCCATATTGACATGATGGCATCACACAGTTGCCGCAGATTTGTCGGCTACACACCCATGATGCGAATCTCCCGTTCCACCACATCCCAAAGATGCTCTATTGGATTGAGATCTGGTGACTGTGGAGGCCATTTGAGTACAGCGAACTCATTGTCATGTTCAAGAAACCAGTCTGAGATGATCCAGCTTTATGACATGGCGCATTATCCTGCTGAAAGTAGCCATCAGAAGTTGGGTACATTGTGGTCATAAAGGGATGGACATGGTCAGGAACAATACTCAGGTAGGCTGTGGCGTTGCAACGATGCTCAATTGGTACCAAGGGGCCCAAAGAGTGCCAAGAAAATATTCCCCACACCATGACACCACCACCACCAGCCTGAACCGTTGATACAAGGCAGGATGGATCCATGCTTTTATGTTGTAGACGCCAAATTCTGACCCTACCATCCGAATGTCGCAGCAGAAATCGAGACTCATCAGACCAGGCAACGTTTTTCCAATCTTCTATTGTCCAATTTCGATGAGCTTGTGCAAATTGTAGCCTCAGTTTCCTGTTCTTAGCTGAAAGGAGTGGCACCCGGTGTGGTCTTCTGCTGCTTTTGCCCATCTGCCTCAAAGTTCGACGTACTGTGCGTTCAGAGATGCTCTTCTGCCCACCTTGGTTGTAACGGGTGGTTATTTGAGTCACTGTTGCCCTTCTATCAGCTCGAACCAGTCTGGCCATTCTCCTCTGACCTCTGGCATCAACAAGGCATTTCCGCCCACAGAACTGCCGCTCACTGGATGTTTTTTCTTTTTCGGACCATTCTCTGTAAACCCTAGAGATGGTTGTGTGTGAAAATCCCAGTAGATTAGCAGTTTCTGAAATACTCAGACCAGCCCTTCTGGCACCAACAATCATGCCACGTTCAAAGTCACTCAAATCACCTTTCTTCCCCATACTGATGCTCGGTTTGAACTGCAGGAGATTGTCTTGACCATGTCTACATGCCTAAATGCACTGAGTTGCCGCCATGTGATTGGCTGCTTAGAAATTAAGTGTTAAGGAGCAGTTGGACAGGTGTACCTAATAAAGTGGCCGGTGAGTGTGTATATATATATATATATATATATATATATATATATATATATATATATATATATATATATATATATATATATATATATATGTATATGTGTATGTGTGTGTGTGTGTTTATTTTAAGGTACCATTTTTTTTCATGAAACTTGTCAATACAGTGTGGAAATTAAGCCTCTGCAACTAGAAAATGTTGCATGATTTTGGATTGCATTACTACATAGCTTTGTATTACCTACACCACAGGTGAAAGTTTGATCCAATTATCTATTGTTACGTCTTAAACGGACCTGACGTAAATGATTGTGAACATTCATTATAGTAGCAAGCACGTGATCATGAAACAAGGGAATTTTTTGTCTTGTCAGGAATGAAGGAAGGAAATCATTAAACCTGGATATTCACTGTGTTGAACCATTTCCTAGGCGTGGTGAAGACAGGAGTGTGATATAAGATTGACTCTGTTTGCCCGCAAGAAGCAACTCCCTGTGACGTTGAAAGGTGTGAATAATCACTGTTTTAGGCTTTATGTGTCAAGGCAAGTTTTTTTTTTTCTTTGCGTGTACCTTGACGGGTCATTGACACCCAATGTTGGGTCATCGCTACTCAATCGGTTTCCGGTTTAAGATAGACTGATTCGTTTAAGGAAATTAACATTTGAAATGGCAATAATGGAAATGCAATGCCATTTCATAACTGAAACTCTCCCTCAATACAGCATTTGACTAACTGATACTAGGGGTGGGTGATATGACCAAAATCTTATTTCACAGTATGAATAACTGTTATTTGCGAAAAACGATATATATCATGATAGTTAATATTTGTTTTATTTTAGTTATTAAAAATAAGAGTAACAATAGGACAAATACAATAGAGCAAAGATACAAATATACACATAATATTGATATAGAATATTTTCAGGTAGATGTCTTTCAAAAGAAATTATGGGTGGAAATCTCAGGATTTGATAAAATAAATTCTTGGTTTTGAATAAAATTTCGCTTTATGCATAGATTTGATTCTAAATGTGTAAAAAAATATATACATTAAAAAAAGTATTGTTCTTGAAGCCCTCCACCTTATATATATATATATATTAGGGCTGGACCAGAATATTCGAATATTCGTTCGGTGGGTTGGTATTCGATTTGAAAATGTGACATTCGAATATTCGTTTTTTTTTTTTTTTTTTTTTTTTTGCACACCTGGCATCCCCCTCGAAACGGTTCTCATTCGCGCTTGAATATGTTTTACACTATAAAATCTGGTGAAATACAATACTTAACATATAAATTCGTTACAGCGAGTTAATAAATAGATATTTGCTTCTTCTTGGACTACTAAAAGTGTTCCTGCAACGGGAGTATTCTCTGGCTAGAGCGCAGAACAGCGGAGTTTGTATGGACAGAAGTGAATGCCTGAGCTTGTATTTTGGGTTAAGCTGCGTTTCTTTGACATTGTGGAAAATAGAAGCAAAATGTATTAAAATGTATGTAGTATTAAAATGTATAAATATATGTATTAGTGTGTTTTATATCACTAGTGCAGTGTCCATTCTCGGAGCATATAAGATAGCATATCGGAGTCCATTCTCTGCTCGCGTGAGGCACGCCGCTTCTTTATTTAAATCTACCCTACTTTGTCAGTAATTTTTTTGTTAGTGAGAAAAATATTAGACTAGCCTACCTTCTTAGAAATATTGCTTAAGTTACAGACCTGTGTGTGTGTAGTGCAGAGCAGTGTCCGTTCTCGGAAAAAGCTCTGCTCGCGCGAGGCGCGAGCCTCATTAATAAACTTTTAATAAACTACAGAAGCTCGCGCTGTTCTGTAGTTTATTAAAAGTTTATTAATTCTGAACGTGTCGCGTCTCGCCTGTCTATCTATATTGCGCCAAATACACGGCACTCCTTTGTGAAGTCGTTTGGATGAACGGTTCTCGAAATAATAATCATGCGCTGATGATGATCATGCGCATTTTACATGCGCTTCAAGAGGCACACACGCACACTTGCACACACACGCACATTTGCGCACACACCCAATGTCTCTCCCTCTCTGTCGTGCGTGGGCTACACGGTTTGGAGCTCGCGAGCAGCTAGATTCCGGGAGATTTTAACTAATTTGCGGGCATCAGGGAGCCGCTATCAATATGAGACATATAGAGATTCTGAAGCTTCGAATATTCGATGTTCATTCCTACCGAAGCTTCGAAGCTCAAAAAATGGTATTCGGACCAGCCCTAATATATATATATATATATATATATATATATATATATATATATATATATATATATATATATATATATATATATATATATATATATATATATATATATATAGTAGGTTATATATATATATATAGGAGGGTGAATTTTTTTCACAACGGATTAATTAATACGCATCGGACTCAGTTTGCAAAGTTTCTGTGCGTGATGAATTTTTAGGATGACAACTATGAAAAAACGCATATGAAAATTTTGGACTGAGTGTGCACTTAAAGGAGTAGTTCACTTTTTAAAAAACTTTTGCTGATAATTTACTCACCCCCATGTCATCCAAGATGTCCATGTCTTTCTTTCTTCAGTCGAAAAGAAATTAAGGTTTTTGATGAAAACATTCTAGGATTTTTCTCCATATAATGGACTTTACTGGTAGCCAAACCGTCCAAGGTCCAAATGACAGTTTCAGTGCAGCTTCAAATGGATTTAAACGACAACAGGCGATGCATAAGGGTCTTATCTAGCAAAACGATCTGTTATTTCTAAAATAAATAAAAAAGTTTAAGTTTTATTAGCACAAATACTCGGCTTGCTCTGTTCTCCTGTTCGAACTCGTTCATCAAAATGAACAAATCTTTTTTTGAGTCATTTCATTCATTCAATGAACGAAATGACTAGAAACATTTTTTTTGTTCATTTTGATGAACGAGTTCGAACAGGAGAGTCACGACCGCGGATCACAGAACAGAGCAAGGCATAAAACTTCGTTTTTTATTTATTTATTTTAGAAATAACCGATCGTTTTGCTAGATAAGACTCTTGCATCGTCTGTTGTCGTTTAAATCCATTTGAAGCTGTACACCCTGTCACATAGCAGCTTCAGATTAGAGGTCGACCGATATGTTTTTTTTTTTTCACGCCGATGCCGATCTTTTGAAATCCGGGTCGGCCGATGGCCGATTAATGCTGCCGATTTATTTTGGCCGATATGTGCTTGTTTTTAACCTCTATTTGAAAGATAAAATGTAACAGAAATAATAATTACTTAACATAGAAAAAATCTCTCAACAAAAACATTTATTGAACACTTGAAAAATCTGCACTTGTACACTTAAATTAAAAATGTATAATGTAAAAACATATATAAATAAATTGTATCAATAATGTAAAAAAATATATTAAATAAACGAAACGGGTAAGAAGAAAATAAACTGTCAAGGAAAACTATGAAGCGCTGCCATAAGGGGGTGGTTTTCTTTTCAGCCATCTGTAAAAAGGGGGAAAATACAAGGTTATGTTAGTATTTTTGTATAGTATCTTGACGTCATCTTCAAGTCATTTTATAGATAGGTATAGATATAAAATCTAACAAATGTTTCATAATTCAGCTAATAATTCAGTGCTTTGTAAGTAATACAAGGCTAAAAACGTTTCTATCCTCTTCCCAAAAACTGTCCTGAAACATGTATTTTTGGTTTGTTTGTTTTGAATGTTGACGGACAAAGCCAAATGGACATAAATGGTAAATGGGCTGCATTTATATAGCGCTTTCACAGACCCAATGGCCACCAAAGCGCTTTACATTTGCCTCACAATCACCCATTCACACACCGACGGCGGTGTCTGCCATACAAGGCGCCATCCAGCTCGTCGGGAGCAGCTGGGGTTAGGTGTCATGCTCATGGACACCTCGACACTTGGTCAGGTGGAACCGGGGATTGAACCACCAACCTTCCGGTTTGTAGACAATCTAGATCAGGGCTATTCAATTAGCTTCATTCGAGGGCCGCATTATCAAATCGAAAAGTTGAGGTGGGCCGGTGGGTTGGTTTGGGGTTTAGCTTATTTATTGAAACATAACAATTTCAATAAATATGGAATGGTGTTTACTTGGAAATGTGGTACCACCTAACAGAATGCAGATATATAAAACCATAATAAATAAAAACTTGATAATTTACAGCTGTGTACAACTATTTTCCTTGGAACAAATAAATCAATTATACAAACTCGTAGCTGTTGGTGAGAAATAATTTTATTTATAATTGTTATTCTTAAATGAAAATATTCTGACAGTGAGACTTGATAACCACAGGATACTCACTCCCACTGTATAAAATGCCTAAACAAGTTAAAAACAATAAGCATCTTTACAAAGAAACTGACATAATTTCATAACAAACATTAATTGTAGATTCCTCTACCCAATAAATCTAATGCAATATATAAATCACTATATTTACTATTATAGCCTACTTTATAATATTATAGTGTATATATATATATATATATATATATATATATATATATATATATATATATAGGCCTATATATATATTTACTATATTTATTTATTACTACATAGTATTCAATATAAATATTGCATTTCTCCCCAACACATGGTAAATTACTAGGCTACAGTACATTCATGGTAGGCTAAATGTTTTTAAGGGTGATTAGGGGATTTAAAGTCTTTAATTTCGTTCATATGTCACAATGTTTCTCCTGCTTTCCTCATCAGTCTTGTTGTGAATGTTGAGGTTGTTTCATCCGATTTAATACTAAATCATCGAGTGATTTGTGGTTTGTAACAGAGAGATTTCTGTCGGACTGAAACGCTTCCCACTGGTTGTCGCAACGCTGTTTAATAAATTAATTAAGTGTCCGGGACCAGGAGTAAACGCAACTCTGTCCTTGGCCGTGTTGAAACAACTAGTGAAATAACTGAAAACAGCGCTGTTTGTTGTTACTGTACTGACCGAGAAACCGCTTCAAATGATTCAGTGACGGAGCGATCCGAATGAATCCGAATAGTTTTAGACCGTTATGCAAGCGCGTTTAGATAGTTTATGATTAATTCACAAATGATTGGTATCGCTGGTTCAGTCGACATAAATTCGGGACACATATAACTGCTGAAATATTCGCACGTAAAACGTTTCTCGGGTCAATCGGAGCGCGTATCAAACTAAATTAGCCGTACCGCCAGGAAAAGAGGAGGAGGGAGGTTGGTGCCGTCGGGCCAGATGGAGATGATTGGCGGGCCGCATTTGGCCCGCGGGCCGCCAATTGAATAGCCCTGATCTAGATGAACCACTGCCGCCCACATAACCTAATTATCACAAAAAAGGGGGGAACAAACTTTAAATGATTTAACAGATTTATTGTATTTTATTTAATTTAACTTATAACAATAACGTATTTCACTAGTAAATTGCTGTTGACCGACAAAAACAACCACCAGATGGGAAAATTATATTTTACAAAAACGCACCACAACGTTTGTCCGTCTGTTCTTCAGTCAACGGCATCCCGCTGTTGGACCTTTTAGTCTACGGTGAAATAGTCACACTTTACACTGTTTGGCCAGCATTTTAACCATGTTTAATCCAGCTACTAACTGACAGTATGTTAAAGTTCGCTGCTGACTACCGTCACGTGCAGCGAAGCGATGTTTCTGTTATTCTAACGTCTAAAGTCTCAGATTCACTCTGTAATTGCAAAATTATGGCTTACTCATTGTGACATGATAGCAACTCTTCTACTTTGATAATGCAACTTCAACTACGATCCAAAGTAGCCGAATGTCATGTCGCTTATTCAGGTTTTTTCTCAAAGTTGGCAGTAACATATCAAAAGTTTTTAATTAAATATAAAGGAGTTATAAGAATTGAATCCTTACCGTTTTCTCCAAGGCACTTACGGTAGTTAGCTCCTTAGGCACTGGATGAGGTCTGCTCACTTGGCTGGAAAATGACTCTAGCGGGAGCGTGCGTCAAACTCTAGGCTGCCCACAGATGCGCCTGCCTAATAATCGGCTTGATATACTTGGATATTGGCCGATGCCGATTATGTTAAAAAATGGTCGACCTCTACTTCAGATATTTTGTTACAAGTCAGAAATGACAAGGAGGCAGCTTCACGCAATACAAAGACAATTGAGACGGTTCGAGTGCCCCCAGCCCCCCTGCGTCTTTATACACGCAAATTTATGTAAATTATGTAAAATCTTTTTTTTTACAATATTTTGTCATAATCCAAATATTTTTTGTTGGGTTTATTGTGAAGTATCTCTTTGTTGAAGGTGTTGTTGTTGTTTTTTAAATGGAAATGTATATTAATGGAATCAGAATTGTCCAAAGATGTGGAGAGGCCAGAAGAGGAATTAATCAGTGTTCTCTTTTCCATTGTGTTGGTGTCTGGTATATTCCTCTGTGTCGCCCCTTTCTTTGTTTTGTATTGATCTATTGTTCTGCTTCTCCGTAATTTGTATCATTTGGCTGGATGTGATATTCCAGACTTCACCATAATGTCTGGGCATTTTGAAATATTAATTGAACTGTTGAATGGTTTGTGTGCCATGAGTGTTTGTTGACTTGGCACTTACTCTGTGGTTTTCACCACTTTGTTCATTTATGTACTCTACGGTGTCTTTCATTGTCACGTTTTCTTGTGTACTTAGTTCACCTGTGAAGAAAAATGCGAAAGGAACTGGAACAATGCCAAGCCAGGAATAAAATAAATGGAGGTTAAAAATCAAAACAACTTTTTTTTTCTATTTATAGCACAGAATGGTTAAGTATGCAACAAAACAGGTTCTATTGTTTGCCTGTATTCACCAGACAGCTCTTGCAATACTGGAATTGTGCTTCTGCGTCATTTTTCATGTTGGCTTTGTAGGTTTCATCATTGTACGTCACAAAGGTGATTAAAGGGTTAAGTGATGAAATGATAAAGATTTTCATTCAGAGTTGTTCTTTGTAAACATGAGTGATGTCAGAGAGTTGCAGTTGCAGTTAGCTGATGCAAAATGTACATGTGGATTGAAGTTTTTTTTTTGTTTACTTTAAAGCATATTCGTCAGAATGTAAAATTAATACGGATTTATTCTTCGTACTTTTTGTCTATCCATTCACTTCACTTCATGTCCAAAATAAGCCATAGTACAGAGTGACCAGACTCCCAAAAATTGGTTTCCCCACTATAGTGTTCAAAATTTTGGATTCAATAAGCTTAATAAAAATTAATTAATTAATACTTTTATTCATGTGAGGGTTGCATTAAATTAGTCAAATTGACAGTAAAGACTTTCATATAAAAAAAATCTATTTAAAGGGTCATGAAACCCTAAAACATTTGAGATGTTAACACAGGTTTCACGACATTAAAAACAACATGCTGTATTACGCATGAGATCGCATTACAGCGGATAATTCAAATGTGACGAGACCTGTTCGGCTGTGTTTGATCACCTCTGCACAAAAGTGTTGTTTGTATTTTCCCTGTGATGAGATCAGAACTCTAGTTTAACTTCCAACACACAGAAACTATTTAATTTGTTACAACATGCGAAGTGCGTGCGAGAGCAGTTTTTGATCTCTGTAATGAGTTTAACAATACTGGCAACGCGGATCATTTAAGTTGACCGTTCATATCCGGACCAGAGCAAGCGTGTTTCAGGTTTTTACGGATATATTTCACACACTCTCCTGATATGTGATATGTGCAAATTAAGGACACTGATACATCATGAAGGATTATTCTGATACACAGAAGACAATAATGTAGACCAAAAAATTAAAGAAGAATGGGCAAAAAAAACAACTATCTTTCTTTATTCGCTGATATTTTAATATTCATTTGTAGTAATGAGCAGGTCTGTGTTTTATTGGTGGGTTTTCTCCCCTCTTCCCAGCCTCACTCCCACTTTTTCACAGCTTTACACAATAATTGTTTGTCTTTTTCAACCAGGCTAAAATGGGCTTTCATAATGGGGGACACTTTAAAATAAATGCTGTACTTCAAATTTTGAGGTTTCAGAACTTTCTATTCATCAAAAAATCCTGAAAAGAATGATCATGGTTTTCATAAAAATATTAAGCAGCACAGCTGTTTACAAGATTGATCATAAATATTTTTTTCTTGAGCAGCAAATCAGCATATTATAATGTTTTCTAGAGGATCATGTAACACTGACGAATGGCTGCAGAAAATTTCGCTTTAAAATGCATTAAAATAGAAAGTGGCAATTTTAAATTGTAATATTTCACAATATTTCTGTTTTTACTGTATTTTTGATCAATTAAATACAGCCTTGTTTAGCACCAGTGACTTTTCAAAAACATTACAGAACGTCGGTAGTGTATATTGTAGTGAATTGTAGGTTAATTACGTAAGCCTGTGTGATCTGCCGAGGTGCATTGTTGCAGCTTGTTTTCCTTGAGACTTTCTTCCTGTGTGAGTCTGATTTTAGTACAGAACACTTTTATAACTTTGAACAAGAAGTGTTGTCTCTTTCATTTTGTTAGAAGGACATTTTGCAGTTGCTTAACTTGTAAGTGATTTTTGGAAAGGATTGTAGCTTGTCAGGTGGTACAGCTGCTAACTTCTGTTAACTTTGATTTATGGACTGAAGCTCCCTGAGGAACATTCTGATTTAGAGCAACATTCATATATAGTCTGCTCACACAAATCCCTTGACAAATCCATGACATGAAACAGTTTAGAAGTTAGGTATCATCCTGTTGACAGCATGCTGGTTTTGATGAGATAAACACACCTGGCTGGGGCCATTTGACACATTCCCTCATGGAGCGATGAGGAAATACTATGTAATCCTTCGGCATGTGCTCACGTTTGGAAACATTCCAGATACGATTTTGGAGATGTCATTTTTCTCCTCAGAATGCATTAACAAAATGTATTGTTTGATGTGTGTGTGTAGTGTTAATAAATTAATAACGTTAAAACGCTATTCAAAAGTTTTTAATCTGTAATATTTTTCTTTTTTGTAAAGTAATACTTTTGTTTGGCAAGGATGCATTAATTGCTCAAACATTACAGTAGACTTTTATAATGTTACAAAATATGTTGTTTTCAAATAAATGCTGTTCTTTTGAACTTTGTATGATAATAAGAAATGTTTCTTGAGCACCAAATCCATAATAAGAATGATTTCTAGAGGATATGTAACACTGAAGACTGTAGTAATGATGCTGAAAATTCATAAAGTGGCTATTTTAAATTATTATAATATTTCACAATATTTCTATTACTATATTTTTATATCAATAAAATGCAGCCTTGAGCACCAGTAACTTTTCAAGAACATTACAAAACGTTTGATCGGTAGTGTATATTGTAGGGGTGTGACGGTTATGATATAACCGTGAGACCGACGGTTATAGTTGAACACCGTCATTAGAACTCTATAACCGCCAAAACCGTGTTATTAAAATATATTACACAGATAAGGTTATACTATCAGTGTTGGGGAGTAACGGAATACTTGTACCGGCGTTAGGTATTCAGAATACAAATTATGATAAACTGTAGTCTCCACAGAACATAAAATATTCATTTTATTTAATTTTTCGTGTTCGCATTTATGAGGAAAAAACAATGTAATGGACGTGAGCGCTCTGAAAGCGGCACTAAAATATCCTTTAAAACTTTCACAGAGGCATCAAACAGAAAGCACAAAACCTTTCTTTAAAACGAATTTCGTTTTATATTAATTGTATCTTAATTTTAATCAATGTTTCATCAACCAATTGCCTGGATTTAATAAATAAGAAGTAATAAAAGATAATATAGCAGACGATAGATAATCACGAAACAGAGGCGCCGGCGCGTGAACTGGAGCTCGTCTCATAAATGAACCGAAACTCAGCGTATAAGGAAGCCTCTCTCACAGACATGTCTACTTTTAAACAGAACAATTCAAAACGAAAGAAAACAGTCTACAGACTGCTCTCTGCTTATTTTAATGTGCATTTCTCTCTGGCGCGTTCACTACTGCGAAGATTGCGAGTCAGCATCGTCGTCACCTTCATCTTTTCAGATACTGACAAAGAAAACACTTGTTTATTAATAAACAATTAATATATCTCCTTACTATATTTTACATATACATAATCATTATTTTTGCCGGTTCTTTGTGACAGATTGTAGGTCCCCCCCCCCCCCCCCCCCCCCCGGTTATGTTACGAACCGTCACATTTAACTCATATCATAACCGTCATCACCAATTCTGAAACCGGCACACCCCTAGTATATTGTAGTTGGAATTGTAGGTTAATTGCGTAAGCCTGTGTGATCTTTTTTCCATAAGACTTTCTTCCTGTGTGAGTCTGATTTTAGTACAGAACACCTTTATAACTTGCTCAAAGAGGTGTGACTGAAAGTTTCATCATCTGCTGAAGTTTGGGTTACACCTTTTTCTTTTTTTAGAGCAATCTTGTTCCTGTAATAAGATAAGGCAAACAATGCAGTGACTTCAGTCAACGATTAACATGTCCTCACTGTTTTCTGCAGAGATCAGATTTCATGACGGTCTAATTTTGTCTGCAGGCTTGAAGCAATACATCATAATGTATTTTTAGGTGCAATCAATAGATCCACCTGATTTTAAGGTCCACGCACTGGTCCAATGACAGTAGCCAGTGCCATGGCAGAAGGGTTCCTGCGTGTTACTTTCTTTCTTTTTATGCAAACCAACAAGATTAAATTAAATGCATTTCCTTATGTTTAACCTCTTTTATTTAATCTACAGCAAATTATAATTTTTTTCCCAATAATATTCGATAATTAATGTGTGAATAAATGTTTGGACATTCTGTTTAACTCTTTACTTTATATTTTACTCATTCATTAGCAATCTGTTGCATAGAGCCTATCGCTGGACGTTTAATGTGTCATCAAAACCAGCATGCTGTCAACAGGTTGATACCTGACTTCTAACCTGTTTCATGTGATGGATTTGCCCTTGACGTCATATTTCATAGTGTGAGCAGGCTATATATGAATGTTGCGCTAAATCAAAAAGTTCCTCAGGGAGCTTCAGGCCATAAATCAGAGGTTAAAAACGTTAAGTTAAGAAAGTTAACAGAGGTTAGCAGCTGTACCACCTGACAAGCTACAATCCTTTCCAAGAAAATGTCCTTCTAACAAAACAAAACTTCTTGTCCATGTACTTTTCACCCTTAATTTTAACACGCATTCAAAAAGAAATTTCTTTGTAAATGTTCTTCTATTGGTATTGTGTTCATCTTGTAAGAGTAGTTTCCCTACAGTTGTTCAGGCTGCAGGATTGGCGAATTACTAAAGAAACATTATCAGCAAGATGATAGAAAACTGTACATTTCTAGTCTATTACCTGCTACTTATACCAACGACGGTGTTGCTAAAGTGTGACGATATTTTATTGCAATAGGTATCACATAAATGTTAATACCAAATCAAAACTAGTTGACACATCATTTGTAATTGAAAGTGTTTAATGACAATATCTGGCTGGTTACATTTAAAATAGTAAAAAAATGGATGTATGAGGTGATAAAAACGTATACCATTAATCGTACCCAGCATATATGTCGAATGTTACCAGTAGAGTTGTTCCGATTCTGATACTAGTATTGGAAATGCCGCCGATACCAAATTAAAATTCTCGCATCGGCGAGTACTTCTACCCATGTACCGATCTGATACCATTTTCTTAAACAATACCTAGTTATGCACGCTAGCTTTGTTTAAATCTGCAAATCTGAGATACATTTTTCATCTTCTTGGACCAACCAGCTAGTAAAACGGCGACATGTCTCATATGCCATACTGCAATTTCGAGGGGTGGAACAAGTATTAGCAATTTCAACACAAGTAAGTTAACTTAAAGCATTTGAAGACACGTCACCCCGCAGAACACGAGGGTTACACAAAGGCAAGGGCAGAGAAGAATGAGCCGCCGCGCTAGAATCAACAATCTCTGGAAGCTTCATTCAAAGAAAGAGAAAAGTTTTCAAAAGACAGCCAAAGAGCAATAAATATAACCGACAAAATTATCGAGTTTATTGTTCTGGATGACCAACCGAGTTTTCAAAAGACAGCCAACGAGCTATAAATATAACCGACAAAATTATCGAGTTTATTGTTCTGGATGACCAGCCGCTGTCAAAACTGAAATGCCGTTTATTTAATAAAATTGTTTCTGGACTTTAGGTTATTAAGAGTTTCTTTTCTTATTATTTATATATAATTTTTTAGATTCCTATATTTATTTGTTGCACTTTTTTTTATACAATTATATTGTAAAACTAAAATACCCTTTTCAGTTTACAGTATTAGATGTGTGGCTGCATTTGAAGTTCTTTTTCACTTAAAGTCCCTGTAAAGGCAATTAAAAAAAAAAATCTAAACACATTATAAATGTTAGAAATGTATTGCTAACACATTTTACAAAGACTGTGAACTGTGAAGTACTGAATTGTGGAGTTAGACCGTTAAACAGTTTTTCACCATTGCAATTTTCCGGATTTTCTGGGCGGGGCTAAAAGGGGGCTCGATGACGCACTGGAGCCCCTGAGCTCCTGGACACGCCCCTACTTGATGACGCACATCAGTTTGCCGATCAATCGCGTCAGTCTATTAGATACTCGCCTACAGTTTGCTAGCTAGCTATGCCTTCATCACGTACAAAACAGATCGGTGTCCTTATTTACATTTCCGAAAAACGATCACATCAAGAAGAGGTGTATTAATTTTGTGAAGAGCCACCTTGATGGAGAGATGAGGATCACCGACAAAACCCGCATCTGTAGTGATCATTTTACACGGGATAGTTTTATAAATGTTCGTCGGAGACAACTGGGATTCACTGATAATCCGCTGTTACTGGTGAATGTGGCCGAACGGGCCGAACCGACTATCTCCCCCCTTTATCCTCCCGTCGCGCCGACAACTGGTGCCATCATCGGCAGTGCGTGCCCACCAATGAGTGTAAGTTGCCTTGTGTGCTTATGTTATAATTATAATTGGTAGTCGGAGTCCACACAGTACACTACTAAAGCATCCATTTCGGCTGTAGCGGTGACAGAGTTGAGTGTGGCGAAGGCAGCTTTCCCGCGAGTGGGCGTGGTTTCAGCGCAGCCAGCGGACACGCTCCCAGCGTTTGAGAGCAGAGACTACTGCTAATTTTTTCAAGATTTTAAAAGCTTATTTTATGTACTTGCCGGCTTTTTTTATCATTCAAATTTGGCTGGGTGACTAATAACACATTTGTCTGTGGTGTGACAAACTCAGAACACATACTTCATTTTGACTTTACAGGGACTTTAAGAAAAATAAATATATTGCTGTGAAATATATGTCAGATAATAAAAATATTCTAGTTCATTGTATGTATTTGTTCATGTTTAATTAAGGGATAAGTCTGAAGCACACCATAAAATAATTCTATCAATTCATACAGGGATAGTATGAATTGCAGCTGTATAGATACACACCCAGGTATCGGATCAGTACTCGGTATCGGCCGAGACCCTGAGTCCAGGTATCGGGAAGGAAAAAAGGGTATCGGAACATCTCTAGTTACCAGAGATGGAGAGAGAGTGGCTTTAGAAAAGAGAAGATAGAAAGAGTCAGTCTAGGAGGAGAGCCTTAAAACTAAAGCTAGAGAAAGAGAGCCAAATAGCAAAGTAAACGGTTACGGCCTGACCATGTGACTGAAACCCCAATGTTAGACATTCAAACTGACCAATCAGAAGACTACAACTTCCCCCACTGTACTAAAGCTGTGCCAATTAGCAGACCCCCAATATACACACATCTTGGCCTACAGACCTTGATCACTATCAGCACATCTTTGCCTTTAGGAATTCCAAATGGCCTTTGGAAGGGGTTGAAACAGGAGTTTTTGATTTTCATCTTTACAGTGAACATAAGAAACTACTTTCAAAAACACAAAAAAATCTTGACGCCAATCTTTTGAGCGGTAGTGTACATTAACAAAAGTTATTTAACAAATTGCTATACAACCCTTATCATTTGAATTATAAACATACGTTTATCCTTATTATCAGTTGAAAGTCTTCATGAATAACATTCAAAGTCCTTTTTACTGCAGATATATTACAGAGTAAAACAGGATATTCAAAAAGTATGACTTTAATAAATCCGATAACATACTTTGAACAATATATTTTGAACTAAAATTTGTCTGCTATGTTTTGTTACTTAATTGTATTTTTTTAAATTGGGCATTTGCCATGTTACTGCTCTGTATCGAGTATTTCTTCAAGGAAGGATGTTCTTCCTTTTTTCTGTACAAACAGGGAAGTGAGCTAAGATTTCACATCTAAAAATAGCTCAGCTTGTCTGCAATACTTGGTCTGCCTCAGGTTTGTTTACTTTGACGTCACCCATAAGGACATTCCAGGTCCTAGGCTGGATCGTGTCATTTAAAGGCATGCTTTAACTGTAGATGATGTGGAATGCCCTTTGTTTGACTAATTCTGTGATGTAATGATGTTTAATTAACCAGAGGTTTAATGTGCAACTTTTTCAAAAACTCCTACTCTAACTTGTGCCTCAACTGCTTTCATGAAAAATAGAGCAGGAATATCCAGAGAAATTAAACTTGGATATGGGTTACTGGAGGGCCAGCTAGTCAGGCGATATGACTTTTCTAAAGTAATGTCTTTTCTGAGTCTGATTTAGCACAGCTCAAGTTATGAATTCCCAGAGAAATTAAACATCTACATGGGATTATTGGAGAGCCAATAATAACTGAAAAATATTAAAGCATATTTCAGAAATGTTATTAACATTTGTATTGTAATAAATTATATAAACATAATAAAAATATATATATATATATATATATGCTTTGAGATATTCATGCTCTTATTTATATATATATATATATATATATATATATATATATATATATATATATATATATATAAGAGCATGAATATTTCCCGTGCTTCGGTTGAAAGAAATGAGAAATGTTTTATATAAATCATATATATATATATATATATATATATATATATATATATATATATATATATATATATATATATATATATATATATATATATATATATATATATATATATATATATATATATATATAATTTTTTTTTTTTTTTTTTTAACCGAAGCACGGGAAATATTCATGCTCTTCTGCAGGAAGTAAAGACAATTAAGATAAACTAGATGTCAGTTGCCAGAAAACAAGTGTTTAAAACAAGTTGGTGTTTCTGTATCATTGATGTCATCTCCCTTTTCTGGTATGGTGTTTGAATGGTAGCCAACTAAAACTTACATTTGCATGTTACATTTGCTTCATTATTATCCATAGAATTGGTAAATTACATTGTAAGGTCAGCGGTTATTATTTAATTATTAAAAAACACATGGGACCTGAGAGCACTAATTTCCTAAAATAGTAGGAAAATAGTAAAACACTAAAAATAGTAGGAAATTAAATTGGCTAAAGACACCAATGATAGTATTTTAATACTACAGCATAGAGCTAATCAAATGTTTTTGAATAACATCTGATTATATTACATTTCTAGGTCCGTTTTGCGGGAACAAATGAGAAACTCTTGCATGTACTTTTGGTTACAAAGACTTGCATAAGACTGTCCCATGAATCAATACAAATGGAGAGACATTTAACACTTCTTATGAGAAGCGTTTGGTAGATCTAGCTTCCTGGTGAATAGTTGGATGGCTACCAAAGTCAGGGAAGAGGATATAGTCTGCTGCCTTCATGTAAAATTACTTGACTTGACTTGACAGCTTACTTTCATTTTACAATAAAATAATTCAATTCGGAAATGTCTTATCACTGTTGCAACTCCACCATTCTGTGAATACTTAAACATGGTGAAGTCGCTGTAACATATGCCATCTGATAATAACGTTACTTAATACTGTTTACATAATGGTATTAGTTTGTAACGACAATTGGCATGCATATTTTTGGGGGGTTTTCTATTGTTGTTCAGGAAATGAACAAATATTTTTTTACAAGGAAGACTTCTACTTCTGTTGAGTCTCAGTGAGATGGTGACATATCTCTGCCGACATGACAGCTGCTTTCTTTTACAGAGAATATGGAAATTCAGTGGTTTTCATTAAGGTAAATGTTTGTAAGTGCATTCTATCTAAATCCACATCTTCTGCTGTTCTTTTCAGAGGGCCATTGGAGCCACCAACAAAGAAGGAGATGGTCCCACTGACCAAGAGGCCAGATGAATGGAAGGACCCCTGGCGCAGGTCTAAATCCCCTAGGAGAAGACCTGGTCTCATGGGCTCTCCTCCTCGTGGCCGCAGGCGACACAGGCCCTCTGGATCTTCAGTTTCTCTTTCCAATTCATCTAGGTAAGAATACTGTTCTTGCTAGCTAAAGGTATGGTTTAAAAATTTTTTTTAAATGTAATGGTAATTTAAATTTTACCCTCATGTCTTTCCAAACCTGTCTGACTTTCTTTCTTTTGTAACATAAAAAAATTTAACATAAATTTTTTTTTTTTGTCCATACAATCAAAGACACTGTTTTGGACCCCACTGAGGGTTAAAATAATTTTTCAAAATATCGTCTTTTGTCATACAGATTTGGAATTACTTGACAGCGAGCAAATAAATAAATAAAAATGTTTGGTGACCTACCCATTTAAGTTGCTTTTTAAAGGATGGTGCTTTTATTTCTCCAATTTTCCAGATCTTCATCCCGGTCCTCATCGTTCACGGGTTCTGGCTCTTCCCGATCTCGTTCCCGGTCTTCTTCAATGAGTTCCTACTCAAGTCACTCCTCTCAGCACAGCTCTTTCAGTGGAAGCCGCTCTAGGCAAGATATGATGATTTGTCATGCTGATTTAATGATTTTCTTAACATTTAGTATACCACATTTAGAAATGGCTGTGAATATTTGCTTTTATTAATCACTTTATTTTCCATTGTCTAGATCGCGATCCTTCTCTTCCTCACCCTCACCAACCCCCTCGGCACAAAGAAACACTAATAAAAACAAAGCTGAGCAGCCTCCTGTTGCAGTGAAAGGGTAAATGCACACTCATGCTTTCAAAACCCATTTGGTATATACACGTTCAAAAGTTTGGGGTCAGTAAGATTTTTCTTCTTTATGGAAGACATACTTTTAGTCAGCAAGGATGCTTAGTGATTTGATTTTTCTGTATTTTCCTACCTTAAAAATATGACCCACGTGAATTGCGCATGTCCGAGAAAAAAATTGTTTGGTGGTTACTATATGATGATTAAAATTGCAAATTGCCTGCAAAATGTTACATTTTCTAATACATTTATTTCATGCACGGATTGCTTCTGAAAGGGCTTCCAGAGCTCGCGCCGTCCATGTGGGAAACCCTTAGCATAGCCAGGGTTCAAACGGCAAATGCGAGTAAAAATCGGCATCGAAACTGTTACTCGCCAGTTAAATTTTGACAATGCATGGTTGTGATAATGTGAAATGGCAGAACAACTGTTTCTTGAGCACCAAATCAGCATATTAGAATGATTTCTGAAGGGTCATGTGACACTGAAGACTGGAGTAATGACGCAGCTTTGCCATCTCAGGAATAAATTACATTTAAAATTATATTAAAATAGAAAACAGACATTTTAAATTGTAATAATATTTCACTATTACTGTTTTTACTGTTTATTTTTTTTATTTTTTATAAATCAAATAATTTGAGGCTTGGTGAGCGTAATGTACGACTTTGAGAAACTTTTAAAAACCCCAAACTTTTGAACAGCTGTGTACTTTTAATCTATATCAACACAGCCAATTAAATCTATAAAACTGAGGCTTAGCCTTTTGCCTGTTTCTTACTGTAGTTATCAGAGCAGAACCCCTTTGTTCACTCACTGCATGCACGTGAAAATTCATATTTTCATTCAGCCACCCGTTGAAGCCTGGTCCACTGCCCCCTCCTCGCAGGGAGAAAGGACCTCCCAAAATGATGCCCAGTCCCTTGTTGCCTGAACAGCCGGGGAAACCACCCAAGCCAATCACAGAGGCAGGAAAGCCCCCCAACCCACGTCCACCTGGAAGACCTCCTGGACCCAGAGAACCGAGAGAACCCCCCAACATAAGAGAAGGACGTAAGAAAGAACGTCAACAGCACAACCCACCTCGAAGGTACAGAACACGTTACATTCGTTCTCCCACTAACATAAAGCAAAGTTGTTTTAGGTTGTTTTTTGTGGATCGTCCACCCAAAAATTTTAATTCTATAATTATTTACTGATTATGTTGTTCCAAGCTAGACTAGATATCAATATTTTGATATGTTTTGATACTGAAATATCGGAAATACGGTTTCAATACTCGATACAATCGATAAACCGATACCAGCTACGCGTTCTCGCTCTCTTCTCTCCGACAGCGAATTGACACACACCCGCCTCCTCTCACTCACTCCGGTTAAATGGTGATTGTATTGCGCATAATTTGACTAATTCCCACAGGTTTCGCACTCACACCTAAAATGCGTGCATCACTGATCTATAGTAGCGCTCTCATAAAGCCGTCTCTCAAACAGCTCGTAACGGGCATTGCGACGTTCGTCTGTTATAGGACAACTTAGTTTGAATAAACAAGCAGACACCGATTAGCTACTTGCTCTACGTTTAAAATGAACAGCAAGACAACTAGCAGTGAATGTGCTTTCCATTAAATGAGTCTCACACAGTAAACAAATCCAGCCCCTACTACTACTGGCTGTAGTCTTTAGCCTCTGGACACAAAATCCTCTCACGCAAAAGGATGATTTTTGCGTCATCGGAGGATTTTTTCCAGACAAAAAATACATAAATCTCTCGTCTCAGGGGGATATGAGGGTGGAAAGCATGGTAATTCGAAAATACTACAGGTTTTCTACTAATACAAAGCTTAATGCTAAATCCTGAAGTATCCCTTTAAGGATTGCATCATCATAATAGCTGGAGGTTTTATCTTAAGCTTGATAGTGTGCTTGTGTTTTTTTTTTTTGTGACATTTTCTGTTTTGAGTGTATTTGCATATGAACCAGTGACCAGTGCTAGGCTGACCACAGCATGTCTGTGTTTTTGCGCGTGTGAGAGAGAGAGAGAGTGTGTCTAGAAAGGGCTCTTTTCAGCATAGGGAAGCAGCATGTGATCAGTTCTGTGATCTGTAGCAGTGAGAGTGAAGTTTCACTGTGGATGTGGAATACCCTGTGTGGGTGTTCAGGAATCTCCTGTCCCGCTGGTTCTAATGCCTCAGCACAAAGAAGCTTTTGTTGACTGGTCATCGTTATCATAACATCGTTATCATAACATCATCGTCATGGCATTTGCAGTTGGTGTTTATTACACTTTTGATACATCTGGATATATGGCTGGTGCTTGCCCATGCAAAACTTGTAAGTTGTTGCTCTGCACTTGGGTATTGTGTGTGGTTCTTAGTTTTTTTTTAATTGGCCAGGTCTTGAAGATTTTTGCCTTATTCTCCACCACTCTAAAACGGTGAAAAAATTCTTGCTCAGAAAAGAAATCACATAAATAAGTGCACCACAGCTCCCATGTTTGGATTGTTCAAGATGTTGTTTTGAAATGCTGGGGTAATGTGAAAAACTAGGGTGTATAAGGTTGGATCAGCTCTATAATGCAACAGGGAAAAAGGTTAATCCTTGAACAATTTAAAGGGTCATGAAACCTATAACACATTTTTTTGAGATGTTAACAGATATGTACAGGTTGCAGAATCAATAAAAACAACAATAGCACTCTATTATTAAGGGAAAAGTGTTTATTTTATTTTTTATTTTAGCCATTTTGTTCTTCCCATTTTAAAAAGCAAAGTTGAACCAGTGTCAACTTGGCAATTGACTGCCAAGCATTCAAATGTTACAAAATACCGCTTCAGCGCTGTTCATTTACCCGCCTGTTCAGATTTGCGTTCGGACAAAAGTGTCGTAAGTTTACGTTTCCTCAGTACAGTAACACAAAGTGTTTGCATTTTCCCTACGATGAAGACAGAGTTAGAGTTTGACTACCAACACAAGGAAAATATGACTAACAATATTTAATATGTAAAATATGCTGAGCGGTTTCTGCACGGACCGCCGCAAAGTTTAGCAGCGCGAATCGCAGTTCATATCCGGACCAGAGCAAGACCGTTTCTGTTTTTTGTTTGTTTTTTTTAAATAAAATGTATGGACAAATTTCATTCAGTCTAGTTCTCCCAACATGAACAAGCACCGTGTATACGCACATATTTCATCGTCTTCAGATGATCTATGGGCAAATAAAGACACTTATACAGCAGCACGTCGGATCATGAATGCGATTATGAATTATTCTGATATTATTCACTGAAGACAATGATATAGACAGAAAACTCAAAGAATATGGACAAAAAAGGAACTTTTTATTCAACTTTTTATTCTTTCTGTATTATGTAGTGCTCATAAATGTAATGAAAATATCATTAGACCTTTTAAATGTTCTTCCTCATTTGTCGTATAGATCAATAGCTCTGCAAAGTTATAATGCTGATTTGTTGATATTTCTAAGAATAATCGAAACATATTTGATTTGATAGTTGTTAGTAGTCTCTAATAAGATTTTTGTGAGTTTATTGTCATAGGGATGTATACTATTATAGGGATAATAATATTTTAATAATCATTTGTCTTAATGAATGATATTTTAGGTCTGTTTTATTGGTTATCTCCACTCTTCTCACCCTCTACACTCCCACTTTTCCACACTTTTGTGGAAATTGTTCAAGTCCTGAATAAAAGTATTCATTTAAATTTTATTTTGAATGGCATTCTATAAAACTAGTAAAATAATTGAAGTGTGCTGAAATGGTGTTTATTTAAGGAAGTATGTAGTACCTGTTACCATTTTGTTTCGACATACTCTCTGTAGATTAATTTTAATTATGAGAAATGGTTTCCATTTAAAAAATGTATGTCGTACTGTCCATAGTTAGTCAAAGAGGAACATTCTTGGTTGTCACGCAGAAGAATGTCAATTATGACACGGATGCTTTGTATGTTTTCACTTTGCTTTGGATTTTTCACTTGCAGATTTTTAACGATTTCAGAAATGTTCTGAAAATGTTGTCTGAATGAACCTTAAACTGTGTACTGTCACCACCCTTTTCTTAGAATAGATTGAAACTTGAATGGTTGTAATTCATGCTTTTTCAATGAATACAGACCCACCCTAAATTTGGTCTCTTTTTAAACAAGACAACTCAGCAGATTATTGCAGAAGTGAAGGTCAGAAAATGAAAGTGTAAAAAGTTTATTTTTATTTTTAAGCAGAATTTTACTAAATAATTTGGACTTTAAAATTGCTATTAAAATCAAAGCCTATCTAACCAAGTTGCTTTCCACTTTTGAAGTTGATATCACAAAAATTGAGCCTGCTAAAAAGGTTTTAAAATACTGTTTCCATGGGAAAGCAATTTCAATTTGTTTTCACAGGATGAATTTTATATGATTTAAGATGATCACTAAAATATGTGATAAGGCAATAAAAAAGAGTGACAAGTGTCCCTCTACCGGGACACTGACCAGAAACCGGCATATACATATATGAAACAAGTAGGGATGTAACGATTCACTCAACTCACGATGCGATACGATTCACGATACTGGTTTCACGATACGATTTTCTCACGATTTTTGCAACAAGTAATTAATTTAAGAAATTATACATGAAAAAGTGTCCCTTTTATTATTTCTCAGACAAAATGCTGCACATTTCTTTTTAATTTTAAAATATATTTGTCAAATAAAACAACTACATTGAAATAAAAAATAAAAAAATCCCTTCAAGGTTGTTTCAACTCTTTCTGTCTGTCTGGTCAAGAGGGTGGACACTGGTACCATCGCACACTAACATAAAAGACTATGTAAAATTAATACCACATTGAGAGGGGTTTTAATTTTGTTATAATTTGTATCATTTCACTAGCAAAAGTAAAAAAAAATATATAAAAAAAACATCTAGAAAATATGCCATAACCATCAATAATAATAAAAAAAAAATACATGTACACATTTATAGAAAGAGATGGTAAAATAAATACAACACCTGGTTGCCACGGAAACACTGATGAACCTTGTGATCTCCGTGGCTCTCGCACTTGTCGTATTAATGCCTTTTACATGAAAACGGATGTGACTGGTGCTTCTCACGATGGTGATTTATTATTAGTCTACGGCAAGTCAAAATGCCGCCACACCTCCGATTTGAATGAGTCAACGTCAACATCTACTCTTGCCGTCACCATGTGTTTGACGGCGCGTGCACACCAGTCTATGGCACACACTGGCGCGGCGCGAGCGGAGCAAACCAAGCGTTTTCAATTCATTCCTATGGAAGTTGAGCTTGGCTCGCACAAGCTCAAGTTCCATGAATGAAGTGAAAACACTCTCTAGCTTCGCGCCATTGTGTGCTCGCTGCTATTGTGCCTGTAAAGCGAGGTTCACAACTTCACAGTAGGCTATGTAAACGCCCCTGCTGTTTAAAACATGTATCGCTATTCGTTTAACATTTCAACCGACTTGAATCGTCACACATTTTTATCGATTTGCGAGTGAATCGTTACATCCCTAGAAACAAGTCATGTATATAAGAGCTCTTGCTTCAGTTCACTATCAGATAGTTGATTCAGTTGTTCTGACAGCTTCAGAACAGTTCATTCAGTGAAAGATTCCAACCAAAGTCTGTAACTGTAAGAACCGGTTCGTTCTTAAACGGCACCATTTATTGACTATACTAATTCTGTCTCCAGTGCTTGAGCAACATTTCATTGTCTTTTTCTCCTGCAGGAGAACAGTGAGTGGCAGTATAAGTGGCAGCAGTTTTTCTGGCTCCAGCTCAAAATCCCATTCCTCCTCCGCCTCACTCTCCCGGTCCCGTTCCGGATCGCACAAGTCTAGGTATGGGATGCACACACAGTAGAGTCTTCATTGAAAAGTTCCAATGTAAATAGCATGGTATAACAGAATGTCTGTGTGCTTTCGCAGGTCTCTGTCGGTCAGTAGCGTGTCGTCTGTATCGTCTGCCTCCTCCAGCAGTAGCTCGGTCAGGAGCGCTGACTCAGATGACATGTACGCTGACCTGGCCAGCCCCGTGTCTTCCGCCAGCTCCCGATCACCCACTCCAGGCCATGCCCGCAAAGAAAGGGGCCCTCCACGGGACAGGGGGCCCAACAAAGACAGAGGTATTGTGGCTCAGTGGCTGTCACATATAATGAGCATTTGTCGCATTTTTTGAAGCAGGACTCTATAACAAGCTATACATATAATTTTGTTATTGTAAACTGAAACTTTTTTTTTTGTTAGTTGAATTACAACTTAAATAAAATGATAAATATTAGATGAAAATCAAAAAAAATGTTGCACTGACCTAAAAGGTAACTGTTTTGTGCTGTCCTTTCAAGGAAAACCGCCAAAGAAAGAAGAGCCTTTCAGAGATGAGCGGAAACGAGTGGACCCCTCCAGTCTCCCCCCCAAAACCAGCTCCGGCATGCCTAGATCTGGGAACAGAGGTCACCCCATGCACCCGCCGCCGCCTATGGGTCCTCCAGGAGGATACGGCTCTCACAAGGACATCAAACTCACCCTGTTAAACAAGGTAAATTAGGAAGGCCCTTTCACGTTCAGGCTGCTGTGTAGAAGTGCATGATGGATCAATGACTTCTTTATTCCTCTTTGGCCAGCAGCAAACCGACAGAGGCAATAGGAAAAGGTACTTTCCTGCCGATAAAGAGCGACCCCCTTCGCCTCTCAGCAAGAGGATAGCACTGTCACCTGACAGAGGTAAACAACACAACAGGACACCTTTATTGTCCATTAGAAAACCCCTCCAGAAATCTGATATCCGAGCAGATACTGTTGTGCTTAAGCTCTTTTGTTCAAAGGATGTCTAGAAATAAGAGGTGCACCACATTGCAATCTGCTCTCTCAGTTCCTCAAGCATCACGCTCTGATTTCTCCATAGGTCGAGACAGGAGAATGCCTGGGCGACCCCCATTGTCCCCCAGAATGGATCGGCCCAAAGGCCAGGGTCCTCGGCCCATGCCTCCACAAGGAGAAAGGTACCCACTGCCACTTTCTATTGTCACACTCCTCTGAATATCCCTTAAAATATATGGTGATTTCCATCAGTTGTTCAAGTTCTTGTCTGAAAATGTTTTTGCTTTTATGTAAATGTATTCATTTGTTTGCATGAGCACTATTAATTGCCCTCGATATGGTATGTTTGTATAGATCGTGAACGTGCAGATGTCTCATATTCTTTGTTGAGCAATGACTGAGTTATTGTTATTATTAGTCCAGCTTTTATTAAAAAAAAAAATCCCCGTGTTTGGTCCGCTTTAGTTCCCTTTTTATGCGCATGGTTGATCAAGGTGTTTTATAACAAAAGCTTTTATCATTGTGACTAAGACTAAAGATTTAAAAATATCCCATGTTCTTAATTCTTCTCTCTACAGGAAGCGTCCTCTATCTCCTCCAACCAAGTCTTCTGGGAAAGGCCCTGCTGCCGTGTCTGCAGGTAAACCTCCACCGCCCGGGGCTGGATCCGGTTCTGGCTCCGCTTCTAGTTCTGGCTCAGGCAAGCCGAGCAGCACCCTTTCTCGCCGCGAGGA
Source organism: Semotilus atromaculatus (assembly GCA_031834385.1). NCBI lineage: Eukaryota > Metazoa > Chordata > Actinopteri > Cypriniformes > Leuciscidae > Semotilus > Semotilus atromaculatus. The sequence goes on from JAULUF010000001.1 coordinate 5,760,392, forward strand.
GCTGCTGAAACAGCTAAAGGCTGTCGAGGACGCCATAGCCCGCAAAAGGGCAAAAATCCCTGGGAAATAATAAACCTGGCTTCATCCAACTTCTGGGACATCCATTTTTGCCCAGTGTTTGCCAGAAATGGGGAAATGGCTGCCGTTCTGAACTCTAAGGACGTCTCGCATAAATGTCCTAGGGAAAAGAGACCGCAGTTACATTTCTGCTTGTTTTGCCCTCAGAGAGAGGTTGTCTAGATTTTATATCGATGTGATAAAGTTGAGAAGTGGCACTGTTCACTTGTTTGTTTTCACAGGAGGATGGATCTTTACTGTAGTGTCTCGAAGATAAAAAAAAAAAAAAAAACCTGTACATTCAGTGCTCATTTTTGCTCTTCATCCTGCCACAATCCCTTCGCTCTCATATTCTAGTTGCTTTTTCCTCACTCCTGTTATTTTATGGGGCGAGTTACTGTGGACAGGCGAATGCTTACGGTGTTTGGATGCATCTGCGCATTTGACGTCGGTCCTACTCAATCAGAATCTAGACCTGCTTTTTCAGAGCCTTTACTGTCTGAAAAGTCCACCTTAACTGATGATTTTGTGTATCCGCCGCCATGTGTTTAGCCATGACTGTTTTTCACCATGTACAACTACAAAGCCAGATGATATAATACCTGTTGCTTAAAGTGTATGATCCTAGAGAACCAATGACAGTGATGTGAAGTATTGCTTTTTTTAAGATTCTGCATTGTTAATTCTGCCCCCCCCCCCAAGCTTTTCAAGTGAAAACCTCCATTTTATTTGTCCCTCATTTTTAGTTGAAAGTGTGAGAGGCTGCAATGGGGACACCTGGAGATAAGGAATAATTCCGTCTAGCTTTTTGTGACAGGAAAAAAAAGCTTCTAAATAAAGTATTTTGATAAAAATAATAAATCTGTTGAAATGGTTGCTCTTTGATGGAAAGATGACATGTAACGGAGGACTTTCCCCATCTGTGGACATATGAAGGTTTGTTTCTGCAGAGCATGTGTACATCTGCATCATCGGTTTGTGCGCTTTTTATTTGATTACTCGGCTCTGTTTGTTGTTCCACTGTCCTCCTGCAGTTTAGTATCAACACCTAAAGCAAATTAGTGAGATCATTTATTGACAGGGTTGGAAAATTATTCATCTTCCTTTGCTTGTACATTTTTACGTCACAAGTTGTAAGAGTTAAATAATTGCAATACTCTTTGCTGCACCCGCATTCTTCCTTGAGTCATTTTAAATGATTATGCCATTATGAAATTACTGTGGTGCACAAGTGTCATTTAGTGTGAGTGCAGCTGAATACAATATAAAATGCTGTTGACTTCAAATTATTGGGTATAAAAAAAAGCCCAAATCCACATTTTAAATGCTTATATCCTCACAAATTGCAAGCCGAATGGAATCAGCATAGAGAAACTACAAAGTCAATCCTGTGGTTGGTGGACACCATTACCGGTATCTACACTACATCTCCAGACTAACCAATACGGTTTTGTTAATGGGTGATGCCTCTTTATGCCCTTCTTGCTCAAGTCCTTTATTGCTGAAGCATATTTTGATGGAGTGTGATGTCTTGACTCTTTACTGTTCAGGTGACTTATGAAAGGATTTTTAATGAAGCGAGACCAGATTTAGTTTTGGAATTTTTAACAAAAATAAACTTCTGTTAAAGTTTTTTTTTACTTTCCCTATTTAATATTTACGTTTTTTTTTTTCGTTTTTTTTTTCACCATGCTCTGGTAGCTGGCATCTTTAAATTAAAAACAAACAAATAATTGTATAAATCAGAAGCAGTAAAAAGTTAAAAATTAAATGATCGATTAATAAATATTAGAATATTTAATACATATTAGACAGTGTAAATGTGCAATTGGCTCTGCATACTACAGTTATTTCAAACTAATAGACTAATAAAAGTGCTAATTATTATAGTGTCTAAATGTTGATGTCATTAAATCTCACATTGTGTCAGTTTCACATTCTCAGTAAAATGTATAGAATTTATGCATGAAGCTTAGGGGACTCCTGGGAGATGTTTTTCTGAGTGGCTGATCATGATGTTGGGAAATTCACTTGGTCTTGTCCCGTGATGGCAACCCCACAGAAAACTGCTATTAAATCTCATTTTAGTTAATGAATGACCTGTTATTGAGGACTCTTTTGTCATGTCCAAAACATCCAGGGGGCTCCCACAATTTATCTCCACATTCACTGTTCCAGGGATTCGAAAAGGTCACAAAATGCTCAGAAAAAGGGAAATTTTCTCCATCTGAGTATTGCTGATATCTCTCCATATTAATGATTTAGTCGTATCATTAAATGCAGGGTAAGTTTGAGAAATGTTTTCTATGACTAACATATGTTTTAGATTTGTCTTGCATCACTTCTTTTGAACACTATTAGCCTAATGGAGCTGATAATTAAAGGATGGTTTTTATAAAAGTTTAAGTTTTACATCTCCGCTTTCCTATATCAAAGAAGATAGAATGTAGGCTACAACTATAAAGTATCGCGTTTTAATGAATTAAATCGTTTTCTTATCACTTCAGGATCAGGAGTGTGTTACTAATGATGAGAGCAGAAACACTCACTTTCTCATTCATATTTAAAAGTTAAAATCGCAATGGCTCTCATTTGAGTTAATAACTAACATGATTTTACAGCTGCTAATGAATAGCCTAGACAAAAAAAAAAAAAAAAAGTTTTTCAAGATGCTTTTGTAAATAGCGCTTCATATGAAAGAGGAAGCACGGAAGTAAATATTTATTACTATTTCCTCATTGACTCGGATTTTCCCATGGACAACAGGTGAGTAGGCTATAGTATAAATAAGCGTTTAAACTCACTATGGCTATAACAGTCCTGAGGCCAACCTGAGCATTGATCTGAAGCATCACTCTTGAGTTTTGATAAAACAAAGTCTAATCAAATTATGTTGGTAAGTAGAAAACATATTTTAAGTAGATCCATATTTTACAAAGTAATACATTTCGTCTTAACCTAAGAAATATATGATTTTTATTCATAAAGAAATTGATGTTCGCCTACACCCTGCTTATTTTACTTATTTATTCTTTGCTTTACAGTTTCCGCTGTTTTTTGGAATATTTTTCTTGTTGTCGGAGAACATCGTGGAAGGAAAAAATATGGGATGTTTCACCAAGGCACACAACAAGCTGCTCGACGCTTTTCTTTCACACGCCAGACACCCGCATCCGAAGGCCAGCAGTCATTCGGCGGAGTCCTGCGAGAGAGCCGCTCAGTCTTTATCACACATCAGTGAGCGCTCACTCTCCCCCTGGCGGACAAGGTAAATATAGCTCTCTCCACCACATGTAATATTACCAGAGAAATCAGACCGCTGTTCAGCAGTGAAGCATTGCTAATGACGAAATCGAAATATCTCTATACTCATACAATGCCTCATGTGCTCCTAATTTATTTTATTTTTGGCTTAATTTATTTATAGCCTACCTATAACAAAAATGAATGGGGAAAACTCATTTTTAAGTACAAATGACTTGGAGTCATTTCAACTTGAAATACAAGATGAATCTTGTATAACTTTTTATTTTGATGAGTTAAAGCAATGAAAAATATATGTTGTCATAACTTATTGATCATATAATTTTTATATTGGGCGGAGTTGTTATGAGGGCCTGTTTTGTAGGCTAGTGTTCAAATAACAATGCAACATCATACAATAAAACCGTTTTATTTAAAACAATAAAACAATTTCACCAAATTTAGTTACCTGCTACAATACTCATGCCTTTCTATCTGTTGTATTTTCAGCATTGTGCACAAGCCAAATATGTACCCCAAATCATACGAGGAAGCAAAGTGTTTGTGTGAAGGATGCATCATTAACGGGGTTGAGAATATGACCTACAACTCAGTGCCCGTGCAGAGATCTCTGCTATTCCTGAAGAGGGTCCCATGCCCGTCTGACCCGAACAAATACTCTTTAGAGTATGAACATGTGCTAGTGACTGTGGGCTGTACCTGTGTGGTCCCTCGCCAGTAAGAGAGGACAATAGAAACCAAACCCGTAGAGACGAGTCTCATGTACCATGTCGTGTTTGTTCTAGAATGCAATATTTGATAAGGTACTTACATTTCTTTATATGCTTATATGAATAAGCTAAAAATGTTGCATGTGTCACATGTTTTTAATACTTATAAACCAACATAGTCTTTCTTGAAAGAAAGATATATTTGTATTATTGTAAAACACTACTTTATTTAGGACATTATTTATTTATATAATAATAACTTATTTATTGATTATTTAACTTTTGTGTAAATTATGCAAATATGTGAACTTTTGATCTTGTGCCTATAGCAGTCCTTTTATAACTCTGTCAATGACAGGAATAGTTATATCAAGTTTGTTTCAGTGGTGATGATGATGATAAAATGTGTTGCAATTTGTCCAAAATTCAATTTGTCCAAATGGTATTATGTTGAATAAAATATATGCTGATCTTAATTCATTCATTGTTTCATCATATTTCACCCTAAATATATATCTTTTTTTTTAAACTGTTTTGTAAATAAATGATAATATAGTAGATGAAGTAAACGTATTTATAAATTATTGTACCAATTGTTTTAGAGCTTTTACGCAGAGGTAATTAAACCATTGAGATTTATGAAATAGTAAAATGTATATGATAATGATCACATGAATTATTGCCATTGCATTATTTATTTCTGCTTTTCTTTTGGGGTTTCGTGTAAGTTTAGCTTTTATTTTGTGGGCCTTTTATTTTGAAAAGTCTCATCAGTTTCAACTTTCAACTACAGTTACGTTAAAGCTTTGCGACAAAGTTTTTGTAGTAGACAACACAGCAGTGTGGCGTAAAATGGTCACAGCACTAATAAAGTCTCTCAGTATATTAACGAAACCTATTCGAGGTAAGAAAAATATATATAGGCTATATCCGGGTTTAAATAGTGTTGTTTCATAACATGCTTTGGTAGTATTATTATTTTTCCTCCCCCCATAAAACCTGTCATCTTTCACTCTCCCTCATGTTGTTCCAAAACTGCATGACTTTCTCTATTTTTTTCGTAAAACACTAAATATGTTAGGTATTGACAGCCTCGCCTTACACTTTCAGTGTATATTTCGATACAACAAAAAAATTAATGGCCAAACATCTAATTGTGTGCTTTACAGAAGAAAGAAAGTCGTGCAGGGTTGTGTGTTGTTTATGTTTAGCAAATATCTTAAACAGTGATGGCATGCGTTGATGGACGCACACTCTTTTCCAGAGGCTCAGTGGAGCGATGGACAAAGCACACAAACAGCACTTGTCCTTGCTCTCCAGAAGAACCTGTCAGAGCTTCGGGAGAGCATATCTGCAGGCGAAGAGCTGGAGGAAGCCCGGAGACTTCTAGATGAGGTCAGGAGAGACAGCACATGGTTTTGCAGTGATGCTAATGACTTAACCTGGTGCTTTGTTCAGGAATGTCTTCTCTTACTGCTCTGCCTGGCACGACACCTCAACCGTCTCGTGGAAGCCTTTCACCAGATTCCTGCTGCACCAAATCCTGCGACCCCTGAAGCAGCTCCACCACTTCCCCCAGATGTTCTCAGTGTGGCCCAACAAAAGACACTGGGCGCTGTGCTGCAGTTTGTGGTCACACTGGGTCTCTGCCCATATCTAGCCCCTGGTGTAGGAGTGGCACTGGGGCTGAGGTCAGCCTTTGGGGCAGCAGTGGAGGGAGCAGTCCGACACGATGTGGCCCCTACAGGGGAACGTCGTCTACTTATCACTACTAATGTGCTCCTAGAGGTGTCTGCTCTGTCATCGCTAGCGACTCCTGTGTTTACACGACACCTGGGTGACATCATGGCAGCTCTGTGTCAGTTAGCTTATCGACCCCAGCGACCTGAAGGAGACGGTACAAAGAGTAATAAGGTAAAAATACACTAATATCAAAGCAAGATATAATCCTATTTGAATACATTTTACTACTGGTCTCTTTTTAGATCTGGGGTTCCCAAAGCCATGAATAACCTGGAATTAGCAAGGAAATGTAATATTACTCCAGGCAAAGAAAAGTCATGAAACATTAATATACACAAAATATATATATATATATATATATATATTTATATATATATATATATATATATATATATATTTATATATATATATATATATATATAACAAAAAAAGTACAAAAATCAATGAAAAGTTAAAAAAATCATTACAGTTACATCGAAATATAAAAAAAACTAAAACTAATAAAGATGACAAAAACATGTAATGAAATAAAACTTAAACTAAAATGAAAGCTGAAAATATATATATAAAAGCTCATTCAACATATCAATAAATAATACGGTAACACTTTACTAAAAGGTTTCATTAGTTAACACATTAGTTATCTACTTTAGTTAACATGAATTAAGAATGAACAATAATTCTAGAGCATCTAAATTAATGTTAGTTAATTTAATTAGTTAATTTACTAATAACTAATAGTAAAAACATTTACTAATACATGATTCAAATCAAACATTTGTTAACATTAGTCAATGCACTGTGAACTAACATGAACAAACAATGAACAACTGTATTTTTTATCAACTAACAATAAATACTGTAACAAATGTTTTGTTCTTGTTAGTTAATACATAAACAAATGTTATCAAATGAGACCTTATTGTAAAGTGTTACTAATAATACTTAAATAGTTTATACATTTTACTAAAATAACACTGTTCTAGTTATTCTCACTGTTTTTTGTCCTTTCGAGGCAAATCTTTATAAAACTATATTTTTTAAAATCCCTATACAATAATGAAGAATGACATGAAAGTAATTGTGAGAATCCTGATTCATCACTCTTTCAAGTTTCATATAGGCCCAAGCTAAATTTTTAACTAATTCAGTCATTCTCATCTACCACAGGGACTAACGGTAGAGGAGCGCAAGACCTGCAAAGGAGCACTCCACAGTCTTCTTGGCAAAGTGTATCAGCCAATCGTCATCAAAGAACTGCTCGTTCTGCAAGGGGGTCCTAAACAGGTGTGTGTTGCCCACTATCTTTCTGAATACTTTTCTGATATGTTAGTATTTGTGTGACTCCACAGAGACATGTCCTGTGTATTGCTGTAGGCATCTTCAGGTTCCCGAGGTGGATGTGCTGGAGGGGGAAGTAAGACTCTATCCCAAGCTCCCCCTTGGCTGAGGCGCCTGTGTGGACAGTTGCTGTCTGACAGGTTAATGCAACCACAAGGCGTCCAGGCAGTGGTGAGGGCCATCTTAGAGGGCACCGGAGGTAAGGCTGAATTTAGCAAAGAGCACAGATGATTGGTTCAGAGAATTTGAACACTGGAATTTGAAAAAGGTTTTTCATGGAATAGAATCAAGTTTACAAGACCATCTATCTAGTGTCAGTTCCAAAATTTACTGAATGCCCTGTCAGTGGATCAAACATATTTTGTGTTCTCAAATATTTTTAGCTAATTGTGAGTAAATATTGTCTACAATTAGTATTTATTCAAATTCAGCTATTTGAATTGCTATTATTTATTAATATTATAAAAATGAGCATTATACCAGCAATACAATTTTTGTTACTAAACTCAAAACTCATTTCAGTAATGCAGCCCTAAACTAGTATATTTACTAGTAAACAGGTTAAAAGAATGCATTTTTAAAACATTTTAAATGTAAACAAATGCAAAATCATTGATAACCTATTTGGTTTTTATTGCTTATGCACAATTTTTAGTATACGTGCATGTATGTTAATACAAATGCATATATAAATACATTGAAACCTGTGTTCGTGCTTATGTTGTTTAGTTTTGCGCAAACTTATAATTAAATGCAACATTCTGGAACTATGTGCTGTTTCCTGGAATATTACAATTAATTTACCCTAAAAACAGGCAGACTGTGAAGGAGACAAACACGTTACGTCTCGGTTAGAATGGCTAGGTGACCTAAAATGTTTTGCATATTCTATAAACAGCATAGTGTCAGTGGGTTCGGCCATAATCTTTTTAATAGTGGTGGAAAAATGTGTATTTTCATACCATACATAACAAATCCAGTACATAACAAAATTCCCAATAGGTTTATCATTCCATGGAAAGTCATTTTGTTTTTTTTATGACAGCTATAAATACTCAGTCATGTTTACTTGTTTCACATTGCTGACCAGCAGGTGGCGACTCTGACTGGAGGAAATGTGATGCTGTGGCCAAGATTCTTGCCGCCTGTCCTCAGCAGTCCCTCTCTGCTGAGAGCTATTACAGTCAAGTGTGTCCACAGGTGAAGTAATGTTCTCTCATTACTGTCAAAATAGTGAGATTGCTATAATGGTTATTTAGAGTTTTATTCGGTTGCAGAAGATGCTAACATCTTTTAACAAAATCATTGTTCATTGCCATCTTTTACCTAAAAACTTATAAATAATTTTTGAAATGTACTCTAATCATAGAATGTAATATCACTGGATTTAGGTCCTGGAGCTTCTGCATTTCAAAGACAAGCTGACTGCACAGCAGTTCCAGAGAGTGGCCACCAGGGCGGCGCTCATCATGGTTCAAGATCGGCCTGAGTTTGCACAGCGATTCCTGCTCTTTCCTCTTCTCTCCCCCCTTTGTCGCTGTGGACAGGGAACCGGTTAGTATTTGTTAGGTGACTGCAGTTTAGCATTTTATAGTGGCTGATATAATTTAGGTTGTGCGAAAAGGCTGCATCAAATTGCTTGCTAATGTTTGTCCCAAAATGCATAGGAATAAGTTTTAGATGCAAAGTATATTCTCTTTTGAGTATTACAAAAATAACTGACAAGCTTTTGCAGGAGATGACCTATCCCAGGATGCAGTGGAGGAGTGGGAGCTGACTCGCTGTATTGAGGATTTATATAAAGTAAGCCAAGCGTTCTGTATTGTCTAATGCGCCATATCATCAAGTATATGAAATTTACATAAGAATGTTATTTCATTCTGTTTAGATTTGTGTGGTGGGTAATAATCCATCAGAAGTGCTGCTGAAAGCTCTAGCAGATGTCTACTCAACACTGTTCAATCTCTTTTGCTTCACCAAACAGAATGTCTCTCATTTACGGTCAGATTTATTTTCGAATAGGAAGTATTTGTAATAGATCATATGTTTGGAAAAGACTAAAAGTGGTTGTTCCCTACAGCACATCCTGTCAGGAGATCCTGATATGGTGCCTGTGTCACTCTGATCGCTCGGCATCTCTTTTGCTGCTGAAACGCTTGTGTGGACTGCTGGGAGAAGTGGGTGGAGTCAGACACGGCTTTCAGTTCTCACCTGGCAGTGAAGGAGGGGCCAGACTTACAGTGAGAGAGCTTATCAGGTATTATTAAATGAGAACCCTACAATAATTATGCAATGTTTTGTGGAAATTAGTGATATATTAGTCAGCCTGTATTTAGCCATTTTGAGCTTATCAGGACGATGGTCTAATTGGCAATATCTAGTTGGTATTTTTTGTAAAATATTGATTTCAGTAATTTTGTGTGTATCTTATTTGCTTTCATTAAAGTAAGCATTATTTATATCAGTATAATATCAAGTGAAATTGATCAAAAATGGAAGTAAATACATTTCTGATGTTACAAAAGATTTCTATTTTGAATATTCTGTTTGTTTGTTTTTTCAAACTTTATATTCATCAGTGAATCCTGAAAAAAAAGAAAAAAAACATAGTTTCCACAAAAAAATCTGTACATTGTTTTGTGGTTTTCATAGCTCAAAAAGAAAAAGTTTCCTGCACACTTATTAGAATGATTTCTGAAGGATCATGTGACACTGAAGACTTGAGTAATGGTGCTGAAAATTAAGCTTTGCCATCACAAAAAAACAACAACAACAAAACAAACACCAACAAAAAAAAAGTGTTATATTAAATTGTAATAATATTACATAATATAAATTTTCCTGTATGTTTGTTCAAATAAATGTAGCCTTGGTGGACATAAGAGACCTTTGAATAGTAGTGTATGTTGCAGGGCATAACAATGATTAACTGGCTCTTTTTCTGTGTTTTGACAGTGATGAAGATGATGCTCTGTATGAGAAGGTCTCAGGTGAGCAGTGGAGAGTGCAGTGTCTGGTGCAGTTATTGGAGGAGATGAAGGACAGTGATCTGCCTGGAGAGTTTTTCCTACTGCTGCTGCAGGTGCTGACCTCTCCCACTCGGTTTCAGCCTGACCCTTTCTAATGTAGCTCAACAATGTCTATACTATTGCACATGAGATAAATGGATATCCAGAATTGTTCTATAGCAATATTTGAGGACTCAAGAATGCTTCAAAATGTATGGTATATTATTAAAAACTTTAAGATTAAAACAATTCCTTCCCAGATTTGACTTTTAAATGTTAGGAAAGTTGCTTGAAATTGAAAGTGGATGCGAATCAACATTTCTTTTTTCTTTTTTTTCAATGTCTGCCTGTTTTGTGTTGTTTCCAGGATTTAACAGCTGTGGCTGCTGAGCAGGACGAGGTTGAGCAGGAAGTGAACACCTCATCTATGACACTGCTGGAGTTAGAGCAGCATCTGCTGGGCCATGCTGGTGGACATGGACAGAGACTTGCTCTGCTGCAGGCACTGGCCATCATGTGTGAGGGTCTTCCACACACACAGCTGCTCTGCAAACCCACTCAGGTGAGATATAGATGAAATCATTCAGCGTTCAACGTTATTTAAGCGTATTAAATGCGTCTCTCTTTTCCTGAGTGAAGTGGTACATTTGAGTTTTAATTCTAAACTTTAAACTCTTTTAAGCTTTCTTATCATTTTGTCTTTTCTGCTTTCATTCAACTGAGGTTTTAATAAGATAAAACATGGGCCTTCTAAAAATAGAGCACATCATCCCCTGGCCAGATCTGTTCCATTTAACTCGCAACAAAGAATATCTTTACTCTGACGGTTATTTAGGGCACATGTATGGCTGTTAGAGCACGGTTGTGTTATATCAGCAGTTGTGCTACTTTATGTATTGATAAGATGAGAAGCTGTGATCTCTCAAGACATCTCTCTCTCTCTCTCTCTCTCTCTCTCTCTCTCTCTCTCTCTCTCTCTCTCTCTCTCTCTCTCTCAGGTGGTTGGGTTCATAGCATCCATGCTGCAGAGAGCATGTGTTAGTCTGGAGCGTGGCACTGACAGCCCAGTGGAGAGTCAGACTCTCCGTATGGGAATAGGGCTTGTGGCCACTCTACTTTCTGGAGCTGCTGAGGTAGTGTATAGTTTATACATTTTGCTGCTGTTCTTTGCTCACTCTATTGTAAGAGTTCCTCTAGTAATAAGCTGTTTGCTGTGTTTATGAGTAGTTAACATATTGCATTTTAATCCTGCTGTGTGACATGCATGCTACACTTTTTTAACAAAAGGGGTCTATTTTTGTATACTTATTAAATATGCCATTTTCATGACCTCATATAAATGCGATGACATTTTAAGTTTAAAATTAGTTTGTTGCACCCAGGGTTATTATCGTTAACTAAAAGTAGTGAGCATATTTCTGTTAATTGAAATAAAATAAAATAAGCATATTATTATACTTTATTATTAGGGCAACATTTCTAGTTTTCAGTTAGTTTTTTTTTAACTAATATTTATAAGTTGAAGCACTACAATTATAAATAAATAATAAAATGACCTAAGCACATAATGGAATGACTGAAAATTAAACAAAAATTAACATGAAAACTAAAACTATAAAAATGAAAAACTGCTGTGATTAATTAAAACGTTGCAAAAAGGGCAAAATAATAAAATGACATGAAAAAAAAAAGATCTTAAGTTATGTTTTAATGTAATTTCTTAGAATTTTATTCAAAGAATGTATTATATTCAAAGATATGTAATTGCGCAATTATATTGGGGAAGTTCCTTGCAATATTGATATGCAATTAATTGTTATTGATTAATCAGCATATTTTCTAAAAGTTTTAAACAATTGACAGCCTAAAATCTTTATGTTCATGTACATATTATGTATTGCCTACCAATTTGTACCTGTGTGTATCTTCTTTCAGCTCACTCCAGATGATTATTCATCAATGGCTGCACTGCTGCCCCACCTGGAACAGATTTCCCAGCAGCACCAAGAGCCAGTTATCCAGGAGCTAGCGTCCGATCTGAGGGCCACTATTGCCACACATGGGGCTTATCGCCCTACAACTGTCCCTAAAACAGCCAGCCAGCACAGCACTGCCCACAGTCTTACTCCTCCTGCAAGCCACAGTTCAAACTCCCTCCCAGCCAGACCCCAGGTCCCTTCACAATCAATCTCACATCCCAAACATACAACAGACCCTAGTGTAACACCCAAAGTTAAAGACTTTCAGACAGCTGGAGGAATACCCAATCCTGGGATTTCTGAGGCCTTGCGCAGTAAAGCTGTCTCTGAGTGCCTGCTGGAAGCCTGCGACCCAGATGTGCCCACACGAGCCGTAGCACTGCGTTCACTGACCCGCTCTGTTAGAGATGGAGACGAGGAGGCATTGCAGAACAAGGAGAAACTACTAACGGTGAGTGTATAGATGTGTATGTATCTGTATATGTAAGTTAAAGCAGATAAAACTGGCCTGGCATTAATAAAAAAAAAAAAATTGTAGGCGAAGTCTAGTAATTTCAGTTGGAATCTGCATAATCAGGGATTTTGCTCAAGCTCATGTTGGTCATGAAAACTTTGCTGTTTTGGTAAACAGAAATCAGCTTGGTTTTAAATTTATTCTGTGTGAGTAGTGATTTATACGTCGCTACATCATTGAGAATGGATGAACTTTATTATATATAATATTTCCAGAGAATACATAAATATATAGTTTTGATAATTGGAAAAACACAAATTTTCCCAAATGCATGGGAAAAAAATATACTTTAAATGTTATTATTTTAAAATATTGCCATTAATTTTTTAGATATTATTATTATTTCTGAAGGTGAAATATTGTAACAATTTAAAAATATTGAAACTTTTTAAATTTTTTTCTTTATTATTATTAATTCCTGCATATTATTTCCATTTCACATATCACTGTATATATTCTTAATGGCTGGTTTAGGGTACGCTTACACAGCAACTATATATTAAAAACGGAAAACAAATTCCTTTGCATTTTTCGCGAACAAACGACAACGATGTCAAAACAATCCCTGTTCACACTTCACACGGATCCGCAAAAACGACTAAAAATGCTGTATTATGCATGTCAGTAGTTGGCGATGTCACTTTATAAAGAAACGGTACATGCCTGAACAAATGATACGCATGGGCATTACATCACCGGTTTCACAAATGTGCAGAACAGTATCATTTTTAAAAACTTGCCCTTTGAAACCCGATTTCACAAGTTGGCTTTTTCAGGCCCCCAAAACGCTGTTGTCATTGCGCTTTGATGCAGGCGATCGTTATAGTATATGATAAACACTTACTCTCCCAGTATGCATTATTCTCTCTGATGCTAAAAGCTTGGTGTCACGTGCACATCTCTCCTGGGATTTGCGTTGACTCTTCTTCTCTGGGTGACATTGTTTAAATGGGCCAGTGACTTCCAGTGTTTCTCTTTCTCCTGTGTGCTAGTGTTGAGGGTGGGTGAGGGTCTAGAATAGACCATGTTTTATAAATGAGGTGGGATGTTTGGTGTGTAAAACCTCTTGCTTGAGGGTGTCTGAAGGCTCTCGTGGGATCTAGTTATGATGAGCGGCTTTCTGCAATGTCTCATCTAATATTCTCTGTAATAAGAGTCTCTTCTGTGTCCAACGCTTCATAAATACAACTAATTCACACATGAACACAGACACAGAGCATCTCACTAACAGTGACATAACACCCACCCAGTAATCCATTAACATAGATGTGATTTTTTTTTTTCTTTTGATTCATTCAGTTTTAAATATTTGTATCAGTGTCTGTCAGAGTTCTGAACACATAAATATCTGTTGTATTCATTTTCTCTTTCATTCTCTCTGAAAGTCATACCGCTTCACCTCATGTGAACTCATTTAAATATTTTAAAACCACAGGCCATAGACATGTTTTAATTTGCATTACTGTAAACGTGCTGAGAGCTGAAAAACTGTCAGCGATAATTAGACTAAGGAATTAATTAACTCTGCTCTAATTCTTTGCTCTCAGCTTTCAGTGAATTATTTCAATGTGTTTCAGCTCTTTCTGGAAAACCTGGAACATGAAGACTCCTTTGTGTATCTGTCTGCTATTCAAGGTAATTAATTCATTAGTTCAAGAAAGAAACCAGCCTAAACTCCTTCGAAATACAACACAATATGACAATCACACCTGCTTGTGACACATCTTTTACAAGTGACTATTGAGGGTTTTTAGAAGTTAGAGTAAAATTTAGATTTATTTGTAGTTGTGATGGTACATAATATAGAACAGCTTGGTTTTGACTGGTTGAATGGCTTAGTTGTAAATATAAAGCACATACATTACATTGACCTGATTTACTTTGCCAGCTAAACTCACTGTCAGCTTTACCACAACACATTACAATATGTTTCAGCCCCCACATTACTAATTCTAAAAGAATACAGATGTTTGATTAAACCTTTCATTTGTTAAATGACCAGGCTTTTGCTTTGCCATAATGAATAGATAAAGCATCTGATTCCTGGGCTCATTAAAGTAGTCAATATTAAGCAGCACAACTGTTTTCAACATTTCTAATAATAATAAATGTCTCTTGAACACCAAATCATGTGGCACTAAAGACTGGAATAATGATGCTGAAAATGCGTCTTTGAAAAAACAGTTTTTATAGTTTTTACTATATTTTGTATTCCTGACCCCAAACTTTTGAACGGTGGGGTATATTGTGGGGGGCAGTTGTAGAGGATTTTCTTTTGTTTATGTGTGTCAGGTAAGGTTATTTTAGGAACAGCTTTAGGCTGCTGTATCTAGGCCAACAAACAGATTTAGGAAGCTATATTTTGGTTTGATTAACTAAACCAGCTCTACATATTTGCAGCCAATGTTATTTCACCTTTTGTCCATGAATGGTCAGAACCATCCCTTTTTTGGCCTATTGAGGAATAGCTAAATTAAGATTGTAATGCTCTGGCAGCCAGTTGTGCTTTCTATTCATCCTGTCTTGAAAAGGGTCTGTCGGAGTTTTAGCCTTAATTCAGAGCTGTTTCTTTCTTTTTCTTTTCTGTTTCAGGGTTGGCAGTGTTGGCTGATTCTTTTCCTGAGCAGATTCTGCAGAGACTGCTGGGAGAGTATCAGACCGGGGCAACTGTCGGTCCCCCCGAAAGAGAGCACTCCCTAGAGACACGCCTCAAAGTGGGCGAGGTTTTAATGAGAGCCTCCAGGGCCATGGGTGAGCACAGTCACTGACTGTAGTCTTTCTTTCTTTTTCATATTTCTTTCTTTCTGTATTCTTTTCTTCCTTTAAAATACTTCATGCTCAATTTCAGGATCTGTTTGTCAGATCTGGGCAGTGCCGTATTCCCAGCACAAGTGTGCGGTTATTCATTGTGTCTCGAGATCATTCAGTCTGGGTCTGAGGCATGTCGTCTTGGCCCGGCTCCTTAACGCTAACAGACCGAGCTCTGAAAAAGTCCAACAGCTGCTACAGTCCGCTGAAACCGCACAATGAGTCTCACAGCTCTCTGTCACATTCATAGTGCCTTCACACTCAGCAGGGGGCATCACACACTTCACATCGCACACTTGAGCTCAATTTACATTTTCAGCCCTTGAGTATTATCTAATGAGACACTTATTTCAATCCTTAAATCCTTGATTTTGTAATAACTAAATATCTAACCAAAACATGCTGTTTCGTAATGTACACATCCGATGCGTAATTAAATAAGTCCTTTTCCTGCATAAGTGTGCCACTGGTTTCCAATTAAACATGTTCCTTAATAAGGTGCTGGGACAGATGGCCACAGTTAACAAGAAGCACTGGATCAAAGAAGCGTATGTTACACTTTTTCTTGCCCCTGTTCCTTTTCCCTCCCATCAGACACCAATTTTTTTCTAGTAGATCTAGTCTACAATAGCCATTAAAACTCTTTTGATCCGTTTGGAGGATTGGTCAACTGAAGAAGGGAACATTCATGTCTGAATAGGTCCTGGCACATGGATTCTGGAAGGTTTTATACAGTTTGAATGATATTTCAGACAGGGCCAGAAAAATCAGCTGTGGGCACCAAGTCCCTCTGGACCCACCTGGCAGCTATTATAATAGCTTTTGTCTAGTTGTATCCTTATTTATTACCCATAAATAATGTAAATTCCCCTTACACTAAATACCTGTTAGTGTGAGTAGGATTTTTTTTTTGTCAGAGCCCAACAAGAAGCCAAAAAAATCCCAGTTTAGTGACTTTGCTCATGCTGTAGGTATGGACTTTGAACTTTCTCAGACTTTCACACTGAGATGGAGAGATTGGATGAGGAGTCGAGACTTCAGCTTTTTTTTTGTGTGTGTGTTGTGTATGTGTGTGTTCTGGCTGGAGCTCTCATTCCTTGCACTGTACATGTGATATTAGGAAAAATCTGAGTTAAATTTGTATTATTTTAAGTCTGTATATACACTACAGGTCAAAAGTTTGGAATAATTAAAGAGTTTTAATGTTGTTGATAGAAGTCTCTTATGGTTATGCTCACCAAGCAAATTATATTTATTTGATAAAAAAATAAAATAACTGTTTTCTATTTTAATCTGTTTTGAAATGTAGTGTATTCCTGTGATGGCAAAGTTGAATTTACAGTTGCCATTACTTCAATGTCACATGATCCTTCAAAAATAATTTTAATATGCTGATTTGTTGCCCAAGAAACATGTATTATCAATGTTGAAAACAGTTGTGCTGCTTAGTATTTATGTGGAATCAGTGAAACACTACCATTCAAACTTTTGGGGTGAATTAAGAAAAAAGAAAATAAATTACTACTTTTATTCAGCAAGAATGCATTAAATTGATCAAAAGTCACAGTAAAGACAATAAATGTAAAATAAAGGCTGTTGTTTTGATTTTTTTTATTCAATAATCCTAAAAAAAAAACATATCAAGATTTCCACAAAAACTATGCAGCAAAAACTATTTTCAACATTGACAATAAAGAACCATTATTAGTAATTGACTACCAATAATATTTGAGCAACAAAACAGCATATTTGAATGATTTCAGAAGGATCATCTGACAGACACAAAATATAAAACAAAACAAAATTGCCATCACAGGAATAAATTACACTAGAAAACAGTTCTTTTAAATTGTAATAATATTTCAAAATATGACAGTTTTTTCCTGTATTTTTAATCAAATAAATGACCAAGAGGCTTTGTGAGCATAAGTTACTTATTCCAAAAATATTTAAAAAAACATAATTATTCCAAACTTTTGAACAGTAGTGTATGTCTTTATATACAACTAAATATCTGTACAAATAAATAAAAAGTTGTATCTTTTAGGTGACCTTGCTCCACACTATGGTCGCCCTCTGATTGGTGTGTTCCTGAGTGGCACACGAGACAAGGACAGTAGTGTGCGTGCCAGCAGCCTCTCTAATTTGGGTGAACTCTGCCAACGTCTCAACTTTTCCCTCGGACCACTGGCACAAGAGGTAGTACCACTCTAGTATTCAAAACCTAAAAGTCAACTAGACAAGCTGATGAAAAGCTGAATCTGCGCAGTTTAGTCTGTAATTAGTTCTTTTTAAGCAGATCCCCGAGGCTGCTTCTAGTCTGTTGTCATCATTCTCTTTACTCGGCACAGCTGTGTGTGTGTGTGTGTGTGTACTGTACACACATGCACATCTCACTACACAAGATTACTACTACTACTAGTGCCGAGATCAGGGTTTCTGCTAGTGCAGATGGGTGATAGATGGATGAACCTGAACTCCCATCAATTTCACAGATTTGCTCATTAAAATCAGTCTTGACCACAAATCTTTATGTAGCAATTGATTGTGTATGCTCACATTTATTTAAATGCTTTCAAAATAGATCTGTAAATAAAAATGTTCCATTTTATGATGTTAGCAATTCAAAACTGAAAGTGGTGACACCATTATATTTGCATATTGGAATGCTTTGTTTTGTCTTTTTCCTAAATTCATTTGTATACTGAATTGTGATTAGCCTTTTTTTTTTTTTTTTTTTTACTCTAGTCACTTACTTAACCATACATAGCTGTGTTTTAAAGTGGACAGAATGTGTTGAATTTGCATTATGTTGATTCTCGTACACAGCCAATAGAAAACAAGAAGTGTCTTAAGGGTTGGGGGAAAAAATATCGCCTTTCGCTTAATGAAGCACTCCCCATATTGATCCATACAATCCCAAGATCAATCTTTTACTCTAAGCCTATTTTCAGTGGCTGAGGCAAACATATTTGTACAGCCCAATTCACAATACAAATGAGCTGGTTATTTTATTGATTAGTTATTTTCTTTCATATGTAAGTGAAATGGACATTCATGACTGGAATATAGAATCAGCGTTGAATCAAATCAAGCCTGTGAATCAGAATCACATCAAACTGGGAAATAAGTCATGTCACCAGTATTTCATGTAGAATCAAAGACAAAGCTTACCTGAGACTTTGCAAGCATTGATGTTTCCTTCAGGAAATACAAATCTAGAGTTCTTTGATACTTTGTGCCAATGTGTGCAATGTGTGACGCCTTGCAGTTGGAAAGCAGTTTGTTTATTTTTCAGCGCTTGTGCATATGGTCGTTGAGAAAATCTACTGTGAGTGGCTGAGCTGCAGCAGTGGTCTAGAGATCTTCATGAATAAGCATCTCTGTCAGTGTGACTAACTGGGCTGCTTATTCATGAAAGAGCCCCTGCAACAGGCTGTTCTAGACCATCTTGACCATCAGCCTCCTGCAAACCCGTGTGCATGTGTTTAGACATCAATCGACCCGCTACATTGACATAAAGATCAACTAGTGCAGCATTGCAGATCTCTGCGGCCTGCGTACGTCCTTTGTATCTGACCTCTGTTTGTGTGTTTCCTGCAGCTGAGCACGTGTCTCACCGCCCTGATAAAGACGGACAGAGAAGCAGAGGTTCGAAGGGCTGCGGTCCATGTCATTGCTCTGGTCCTTAGGGGCCTCAGTGATAAAACCACTCAGGTGAGCATTTTGAAATATGTGTGACCAATTTAAGTTGTGATTATCCAGTGGCTGGTATTAAAAGGAATACGAAAAGCTTTTATAAAGGACGTAAACATTTATTAATTATTCAGTATTTTAAAATAATTTATTTTACCTTTCTATTTTAAAATGTCATTTATTCCTGTGATGTACAGCTGAATTTTCAGCATCATTACTCCAGTCTTCAGAGTCACATGATTCTTCAGAAATCATTCTACTATGCTGATTTGGTGATCAAGTAACATTTCTTAAGCCCAATTTATACTTCTGCATCAAACTCACGCCATAGCTATGTGGTAGGCTGTGTGTCGCACGCATAGCCTATGACGTACCCTGACGTGCACCTCTCCAAAAATGTAACAATTAGTCAATTTTACACGGACCGCAAGCGCTGATTGGTCTTGCTTGAACCCCTCCCTCGGGTTTCACATGATGCTCCATCTGCATGTTTAATTGCACGTCAAAGCGGACAATGACGCATAAGTATAAATGAAGACCAAGCGTAGAGGCTCCGGTGTAGGTCCGATGCAGAAGTATAAATCAGCCTTTATTATTATCCCTGTTGAAAACAGCTGTGCTGCTTAATATTTTTGTGGAAACCGTGATGCACATTTTCAGGATTCAACTGTTATTTGAAATGTAAATCTTTGTATAGTTACGGTTTACAGCCATTTTCATTGATCAGTAAAAAAAAAAAAAAAAATGGGGTATTCAACAGGATGCCACAGATGCTATCCATTTACAGCATGTTTTTAACCAGAAGTATTTCTTCAAAGGTGTGAAGTCCCACCAGTGTTTTGTTGACTGTGAGGATATTGAGTAGATTGTTAGGTCTTTCGATCTGGTGTCTTGATCAATGCACGTGTTTAGTGGGAGGAATTCTTCCAGCATCTGGACTGATGAGCAGCAGCTGTAATTTTCTACTCTCTTATTTCGAGGTCACCTGCAGTATAATACAACCAATGCTCTGTCTAATCATCACTCTCAGCAGACTCTCTTGTTCCCACGGCCCTGATCACTTTCCCAGCAATGCCTTTCATTTCCGACTATAGCTCCTACATTTGTTGCATGATGAATAAAATTAATAAATCTAAACCATATGAAAAATGTTTTTTCAGATTTTTAGAAGAGAAGGTGGTCCGTGCTCATGCAAAATTGGTCCATGCTATGATAAAGTGTTGTAGTAGGTTGCCAAGAAATTGTTGTAAAGTACTGTGTTTTTTTTTTTTTACCTGGTAAAGTGACAATGAGGTTAAACTAAAAATAATTAATGTCCATAACGTGAACAGTGCAGGCTGAGTTAATAAAGTTTATCATCTAGGGTTAGGAGTTTTTTGAGAAACCTTCTATAAAGTTTTATGTATCACAAGTTCAGAGTTACAGCTGGAACTACATTAACCAATCAGAGGTGTGTATCAGCTTACGTTGATGTGAGAACATTGAGTCTCTGATCCACTGGACTATTAGCAGACATCTTCAACAGATGTTTACCCTGTTGTGAGATCATATGAACCACGCCACACTTACTGAAATTAGTACATTTTATAGTTTTTTTTGTTGTCAGCAGACTGACAACCTCTCAGACTACAGATCTGTTCTCCCATAATGCAGTGTGATCATTTTATTCATGTTATCTTTTAAAACATTTTAAACAGAATAGGGTATGAATCACAAGACTGCCACACATTTCATGAAAGCGAGATACTTGATCATTGATACCACTTATTTCCTTTATCAAATGTATTTCTATTGTTTTCCCAGTGTGATTATAGTATGGTATGTTCTACAGAAGATAAATAAACAGATCAATGTACTCAAATAACGGTTCAATTAAATAATTAAAACAATAAAAAGTAAAAAAATCTTAATTTTTCTTCAAAATAGTTTTTTTAATTTAAAGTAGTTTAATATTTTTCATTTTTGGACTTTTTTTGTAATAATGAGATTCTTTAGAGAAGCATTCTTGTATAAGATGATAGATTTAATTTTGTAGAGAGATGGACACAAAATGTCAGGATGCTAAATCTTCTGCTTTGTCCTTTTTACTACTTCACTTTGCAACACTTGATCCCTCTATAAACACATGAATTGATCCCATGCCCTCAGAGCAGACCAAACTGGCCACTGCTGCTGCAAATGACCTTTTATACTTTTGACCCCCTGATTTACAGCACCAATGTCCACCCTAGTTAGTACCCTGACCCTTGAAATAATTGCACATGCACTCAGACGGTGCTGTCCCTAGCCTGCACCTTGGCATTGGCCCGGGTGCAAAGTCATGTCTGTCATTGCCGTCTGTTGAGTTTCCCAGGATGGAGCTTGATAGAGGTCCTTCTGCTATGAGCAACGGTTGTTACTCGGTACAGCTGTTGCAGCGAGTAATGAGACGGCTCGTCCAGGTAAACCATAAGTCACAACGCCTGGTGTCCTCTTAGTGTGAGGCTAAAACAGCTGACTGCTCACAAAAGCGCTTTCCTGCTGTGAGGGAGAAGGTCTAGAGACCATCTGCCTCAAAAGACACATACTGTACTCATTATTTTCTCTTCCCTTGTTTGTTCATTTTCTCGCTATCAGTTGTACAGTAAAACAGTACATCTGCTTACTAAGTGCTTTCCGACTCTTCTTCTGCTTTTTCAGGTTCTCGGGGATGTTTTATCTGCGCTGTATCGGGCTCTGAAAGGGGTGGTGCGGTCGGACCCAGATGATGTGGCTGTACTCCATGCTCAGCTCGCTCTGGAGGAGCTGGATGATGTCATGAGGAGGTTCATCTTCCCTCAGCAAAAACTTGAGAAAAAGATTGTGGTACTTCCTTGAAAGCGCTCCAGAAATTACATAACATTTTTTTTTTTTGTAGACCTCTTAGATTTCTGCCATCCGTTTATATTTGTAGTAATTGAATAATTTATACATTTTCAGCTTTCCCCCCCCCCCCTTTTCCATAATTCGTTTTCACACCCACATTTCCATTCTCAAACAAAAAAACCTGTCTTGCCATTGATAAACTAGCATTGTGTCTTTTGTTATCTGTTGCACTGAGGTTAGAGGGCAACAAAAGCAAAAGATATATCTTTGTAAAGAGCCCTGGTGTGGCTGGTTTCCATTCTGCACTGGTGATAAAATGCCTGTTTGCTTTTTATCGAATGTTTGTTGTACATATAAAGACGGCTAGGTCATGACATCATTGTAAGATACGACAGGGCAATTAGTCATTCTCTTAAAATTCCTCCCACTGCACAATGCTAAAACTATCCATTCATGTTAACCGTCTGTATAGCATCCTGACCTCTTGGAACTGCCCTGAAGCAGAACTGGTTAAATACCATATAAATACAAATGTTGGCATTTATGCTAACTCATAAAATGTTGTCTTGGCCATGAGGTGTCTCTAAAATAAAATAAAGAGTTCTTTTTTTCCCCGAAGCTGGTTTAATGTGTTTATATTATGCTGTCGTTAACAGTTTCTTTTTCCCTTTGCTAGGACTGTTTTAGAGGTAATATAAATGTAAGCATGTGTCTGAACATCTGGGTTAGGTTGCAGTGCCACAAGTTCCTGTCTGCCTCATGTCCTGTAAGGTAATAGGTGAACCAAATATTAATAAGCTAAAAATAGTTCACATTGCATAACACAAATCATTTATGTGGGTTTGTAGTATGTGTTAAAGTCAATATGAATTGCAGTTTGCAATGGATTGTACTTCTGTAATGTTAAAGGGATAGTTCACCCAAAAATGAAAGTTATGTCATTATTTACTCATATTGTTTCAAACTTGTATGACTTTCTGTTCTCTGTGGAATGTAAAAAAAGATATTTGAGAAACGTCTGTTTTTTATTTTATTTATTTTTGGACATACAATAGAAGTCAATATTTACCAAAACTGTTTGGTTACCAACATTCTTCAAAATATCTTCTGTTGTGTTTCACAGGCAAAGGAAGTCACACAGATTTGGAAGGGGTGGGGTGGGAAAATGTTGACACAATTTTCATTTTTTAGTGAGTGGCCCTTTAAGTATTTCTGAGTAATGCAGGAAAAATGTAGGACAGGAATTGTGGGCATTTAATGGAGCCAGACTGAATGAAAGTTTGCTATAGCAATATCTGAATTGTACCCAAATACACTTTCCCGCGGATTCACAGACAAGGCTTAAGCCTAGTTCCAGACTAAAAGGCAAGTTTGAGCCATTAAAATATGTCAGTGCCATTACTCTGTCACAAAATGCACCCCAGTAATTTTTTTTTCTAAGGCATGTTTACAAAAGATACTTGAATGTCTTAACTGAACTAAGACCTAATCCTGTCTTAATCTAAGCCCTGTCTGTGAAACCGGGACTTTGATTAAAATTACAAAGGTTTTACATTGGAATAACATGTTCAGTTAGAAAACAAGTAAATATGAACTAGTTAAATTTCACATTGACCACATTTGCATGTCAACAATACATTTACTGTGTTCAGAAATTTTGAGAAAAAAGAGAAACCAGGATAAATATAATTTTTAAACATAAAACAAAAAAGACGACAAAATAATCAGAAATAGTTTGTTAAAATTTGTGCTGTTTTTTTTTTTTACTGTTTAACACTAACAACTTTTTAGCATTTTAGTGTGCATTTTTTGTGATCCTTGCATGAAAATATCAATGGTGATTCACACTTAAAAATCAGTTTATTCACTGTTTTTATTGATCACAAAAGTGAAAAAGACAAACATTTAAGCTCTCAGTCCTTCTTCAGTGTGTTTTTGTAAACTATTTAATTTCATTATTTTTTGATAATGTCTAAGACTTTGCTAAGAGATTATTATTGATGGATGGAGCAGTTACTTTATATATTAGTGTATAAATAAGATTACACGCAGAAAAATGGAAAGTGTAGCAAAGCAGTGATGCTCATTTTGCCTATATGTACACTGCCCGGCCAAAAAAAAAAAAAAGTCACTGTTTGGATTTAAATAGGCAAATGCTTAAGAGTCTATGATTGGATCTTTATTATATTTCTAGCATGTTATATGTTTGGCAACAGTTCCTTTAACCCTAATTGATGAAGTGTGTTGCTTTTCATTTCTTTAACAACCATGTAGAGAAACACATCATGGCCATAATCTGGGATAACAATATCAAGATTCATTAGCCTTAAAATTTGAAAGAATGATTGGAAGGGAACATAAAGAATCATTTTCACACATGAATTGGCGTCTCTGAGTCCAGACCTTAAATTTATTGAAAATCTTTGGGATGTGCTGGAGGAGACTTTACAGAGTGTTTGACTCTTGCATTGTCAATACAAGATCTTGGCTAAAAATGTATGCACCTCTTGATGGAGAAACATCACAACATTTATTTCCATCAAGAGGTGCATACATTTTTGGTCAAGATCTTTGTCTTTCTTTGTGAGAAAATTATTCCTCATGCTCCTAACCATTCTTTCACATTTAGAGCCTGATGAATCTTGACATTGTCATTCTGGAATATGGCCATGATGTGCCTTGACTCTTGTTGCTGTGGTAGATTTTTCCCCTACGCACCTGACTTAGTTTGAATATTATGAAATATTATACTCAGTTGAGTTACCTCTGAACGCTTGAGTTGACACAATCTAACCCCACCTAAGAGTGGAACGACGTCTCGTCCCTTATCGAACACTATCACTTGGGAAGTCTTTGGTGTTCTTAACTTGCCCCACACTATCACTTGGTAGTAAGGTCTCTAATGTTTCGCTAAATAACTTGTTCCACTAACTAACTTTGCTGCGCAGCAATAATATACAGACAGACTTCAGCAAATGTCTTTTAAATGCTTTAATCACGGCCAGGATGTATACAGTATATTTTTGGTATTGTCATCATCAGCACTTTAGAACTTTCCATTACACAAATAGAATAAACAGAACGTTTAGTAAATTGTTAGAATGTTTAGTCCTGAAAAAGGGAAGTAAAAAATCTATCACATTGCCAAACATATAACATGCTAGAAACATAATAACGACTGCAATAGTGATCCAATCAGACACTTAAGCATTTGCCTATTTAAACAGCAATATATTATATTCACTTATATAGTCTTAAAGGCACAATAGCAAAAATAAACAGCCTGTTTAATTTTAAGAGTCAGAGAGAGAGGGAATTGATTTTGATATCCATGTTTTGACAAGTCATAATGTTACTTGAACATGTATTTAAGCCCATGTTCAGGAAGTGTTGGCTAAAACAACTGCCGTGTCGTGGCCTGCTGCCCAGTTGGAAGTCAACAACTTTGTCTCAGTGTTTCTGCAAAGGAACAAGTCTCCGCACAAGTCTCTTGAGGTGTCTCTGATAATCGCTTCTCTGGTTGAGATCCAAGGACGTTCCCACAGCAAGGGGTAAAGCAAGAGTTATCTAGTGGAGTCACACTTTCACCGTCCTTCCCCACAAACCCCATAATAACCTTCTCACGACTTCTATTCAGCCATGAAAGAGCCATTACGCCAATTACTCTCCCTGCCATGCTGCAGACTCGGAAAGAGAAAGGGCGTGAGCGTGTTTTACCTGGCTGGTGAATTTCAGAGGGGTCGTTCCCGAAAACAGAGCAAGTTTTCATTGGGTGGCCGGAAGACACAACTGAGATAGGAATGTTTGGAGATGCCGTGGATATTGATTATGTCCGAGCCTGCTGCAGTCTATCTTTCTCTTCCTTCTCTCGCAGATCTCTTCATCAGCCGGTGTTGGACCTGCAGGCTGCCAGCAGGAGGGGTGCAGGGAGGGGTGATAGATAAATAAATAACCCAATAAAGGATGCATTGAGAGGGTGTGTGTGTAGCCAAGAGAAGAGTGTGCCTGCTCAAACAGTCCGGAGTCTTGTTGGAGGCTGGCTGCACTGCAGAGCAGGGGGGGAAAGCACAGAGAAGGGACCTTGAAGGATTTTCGGCTGCACTGCAGAACGATGGCACTGCAGTAAAGCACTGAAACAGAGGCATGAGGTCCACCGGCGGACCCCCGTCCTCCTCGCGCCAGGTGAGAAGTTAGTTCAGAACTGATATCAGAGGTCTTCATGCCTCGGGACTCTCCGGGAGGGGAGTGAGGGAGAGAGACAAAAAGAAAGGGAGGGAAGCAGAGGAGGAGGAGGGTGATGGTGCTTTATTTTTGGATAAGGGATCTCCTGATTTAAGTGTGGCTGGAATAAAGATGTAGTGTGAGCAGGAGGCTGAACAAGGACGGTGCTGTGCTCCACTGTGGTGGAGAGGAGTGGAGCAGACGCCTGGCAGACACACTCGCACACACACCGACTCCACCAGAGGAGAGAGAGAGAGAGACCACCGTCACAGCTGCGGGGCTGGGAAGGTAAGAGACATTTCATTCAACTTGAGTTTTGTTCTGTGTTTATTGTGGGAGTGTATGAAATATGAAAGCATGCTGCACAAGAGCTCTGTTAAATGTTCATTGTGTGGTTGTGTGTGTATAATACACAAAATTTAGAGAGAGTCAAAGCATGGAATTTTAGGTTGGGTAGGTGTGTTTTTTGCACAAATAGGTTACTGTAAGCTTGTGCTTGTGCAAGGCACTAAATAATACTGCACTAAGCAACTTAAAATAAATGGTTATGCGTAGAGCTTAAGAGAACGTGTGAAATTATGAGATTTTTTTAAGATCATCATATGTGTGTGTTTAGTAATTACATTTTTAGTCCTAGTGGACTAAGATTGGCCCTCGGTTTCTTGGCACCCTTGCTAGTGCCCTGAGGCTGAGTAACTAAGTCGGCAGCAGGACGGAATAAAACAGGAAAGCTTCAGAATGGCTCGATTAAGGAAAATGATGTCTGTTTAGCTTTCCATTTCATCATACTTTGACAACACAAGGGTCTAGTGAGAGTTTTAAAAGTGTTTGAACTAT
Source organism: Semotilus atromaculatus (assembly GCA_031834385.1). NCBI lineage: Eukaryota > Metazoa > Chordata > Actinopteri > Cypriniformes > Leuciscidae > Semotilus > Semotilus atromaculatus. The sequence continues at coordinate 5,787,414 of JAULUF010000001.1, forward strand.
TTGCTAGAGACCAAAATAGGATTCACCCCAACGCAGGCTCTAGCCTGCTGAAAGAACTTGACAAAAGATTTGTTAAATATTACATGCAAGTTCAGTGTGGGTTTTTATCTTCTATAAATCTAATGCGTTTTATTATAATCCTAGTGACTTAACTATTGTTAAATCAGGTCTTTATAAATAAATATGAGCATGTAATTATATAAAAAAAAAAGAAATACCTGATTTGTCTTTTGGAAATTGGATGAGAAGATGAATTCTCAGTAGGTGACCCTAGTGTTTTTTAATTTACAAATTCACACATACAAAAAAAAAAAGATGCAATTTCTTAAACATCAATAAACGTTTTTAATAAAATATTTTTTAAATATTAATAATATTTTGAAATAAAATATTATTAGATTTTTTTTAAAAAAATTGGCAAGATTGTTTCCAAGAATATTAGAATTTTATTTTATTCTATTCTATTCTATTCACAATAAAGTTACACTGCCTAGACATTTTTGACTTTCACAAAGAATTAAATTTTTTATGTATTTTTGAAAAACAAAAAGCATCACGTCATTTGCCCATTAACAATGCAAAGAAATTGAGTCTATAACAAACCAGGACTTTAAGTTGAATAGTTGTGACACCAATCACATCATGACTGTGGCGATTGCAGATTATAAAATTTAAAAGTGATTTATATCCGAGTCTCGATTGATCATTACTTCAGTTGATCATTATAATTATAATGCATATTAGTATAGAGTACTGGTACAATAAATTTACCCAAACACATCATGCTCTGCCTTCCAGCCATTCATCTCACATCCTCTCACCTGCTGCCCTCCCTCATCGGTCCTGGGGATTCCCAGCCCCCCTTCATTCCTCTCCCACCTCCTCCCTTTGTCAGTCTCCTGTCTTGCATCCAACGTCCTCATTCTATCTGGTTCACACCTGAGAATACACGGGCCAAGAGGCTTTAGCCGGTTACCCCCCTACCAACCCGCAATGCACCTGTGACTTCATACAGATCTTTTGGATCCTGTCCACTTCTGTTCCATCTGAGACCACCTGCTTCTGTCTAGGCTGAGAATGCATGATTACCCATGATCATCCCTACCATCACTCACAAGAGAAACAGACCTGAGAACAACATCCTGAATCTTCTCTGTTAATCACTGGGAAGAGCATGGAATAGAATTATTAAAAGCAAACTAAGGATCTGAGATTATCGAGCTCTCATGGATTGATCTCCACCCGGGCTGTGAATATCTCATCATGACAACAGTGAGTAACCATTGACCTCTGACCTCTTTATTTGGTGGAAAGTTGAAATATTACTCAACTTCCGTCAGTAGGTTAGATACTGACATCCAGGGGTTACGTAGAATGCAATGCAGCATGCAGATATTAACATTGTGATGTTTTATATTCCTAAATGGTTAATTTAAAGGTTAAATGTGTTATAGATCACCTTGTGTGATGACTCAATCTCCACTATTCTTGGATGTGGATCTTGAGTTGACTTAATAATCCTACCAAGTGATCAAAGGCTGCCATGTGAACACCTTTACACCTTTCATCACACATATGGTAGTGGGTTTGTTTGCTGTGTTTGGGGATTGAGTGATGGTTGGTGTCTTGTTGAGTTTGACATGGGGCCCTTCTTCATACCCGTCCCTTTGAGCTAACAAGCCTCCGGAGGAAGATTCCCTCTAATTAGGGTCAAACATAACACTCAGTATCTGCCTGCTGTCTGTATCTCACCCTCAGGGTCTATGTTGTCTTTGTTCACATCACAAGAAGGTGTGTAGGATAACGAAAGAAAGGGAGAAACCCATTATATAGTTTGGTTTTATGGCAATTCTCACTTCAGATACATTGCTTTTTTCATGTTACGTGAAACCAAAATTGCTAATATGAAAGGAACAGTTATGTATTTCTTGGAATTATATGATGTAAAACGGTTAAATACTGGTCTGGCGCAGCTGTAAATAACTGTGGGAACAGTCAGTTACTGTGATAGAAAAATCAACAACCACTTTAGTGGAAGTCAGCTTTATTTCTGCCACTCTTCTCCATTGCGTTGGCTGTTATGATATAAGGGCACTGAGTAAAGCAGCTCTTTCTTTCATGAGAGGGGGAGCAGGAGGCAAGTGAATGAATGAAAGGGGGGGATTGTTCCTTAGTCTGGGTGCCACTGATTACCTGCCAAACTCGGCCTAGCCTTTAATTAAAGTCATTAACCTGAGAATGAGAAAAAAAGTGAGAAAGACAAAGAGAGAGAGTTTCACATGAGGTTGATAGTGTTCTAAAATTGTCACAATGTCAGTTTTTGCCATTTATTTGGAATAAAAATATAAAATGTTATTTCTTTCTCTTTTTTTCCTTTTGATTTTGGGGTAAATTATTACCAGCTCACTTATTCCTGAGATACACTTTAATTTGAGTTCAAATAAAATTTGATAATAATGTATAAAATTGATATTTTATATTTGCTATTTTTAGATTTGTGCTTTTTCAAAATGATTCCACTATAGAGAAATAGCTACTGGTGGGAGGGGAGAAAAGAGGAAATGGTCAGGTAAGGAGGGAGAGGAAGAAGAGGTAATGATGTTTCTCTCTACCCTTAGTTATAATATCCCTTTTTCTCCCTCTTCAGATGCCCTCTCGATTTGGCACTGCGGTGCGGATCTTCATCACCACCCTATTCGCAGCAGTGGTGCTTTTTGCTATCCTACTAGCCTATGTGACAGGCTACCAGTTCATCCACACCGAGCAGCACCACCTGTCTTTTGGCCTGTACGGTGCCTTTCTCTCCCTCCACCTCCTCCTGCAGAGCCTCTTCGCCTATCTGGAGCACCGACAGATGCGTGGCCCCTCCAGACCTCAGCACCTGCATCAAACCGTGGCCCTATGCATCGCAGCCTATCAGGAAGATCCGGACTACCTTCGCAAGTGTCTGCGGAGCATTCGCCGCATTTCTTTTCCCGGGCTTAAAGTGGTCCTGGTGGTGGATGGGAATCGGCAGGAGGATTCCTACATGATGGACATCTTTCAGGAGGTGATGGGGGGAGTGGAGCAGACGGGCTGTGTGGTGTGGAAAGGGAATTACCACAGCGACGGGGATGGGGGAGGAGGGAAAGGCTCATTGCATGCCGAGGAAGCTGCACATGTGGCCAGGGTGGTGCGGAGCTGCCATTACTCCTGCATCATGCAGGAGTGGGGCGGCAAGAGAGAGGTGATGTATACAGCCTTCAAAGCACTGGGAGAGACTGTGGATTACATACAAGTAAGTCTAGACACCATTTACAACCTTAAAATTCAATAAAATGGACAAAGTACTGGCTCTTATAGGAGTAAACAGCATTAATTCTGGACTTGCTTACTTGTTGCTCTTGGATGGCCAAATTACTATTTTGAAAAACATTGGATTTCATATTATTGAGCCTACAATATACTGTCACTCTTCATAGTCTGCCATCACCCCAGAGTTCCCCTTAATGTCACTGTAATATGAATCCATGCAGCATTGAGGTCAGAGGTCAGTCTTATAACTTACCTTCCCCTGTAGTCCTGCAGCACACCTGTGCGCTGTCATCAACTTTTCATTGTTTCGGGCGTATATTTGATATCTTCAGGAACCAAGATGACCTTGAAACATCTGTGAGCCAATCTCTATGGTTGCAACAGTCCTTGCATTGTTCACATAGTCATTGTCAACATCAGCCTCAATAACTGAAAAGAGTGAATAGTTGCATGAGTTAAAGTTGCAGAGGAGCGATCTAAATTGTATACATCTCTTGGTTTTGCAGGTATGTGATTCTGACACTGTACTTGATCCAGCATGCACCATTGAGATGCTGAAGGTTCTAGAGGAGGATCCAGAAGTGGGTGGGGTGGGAGGAGATGTTCAGGTGAGAAATGTGCCTATTTTAGTTTTAAATATGCAGAGAGACATTTTTCTGTGTCTTTCAACAAACAAGTTTTCCAGTACCTTTCTTCTTTAAAGATTACCCACAGAGATTTCTTTCATTGTCTCTTTCAGATTCTGAACAAGTACGACTCCTGGATCTCCTTTCTGAGCAGTGTCCGGTATTGGATGGCGTTCAACATAGAGCGGGCCTGCCAGTCATACTTTGGATGTGTGCAGTGCATCAGTGGACCTCTGGGAATGTACCGCAACTCTCTCCTCCAACAGTTCCTGGAGCCCTGGTACCACCAGACCTTCCTAGGAAGCAAGTGCAGCTTCGGTGATGACCGGCACCTCACCAACCGCGTCCTCAGCTTCGGCTACAAAACCAAGTTCACGGCACGCTCACAATGCCAGACCGAGACCCCCACGCAATACCTGCGCTGGCTCAACCAGCAGACCCGCTGGAGCAAGTCTTACTTTCGAGAGTGGCTCTACAATGCGCTTTGGTTCCACAAGCACAGCCTCTGGATGACCTATGAATCTGTGGTCACTGGGTTCTTCCCCTTCTTTCTGGTGGCTACAGTCATCCATCTGTTCTACCGAGGTCGGTTGTGGAACATCTTGCTTTTCTTGCTGACGGTCCAGCTGGTGGGCATGGTGAAGGCCACCTATGCCTGCTTCCTGCGGGGCAGTCTTGTCATGATCTTCATGTCACTGTATTCACTACTCTACATGTCAAGCTTGCTGCCTGCCAAGATCTTTGCCCTGTTAACTATTAACAAAGCAGGTTGGGGTACATCAGGCAGGAAAAAGATAGTGGTAAATCTTATTGGAGCTGTGCCTGTGACCATGTGGGCGGCCATACTGCTCGGGGGTGTGGTTTATACCATTTACTGCGAGGTGCAAGAACCCTTCAGTGAAACTGAGAAGGCTCTTCTCATTGCTGGCACCATCCTCTATGCCTGTTACTGGCTCATACTTCTGGTGCTCTACCTGGCCATAGTGGCCAAGCGCTGTAACAAAAGAGAGGAACAGTACCACCTATCCTATGCCGAAGCATAGTCTTTCTAAAAGATCAATACATGCTGGCAGGGCACATTTGAAATGGACCCGTCTTTACCTGGTGCTGCAATCCTGGTTATAGTTATGGATCATGTGCAGGTCCAAGACTGTTGGTTGTTAGTTATTTTAACTATGTTAGCTAATAGCTATGGCTACATGAGAGCTTTTGGACAAAATCAAGAGCTTTTGAGAAAGCTATGATTTACAGGAATTGTGCTTCTTGTGATTATAAAGCACACATTGAGGAGGCGCCAGCCAAGGCGGGCACAAAAAGTAGAGCCAAAGGTTAGTGTTAGAGTGATAAGTTAATGTAGTTAAGCTAACATATGAAGTTAAAGGGTTATATTGGTGCTTGAACTAATAATTATACAGAATGTGTTCTGTCAAGGTTAGAGAGGTGTGTGCCAAAACTTAAAGAAGCCTGCATAAGACACTAACCTGGTTTTACTTGCCAAATCCAGTCAGTATTAATGTCTTTAATCTGACAATCCAGCATAACTCTATATTTCATCATTAGAAATTGTGGTGCTTCTGATACTTTTGTGTTGTAACATGATAGAACATTGAAGAACAAACAGCATTTAAATAAGAGATTTATGATACTCCACAATGATTTACTACACTGTAGGCTACATGTTTACAGTTCGAGATTTTTACATCCAGTACCAGTGAATAAATAGTGTCAGGCAACCAAAAAGGATTTTCTCTAGAATCTAGAATGTTCTGTTGCAGTACTGTATGTTTGAGTTGAAAAATTAGCAGTTTTACCTGGATTCCTATTTTTACCCTATTCTCCTTTTTACCTAAAAAAAACTTGGTCGAAGTATATCATAAAAAATGTCATATTTTATTTTTATTATAGATGAAACAAGAGTCATGTTGACATATGAATATGTAAGTATTTTTTATACCCCGCAAAAAACAAAAATGGTTATTTATGAAAGATAAGTATCAGAATCCGGTCACCCTGACAAGAACCTTTTCTGTAATTTATAAATGTATGGTTCCTATTAGTTTAAATAAAATGGTCGGTTAGCAAAATAAATAAACATTAATCACATGAACTGAAGTAGTTTATGTATGGTATGCAAATTTAGGTGTTTAAAGATGACCTTATATGGCGCAAAGGTATACAGTGGATTTTCATTCTAGCTTTTCCCCCAGCCTCAGCCATAATGCAACAATTAGCAGATTTAGCAGTTCTCCGTGAATGCTAACGTTAACTTTTTCTGCTCCCTTCCCCCCAAAACACACATTAAACTCTGGCAGATATAAACACTGAGGCTAGTGGTGCAAATGTGTGCATGGACAAGTTTAGAGAGGAGCTTTAAGTTTATGAAATACTTACCCACTTGACTTGTGCACTACATGTGCGATAACTGTGTCTTAACAGTAAACTGCTGTGGACTGCAGCATCCTATAAGGCTGCAACATTACAATGATGACTCTGATAATACAATGCAATTATGAAACTTATCATGTGTTTACAATCAAACTTGCAATCTCATTGTTCACATTTGTGTTTTAAGATTTTATGCTATTCATTTGTAGACTGGGTGCCAATCTTTTGATCTTTTATATGCTTCGTCTTCAGGAACAGAAATCCCTCTGATTGCGGGGCTTAAAAATGTATGTAAACAAAGAAAAGAAATTTCAAATTGGGTTTAAGCAATATACAGTGAAAAAAGTTCTCGCTCTGCTGTCTGCCAGACACAATACCAGTACATTCATTTTTACATGGTGAAGCTTAACCAGTGAAAACTAGGATTATATCAGTCATTTCATTTCAACTATATTGTAAAGTAATATATATTTTTGTAAAGTAAAATTCAAAGATATTTTAAACATGCAAGAATTCTCACACATATCAGTGTATTTGCATTTTCCTAGGAAACTTTATTTTATGTAAAATGTTATTTAAATAACACTGTACAGATTAGGGATTTATAAATTACAGTATTCATAATCCATAATGTTTACGTGTTTTTAACCCAAATGCAGTTGTTTTACAGATTGCCACTGGCAGCTTTGGTCTCCTACTCAGAATGAAATCATGTGTTGATGAAACAGCACCATTTAGTCTGAGTGTCACAGCTAACCTGTACTTCTACAGTGGACCTGCATGGTCTTTTAACCTCACATGAATTTTACATATTTGTTTTATGTATTATGTACATTGTCCTGTATGTGAAAAGGGATTCGTTAAATTTTGACATTTCCCTTATAATTATTTTTGCAAACACTTGTAACTGATGGTTTGATACAATAAACTTCAATTCAAAAGTGAGCTTTTTTTTTTTTTAAATTGAGACCTATTACTTGCATTTCATACGTACAATATTTATATTTGTTTATCATTATTGTCAACAAACACAAAAATACAACAATGTATGTAAACAAATAAATGCACTAAGATACTAATCCACCATTCCAAACAACATATGGCTACAAATATAGAATATTGTGCTGATCAGTTAAGTCTCTGATATCTGGACATAAGTTATACTTTCTTCGGCACATTAGTGATGATAGGTTTGGGTCGAGTTTTAAAGATGAGCTTCTTTTTGATGAGGGCAGAGACGGTGTAAGTTGTTGGTTTCTCTTGGTTGGTTTCCATAGTTTCTTCTGTATTCTGAGGAAGTCCAGAGTGTTTCATTAGAACAGCAAAGGGTTTCTCCAGTTTGACCTGTTTTCCATAGAGGATGTGATGTCCGACTATAAGGACTGGTAATCCCTTGAAGAGTGGACAAATCAAGAATTTTATATTTTATCATAGGTAAAAAGTTGTTTTATAATTTTGTATAATTGATATATATATATATATATATATATATATATATATATATATATATATATATATATATAATTGGGCACATTTCAGAACAAAATCAAAATCAAAAGAGAAAAATAATAATATATATATTATATATATATATATATATATATATATATATGTATGTTATTTTTCCTTTTGATTTTGGTCTGAAATGTGCCCAATTATTAAAGAAAGACAAACCTCTTTAGTGTAGTGCAGGTCCCCCATCAGATTTCCTGCTAGTCCAGTATTTTGTCTGGACATCATTTCTCCCTGCAGCTCCACCAGCAGCCATTCAGCTGGACCTTCAGCAGCATTACTGCAGAACACATCGAAAAGCATTCTCAACGAGCACTTTTAACGTTAGATCATTCATGGTCTGTAAAAACTTGTATTTCACACATAGACTGATTTCACACCAACCTTGAAATGACTATTTGAACCATTCTGTATCTTATTCCTCGGTGTCAGAATTCACAAAATGTTGTAGACCTTCTCGTCTGAAACGTTGTCAAAACAAGTCAAATATTACATCCACAAACGACTGTCTACATGAATGTACAAATACACACTTGTCAGGTCGAAGTTGTGCATAATCCACTCACACAGAAGTTTCCCGCCAGTTGGAAGACATTTCATTTCAAAATAAAAGTCCCATCGTGTGAACCGCTAGAGGGCAATCGAGCTTCGTCTGCATTGCTCGAGCCTCTCTAGACTAAGGTCTGCTTTTTGACAATAATACTAATACTAAAATCAAAAGCCAGAGTAAAAACCGTTAAACATTGAGAGTATTTTTGACAATCAAATCAAAGATTTGTTTTTATTTTTTCATAGTTGTTCATGGGTCGTTACAGTGGTTACAGGACTTTTTTTAAAAAAAAATTTTATTATTCTATTTGGAAAACATCGCCTACATAAAGTAAAATATATGTCAATCGCACCCAATATTAGATTGGTTCCCACCGATTTAAGGATTTTTTTTAAATTCCTTATTTTCATTAAAGATTAACAAAAAACAGTAAAGATGTAGTCGAAAATATGTAATAGTTATATGACTGTTTTTTTTTTGTAAGATGTATATATTTTCGAATAGTATGCAAACATGGACGTATACGTTTTGTAACTTGAAAATTCAATAAATAAAAAATATGTCCGTGCGCATGCGCGGCGTTGGCCATGCGGAAAATGACTCGTCAGTGTTGTTGTGGATCGCTGACAGGCACGTGAGCGGTGCTACGTCGTCTATTTAGCAGTCGACATGGCGGCCACAACTCCTCCCAAGGTACTGAGCATGCTGCTTTATAAGTCAATACACGGTCAAAACGACAAATAGCTCCATTTTACCGATCTTTTTCCGTGGGTTGTGGTGTAGATATTCTGTTTGACCTGTTTTTTGAACTGTCGGTGCTGGGAAATAGATGATACACTGGTCTGGGAAACTGCTGTGTTTAGCAACAGTTAGCCTGGCTGCTAGCTGCCAAACCCACTGACATACAGCTGATCAAACTGCAGAATAACGGACGCTAGAAGTAACGTTAGCGGTTCCGTTGCCAATAGCAGCACAACTGCAATATCGAACGTATTCGGGGCGTCTGGACTCTAAAAACAAATAACCAGAGTTGTGTTTGTACTTTTAACTAGTGTTGAGTCATGAGCTGTCTGGAAGGGTTATGAAGATATTTTGAGCTTGATGATTGATTGTTTATCAGCTGATTCCGGTGAATTCAGCCCATAAGGAAGCTAACTTTACATACGAATGTTTTTTTTCTATTTAGTTAACTATTTATTGGCACTACATAATCTCATTTTCGTGTGTATCGTTTTCTCGTGTCTGTTACACATGCATCAAGTACTTTGGCCACCGTGATATTTTGGTGGTTGAGTGGCGATATATACACTTACAGCTACCTACCAAACAAATTCACTATGAGAATATAAGAGACATGAACATTGCACATAGTTCCAGGTTATTCCATGGTTGGTTTCCTTGTGTAATTAAAATTCTTTCAAGGGTTAATGCAATTTATTGTTGGGAAGTCTTCAAGAACATTGTTTATGGCAGTATGACAGGAGCTGTAAGTTCAGGCCTCAGATCTAAGACATTTAAAGGCACAGGGAGCAGAGGACTGAAACAGGAACTTGAACTGTTTGTTTTTAATGACCTATTTTTAGAGAGAATAATGTGTTTGGCTTATAATAATGAAACTGTAATGTTTTGTCAATACATGTTTCTTTGTGTCTGTAGGTGGTGTTTGAACATGAGGGAGTCTTCATTCACTCATCTCAAGATGAATCTGAGGATCAGGATTTAATATCGGGGTTCCTCAGGATTGTTGATAAGGTATGGTGGTTGTCAGTGATAATGTTATTTATATTAAACGAGTGTGTTTTTCAGGATTGTTATGATTCCCTTAAGTTTTACCTCGGTCCACGTGACATGCACAAGAAGTTATACCACATTCTTGCGTTACTGTTAGTACAGTTCAAAAACCTTGGGATAATTTGTTTTTAATATGTATATTTTTGAAAGAAGATACTTAGACTAGGGCTGGGCGATATGGACCAAAAGTCATATCCCGATATATTTAGGCTGAATATCGATATACAATAGGCTATATATTCCGATATTTTTCCCGCAAAGGGAGAACAAATGTTCAAAGCCAAATATGGACTTCACTGTATAAATTATACATTGATTCTTATTAAAACTACTGTTAAAGTTTTCCATCAAGAGCAGTGAGTGAGTTCCTCTGTTTTGTTGTTTTATTTACAAGTTCTCCCAAAAATATAAATTGTCATCATTTACTCTCTCAAGTTGTTTTAAACCTGAATAAGTTTATTTCCTCTGTTGAAGTTATTTGGAAGAATGTAGGTAACCAAACAGTTGATGACAGTGAAACAGTGACTTTCACAGTATATTTTTTTCCTATGGAAGTCAATGGGGACCAGCCACTGTCTGGTTACCCACATTCTTCAGAATATCTTATTTTGTGTTCAGCACAAGAAATAAATTAATACATGTTTGGAACAACATTACAGTGAGTAAATAATGACAGAATTAATTTTTGGGGGTGAACTATCCCTTTAAGGAGAAGCGGCTGCATGTTTACTATTAGGGCTACAGTTACTGTCTCTTTAAGACCTGCACGCGCCGTGTCTAATACACACGCAGATTTCTCTAAATTTTCTCGGCTTGCTTTCAGTTTAGACATAACTAACTTTATTTATGTAAACATTGTGTGTATTTGACAGTATTTGCGCAATAATACTCGAAAGATAACTTAGTCCAGTAACCAGGCGCTGTTAGACAGGCTTTTAGTGCATGTGCGCATCATCGAATGACATGTTTAACCGGCAAGGCTTTTAAAGCACATGCAAATAATGAACTTTTGTGACCTGCAGTCTCCCATTCCTCAGCGTTAACATTTGATTAAGTATTTATATAAGCGAGTTTTTGTCGCATTGTACACTAGGCTGTTGAGACGGAAGCGCCAGAACTGCAACTGATAGAATGCACGATACTATTTCTTCAAAGCAGTCAGCAGCTGGAGCAAGGATCACGGCGCAAATTTGAACTATATCGATATATGCGATATGGTCTAATTCAATATCGCATTTAAAAATATATCGATATATCTTTTATATCGATATATCGCCCAGCCCTAACTTAGACTATGCTTACCAAGGCTGCATTTATTTGATCAAAAATACAGTAAACCGGTAATATCGGGAAATATTTGGCCGATTTGGTGCTCAGGAAACATTTCTTATTATCATCAATGTTTTGAATATTATCATCAAACCGTTTTGAATAAAACGTGATACAGGATTGTTTTTGATATCCGAAGTTCAAAAGAACAGCATTTTTGTAATATTTTATAACATTATACATATCTTTACTGTCACTTTTGTTTATTTTAGTGAATCTTTGCAGAATAAAAATATGAATTTCTTTCGAACAACATCGTACTTTCTTACGCCATACTTTTCAATGGTAGTATATCTGAGAAGTCCGAACTACCTGATTTTAAAATGTCTGTAAAAATCACAGCCATCTAACAATCTCTCCCAATATCTATTTTTTCTTCTTTAACTGTAGGATGGTGAAACCCTTGTGGAATATAAACCCCTGGAGGATACAGATCCCTCAAACATACTGTGTGCCTGCAAGGTTTGTTACCCGTTTCATCTGTGAGAGTTTGCATATATATCTTAAAATGCCTCAGACAGTTCTTATGTGCTCTGTACTAGTATATTCATCTCTGAATAGTTTTCTGAATCAGGAAGGATAACTTGATTGTATGATTGTGTGAAGGACTCCAGCTCAGTGGTGGAATGGACTCAGAGTTCAGAAGACAACCCTCATCGTCCTGTCGACCATCAGCTGAGCTATGAAACCGAGTGGGATATGATCAATGCTGTCTCATTCAGGAGAAAAGCGCACACGCATGGAGATGGTAAAACAATTAAGTCAAATGTGGCTGAAAAACCTCTTTTGTATCAAATTGCTTTCACCGTTCATTTTACCCAGTACCTAACAGGAAATGTCAGCAAGATAACTTGCTTACAGCCAGTGAATTTTGCCTATGGTCCTTTCTTATCAAAACCAGATGGAAATCTGTAACGGTAACCAAGCGTATTATTTATTGTCACATTGTCACAGGTGGATCAAACCACGCAAATGACCGGAACAAGTGGGCCTTCTCTTTTAATGTGTGTGACCTCAGGTCTATCACAGTCAAATGTGAGGGCTGGTCATACATCATTTTCCGGTTGAAGGATGGCACAGCACTGCCAGCTATTCATTTCCACCAGGGAGGGAGCACAGCGTTCCTGGATAGCCTGAGGAAATCAGTTCAGATCAACGAGTGAGTGCAGCATGGGTTAATTTTATTTCAATGGATCAAGCCTGATCTATGGCTCAGCTGTAAGGAAATGTTGTGCAATATCTTATTGTAATAACATTCTGTTTTTTGATTTTGCATGCTTTTTTGATTACAGCATTAGACCAGCAGAGTGTAGTCATGAGTTACATATTTTTTATAAATGGTTTTGAATACATTATATAAGCAGTCCTGCACAGAACCTGCACTCTTATTGAATAATTTCTCTGCATTTCTTGTGGGGTAAGATCCATGGAATGATTTTAACTATGATAAAATCCGATAAACAGATAATACTACGCTCTTATTTTAGCTGAAAATGTGATAAAAAATATTAGAAATTTTATATTTTAATACATATAAATTTGATTATTTAAAAACATTTTATGTATAATATATAATTATATACACTCACCGGCCACTTTATTAGGTACCCCATGCTAGTAACGGGTTGGACCCCCTTTTGCCTTCAGAACTGCCTCAATTCTTCGTGGCATAGATTCAACAAGGTGCTGGAAGCATTCCTCAGGGAGTTTGGTCCATATTGACATGATGGCATCACACAGTTGCCCTTCTATCAGCTCGAACCAGTCTGGCCATTCTCCTCTGACCTCTGGCATCAACAAGGCATTTCCGCCCACAGAACTGCCGCTCACTGGATGTTTTTTCTTTTTCGGACCATTCTCTGTAAACCCTAGAGATGGTTGTGCGTGAAAATCCCAGTAGATTAGCAGTTTCTGAAATACTCAGACCAGCCCTTCTGGCACCAACAATCATGCCACGTTCAAAGTCACTCAAATCACCTTTATTCCCCATACTGATGCTCGGTTTGAACTGCAGGAGATTGTCTTGACCATGTCTACATGCCTAAATGCACTGAGTTGCCGCCATGTGATTGGCTGCTTAGAAATTAAGTGTTAAGGAGCAGTTGGACAGGTGTACCTAATAAAGTGGCCGGTGAGTGTATATTGTCTATATATATATATGTGTGTGTGTGTGTGTGTGTATACTGTAGGTCAATGCTAGGTATATACCCCTATGTCACGCACACACAGACATATGATCAATAAAAAATATATATATAATATGTATACACTCATATATTATGTAAACACAAACTTTTATGTTAGATGCGATTGATTGCGATTAATCGATTTGACAGCACTAGTTAAAACGTGCATGTGTTTTTGAACTTTGCTAATTTAACATGATAAAAACACTAATCCATTTTAATGACTAAAGTTCAAATTAGAGAGCAAGTGACAAATATCGGTATTGGAATCGGCCAAAAGTTGTTTGTTAAAGGATTAGTTCACTTTTAAAAAAACTTTTGCTGATCGTTTACTCACCCCCATGTCATCCAAGATGTCCATGTCTTTCTTTCTTCAGTCGAAAAGAAATGAAGGTTTTTGATGAAAACATTCCAGGATTTTTCTCCATATAATGGACTTCAATGGGTACCAAACGGTTCAAGGTCCAAATGGCAGTTTCAGTGCAGCTTCAAAGGGCTTTAAACGACACCAGACGATGAATAAGGGTCTTATCTAGCGAAACGATTGGTAATTTCAAAAATAAATAAAAAAGTTTAAGTTTTAGAAGCACAAATGCTCGCCTTGCTCTGTTCTGTGATGCGCGTTGGTGACGTCAAGTAATACGCAATTACGTTGAATAGGTAATCGTTTAAGCCCTTTGAAGCTGCACTGAAACTGTCATTTGGACCTTGAACCGTTTGGTACCCATTGAAGTCCATTATATGGAGAAAAATCCTGGAATGTTTTCATCAAAAATCTTAATTTCTTTTCGACTGAAGAAAGAAAGACATGGTCATCTTGGATGACATGGGGGTGAGTGAATTATCAGCAAACGTTTTTTAAAGTGAACTAATCCTTTAAGATAGGTATTGGCACATCCCTAATTTATACAAAAAATGGCATAGTATAGTGCACAAGTACGCAAATCGGGCTGCAGCTTGTCTTCCTTTGTTTCTGAGAGCATAAATTAGCATGTCGGCTTTTACATAACTGTAGCGTCAGATGTCTTCCTCTGAATGAATATGGCTTAATATTTTCATTCTTCTTGTTCATATCTTAAAAGTGACCCCTGACCTTTTAATTCACTAAATTCCACAGGCATTTCACAATCAGAATTATTCGTCCAAACACCTCCTCCTTTAAAACTGATCAAAATGTAACCCAATCTGCATGCAAACGAGATAGAATATCTCGGCACCTTTGAGGAAGTCTTGCATGTGTTCAGTGGCAAGAGGCCGTGAGCGTGATTCATGTAAGGTCGAACAGCAGCTGTTCGTTTAGAGTTAAGGCTTTATGAAAGGGACAGGAAGACACTCCTCTCCCCTGCGTTAAATATCACACCAGATTAAATCCGCCCGTAAGCATGCTGAATTCAGCCCCGCTGAGGAAAAGATAGCTGTTATTAAAGTTCTTATCTTAGACTCCATAATGAAACATAGACTGGGCTTTGTTGGCTCAGCTTCTGTCGTCATTCAAACCACAGAGCGATATGGCCAGTGATGTCATATGTTTACAAGTCGAATACTTATGTGTACTCTTACAATTATTATTTTCATTATTATTTATTTTTACTATTTTGTCTGTTATACATTTCTAGATGTTCCTTTGTTTATATACTTCCACACACACACACAAATATGCATACAGGAGTTATCAGATTATCAGGCTGTTATGTATTTTTGATTGCTTTGATTATTTTGTATTTGTCATGTAAATAGTGTCACAATCTTTGTTTGCACAATAAATAAAAAAAATGATATATGGTATTACTTTATTAAAACTATACAATGAATCTTATTATCATTGTCTCTGTCTTTCAAAGGTGTCCCGATGATGAAAGTATCTTGATTGTCAGCTCTTATAACAAAGCCTTCTCGCAGTCCTTTGAGAATCTTCTGGATGATACAAACTATAACTTTGTTCAGGTATGTAGTTTATACTGTGAATCGTACTAGTAGTCATCCATGAACTGATCTTTGATATAAAAATATTCATCTATGTGATAATTACTGTAATTAAAAAAGTTGTCTTCACAATATTTTTTACTATCAAACAGAAATTCAAGAAAGATCCTTATACTACAACGCTGGGTGGCTTCTCCAAAGTCACTAACTACCTCTTTGACGCATTTCGGGCGCCTGAATTAGAGTGTCAGCAGCGGCCAGCTGAGGAGGTGGCGGATCTGTTGGGAGAACTCATTCCGGGACTAGAGATTAACCAGCAGGAAGAGCCTGGATTTGAAGTCATCACCAGAGTGAGTGCAGATCTAATTCCAGCCTTAACTTTGACTTAGTTGAGTCTAGACACAGACAGCCGACGTGAGGAATCCTGTGCAAAAGTATTGTTATGGAAAATTTATTTGATCTGTGTGTGTGTGTGTGTTCGTTTCAGCTTGATCTGGGACCGAGACCAGAGGTGCAAAGGAAGGGGCCGGTAACAATGGAAGAATGGGAAAAGTGCCAGGACTCAGAGGGAAGAATGACCAATGTACCTCACATAAAGGATGTCATATTTAAAGGGGTAAGATATTGCTGTAAGATACTTACTGTAACTAATTAATGTATCTGGATATCCTATGTCTGTCGATTATGTTTTCAGCAGTCGTTTCTTTGCTTGTGTTTTTATCACCATGGCCTCTCTATAACCTTTGTGGTGGATTGCAAACATTTAGGTCATGAGTTACCAAAGTTTTACCCACTTGGTTTTGTTCTGCATCTTAAAGGAAGTCACGTACACTTCTGTTTAAAAGCTTTGGATCGGTTTAATTTTAAAATGTCTTTGAAACCAAGGCTGCATTTATTTGAGACAGTAAAAACAGTAATTTTGTGAAACATTGTTACAATTCAAAATAATTTAGATTTTATGTGATTTTTTTTTTTTCTTTTCTTTTTTTTCTTCTTCTTCTTCTTCTTCCTGTGATGGCGAAGCCGAATTTACCCCAGTCTTCCGCTTTAAGTGATCTTTCAGAAATCATTAGAAACTGCGGATTTGGTGCTCAAGAAATAGTTCTTATATTATCAATGTCGAAAACAGATGTATCATGGTTTCCACAAAAATATTGTATCGCATTTGTTTCAGGATTCTCTGATAAATTGAATGATCAAAAGAGCAAAACAGCATTTGTGTAAAATATGTCTATCACTTTTGATCAATTTAATGCTGCCTTGCTAAATAAAAGTATTAATTTCTTTCAAAAAGATCTTACCGTTTATATTTATATTCTACATAATCTATATACATTTCAAACCAGCATTTTCAACACCTCAATCTGATCTGTGTGGGTGGATTTCCTTTTGGCATACCCTCCACATTAGCTACATTTTTAGACATGTTTATAAATGTTTCAGAAGATGGAAGTCATCAAGGCTGCTGTTGTTTTGATCTCAACAGGGCCTTTGTCATGCAGTGAGGAAAGAGGCTTGGAAGTTTTTGCTTGGCTATTTTCCATGGAACAGCACTCATGAAGAAAGGAAGCTCCTGCAAAAGAGTAAAACGTACGCATGTTTCCCTCAGAGAATCGACAGCATTTGTTCAAAGCTCTCTTTCGCTAGACTAAGCATACATAAGATCATGTGTTCTCTCGACAGTGATGAATACTTCAGAATGAAGCTCCAGTGGAAGTCAGTAAGTGAGGAGCAGGAAAGGAGAAACTCAAGGTTACGAGATTACAGGAGCCTGATTGGTATGTCTTTAATTACAGTGCAAGTTTTATTCTTTAGTCGGTGTAAAAATGTTTTCGAAATATATTGCCATGCACATTTTCTCTACCTGGGTGAAGCTCAGTTTGTGGCTGTTAAATCTTTTTAGAAAAAGATGTGAACCGAACCGACCGCAATAACAAGTTTTACGAAGGCCTGGACAACCCTGGCTTGATTTTACTACATGACATCCTGATGACATACTGCATGTACGACTTTGACTTAGGCAAGTGATTACATGTGTTTGAATCATTGTTCAGTGCAACTTCTCTGAATTAAAATATCAACTACTGTTATGTATACTGCTGATTCCTTGTTTTAATTCAAATACATCAACTACTTTTATGTATACTGACTCCCATGCTGATTCCTTGTTTTCACAAATCAGCGAAAATCCTTCTGTTTATGTCAATTTGATTTAATTACACATTCATTTATTTAGATTATGGATAATCTTAAGTGCTTTACGATTGCTTGCATTACTTGTATTTACCCAGTTTCCTGTTCCTGTGCAGGGTACGTGCAGGGTATGAGTGACCTGCTCTCTCCCGTCCTTTTTGTAATGGAGAATGAAGTAGATGCCTTCTGGTGCTTTGTTTCCTTCATGGATGAAATGGTAATGCAATATGTTTGTTACAGCACATCTCTCTTTAGCACTCTTGGGTTTGCTGTGTGTGAGAAGATTTGCCTGCATCAATAAACCATGATTCTGTCCTCACGCTATCACTGTTGTGGGCAAGCACTTTAAATGGACTAAATTAGTCAACCAACAAATGGTTTACTTCTAGTTGTCTCTGCATATTAAGCCATTATAGGAGAAAGTTTTTTTTAGAGGGGTCCTACTATGACCTTTTTTTAAATCTTGATTTTGTTTTGGGGGTTTACTAGAATAGATTTTCATGCTTGAATTTTCGAAAAATACATTATTTTCCCACATGGATTGTTGCAGCTCCTCTTCTGGGGTGTTTCCCGTACGATGCTGAATAACGACCACAGTATGATGCACCGTCGGAGAAAGTAACCAACTAGTCACCATTGTTTCCCGAAATCATAGTAAAATGGTTGCACCTCTGTCATTTAAACCACATTGGTTCAACAATATAGGACTGTTGTTAATGACGTCACATGCAGATGGAGGAGTAATAACTTCTGCTGATCAATCTATTCGAGATCTCTGAGATGCTGTTGGACGCTGTTGTCAACACATCAAAATATATAGGATAAAATGTAGTAAATACACTACTGGTGGTCAGAAGTTTTAGATCGAAAAGAAGTCTCTGCTCACCAAGGCTGCATTTATTTGATTAAAAAAATGTGTGCATTGTGAAATATTATGACAATTTAAAATGTTTTCTATTTTAATATATTTCAAAATGTAATTTATTCCTCTGATGAAAGCTGAATTTTCAGTATTACTCCAGTCTTCAGTGTCACATGATCCTTCAGAAATCATTCTAATATGCTGATTTTATGCTAAAAAAAATTATTATTTTTTTATTTATTAAAAAATAATCAAATTTATTATTTTAAATGTTGAAAATAGTTGTTTACAATTTTTTTCCCTCAAAATTCTTTGATGAATAGAAAGAAAATAATAAAAGAAAGCATTTATTTAAAATATAATCTTTTCTAACATTATAAATGTCTTTACTGTAACTTTTGATCAATTTATCTCATCCTTGATGAATAAAAGTATTTATTTTATTTATTTCCCCCAAATTCTTACTGACCCCAAAATTTTGAAGGGTAGTGTTTAATGTTACAAAAGCTTTCTATTTAAGATAAATGCTGTTCTTTTGAATTTTCTATTCATCAAAGAATCCTGAAATAAAAATGTAAAAACTGTTTTCAACATGGACGATAATCATAAATGTTTCTTGAGCATCAAATCATCATATTATAATGATTTCTGAAGGATCATGTGACACTGAAGACTGGAGTAATGATGCTGAAAATTCAGGTTTGATCACAGGAATAAATTACACTTTACTATATATTCACATAGAAAACAGCTGTTTTAAATTGTAATAATATTTCAATTTTGATTTTGTAATAATATTTTTTAGACTGTTTTGTTTGTTTTTAATCAAATAAATGCTGCCTTGGTGAGCAGAAGATACTTCTTTTAAAAACATTAAAGAACTTACCGATCTAAAACTTTTGACCGGTAGTGTATATTTAAAAGGAAGGATAGATATAGAATGCACTGAATGTTAACTTGCTTATTGTGTCCTAGAGCATGGTATATTAGTCCACATGTCATTTAACAAGAAACTATGCTTCTAACCGCAGCTCGAGAGCTGTAGTACCAAAGTTTGCGATGCTGTTTGCTTTTCGAGAAACTATGTTGGTTATGAATGCACTTGCGACCATAGTTGGCTAACGATGCTTTCGGGAAATGAACACCTGCTCTCTATGAAGCCTCTCCTTTTGAAAAACTCAATGTGCTTTGATTGGTCGGCTGGACCAGTGTGTTGTGATTGGTCAACCGATTCGAGTGTGTTGCGGAAATGTCACGCCTCTTTCCATAACCGCAAGTTTCAACACACTATTAATGAAAATCAACCAGGCCTTGTCTTTTTTTTTGAGTGTGTATGCCTTGTCTATGAGTTATTTAAATGAGGAAAATTGTAACCTCTGCATTCCTGGAAGAGAACTCTAGACTACAATCAAGGCTTTTCAGGGAGTTCAGAAACAGTGCACACTGATATAGAGAATAACTCCCTTTTGGTGTGGACTTTGTAACTTTGCAGACCGTATTCATGCTCAAACAGCAACATTACACACTAAAAGAAGGTTGAAAATGTTAAAGCATAATAGGACCCCTTTAATTATCACTAATGTTTGTGGCAGCATGAAAACTTTGAAGAGCAGATGCAAGGGATGAAGACCCAACTAATTCAGCTCAGCACTTTGCTTCGTCTGCTAGATCTGGCCTTCTGGAACTACCTAGGTAAGATACCCAGAGGAAGACTTATTAGAAATAGTCTTTTTCATTAATGTTGACCATCAGTAGGCATTGTGTTTACTTCTATATTTCTGTTTTCACAGAGGCACAGGATTCTGGGTACTTATATTTCTGTTTTCGCTGGTTGTTGATCCGATTCAAGAGAGAGCTACATTTTCAGGACGTCCTTCGCCTTTGGGAGGTGTGTGATAACTATCCTTTTTTTGTTGTTTGGAGCTATCAATCTATTTCTTTTTTTCTCAGTACACTGCAGCTACTGTCGGTTATAATTTTGTTTATACTTTTGTTATATTGGCATTTGATTTAATGTTTTCTTCAATTTATATTTTCCCATTCAGGTTATGTGGACCAGACTGCCTTGCCAAAATTTTCACCTTCTGGTGTGCTGTGCCATTTTAGACTCTGAGAAACAAAAAATAATGGACAGAAAATATGGATTCAATGAAATCCTGAAGGTTAGACTTAACTATATCTTATACCATTCTGAAGTTTAGGGTCAGTACGATTTATTTCTTTGAAAATGAATACTTTAATTCAGCAAGGATGCATTAAATTGATTAAAAAAAGTGACAATACAGAAATTTGTTTCAAAAATTTATTTTTTAATAAATGCTGTAAATGCTTTTAAACTTTCTATTCATCAAATAATCCTGAATATATCATGGTTACCACAAAAAAATTTAAGCAGAACAACGGTTTTCAACATTGATAATAATTAGAAATTTCTCTTGAGCACCTTTAACTTTTGAATAGTAATATGTATATACATCTTGCAACATACATAAATTAGATTGTGAGAAAAATTGTTTACCTATTGATATGTTTTCTTTACAGCATATAAATGAACTCTCCATGAAACTGGACATCGAAGAAATCCTTAGCAAATCTGAATCTATCTGTATGCAGATAAAGAATTGTAAGGTATGTCATATGCATGATTGCAGATAGTGGGGTATTTGATGTAAAATGAAAAAACGAAATCTCCATTAAATAAGTATTTTGTTCCGGTAATACAAGTTTTGAATCTCTTCTTTTTCCCTCTAAGGACTTGCCTCATTCAGTGAGTGAGATTCTGGGCCTCAAAACAGTCACTAAACCCTCTGCAGCATTAGAAACCAGTGAATATGGAATACTTGAGACACCTCAAACCTCACCAAGATCCTCACACAGACAAGATCACGTCGTCTCCAACGGCCACAGCCATCTAAACGAAACAACACACAACGGCTGCAAAGTAGCCTTCATTTCCTAGTGTACAGCACTACATGATGTATAGTACAGATTTTATATCCCCTGTATTCCAGCAAGATGAACAGTGTTGGGTGTCATGTAGATATTTGCTACCAAATGCCACATTGTAAAAGAAAAAAAAATCGCAGAGAAAATATATGAATGTAAAACTAGGATCCAAAAGAATCCTAAAGCATTATTTTTGTAATATCTTGTACCATAATGTCTTTCATTGAAATAATCATTCCTTCTCACTGTATAGAGAGAGTTTTCATAATGTTTCAGAGGTGGGGTATCCATTGTTGAATATTATATATATTTTTTGTTCTTATCAGTTTGCCCTTTTCCTAAATACTTCAGATTCAAATTAAAATCTGTCTTCCATTAGTCTGTGTTATATTTCTGCTGTTGTAGACTGGTTAGTTTTTGTTTTCTCTCTCTCTCTCTCTATCTTTTAGCAGTAGTGGAACTCAATCTATTTAAATAACACTTTACTCAAAATTGAACATACATGTCCATTGCACCTGCTATTGTCCATGTCTTTGTCCAATGAAGAGAGCCATTTTTGGTTATGTAATGTTACATTAGATAATGTGTTACATAACTTGAGATTTAATTAGGTAAGAGTACTTTGTAATTAGGTTATCACCTTAGATACAATTTGCAAAGGCAACACAAAAACAAAACGATTTAACTGTCTTAGTGATAGTAAGTGAGTAACATTTGCTTGGCTAAACTAAAGGCAATAGTTCCAACTGCCAACTGTGGCTAGAGATTATTCAATTGCGGTAGCCTTGGTTCAGTCGGCCTGCCATGACATTTGCAGATGAGATGGAGAGTCAGTGAAAATATTGATTGATGATGAAATGTATTTTATCCACTCATAACCACAGCCCACAACAAAGACACATGGAATCAACTTTCATCTCTTTCATTTCCTGCTCCACAGGAAATTGCCTCAGAGGAAGCTGATAGCTCACTGCTCACAACAGTAATGTTATCTCTCTTCTAGCTCCCTTTCATTAAAAAAAAACAGCAGCATTTTGTGCATTGACAAACGTACTTATTTGCCAAAAACATAAACAATATGCATCTGACCTCAAAGGAGGTGACGTTTACATAAATAATGCTGACATTTAAGTTCATACTTCATGAAATGAATGCTCTAATCTCACTAAAGCTCTTATTTTCCTTGCTTTCTATGTTGAACATGTTTCCGAATCCTGCCTCTGAAGGATACACTGTACAAAGGCATTTATATCTTGCAAAAATTATGGGTGATGTCCCCCCCTCTTCTCCTTCACATCTGTAAAATGAAGCCACATTTTATGTGAATCTTGATGACTTTGGTCTAGATTCATTTCTCCTAGAGGGTGAGATGAGCTTATCCACTTTAATCAGGTCTTGGACGAGTCGACATTTCCTAATGGAAGAGTCATCCCCTCAAAAGCCAATATGAGTGATAGCCTACCCTGTGCGAGAGTGGCCCGTCTCAACGTCATTCGTCACAGTATATAATCCCAGCTCTGATACTGACGGGGGAGGAGTGTCAGGTACTGTGGCACATGCAAAGTGCTCCCTGTGATCTCCAAGGTACAGCTTAAAGAAAAATCGTCTGAGACAATAGTACCTTCGCCATAGGAAATGCAGGGAAAGAAGACATCTCAAGAGACAGTAACTATGTCCTCTGAACTACAAGCCAATGCAAAGGGGCCGCAGACAGCCCCTAAATCACCTATTGGGCTACTTAGGAAGAGGGGTCAAGATGTAGTTCCGAAGATGCAACCTGCTATGATGATGTTCTCCAGCAAATACTGGGCTCGGCGAGGACTATCTCTGGATTCAGCAATGTATGACCAACAACACCTTGCAACCTCAATGGTGAGTACTGAACAGTTTGGGCGCCACATTTTAGATAGTCAAATTGCCATACTATTTGTTTATAATGAACTGTGATTTCAATATAAATTTTTTAAATAAATGTTTTTCTTCCAAATAAATATTCAATTGCCGTAGTCTTTTTGTTTTTTAACTAGTTACTTGCATAAATCATTGATTTACACTGGAAAACTTAGTGTCTGTTGGTTATTCTGGATGTAGAAGCAAATCCAATTTAATGTTTTCTTACAAAATACATAACAGAGCTTTGGCAGCTGGAACTGTGCACAATGATGCAGTACAATTTGGTTTACAAAAAAAACAGACGTCGGTCAAATTGTTTCTCAGTGTAAATTCTTCTTTTGAGTTTGTTAATCACCACTCTTTTTAAAAAAAGAAAAGCTTTTATCTTAACCCATTTCTGCATCTTAAGAGTTTTATATTCACTAAACAACACCTCCAAGCAGCTCCGCAGGACATCCTTTAATCGGATAGATGAAAGACCTGACAAAGAGGAACCGAAATCCACCTATGACCTTGGTAAATTAGCAGTGATTTTCTCTCTGAAGAATGAAGTGGGCTGTCTGGTGAAAGCGCTAAGACTCTTTCAGGTTAGTGAACACCTCATCCTTTGGTGGGGTAGATTAATAGTACTCTTTAATAAGGGATAGTACTTAAGACAGTGAAAATGAAACCAAAGTGACATCCTGCTGTTCTGTTTGCTGTATGTTTAAAGGAGAAACATGTGAATTTGGCCCACATTGAGTCTCGCAGATCCAAGAGAGTCACCAATGAGGTGGAGATATATGCAGAGTGCAACTGCACAAAAAAAGAGTTCAATGAGCTGGTGCAGCACCTGAAAGAGCACGTCAACATTGTCTCATATAACACACCTCAACAAGTGTGGTCTGCAGAGACTGGTAAGTTCTCTGTGAAAGAATTGCCATTGCAATTGGGATTTTGACTGATATTTTGACTGATTCATCGGTCTCTTTATTCCAGACTGTTTGGACTGTGTGTGTGTTTTGGGAGGATTGGCAGATGGGGAAGGAATACCATGGTTTCCCCAAAAGATCTCAGAGCTGGACCAATGTTCGCATAGAGTGCTAATGTACGGCTCAGAACTGGATGCTGACCATCCGGTAAGTAAATCTGTTTTTACTTTTATAGCATTAATTAATTATGGTTAATGTGAATTTCTAGATAGACTAATACATTCATATTTAAAGTTGATTAACATGGGTTAACAATGAATAATAGTATATGTATTGTTTTTCTTTTTTTTTAAATTGCAGTGTTTATTATAAATTATTTATCTTTTTTTATTTATTTTTAATCATGTGCCCTCAAACGACAGCTCTTCGCTGATGACACGTTTTTCGGCGTGAGGGCGGGCCAATCTGTTACTCCCATGATCCAATCGCCCTAATTTTTTTTGTTTTGTTTAAGAAGCAGTTTCACTTGGATATACATCACAATAGGGAAGAAAAGACTATCGCAACTTCCGTTTAATGGCGACTTTAACTAATGTTATCAAATTGAACCTTAAAGTAAAGTTATTCTCTGTTCTCTATTGCAGGGATTCAAAGACAAGGTGTATCGGCAGAGGAGGAAGTTCTTTGTGGAGGTTGCAATGAACTATAAATTGTTAGTATAGATTATAATAGTTTATATTCTTTTGTAGTTGATTTTGCTATTGGGTTCTTGTAGCTCAATTATTAGAGCATGGCACTGACAACACTAAAAATAGATGCATTATACACTGATGCCCAGACAAAAAAAAAAAAAAAAAAAAGTTGCTGTTTGGATTTAAATAGGCAAAGCTTAAGAGTCAATGATTGGATCATTGTTGCAGTGATTATTATATTTCTAGCATGTCATTTGTTTGGCAACAATTCTTCTAACCCTAATTAATGGAGTATATAGCTTTTCATTTCTTAGGAAGACAAAACCAGGATTCATCAGGCTCAAATTCTGAAAGAATGGTTGGGAGGGAGCATGAAGAATAATTTTCACACATGAATTGTTGGAGTCAAAGAGACCTTACATTTATTGAAAGTCTTTGGGATGTGCTGAAGTCGACTTTACAGAGTGCTTGCACTGTCAATATGAGATCTTGACCAATAAAATCACAACATTTATTTCCATCAAGAGCTGCATCAATTTTTGGTCAAGATCTTGGTCTGAGGTGCCAATTCATGTGTGAAAATGATTCTTCATGCTCACTCCCAACCATTCTTTCACAATTTGAGCCTGATGAATCTTGACATTGTCATCCTGGATTATGGCCATTATGTGTTTTCCTACATGGTTGTTTAAGAAATGAAAAGGGTTAGATTTAGGGTTAGAAGAACTGTTGCCAGACATATCCATAGACTCTTAAGCATTTGCCTATTTAAATCCAACTAGCCGGGCAGTGTACAATTACATACATGGAAATGACATGAAACTGCAGTTAGAGTAGTAGTCTTATAAATTGACTAACTGGAATGAGAATTAAAAAAAATTCCCATTTCTTGCTTAAAATGAATCCGAATGAATTTTGTGTAACAGTGGGCAGCCCATCCCACGAATAGAGTACACACCAGAGGAAGTGAAGACATGGGGAGTCGTTTTCAGAGAACTTACAAAACTCTATCCAACTCATGCCTGCCGCGAGTACTTGAAAAACCTCCCTCTTCTCACAAAGCATTGTGGGTACAGAGAGGACAACATCCCACAGCTGGAAGACGTGTCTCTGTTCTTACGAGGTAAAAGAAAAAAAACGTGAAAACCACGGAACTGCTTTCTTCTTGCATTATTAATTCCACTCATTCTTTGACAAAGAAAGTCAACTCTCTTTAATGTGGTGGTTTGGGTTGTGACCTTTGCAGAGAGGTCAGGGTTTACCGTACGACCTGTGGCTGGATATCTGTCACCACGAGACTTCCTGGCCGGCCTGGCTTATCGAGTGTTTAATTGCACTCAGTATATACGTCACAGCACAGACCCTCTCTACACACCAGAACCGTGAGCAAAAGCCCCACACTTTTATTTTGTGAGTAGAAAACGTATTTTTTCTTATCACTTCTAACCTGTTAACCGGTTTCATGTCCTCAGAGACTCCTGTCATGAACTTCTGGGTCATGTACCACTCCTGGCCGATCCCAAGTTTGCTCAGTTTTCTCAGGAGATTGGCCTTGCATCTCTAGGCTCTTCAGATGAGGATGTGCAGAAGCTGGCAACAGTAAGTGTGACAGCAGCTTATTGAATTCTTAAATGTCATATGGAACGAT
The DNA here is from genome assembly GCA_031834385.1 of Semotilus atromaculatus. Classification (NCBI taxonomy): domain Eukaryota; kingdom Metazoa; phylum Chordata; class Actinopteri; order Cypriniformes; family Leuciscidae; genus Semotilus; species Semotilus atromaculatus. The sequence continues at coordinate 5,814,155 of JAULUF010000001.1, forward strand.
CGTGACGTAAATGTCGTTTTGTGGCTTAAAGTTTGATCTATGGTGTTGTGTCGCATGCATTTGCTTTGAAATCATATCAGTGGCTCTGTATGGCAGACTTTGAGACACAATTAGATCTGGGTATAAAGTTTTCGGGAGTCTTAATACGTGTGTGTACATCTCATAAGGGTCTGAAGGAACTTGTAGATAATCTTGCTTCCAAACCTTTGAAATATGCAAGACAACATGCTAATTAGGCAATAAACCACTGCTTTTTTTCCAGTGCTATTTCTTCACAATTGAGTTTGGGCTGTGCAAACAGGATGGTCAGTTAAGGGCATATGGAGCAGGTCTACTGTCTTCTATTGGAGAGTTAAGGGTAAGAAGGCCTTCGCTAACCATACATAAACACCAAGTATTCAAATGTAATGTTAATAGTTAACTGAATGTATAATCCTCTTTGATTATGCAGCATGCGCTTTCTGAAAAAGCAAAAGTGAAGATGTTTGATCCCAAAACCACATGCTACCAGGAGTGCCTCATTACAACATTTCAAGATGTTTATTTTGTCTCTGAGAGTTTTGAAGAGGCTAAAGATAAAATGAGGTAGAATATATATCCACTCAGTCATGAACAAATTACATGAAAATCTTACAACAATCTAAAACTCTATTAACAGACTTCATCTGTACAAAAGAGACACATTTGCTATCAATGTAATAAATTTTTCCTTCTAAACAGGGAATTTGCTAAAACAATAAAGAGGCCTTTTTCGGTCTACTACAACCCATACACCCAGAGCATTGATTTATTGAAGGACACCAGGAGCATCGAGAACGTGGTTCAAGATCTACGCAGCGACCTGACCACTGTCTGTGATGCCTTGGGGAAAATGAACACTTATCTTGGTATCTAGACAAACAGAGTCACCAGTGCTTCATTGTAGAATACAAATACAACTGATTTACATGATTAAATTCAATTTACATTAATACTGTAACATTTGCAGTGATGTTGATTTATCTGGGCTAAACATCCATTAGTTTTGCCTTATCATAAGGATACTTGTCACATACATTAAAGGGATAGTTCACTTAAAAAAGAAAATGCTGTCATCATTTACTCACCCTCAAGTTGTTTCAAACCTGTATGAATTTCTTTCTTCTGCTGAACACAAAAGAAGATATTTTAAAACATGTCTGTAACCAAACAGTTGATGGACCTCATTGACTTCCATATATTTTTTTCCTTACTATGAAAGTCAATGGGGTCCATCAACTGTCTGGTTACCCACAATCTTTAAAATATCTTTCCTTGTTCATCAGAAGAAAGAAATTCATACAGGTTTATAACAACTTGAGGGTGAGTAAATGACAATTTTTTAAGTGAACTGTTCCTTTAAGGTGTGAAATATTGCAACCATGGTCATCATATAGCAATCAAAACTAATCATCGCTACAATGTATTAAGACACTAAAGGAACGACAAAAAAAATTAACAGATTTAGTATTTATCTCGTCTTTGCCTCTTTGTGCCTAATGTTGTGCTTAAGACAGAATTATAACAGATTTGCATTTTATTTAAACTTCATATTGCTGTATGCAGCAAGTGAATGAAGTTGATTTGTACATATAATAATGAAAAATAAAAAGAACTAAGCACTGTTCTGATTCCAATGCCATACTGTATTTGTATGTTTGTGGTGCTTGCTTTATTTGTTGCCAACAAAACAAACTTCTCAATCAATAAATCATTATATTTTGGTTTGCGTTCTAAAAGTGTGCAGCAATGTGTTAAGGACATTAATACCATAAACCTCTTTAATACCATAAACCTCTTTAATTCATTAACACAATGTTATTTACAATAAATGTATAGTAATTTTCAAGTACATAGTCAATACTGAGAATATACACATTTAAATATAAAAAACAAATCATTCATATTTTACCATTTAACTCAGATCACTAATAACCATCCATTTCAGTCAATCTTGTCAATGGACCTCGTCATTGTCATCAAAGGCTTTCTCCTATAGTGAATAAGATGTGACATTTTAGTATATTGCACGTTATTGTAACTATTTTATTTAGTAAGCTGCGTTCATTTCTAGTAAACTTGTTTATTTGTAACAATACAACAGGCTTTGTGGAAATTGTAATTAAATGTAAATGGTGCATAAACTCTCACCCAACCACCGTGTTCTTTAACCCAGGGAGTGAAGTTGTTTTGCAGGTACTGAGCTCCGAATCCCATGACCCTGTTCATGGGGTGAAGGTCCAGAGCTCCGAGTCTGCTGGTGACCTCAAAGGTCAGGGCGATCTCCTCATGTTTGTTTCTGCCCTGAACAAATTCTGGTCCCAAACTTTTGATGAAGGCTGTGATCAGCTTTTCAAAAGAGTTGTAAGAGAAAGTAGACTGTAGGTATCCTAAAAGCTCATGGTTCTTCTGAATCTGAGAAGGCAAATGGGACATTTAAGAACGTAACAAGATTTTATAACTACACAAACTGAAAAGTTAGTCTACATACTATAAAGAGATAATGATGATTACCTTCTCATTTAAGTTATCCCCTGATTTCTTCAGTAAGTCGACAAGCTGCTCTATAACATCACCTGTGTTTCCTTTTATAAAAACAAGGACATAGCACAATTACAGTCTAGACAATTAGTGTTAAGCAAGATTATATTTCGATGACTTGTATGTCGATGTAAGAAGTGAATGTGTATAATAGTAGCCACAGCCTACCATCTGTGTCGATTTCATCGTCAACAAGAAGTCCGCTGTCTACAATCCGGGTCAGTTTTTCAGCCACATTTCCATATTTCTCATCACCACCTGTTTTTTGTTTTGTTTTGTTTTTACAGACAATGTCATTAGAATCTCTAAAAGAGAAACAAAGTTATCAAGTACAGAATCGGTCTCTCTGGTCTGACCTGTTTGTTCCTCCTGGCTGCACAGAAGTACCCTTTGCCCCCGGCTGGTGCTTGGCTTTCTCTTCTGGCAGTATGTTTCAAGCAGTCGATATTCATCGCTACGTGTTATTGAAGGTGAATCCCCTTCCATCATGTAAAACAACCACTGACTTTTGCTGTCTGCATAAAGAGATATTTTTTGTGCTTATACGTAAAACCCTTAATCAAATCAAATCAAAACAAATTATGTGAATTCAACAAGACCTTTAACTGCACTGTTCCAGCTTGTAAACTTTAAGGAATTAACGTTATAAGCTACAGCTGAAACACGACGTCAGACAGTGATCAAGTTAACATTAAATCTGAATGCAAAATGCACATAACGCGATATAATTCTGTTATCGGACAGCATATAATCCGCCGAATGAATGTCAAAGCAATATGGTTTTAATCATATCTTACCAGAAAATACACAACAAAACTGACCGGGAAACTTTTGTCTGCCGGAGTGTGTTGGAATCGTACGTAGGCAGCACGTCACGAACAGCAGTTTCCTTCTGACGTCCACCGACGTTTAGCTGCTTTCACTTTTGTAAAGTTTTCCCCAGGCTTATTAGGCGTCACATCATGCACAGCTTTCAACTGTTTTGAAAATATTTTGTCTTGAATATTATAATTTCGAGCTAAATTTAGCATAAATGTATATGGGAGAAATAAGACCATGTTTAAATTTTAAAGGTAGGCTATAAGTTTATTTTGAAAAATAAGAAAGCTGTAAAATGTGTTAATATTTGTTAAAATATCCATGATTTTATTTAACATTTAAACCATATTGAACCTTTACAAGAACCCCTGGTGGTGGTATTTGTAAATCCTTAAAACTAACGAAAATAATAAAGGTGACTGCTAGAATAATTTTAGATCACGTTGGCCTATGTCCTCCATATATGGTTCCTGTTCTTTCGGGTTCTTTCTGACAACAAGCACTTTCCAATAGCACGTGAAAACAGCCCATAGAAACAGACAAGTCATAGGTACTGTCACTGTGTCAGTAAATATGCTGCCTTCACGTGCTATCAGACATTTCCCACTTCCCACTTAACGGACATTATCTTGTTGTCGCATTAATTGTTGTCAAAAAAATAAAAAAATAAAATAAATCAGGAACCACGGAGGACACCAGGTTTATTCTTCCCTATTAATTGGGAAAATCTTGTTAAAGCCAAAATTATATTTTGCATTCCATATTCATTAACAACCATTTTAACATTCACCACGCTATCTAAAGTTAGCTTGCTGACTATTCTGGAATTTTGGTCAAATACAGGCTATATTCGCTGTGTATAATATACAATAGCAATATGCTTAAATTAGGCAAATACAGGCCCACAATAAATGAACATTTATAAATATTAAAAGCTATAAATATTATACATCATATACTGAATATTACATAATATCATATATACTCCCATCATCAATAAATACATTAATAATAATAAAAAATAATAAAATTGCAACTTTTTTTCATTGTCTTGACCAATGCAACATTATTCTACTAAATAAGACACCAACATTTTAGATACCTGTGAAAAGAGTCTTGATCCCAATTTCGATACCACAGCAAAAAATACTAACAAGTTCAAACATTATTAAAAACAAGTAAACAGTAGGCTAAGTCATATTTACCACTGTGAAGTTCAGGGATCATTTTGATACCCAAGTTCCCAGATGGGTGGGCCACAAACTTTAAACATGGTGGAGTGGAGAATGATTGCTGCTGTGACTTGTATTCTTTATTAGTTTGTTTCCCCATAAACGCTAACTTGCCTTGTCTTGTTGTTAAATCTGATTATTATAAATTAAAATAAAATTACATTTACTAACAAACTTACTACTAATACAAAGGAAAAAGTAGCCTAGACTAATTAATTGCAAAAAGGTTTCTATGAGTTTTGTCTGAAAAAACAAAAGGACAGTAAGATTTTTAATTGTCACCAAGTAACAATATTCTGAATATTATCGACTAATAATCATTTTACGTAATTGTGTTTATACATTTTTATATCAGTAAAAACTAAAAGCCAGAAGCAATTTACAGAATTTAAAGATTAAATAATTTAGTTAATCATTTTATAAGTGATTTTCAGGAGGGGTTTTCTATGTCTTCACGTCATATATCAGATGAATAAGTCATAAAGGAAACTTCACTTGGGACGCTGTTGCTCTTGAGTTGTTTGTTCTTTTTCAGCAATCTTCTTCCAGCAGGGTAGTTGTTTTGCACGGGACATGTAAAACACAGGCCCGATACAGGCTCCAAGACTGGGAAAGGCATTCATCAGATTCAAGAACAAACAGGGTGAGTCACTAACTTCTTTATCTCCATCCTTAAGTGTGAGCACGTAAGGGGCTAAAGCCAGGAGAGGTGCGTAGATTACAGCCGTTGGGATTAGAATCAATAAGGTGTTCTTAAGTGCTCTGTTTTTTATGGATGAACCACCTCTTCCACCAGTTTGCCCTTCACCTGGACCTTTTTTGGAGAGTGCGCACACAATGCCCATTAGACATGCAAGCATTATCAGTAAGAAAACATCAAGGATGATTGACAAGTACAGAGCTATTTTTGGGAGCCTTTCCTGGTAGGTAATCAGTGCAATGCCCAAAGTTAAGATCCAGATTACAGTCGAGCAGAAAACACGATGCTCCCATTTACTCGCTAGTTTCATGTAGAGGACTGCATGTGCTGCGGCCAAGTAGCGCTCCACACACATACTGGTCAAGAGGAGAGGACAGCCGATTATGTTGAGGATAGAGATGGCCTCAGAAACTACGAGAAGCGTTCCAGTGCGTTGACTCAGAGAAATGTACACATAAAGAGGAAGACTGGTACAGTAGAGAATGTTCAGCACGGCAAGATTTAGCCCCGAAATTTCAGAAGGTGACAAAGCTTTCGCACCCCTCACCAGCAGCCATAGTAAAGACAAATTAGTTGGGAGACCCACCACGAGAGTTAAGATTTCCAGTGGCAAGCGAACACAGGAATAATCTTTTTCATTGCATTTATCCACAATGGTAAGAAACAACAATGGAAAATTGCTTGTATTACTGTAGTAGACTGTGTGTGTATTGGTTTCATTTGATATGCTGTTTGTCATTTTGGTTGAGCACTATAGAGAAAGACAAAAAATGCTTGAATTACAAAAACAAGCCAAATATATTGCAAAAATGCATTTAAACTCTCATCTAAAAACAGTAATATTGTGAAATGTACTCAAGTCTTCAGTGTCAGTCACATGATCCTGCAGAGATCATTCTAAACAATTGAATTAAATCAATTTAATGCATCCTTCCTAAATCAAATGATTTCTTTCATAAAAACTCTTACTGAACCCACATTTATGAATGTCTATTGACACACACTCAAATAATAAATATAGATTTAAATGTATAAACAAGATCAAATAAAATAAGTTGTGAAAGTGTTACTGAAAATGTTGAGATATATGAACTGACCTTTTCAGGCTATGAGATCAATTTTAGTGTTCGCTGTCCTTTTCTCTTCTTGACAGATCTTAAATATATCAGTTCTTGTTCTGTTTTGTCAATGTAATTTAAATGAAGCTATTTGAATTTCTGTGCTGGTTCATTGAGCGCATTTTGTCCACAACCCAATGGAAATGAGAGAATCTTTTCTGGTTTCGTAAAAACTCATTTAGCAAATTTTACCCAAATCGACAAGGGCATCTGGACTCAGTTAAAGGCAAAAGAAAAACATATCAACCCAACAGTTTATTACAAATTAATCAGTGCATTTAAAGTGCAAATTTTACAGATAGATTTTTAAGTTCACAAATGTATAAACTCTAATCAAGAGTACATACCGCTTCTTTACAACACATGAGTATGATGAAAATGGGTGGTAGTTGGCCACCACAAGCACATTACTGTGCAAAACAAAAAGATTTTGCTCTTATTTTCTAACAATATCATCAAACCGTCTATTTACAGGTTGGTTAAATTAGGTATAGTGCTATCAGTTGTCAGATTTGACAAGAATAACCAGGTCAAGGTATATTTAGGGTGCTTTCACACCTGCCTCATTTAGTTCGGTTGAATCGCACTAGAGTTCGTTTTCAGCTTTGGTGCGGTTCGTTTGGGCAGGTGTGAATGCAGCAATCGCACTCGGGTGCGCACCAAAAGCGGACCAAACAAGCGTACCGAGACCTCCTCGAAGAGGTGGTCTCGGTACGCTTTCAAACGAACTCTGGAGCGGTTCGTTTGTGGTGAGAACGTGATCCGACCCCGAACAGACCCAACTACCAAAGAACTGCGCATTTTTTAACTAAACCAGCCGCCGCAGCCGTGCTGTGCATTATGTCACTGATTAGCAACATTAATGCACGCGTCGCCTCCTCCTGAAGTGACTCGCCGCGTGCATTGCATAAAACAGTATTTTCAAGCCGCATCCTCACTTCATTCTCAAATGTTATTCTTTGCCTAAAGTGGTGTAGAAAACTATATAATAAACTATGACCAGGGATACAAACAGCCCACGCAGTCGTCTCTCCATAGTAAAAAGCGGTGTTTATTTCCGGGAGTTCTGTTGGAATTTCCCCGCACGTTGATTCTGACAATCGACGTGCAGTTATGAAAATACGTTCAAGACCCATCTGGCCAACGAGTGATGTGGATCTTGTCACGTGACTGCATTTTGGTTCGTTTCATCAACTGATTCGGACCAGAGCAATCAGTGTGGTGTGAAAAGGAACCAAAACGCCTGAAAATGCTACAAAGTATAATTTTTCTCCCTTGGTCCGGACCAAATGAACCGAACTACAGATGTGAAAGCACCCTTACAGTATAGCAGATATTAAAAGATATCATCAACATTAAAAATATCAAAGTGCTTCTGGTTACGCTGACCAGTTAAATCTGTGCAGTGTTGTTTGTATTGTCTTGGCCACATTCAGTGCTGCTGATGAGAAAGTTGACTAACGGTTGCATGTCTATGGGTGGGTGACTGCTGGAGCGTGTGGGGTCTTGTTTTTGGGAGGTGTAGAAATCTGTACGTAAACCGGGGTGGTAGAAGAAGTGGAGGGGTTTGGCTCAGTTTGAACCCTCTGGAACACAAGGGCTGGGTGGATTTGGCTGTTGGCGTGGTATGTAGGGTATGTGGTATGGGGGCTTCTCATCAGACTCTCTTGACTCCTGTGAAGAAAGAAAGAGAATTTAGTGATGTACAAAATCATAGAAACTGAAGCACTCTTATAGGCCTTATGGCTTTACATATCCTGCCAAATATTACATAATAGTAGAAGATGGGGTGTGGCTGTAGCGAGTGGGCAAGGGTTGTGGGTTTTTAATACACGTAAGAGGCCTATTAATATACAGGGACGACAAGAAGTGAGGCTATTCCTGTTGTACGTGTACTGTGAGTCTCTGTGGGGAGAAATCAGCTAAATAAACCATTTAAAATGATTTTCCTTACCTCTCATACCCTCTGTTCTCATAGGCTCTGATGACCTCGGAATAAACAGGACTTCCAGGAGGCAGCGGTCGGTCAAGACGCTGGGACAGGCTGAAAAGTTTAGGTGGGGGGAATGCCTCCCAGTCTAGCTGCTCTCTCTCCAACCAGGACGGGCTCCTCCGAGTCCTAGAGCTCCGTGTTTCTCTTCTCCTGAAGGTGAACAAAGACAGTGGCAACACATTTAGTATTATGATTGTTAAAAAAATTGTGCATCATTCTAACTTTTAAAACACAGTATCGCCCGGTTTTACAGATAACTCTTCCCAGACGGCAACATAGATGTCAGCACAGATCCGGCCCTTATCTGGGCCATGTGGAACCATGTGTACCAGATGTGGGCCGGATCTGGGCCGACACTATGTTGCTGTCTGGGTTAAGCCCAGACTAAAATTATTTTAACTGAAAGCAACTTGCAGTGACAAATGTGACCCAGGATCACAAAACCGGTCACAAGTAGCACAGGTATATTTGTGGAAATTTCCACAATACATTGTATGGGTCAAAATGATCGATTTTTCTTTTATGCCAAAAACCATTAGGATATTAAGTAAAGATAATGTTCCATGAAGATATTTCTTACCGTAAATAGATAAAACTTTTATTTTTGTGAGTGAATGCAGCACAATCACGACCATAAACGGACAACTTTAAAGATGTTTTCTCAATGTTTAGATTTTTTTACACCCTTAGAGTCCACATTTTCAAATAGTTGTATCTCGGCCAAATATTGTCCTATCCTAACAAACCACACATCAATGGAAAGCTTATTTATTCAGTTTTGTGACTGGTTTTGTGGTCCAGGGTCACATATCTTAAAATATGTCAGTGCCATTGTTTTGTCTCAAGTTGCACGTCAGTAATTTTTTTTTAATAATTAATGATTGTAGACCTTTTCTAAGAACAAACCATTTATTTTTAATTCATTTCACCAAGAATTCAAGGTAATTCTAATGGATGAATGAATTCAGTTTCCCTAATGTTTGAAAGTGTCCATATATTTAGTCTTAGCTTTGCCTTAATTTAAATGCTAACAAACATATTTAAGATCTTTTTCTATATTTTAAATAAATGCCACTTGATTTGATAATATGATATATAATGCAATTATACATTCATATTTACGTGTAGCCAAAGTGTCCATATACTTTCTGGGGCTAATATATATTTGTTTTGATGACGCAAACTCATAATCATTTGTTAACAAACAAGTATTCATTACTTCAATGATCTCATTGCATCGGCATTAAATTATTACATTGTTTAAATTAATACATTTATAGCTAACTGTGATTTTTTTTATATGCACATTTATGAAATACATAAATTAGACAGTTACCTCTGATAACAGATCACTCTAAGTTGTACATTTTCTGTAAAGATGCTTTGAAATGATATGTATTGTGAAAAGCGCTATACAAATAAACATGAATAGAATATTGAAAGACACAACTCTTTTTTAATGATTTTGGTGAATTTTAATTAAAAGAAATGATCTTCAAGATTATTTTAATCATTAGTGACTAACCTGCTTCTGCCCATCCGATGCTTTTCCTTCTTTTTGCTCATGCGGTCTTGACAACAGCAGACGATGAAGCACACAGTCATGACGAAGATGATGACCCCGCTCACTACAGACACTAGCAAAGCAATGCGAAGTCCCTGGTCATTTGGCCGAGGGATACCTGGGAAAAAAAAATAGTGTTGGTTTGAACAGATATGATGGCCAGTTATATTAAAACTGAGAGAAACTGTAAATATTCTTTAGAAAGAAATGTGTTTCCCCTACATTTGGCGGAAATAAACAAAGTTGGCTATGAAAATAATTATTCTGCTTTTTTATTAGTATTATTAGGATACATTTCTTTCCATAAAGGGTAATTGAGTGGCTGCCCTACTCTCACAGACTGGCAGGTAGCTGCTCCATCGTGGGACGCCTGCGTGCAGGATGCATGTGATTTTCTCATGGCCAACCAGCTGGTAGCCCTCCTTACACCAGAACACAAGCATAGAGCCCACAGACACCCCTGTGCCGTGCTCCACGTAGTAGGATCCCCGTCGTGGGGGAAGCACAGAAATACACACAAGCCCTGTAGGAACACAGACAGACAGACATGTAGATAGATACGGTGAGAGCAAAGACTTTTGAATATTCTGTGATGTGTTAAACTGTGCAAATTGACTTATAACACATTAAATCCTTTCAAATCCTGTTTATGGATCATAATGAAACCTTCTGTGTTGTTTTGCATATGTTATGGTTTTTTCCTGCCTCATGCATCTTGCTGCAGACATGTGTTTCCTTTGCAGTGAGACATCTCACCTATCTTTGTATCCTGTGGTGAACCACAGCGAATTTTCATTAATGTGTGAATGTCTGTCTTGTATTTGCGTGGTGTTCTGTGAGAATATGTTGCTTTGAATCAGTGCACGCATATCAGGGACTGTCTTCCCTACCCAGCCTCTTGTCCCATGATCCCAGCTCACTATCAAATACTCCTCCCTCCAGTTTCTCCATGTTTCTGGAGAAGCAACTGATTAAATAAAGATAAGGCCCTTTATCAAATATTTATTAATTCCACACAGTTTTCCTTTTATTAAAAACCTTTGAAAGTGCACTTAGGCCATCCGCTGACATGTCAGAGTTTTTTGAGCACAGGTCATGAGAAATTGTATATTAAGTGCTAAAAGTCTTATCTACCCAATTGTATCTGTCTATCCATATATCTGTCTGTCTGTCTATCCATTCATCTGTATCTGTCTATCCATCTATTAATATCTGTCTCAATTTATATTCATCCATCTGGATCTGTCTGTCTACCTTTATGAAAAAGACGTTTATTCAAGTGTGCTATTAGTATAATTCTTTTAAACTATAAAATAAGAAAGTATACTTTCAGTCTACTTCTTATGTTCTTCTCAGAAATATACTTAAAATTGCATACTTAAGTATAATTAAATCTATTAATAAAGTATATTCTATTTTATACTTAAGTATATTTGGCCTATACTTGTACTAAATCTATTGATCGAGATATACTTAAAAGTATAATTAAGTATTCTAAGTTATGGCTTGTAGTTGTGTTTACTCTTTTGATTGAGTTGGTTATTAAACACTTTTTTTCCATACAGTTTTATTACTATATTACGCATCTTTTGAAAGAGTACAGAATTTTGGGATCAAAACACAGGTAAAGAAGAAGAAACAAGTGATAGAAGATTGCTTATGCACATGTAAAATAACGCAATCATTGAACATTAAACAGCATATATGTTCAAAACTGCCTAATGAAGTGTGGACCAAGGAAGGGTTACCGACTGTGAAGCTTTAGGGGTGGTGATGGACTCTATCTCCATCTATGTTTTGATCATCGTTCTGATTCCCATCCGGACGTAGTCTTTGACAAAAATTTGATTGTCTCCCGCTTTTTGTTTAAAATGTTGCTTTTTTAAAAAAAATGAAACTAACCCACATTCAAGTTCAGAATCTGTCTGTCAATTGTTCTTACCTGTGTTATTGCTGGGTGGATCTGTAGGTTCAGTCTGATCTTCCGGATTGACTGATTGCTCATCAGTGGTTGGATCAGAGGTGGTCATGAGCAGATTGGGTCTCACTGAGGCTGTGTGAATAACACAATCAGTCCACACTCAACCCACAAGTTTTTGTAGCTCCACACACCATGTACTGTATCAGAACAATTTATATTGGTCACATAAATCAAGCGTAGCGTCAGTTCTGGCAGGTCATGTTAGCCAAGCTTGCATCAGCTGACTCTCAGCTGATCCACGTCTACCTATTGGAACATGACGCCCATCACATCATTCATATATAAGCTCCTTCAGTATTATCAACAGCTATCTCGTTTCTCAGGAGCTAATAACCCTCCTCCATCCCCAGCTCCTCCTCTTGTCAGTCAGGATTTGGGATTCTGATTCCCCTTTGAATCAGACTAAATTCTCGAATTATGTTGTACATTAACAATTTTGAATTAATGATATCTGGAATACATTCATGTTGGTTCTATTTTGTTTACCCTAAGGTGTTATTGCTGCTCTCCCTGCTCTTATCCATAGGCTGCATGGAAGCACAGGGGGTTCTTGTCCAGAACAGAGCCATACCGCCAATCCAAACTGTATGTTAATTGTCAATCGTATTTGACGATACTGGTCCTGACAGAATGTTTATCTATCTATCTATCTATCTATCTATCTATCTGTCTGTCTGTCTGTCTGTCTGTCTGTCTGTCTATCTGTCTGTCTGTCAATTGTTCTTACCTGTGTTGTTGCTGGGTGGATCTGTAGGTTCAGTCTGATCTTCTAGATTGACTGATTGCTCATCAGTGGTTGGATCAGAGGTGGTCATGAGCAGATTGGGTCTCACTGAGGCTGTGTGAATAACACAATCAGTCCACACACAACCCACAAGTTTTTGTAGCTCCACACACCATGTACTGTATCAGAACAATTTATATTGGTCACATAAATCAAGCGTAGCGTCAGTTCTGGCAGGTCATGTTAGCCAAGCTTGCATCAGCTGACTCTCAGCTGATCCACATCTACCTATTGTCTGTCTGTCTATTCATCCCACATGGACTACCTATCTATCTATCTATCTATCTATCTATCTATCTATCTATCTATCTATCTATCTATCTATCTATCTATCTGTCTGTCTGTCTGTCTGTCTGTCTGTCAATTGTTCTCACCTGTGTTGTTGCTGGGTGGATCTGTAGGTTCAGTCTGATGTTCTGGATTGATTGATTGCTCATCAGTGGTTGGATCAGAGGTGGTCATGAACAGATTGGGTCTCACTGAGGTTGCGTGAGTGTAGAGAAACCACACCATCAATCCACACACAACCCACAACAAAGACCACACTGAAACCATGATCAAAGGCCCCCAGGGGCCGCAGCACAAATAGTAGATGTGTCCTGAGGTGATCACAATACTCCGTGTAGCATGCTAAACATCACTGATTATAATCCATTCATAGTGCCAGGTGAAGGAATATCCCAAACAGCTTCTTTTCCTAAAGGTGTCTGTGAATATCCAAGCTCATCCAAGCTTAGTTCATCCAAGCTTATGCCCATAGCTCCTAAAAATGGCAGCTCCTTCTCTGTTTCTCCTGCTGTATTAAGCATAGGCTTCCTTGTGTGTGTACACAGCATCTGCTCTGCCTGTCCGCTCACTGCTGCTGTTATCCTACAGCATACAGTGAGGCAGTCAAGGGTCTTACATAACATGAAGTGCACGTGTGGATGTCATTTTGTGCACTCTTAAATCCCCGATCTCATCTCTCCAGTAACTCGTGCACGCTCTCTCACGCTATCTCTCTCTCTCTCTCGGGACACTCAAGGGTGAATCAGGGCATGTGGCTATGTGCATGTGAGCCTCTTTCCCATATCTGCTGAGAGAGTGAAAAGAGAGCCACAATCTGCAGGCACACGGCATATTATATATTTATATACTCAAATCAACATGTTGACTTATGATGCCTCAATTTCTTGAGCACCCCAAAGCAGAATAAACGTTTGTGTATAAACAGAGCGTGATGAAGCAGATGGTGTTTATAGATGGCACGTGGACCCAACACCAGTACGGTTGAATTAATTCTGTTCACTTGGATGAGCACATTGGGTTTCAATCACAGTGCAGAGAGCCTGTTATAGACTGTGTGGGAAGTGTTAGAAGGATGCTATTGTGAGGTTTCCTTATTGCATAACACTGAAGCCGTGGTAACAGTGTCACAATTTATATTTATATTTATCAGTATTTACAGATATGCATTCAGTGCAGCTCCTTTTTCTTTTCCCCCATCTGGTCTGTCTTCCTGTAGAATGCCTTATGAATGTTGGATAAATCCCAGGGCAGACACAGGGTGTGTAGAGACACAATCAAATAACAGATTCCAATGTTTTCAGCTGCATTCAGTGAGTTTGTTGCATCTTTAACATTTTTTAAATATTGGAACACAAATTTTTTTACTTGTTTGTTGATGAATGCTGTGTTTCTCACATGTCCTGATGGCACACTAGTTAATTTGTGACTGGCCATGGATGTCAAATAATTACTAAGCATCTGCCCTAGTAATCCTTTAAGCTTTAAAACGCTTCCATGCATGCATTAAATTATTTGGTGAAATAGGATTCAAATCTTGTAAAGATGCTTGGCTTTTAATGGACACTTTGATATTTTTCTGATATCCAGACATTATGAAAAGAAGGAACTAAAAGTCATAGTCATATGCCATCAAGGATGATTTGTTTAAAACAATTGCTTGGATCCATACATAGGTCACTGTTTCTACTCTTCACAGTTCTCCTTACCTATTTTTCAGCTTGGCACAGCAGTTATTTTTTACATTTAAAATGCTGTAAAAGTACCAAATCACTGACAGGACTCCAGACTGACATTTGACACCAGTGGAACTTAGAGGTGGACAGTAACAAAGTACATTTACTTGAGTACTGAACTTAAAGCAGCACCATGTATCTTTTTCATCCTTTATAATATTTTCCAAAACCCTTGACATGGTACATCGACTTACAATAGGTTGAATGACACGTCTGCCATAGCCTGACGGTGTCTGTATCGCTTTAACTGGCACTTTGTAACTTCGGGGTGCGGGTAGGAACCCAACCACAAAAAGAACTACAAAATAAGACTACTTTACGGCATACATCACTTCCCCCACCACTTCCTCAAATTCTGACATGAGAGACCAATGAGTTTTTTTTGGTTTTTTACCTCTGTCTGTTGTCATGGCCGAAGCAGCAAGTAAAACCAAGAAGCCAAAGGTTTTGTCGGAGGACAGTAGAAAGAGAAAAAGGGAGAGTGACAAAATAAAAGACTGGACGAGGACCACACGAGGACCACACAAACATTGAATTGAATTAGCATTTCCATTATGTAAAACAGTAGCCAATAATAGGCTACTATAAAGATTCTGGCTTGTAAACGTGAGCTACGCGATCTTTTGGCTTTTGAAAAAAATAAAGCCCATGAAACTATATTCATATGATATGACATACTGAAATATATGCCAATGTACCTGGGATGATGACATTTCACACGCAACGCTAGCAGTCTGCCCAACTCCTCTGGTACGCGACCGTCTCCTGGTGTAACCATGACAGATTTCACGACAGTAGTAGAAGACAATACTGTTTCCGAACTGTAGGGGGACCCCGAGAGCAAAAGTTCAAAAGTAACATAATGCTGCTTTAAGTACACTTTTTCAGTATCATGTCCTTTACTTGAGTATATTTTTTTTCCGGAAACTTTAACTTCATACATTTGAAAGACAAATATCGTACTTTTTACTCCACTACATTTCTGTCAAGGTCCTTGATTAGAAGTAACATCAGTCAGGGGATGATTTTGGACTGATTACGACCAGAGATACTGCTTGATGGCATTGTGGCATCCGAAGCGGGACCAGAATGTTAAGGCGGACTTAACTCTTCTAGCACCTGTATTTACCTTGTGTCAGCTGTGTTGTCGATGCCTCGAGATAAAAGAAAGTGCAGCGCAAAAGCACCAAAGCAACTGAAGGATTGCCGTAAAGCAGTATCTCTGGTTGTACTTTACAGTCTATGGGTTGTACGATGTGTATGAAGTCATTGGCATTTTAAAAGACGTTTTTAAAGCAAATAAGTGACTCTAAAAAATCTAACACCCAGCAATGTGTAATTTCTTTGCAACTCCTTTCGAATACAACATTCAAATTACTAGACAAAAAATGATATCCTGAGAAAATTGGATTTTGAGGGGTATAGCTCCATAGACCTCCATTCATTCTGCACTCGTCCTGTGAGCGCCCTCATATGGAACCAGAGTGGAACTGCAACCAGTCCAGAAGCCGGAAGTTTACTGAGAGTGTGGAAGTTCTCCCCTTATTCTCTGCACACACCCATCACTAACATACAGAGGCAACAGTTTGATAACTATTGGACTAAATTCGGCGATCATTTTCTACAGTTAAACGAACAAACAGCTGACATTTTGGGCGTCATTTAATCGTAAGTTTCGCGTTTAAAATGCAGACATTATTTTCTAAGAGTTCAAATGTTTGCCATGCGCCTAACATTCTAAATCTTAGCATGGTTTTCATGAACGCAAATACGTTCAAAATCAGAATTTTAGCTCGGCTGCAAATAGTTTTTCGTATTATGACGTATTTGTTGTGAGAATCATTTTGTCTATGCTAACTTATATGAGATGCAGCCTAATATTGGTCATATGCAATTCCAGTGCACTCCGCTTGTATACATGGCCAGTGAATCCTGGCTGGAGTCTTCCTTGCGCCGTTCATCTAAACTCGGGCAGGAAGTGTTGGAAAAAGCAAAAAGACGGTCTATTAGCAGCTCAAGTGCAAGACCAAGACCATCACCCATGTTCAATCAGAGGGGCTCAGAAGTGAGTAGACTCAATTCACATTAGTTATAGGTCACCTAAATCAATAACGTCCGTGACACTAATTATTTTTGTCCTGTGTTACAGAGAGACATTTCCCATTCAAACTTGGACCATGCTTTTGCAACAATAGTGGAGTACATGTCTGAAAATACGAGACAGTGCCAGGTGGAAAAATGCATTATTCATTTATTTACTTGAACTGTGTTGAGATATGAATGAGAAGAAATAGTCTGTGTTTCTTTAACAGAGGTTTTATAAGACTGTTCACCTGGCTCAGCCCAGTGAGCGAGAACACATCTGTCGCTACCATTCACAGCAGATGCTGAGGACTGCAGACTGGAAACAGAATGCTACTGCAGCCATCAAACGAGACATTGTAAGTATTGACCTTAGCAAACTAAATATATATATAAAAAAATTCTTGTCATGTTGTGTTGTCACTTGAACTGTGAAGACATTGTACAAAAGTTGATTTTGAGAAGATAGGGATCATATTTTAACCAGGCCATATTTGCTCTGGAAATCAACACTTTAGATTGGTTCATCTACATATTTTATTGAAGGGTTCATCAGAACCAGAGGATTTTCTTATTGAAGTGCCTCCAGGAACCTATTCCATCACGGCAGCAATGCAGGACACAAGGCCAGAGACGAAAACTGTCCACATCAACGCAGGAGAAAGCAGGAGCCTTACATTCAACCTCTGAACTATGTGTGAAAACGAATGCCTTAATTGAGGACTTGCACTAAAATTTTAAAATGCACTGACTTTTCTTGATTTCTGCTTGAGTGTTCATAAGTGTTTTTGCTAAAACAAAGGAATTTTTTTTTTTTTTTTAATAATCATGAGTTTATATTGAGTCACAGAAGCCATAATGAGATTATACAGCAAGACAACATTTTACTTTTTTTTATACATCTTACAGATGTTGCATTTTAATAAACTTTGCATTATTTTACATAATAGTATTATTATCTGTTCAATTACTACACAGCCATAAGATGTTTGAATTAACAACAAATATCATCCCTGAAGAAAAAAAACCCCAGCAAAAGCTGACTGGCAATTTTCATAATACTTTGAACTTTGGCTGTGGAACTAGTATCAGTTTATTTGGCCTTGTGCTGATTGCTACAGATAGTGGTGATGGTGATGACTTCGATTCAGTTGATGCAAATATGTCCCTCATATTGACTCCTCGTTTTGGTGAATCACAAACCAGTTTAAATACAGAGCTGTGATTGGTCATCATATAGGGATCTATAGAGCTCCCAGAATTCCCAGTGTCTCTTGGCCAAGAATGGGTTACATTTGAACACCTGACAGCTCTTCCTGAAATACCAAGAAAACCCAGGCAGTAAAAATTAATTTTATTTTGAAAGACAATAACATTATTTTTTTCTGGCACTTGTATTTAGACCAAATGGTTCTAAATTGTATGTCTGCCATACCATTAAAATGTTTGGGGTCTTAAGATTTTTCAAATGTTTTTGAAAAAAGTCAAAAACATTTGAACGTTTAGGTAAAAAATTCAGCTAAAACAGTAATATTGTGAAATATTATTACAATTTAAAATAACTTTTCTATTTTAATGTCTTTTAAAATGTAATTCATGTGATGGCAAAGCTGGATTTTTAGCATAAATACTAGTCAGCATTGTCACATGATCCTTCAGAAATCATTCTTGTGTACTGATTTAGTTATCAAGAAACATTTCTTATTATCAATGTTGAAAAAGGTTGTTGCTTTATGATTTAAAAAAAAAGGTTTAATAAAACAAATTTAAAAGAACTGCATTTATTTGAAATATAAATACTTTGTAAGATTATAAATGTCTTTACTGTATTTTTGATTGTTGATCAATTTAATCCATCCTTTCTGAAAAAACAAACAAACATACTGACCCCAAATTTTTGAATGGTATATGCTCAAATATACTATATGTCAGATCATGAGCAGTATTTTTAATGTATTGTATTTGTCGATTTTGACAGCTATATTGTAAATATTTCGTCATTACCTGGTTGCTTGTGCTGTGGTTCTGCAGAACCGCTTTTCCAGTATCTCCAGGCTGGTCTGGACTCAGTTTGACTGTATGGCTTTCTCAAGCAGGAAATATCTGTGTTTATTGAGCGGCTCACCAGTCCTGACCCCAGAGGCCTGTGTTTTTCAGCTGCAGTATCCTCCTCATTCTCATCTGAGTCAGAGGTTGATGATGAGGAAGATGAAGGCACTTGTGTCTGTTGAGACCGCTGTAGTTCTTTCAGTTGGAGATCAACTTTCTTTTCCAGCTCATCTCTCCTATGGTTGTTCAGTAGTGGAGGTGACATGAACATTGGCCAGCATCTCTTAACTGGACAGTGGAGCAGTGGAATGGAGGAAAGACTGTGGTGGTTACACTGGTGACATGGCAACTCAAAACAATTCATGGTGCTGCAGTGGGAAGCCATGTAGCAACATGGCCTAGATGAATAATGTTGGAGATCTTTGATAATTTGCTCATGGTGAGAGGCTGGAATCCGTACTGCAAGCTCTTTGGGGACATGAATTGTCATCCCGTTCCAGAAGAGAACCTGAAGTCCCAAAAGACCTTCATCACCTTTAATGAGACAACAGATCCAAGCAAATTCCCCTGGGTTTATTCAGTTATACAGATCACTCTTATGATGTAGTATTGGTTTAAAACTAAAAAATCTTACTTTTTAGTTGATATCTTAGCTCCATTCCGGAGACGACTCTTCCAGGCCCATATCTTCTCAGATCTTGCTCCCATGGTGCTAAAATGGTGTCCCCTGGTACTATACTGTGCCCATGTGCTCTGGCAAGATTAACTATATCAGGCTGGCAGGTTGGTTGAACTGTATTTAATGTTTCCTTAAATGTATTTCCTTTAGGTCCAAACTTATCAAACTCCACCATATAAAGATTTCCTCTGCCCTATAGAGACCGAAAGAAAAGTAAAAAAAAAAAAGAAGTTTAACAAACTATGATACATCTAGATTTGAACTAAATTCTCAATTGAATTTAAATTAAAGAGCTTACTATATTTAAAGATACACTACATAAAAAAAAAAAAGTGTCAGTTGGATTTTTTCCTGAAATGAATACTTTAAGCAAGCATATATTTAAATTGATCAAAAGGTACAGTAAATACTTTCACAATGTTACAAAATATTTTAATATTAATATTTACCATTTTAAATGCTGTTCTTTTGAACTTTATATTAATCAAAATTCTGAATAAAAAGTATAATGTTTTTCACTAAAATAGTCGCATTGATATGTCTTATCAACATTGATAAGAAATATTTCTTAAGCAAATCAGCATATTAGAATGATCTCTGAAGGATCATGTGAGACTGGAGTATTGATGGTAAAAAATTAATTACATTTTTAAATATATTGAAATAGAAAAGAGTTGATTTGAATTGATTAAATTCTACTGTTTTTTAAATGCAGCCTCGTTAAACATAAGAAACTCGTTTCAGAAACATAAAAAATCGTACATACCCCAAAACTATTGACTGGTAGAGCATGTTCATAATAACTTTTTTTCTCAGTACCTGATGTATGATTGTCCCCAGGTAATAAAACCCGTCAATCTCTTTCCTGGCTAACACACGGCAGCCGGAAAACAGCTCGGCACCTCGCATCACCCTTCCAGATACACATGATACTGAACTAAAAGGATTCATAGGGGAACACCTGCAAATATATATATATTTCCCACAATATAATTATGTATTGTTTTTCT
Source organism: Semotilus atromaculatus (assembly GCA_031834385.1). NCBI lineage: Eukaryota > Metazoa > Chordata > Actinopteri > Cypriniformes > Leuciscidae > Semotilus > Semotilus atromaculatus. The sequence goes on from JAULUF010000001.1 coordinate 5,834,746, forward strand.
TTCTTTCTCGCTTTTTAGTTAAATTAGAAAGCATACCAGTATGGTGCAGAACAGACCCAGTTGTGGTATGGGACCTGATATAAATCCACTGAATGCCTGGGATCCTCTGAGTATGATGGATTTTGAATCAAGTCATCGGTTGAATGCAACAAACTGAGCTGATATATTATAAAACATTAAATGGTGACAAATATCCGATTAACTAATAAAGGATGGCTAGTATAACTGGTGGTGGGTCACCATACAAACATCTTACCTGGTCCACATTGCCAGCAGGGTTGAGACACATCACATAACAGCTTCCTCTAATGGTGGAGGTGATGCACTGCAAGAAGTCTGAAATGTCAGTGTTCATGGGAGTCTTGTCAGATATGTAAAATGTATGGACAGGGCGTGTCATCAGGGTTGATAATGAACCCAAACATTGTGTGGGGTTGTCTGGGAGACCGCTGGTCACCAAATGGACAGACTGACAGGCAGGGTCAGAGAATGCTAAGGCCAGTGCTGTGTGGAGGTCTCTGCCAGGACTCGTCTGTAATGTGTGGATCCAGCTCAAGGCTTCATAGACTACATCAGGAGTGCAGGGCATCATGTGAGAAGACCATGGTGTTGCCTAGTGAAATGTATATTGTTTTTATGGAATATTGCAGTATTATAAATGATTTATCTTGAGTACATCAATATATTTTTTTTATTTGTGTGCCCTATAAAATAATCTTTAACCAAAATAACTTCCCTCTTGAAGTGACATCTCATCTCGTCTCTGATTACATGTTTACTGGTGCGAGGGCGGGACAAATGGTCACTTAGGCCTACATGAGATCGAACAATATCAAACCACAACAATCTAATCATCCAATCAATTCCTGATGGACAGAATTACTGAGGCCCTAAAGGGAGATAATATGAGATGGAGGAAAAATTTCCCCAGTTTTGCGGTCTCTCACAAATGTATGGAGTTCCCCTGAGAAACTTTGCATTTTCTCAGCATAAAGGTTTTTACAAGGGATCGCAAATTTTCTCGGGGGAACGCAAAGGTTTTGTGAAAGGACGTAAAATTTCTCGGGGGAAACAAAGGTTCTTGGAGCGCAAAGGTTTTGTGAGTGAACGCAAAGTTTCTCGGGGGAACGCAAAACATTTGCGAGAGCACGCAAAAGCATTGCTTATTATTTTTCCTTCCATCTAATATTTTTTTTCCACCACCATGTCCCTTTAGGGGCTCCGTACAAAATCAAGTCCAGCCCTAATTTTTTTCTTGTTCAAGAAGCCGTTTCTCAAAAGTCACAAAAGGGAAGAAAAGACATTTGCTGCTTCTGTTTCATGCTGACTTTACTAAAATTAACCGTTTAAGATAAAAATAGTGATTCAATTGTATTTAAAACTGTTACCAACAAAACTTACAGCATCATCAATATGGAGACAGTAGCTTCATGAACAATTGTCATACACTTTAAAACCTTCTTTTTTTCTTTTCTTTTTTTTTAAATAGAGTAGGCTATTTAAGTAATCTTTTGCGACGTGTTCATTGTGATTCATTGAAAATGTACCTTGTATGAAAAGCTGATAATGTTGAAGAGCGAGTCTCTGAGTGAAGCTTTAGTAATTAAGGTTTGGATGATAAGATTCTTCACTGGTCCCAAAAAGCCATTCATTCCCACAGATGAGTCCAGAATAAAGGTGATATTTCTGCTTTTTCCCATGAACAAGGGAAGGACACTTTGGCTGTGAGATACTTGAGATGACATTGTTTCTCACATCAAATGATCTGCAACACAATTGAATTAGCTGTTAATTGACTTAAAAGACCCATCTGACTAGCTTCGGTCAACACAAACAACTCTTTTTCATATTTTTGTTATAAGCAAAAGTAAAGATTTTTAGGATGGAAATACATATAATAAGAATTAAAAAGTAGTCATACCTTTCTGACTCCAAGAACACACTTGCAGACTGTAGTAAGTTTTGTATAATCTACTGAACAAGGATCTCTGTCTCTACTGTGTACTGAGGTTGCCATAGTGAGCCTGACCAGCCTTAAACTATTAGAATGTCATTACATCCATCTAGTGGTGACAGAGAGCATCTGATGTGCAATTGGGAACATGGTCTAAGTATGTCTGAAGGGAATGGGATCATTCTGGAGACTGGTGTTTTTCTAATCACCTATAAGTCACGTGAAATAATCGAAAGTTGTTGCTTTAATATCACTGGTATACAGACTACAGCCAATGCTTCTGAAATAAATGTAGTCAAACTTTACTAATTCTGGGTCACTGAGAACAAAAATGATGCTTAAAATTGTTGATTGGCTCTAGATGTCAAGATATGCTATAGGGTCAGTAGCTATATATGACATATATGACAGTATGCATGACATGAACCAACTTTTGAGGTGCATAAACTATAGCAACATCAATGGCAACTTTGTGGCCATTTGAAGGTTTTTGCTTTCAGATTGGATAAGCAAAGTTATACAACCCTTACACACATCAAGCTGTGTCTTTTGGTCCTCAGATTCATGAACATCTTTGTGATGCATTTGACCAAACAAAGTGTGGCAAGAAAAAGACAGCACGGAAAGCCTTCCAGTTAGTGGCAATACATTTTATCGGAAACAACAAGGAAGACAAAAGGTTAGTAACCTCAATTCATACAAAAGCCTTGGTTGGAACATGTCCCTAAAGATAATTTTTTTATCTAGATTTTTTCCCCGAACTGCAGAGCAGTGAGTGACAAGCACGGCATGCAATTTCACCAGGACATAGCAACAATGGAAAAACACTATCAGGGCAAATGGAGCCCATCAATGCTTGCAGACTATTGCTGGACAGTGACAAGAGATGCTCCATTTAATAAATACAAGAGATGAGCCAAGAAACGCAGAGTAGACACTGACTAGGACTAAACTATGTACATATGTTGTTGTTTTTTGTGTGCATTTTGTTACATAGTAAATTTGATTTATATAACCCTTTTGTTGATTTTTAAAGAAACTGTTAAAAATCTGTTTGATGGCTTTGAGAGAAATGCCATTTGAGATCCAGAAAGGGTCACCTGAACCTGATTTCAGAGCTATGACGCACATACCAATGAGAGACTCTCAATCCAAAAATAGATTATGTGCTGTCATCCTCTCTTTCACAGAGGCTGAAATGTGAAAAGGACACTGAGGTGAGAAAAGCTAATGAAAAATACATGTTTTGGAAAAAGGACTCAACTTTGACAGATTAAAATAGAAATGTTGAAAACGTACAAAGTAGCCCTTCGGACAGCACAGAGGGATCATGTGACGAACACTGGAGTGACCTGGTGAAAATTCAACTTTGGAGTCACACTAACATCTAATAGCCTAAATAGCATTTTAAAAGGTATTCTAATCGTTTAAACCAGTTATTTTAAATTGTAATGATAACTCAAAATATTACTAATATTATTGTGTTTACTGTATCTTTCATTAAACAAATGCAGCCATATAAGTTATAGGACAAACTTCTAGACAAAATTCTAGGACAAACATTATTGTAAATTCATTGAAAAGGCATTAAAAATGTTGCATAAAAAACTGAACATAATACGACATAAAGATAAGCATGGAACGTCATTCTGATACAAAACTTAATCATTTCAAACTGGCTACCCCACGTTCTCCTTCAGACAAACTGAGAAAAAGTGAAGCCTTTCTACTGCACTGCATTGCCCATGCATCCTCACTCCGGCCATGACATAATGCAATTCAAAATGGCTACCAAGCCTTCTGTGACACACTGTAAAAATGTGCTGTTATAAAACCAATAAAACCACTGGTCAAGTTATGGCGGTCGAAGAAATGTACACAAAACCAGCGGCATCTATCCGCCCAATGAACATATCATGCCCAGACGCTGCTGTGCTAGATTTGCTTATTCACGCTTGAACAATAAACCCAACAGACCCGAATGGCGTCTCTAAGGTGCCCCTGAACATGAATTTCTGGCAGCACGAGTTCGCATGGACTGGCGTTCAGCCAATGGGAGCGCGTCAACAGCCTCCTTCAGCCAATCGCATATGCGTATTATGGATCAGTTGGGGGAATTCTGCCACTATTCAGGTTCTGGGGTTGAAATTTCTGCATAGCGTTTCCTGCCCTGGTGCATGGTGGTCGAACGAAGGGATTGTTGGAAAATTTTCGGAGGTTAGTATATAAATGTGTTTTTACCCAGTGTGCCTTATTTCCTCAGACGCCGCTTAGCCGGAAAGTGCGGCGGTGGAAGTGTGGTGGAAGTCAAAGTGGGATGCAAAACGAAATAAAATAGTGAAAATGCATCGGAAGCGGTGTTTTATTTATTAAAGGCAGTTGGACGCAGGGTTGTAATCGGTTGCAACATTGTAACGTCCCGATTGTGATTGTCAAGTTACCGCAGCAACGAACTCAATATGGGCTAGCTGCCGTTTGTTTATGTTTAAACTTCTTTATAAAGGACATTATTGTTGCTTTGCGTTAGTTTGGGAAATGGTGTAGTTAAATGAATATCAACGGCGATTAGGTTATGTAAACGTTAGGAAACGGCCAAACTAAAACGCGAGCTTTATTGTAGCATATTTGCTAACATGTAAGGACGAGTTAGCATGACAGATGTCCTGTCAACTAATAAAACTAAAAACTTGACCAACTTTGCCCGGGCTGCCTTTGCATTCCCGCCATTTTTCGTCATTTACTAATTATTTTTGTAATCTTATATGTTATTTACAAAGATATGCACGTAGCTATTTGGCTAAAAATGGACAATTAGCAATGAAATGCCCGCGTTAGCACATACTTGAATTCGATACACGTGCATTAAACAACATTTTCATTATTGCACCATTTGAAAAATAGACTCTTTTTGCAGAATGCTAAGCAATATATTATACGCCAAGCCGTTTTAATATTTATTCCATACAACAACTATTGTCTATTATTTATGTTACTGGTACTTTTGTCAAAGTATTATCTTTTAAATATTACTTAAATCGTGTCAAGTAATGTTCCATTGTTACTGGTATGGTGACAAATTACACATTTTTGCCATTTAATCTTTTGGAGTTCTGTCGTTCACCTAATCACGTCTAGTACGCAGCCTACACTAGTTGTTGCTGGAATCTATTCTAATTTTCACTCCCAGCACTAATTGAATTGGACTTTAGAGAGACTAATTGAAGAGACACTAGAATCGAACTATAAATTACTTGGGGAATAGTTGATATCTGAATAACAGATCCACTGTCACTACTTGATTGGTTACTAGTATTTATAATACATTTATGTAATGATTAAATTAAGTATATTTAAAAAGTAATAGGTAACAAAAATAGATATTAAAATGATTTCTATAAAATGCAACATGAGCAAGTACAGTTCTGAACAATATAGTACGATAGGGGTCATGTTCACTAACTTAATTTTAAGCACAAAACCATGATAATGAAGAACTGTATAAACAGTTGTAAAATGTAATATCCTTTCATTTTTTTCTCAATATTGCTAAATTATAATGCATTTAGGGACAAAAAAAATTGTTCATGCACTGTCTACATTTTGTAAAATGACAGGAGTACTTCAAAATCCACCATGACAATAAATAATCACAGGCCTTTGATTGCCACTGGGTTTTAACACAAAATCATTGATAGCTGATTTGTACAGGCTGATCATGCTCTTAGCCCAGGTGAATCGAGACACCCAGGGCATGGAGTTTCATAGCGTGGACGGGGACCCGCAGCAGGTCACCCTTTGTCTGACGGAGGCAGTAACAGTTGGAGGTGAGATGGATATGTATAAAATATCTGCAACCGTATTATGATTTGTGGATCGTGCAACTTTGATCCATAATGGTCAACTGTTACCACACAGATGACAACATGGAGGGAATAGACACAGTGAGCTTGCAGGCTGTGACTTTGGTCGATGGCTCCACAGCATACATCCAACATAGCCCTAAAGGTACTGTAACTAAACGTGTACTTTTTGGCATGCATTTGCCAATTCAGTTCTTCTTCTGATTTACCATTTCTATACAAAATGTCCAGATGTCCTGTATTTCATTCAGTTTACAACAAACATTGTGTAGTTAAGCATGCACACATTTTCCTACTCCGTTACCATTCAAATCTTACAGCATATAATAGTTTCTTTCACAGAAAACAAATTAATGGAAGGACAAGTGATTCAACTGGAGGATGGATCTGCTGCTTATGTCCACCACCTACCAATGTCTAAAACAGGTATTTCATATGGATTTCATTCTAATGGATGCATCTCTATGATCAGTGACTGTATTTTAAACGGTGTTGGGAAGGGACTTTCAAAACGTATTTCGTTACAGAATACATGCCCAAATCAATCTGAGTAACGTATTCTGAATACTTGGATTACTTCCACATTGAATCGCCTATTCTGGTGGGTGCGGTGATGCGGTGGTGACACGTTCATGTAACATGTAAGGGTGGTGCTGCCAATAAAGCACCTAAAAGCTGTCACAAAGAACCGGCAAAAGTAACGATTATGAATATATAAAATATAGCAAGGTGATATTTATTGTTTATTAATAAACAAGTGTTTTCTTTGTCAGTGTCGGCTGCAAAGATAAAGTTGACGATGCTGACTTGCGGATTCGCCTAAAAGCAGAGAGCAGTCTGTTTTCTTTCGTTTTGAATTGTTCTGTTTAAAAGTAGACATGTCTGTGAGGCTAGTAGGCTACCTTATACACTGAGTTTCGGTTAATTTATGAGACGCTTCAGTTCACTGGCCGGCGCCTCCGTGTCGTGATTATTTATCGTCTGCTATATTTACTCCTTATTTATTAAATCCAGGCAATTGGTTGATGAAACATTGATTGAAATTAAGATACAATTAATACAAAACAAAATTCAATTTAAAGAAAAGTTTTGTGCGTTCTGTTTGATGTCTCTGTGAAAGTTTTAAAGCATATTTTACTGCCGCTTTCAGAGCGGTCTCGTCCGTAACGGAGAACTGTCTCACGTCCGTAACATTGTTTTTTTCCTCATAAATGCGGACACGAAAAAAAATAATTAAAAAAAATGAATATTTTATGTTCTGTGGAGACTGAGAGCCAACCCTTCTTCATCCGGTGGGTAGTATTACTTTAGTTTGCGCAGTGTAATTCACAGAATTAATAACAAATATTTTGCCAAGTTAAAGTTTTGTGTCACGCATGTATATTTCCCTCATATTCAATATAAAATGCATGTGTAGACATAGACAAATATTTTTTTAATGTCTGGACTCCTTTATTAAGCGAGTATGGATATATAAACAGACGTTTCAATATATTGGTATTAAATACATTTAATGAATTTATATTTCATGTTTTGACTGCAAATGTCACGTCCATAACGCTGGAATTGGCCAATTTTAAAGAATTTATCTTCAACTAGTTTTGTGGTGTAGGTCTACGTATTTTATAATGTGTGACCTTCAAATAATACTAATAGTAATTTGAAGATGTGGTAGCATTGGATCTTGCCCTAGCTCTGTTGTTCCGGCTCCATATATCTAGCTCGCAAACTGCATATTTTTTCGTTTTCATATTGGGGCTTCTGGGAAATGCATGGAGTTGCTTTAATTTATTTAGAGAGTGAATAAACTTGTGAAACAGAGAAGTATCGTCATGTAATCCATTGATTTCAAACAAAGTAACTGTATTCGAAATACCAACTATTTAAATTGTAACTGTAATGGAATACAGTTATTTATAATTTGTATTCTGAATACGTAACACATGTATTCCGTTACTCCCCAACACTGATTTTAAAGACCATACATTTGCTTTTATGCTTTAACATTTATTTTTCAGGTGGAGAAGGATTGAGACTAGAAGATGGGCAAGCCGTGCAACTGGAGGATGGAACGACTGCTTACATTCATGCACCCAAAGGTCTGTCTCTGAAAAACAATCTCCTACTGTGTATTGTGATTACAACTTGTCGCTTCTCAGACATTCTAATTCCGATTCAGCATGTTCAGGTGTGAATTGGCCTTTACAGACACTAGGGAAAAAAATCTGTTTAAATGTTAGATTCGCTATGATGAAATCAAGAAAGAAAATCTCCAATGTTCAATCTTTTTAGAAACATATGATCAGGGCGGTTTACAGGCTGTTCAGCTGGAGGATGGCACCACTGCATATATTCAGCATATGCCTCCATCCAACACCATCTTGGCCATCCAGGCAGATGGTACTGTATCAGACTTACAGACGGATGGGACAATTGATGCTGAGACCATCAGTGTGCTGGAGCAATACTCTACTAAGGTTAAGATCATTGCCCTGTCACTTATTCTGCATTCTTTTTATTTATTCTGTTTATATGGTTTAATTTACCCACTCTAACAGAAACAAACATGTATTGGAATGCTAAACCGATTTAAACTTGTATATGTATACTTTGTATGTGATATGCCTTGTTACTCTTAAATTGCTTATTAATTTAAAGAAAGCGTTTTATAGTTATGTAATGTAACCACAAATCTATTTTAAAATGTGTGCCTTTTTGTAGATGGAGGCCACAGAATGTAGTACTGGGTTACTTGGTCGAGGAGACTCTGATGGCAGTGTGCATATGCAGGTACCGCCTATATTTATCTATTTATTAAATGAGTAACTAATAAAATGAATGCTTTGCATGTTAATGAAGCTGTGCCCCACTTTGTGTACTCAGATTGTACTGCAGGGTCAAGACAGCCGGTCACCTAGAATCCAGCATGTTGGGGAAAAGGCCTTCCGATGTGAACATGAGGGATGTGGAAAACTCTATACTACTGCCCACCATCTGAAGGTGAAATTGTGCAAAAGAGAAGATTTTCTAAAAGTTTTCTTTTCAGAAGTGCCCTTACTCTCTGCTGTACTTTTTTTAAATTAAGTTCTTGACCATGTTGTTTTCTAAATATTTTTAGGTGCATGAAAGATCGCATACTGGGGATAAACCATACATTTGTCAACATATAGGTTGTGGCAAAAAGTTTGCAACAGGTAAAGATTGTTTCCAAAAGCATGTTCCTATTGTCCTCCAATTTTTTTGTACAAGCATTTTATTTTTCTTTCTGCTTTCTTCAGGGTATGGTCTTAAGAGTCACGTCAGAACACACACTGGAGAGAAACCGTATCGCTGTCAGGAACTTAACTGCCTCAAGTCTTTCAAAACCTCTGGAGACTTACAAAAACACACAAGAACACATACAGGTGGTTTTCATATTTACCTGGCCTGCGATAAGGGTTTCATCTGACTTTATTGTTTGACATCTGAATTATTTTGTCATAAAAATGTTGAAAAAATTAAAGGTTTTGCTCTGTTTTTACATTTGTTGTTTAAATTGCATAACATTTCATTTTGTAGGAGAAAAACCTTTTAAATGTCCATTTGAAGGCTGTGGGAGATCTTTCACCACTTCCAACATTCGTAAAGTCCACATCCGTACTCACACAGGTGAGAGGCCTTACTACTGCTCCGAACCCAGCTGTGGAAGAGCCTTTGCAAGTGCCACCAATTACAAAAATCACATGAGGATCCACACAGGTACTTGTCTTGTCTGCTCTTAACTGCTTCCAACATATAAAAGTATCATTATAATGAAACCTGAAGACACTTTGAGTTCGCATGGATTTATTTGTATAGAAATAAGGCATAATTTCAGACCATAAGCTCAAAAGTGTGTCTTATCATCTTTAGGTGAGAAGCCTTACGTCTGCACTGTTCCTGGCTGTGACAAGCGTTTCACTGAGTACTCAAGCCTATACAAGCACCATGTGGTTCATACGCCTTGCAAACCCTACAACTGTAACCACTGCGGAAAGACGTATAAGCAGATTTCTACATTAGCCATGCATAAACGCACAGCGCACAATGACACAGAGCCAATAGAAGAGGAACAAGAAGCTTATTTTGAGCCCCCTGCAGGTCTGTTTACTTAAATCTTCAGTCACAAACAATGACTATATTTACATGTTCACCAATAATGTGATTATTTCCAATAATCAGGATTGTTACTTAACGCGGTAAGATGTGTACATGGCATGAGCAAACTGCTTTACTCCTGTTTACATGCAATTTTCATTATTCTGATTATTTGCTAAGAATTGTGGTCATTTTTACTTGCCATTATTGACATACCCCAATAAAATCACATACAGTGGGTGTGTTACTGGCCACTGTTTTAATCTACTTGCGTCAAATGTAAAACATTTCAATGGATGTATTGGATTTTTCCTGTGACGGGTCTAAACATGTACTTCAGTATACTGCATTACATTCATGTTGCGCAACATCATCATCATCATCATCCATATATGTGTCAAGCACTTGCGCACTTAGGTCAGAGTGGAATAGATGCGATTGAAGTGTTGTTTACATGCCTTTTTATTGTGATTAAAATATTAATAATATTGTGTTTACATGAAGGTTTACAAGTTTAATCGCAGAATTGCCTAAATCTCATTAGAATCACAAATTAAATGTTAGTCAACAATGACCATATGATATTGATTAACTAATAATCAGAATTTTGAAATTGCACCTTTTTCAGAGGCCATTGATGAGCCTGGGTTAATGTACACTCCAACAGTGGTGGAAGATGATTCTGGGTCTGAGCAAGTGTCAGGATCAGAGGTCATGGGACAACATCATGTGGCTCTCATATCTCAGGATGGCACACAACAGGTCAGTGATGACTTGCACTGTGTCTGCACCAGACGAGATTGTTGTTGTGTGTCGCACCACAATAGCTAGAAGCTGTCCACAATGGACTAAGTGACCGTTGCAAATCCATTTGTTCTTCATGTCAGAAATAGCGTAGGTGCTTGGAGTATGTAAGAAATAGAACGGGACTTTACTGTCAGGAATTTGTTGTTGCATCATACCGTGCCACTGGTTATAATAGGTCCTATTTGCATTTGTCAAAAATGGAAAAGTAAAACATTTGGTGTTGTAAAATCTATGTTAGTGTGGTAGATATGCAGTTATCTTACAGGTAATTATTGTCTTTTCCTTCTCAGGTTCTGTCTCAAGCAGATATGCAAGCTATGGGAGGCACGATTACTATGGTAACACAAGAGGGAACCACCATAACCATCCCAGCACATGAAGCAATGCTTTCCTCAGGGGGAGGACATTCTGTCACTATGGTGTCTGCAGACGGTACAGAGGGACAGGTAGGTGATGTTACTCGCTGGTTTCCTACCTAGGGACTCCATTACTTTGCTAAATACACAAATAAGTTGAGCTAATTTGTACATTTATTTGTGTTTTAGGTGGCTATTGTGACCCCAGATCTATCTGCATACCAGACAGAAGAAGGAGAGCTTGTGCAGGATCACGAACAGCATGTGGTTTCCACAAGACCACACCCAGTCACGCTGCTGGCTACCTCTAACGGCACACACATAGCTGTGCAGGTATAGAACATATACACACGCGTTATGGAATCTTACTCTCAGTGTTACATTAAAACACAAAGTTAGGAGCGGTCACAAAGCTTAAATCATGTGTTTACTTTGCCTGTTAATAAATAATGCTGTAAACCTTTAAGCCACTTTTAGGGTGGGAACATGCAATTATTTCCAAAAGACTGTTTGTTGGTGGTTGTAACCTTTCCATTAAGTGTTTTTAGGATGTTTGTTAAAGATGTAGGTCTCTCAACTGAATTAGGATTGTGGACTGTTCTGTAGGTCTAACGTTTGGAAGCATTTTAAATGAAATGCACTACGCCTCTCAGCATGATATAAGTAATTTTAAGATAAGCCAGATCAAATATATTTGATACAATACATGCATTTCTTAAAAAAAAAAAAATCTTTACATCAAAACTAGAGTCATTTAAATTTTTTTTATTTATGTGCATAAATGTGATTTAAAAATACATATTTTGTGGATACCTAATAGAAAGTTAGTGCAAAATGGGTGATTTTTAAACAGATATTTAAACTCTTACCCCTGGTTTCAGACAAGGCTTAAGCTTAGTCCTTGCCTACAATGCATGATTGAGCGGGTTTAACTGAACTGAACATATCAAAAAAAAAAAAAAATGTCAGTGCCTTTTTTTTGTCTCAAGATACGCACCAGTAATGTTTTTTTTTATAAGGCATATTTATAAAAGCTACTTAAATGTCCTAATTGAACTAAGGCCTAATCCTGGCTTAATCTAAGCCCTGTCTGTGAAACTAGGCCATAATCTTTTTTTTAATTTTTTATCCTGGCTTCCAAATAATACTATTTAATTAAGCACCGATTCCAGCTCTTGGTGTGTAATAGGTGAAATCAGTAGCAGATAATGATCTAATAATTATGATTAGTGATTGTATCATTTGTCTTTTTTGCACTAATGGAGAGCTAACTGAGCAGCATAGTCCAATCAACCTTGTTGACTGGTTTGCCATTCACTCCTGATTAATGAGCCTTTATGGCCAACAAAGGGGCAATGTGTCACTCTCTAGAAGAGGGGAGGGTCACTCTGTGTTTGGTGGGTGATGCCATTGTGCATGGCAAGATGGACAATTTTGAACTTATTTGTTGTACTGCAATTGCAAACAGTTTAGTTGTATTAAATTGAATTTCAACTTTTTCCCCTCAGCTCAGTGATCAGCCCTCTCTAGAAGAAGCCATCAGAATAGCATCAAGAATACAGCAAGGAGAAACTCCCGGCATGGACGATTAACTCACATTGTATAACACAATGAACTAAACATCTCAAGGGTTTGTGTGTGTGTCTGTGTGTATGTAAGTCTGGGTATTGAAAACCTGTCAACAACCATCATTGTTTTTTCTAATGCAGACATCATGAATGCAATATATCAAGAAGATATTTTTGTGTGAATATGTACATAACTGTTTTAAAAGTAGAGTTTTTCTGTATATATTTGATTATGCTATTTTTTTGCAAACTGTTGAGAAAAGGTCTACAAATATATTGAAAAAAAAAAAAGATTTCATTGTGTTGTATTATTTGACATCATACAGTAAAATGTTTAGTCTTTCAGCTTAAAAAAGAAACAACTGGTGGAATTCAGTTAATATTTACCATAAAAATTCTAGGGACTTCCCAAACATGGTATCTAATTTCAGTATTGTGATTGTGGGTTTTATGCACTGAGTTGTCATGAACAATACTGGAAATTCCCATTAATATGGTTTGCAAAACATCATTAGCCTAACAGGGTATTTCAGTGATTGCTATTGTTAACTGATTGCCAGTGAATTCCACTGGAGAAGCTCTGCCATCAAAACAAAACCATGTGGCTAATTTACACCACCATAAAAACACTAACAAAATGATTAATTTAATCAAATATAATGCCATGCAATGTGTCCCTGTGTGTCACCTAGAACGGAAGACTATGTGCCATAGTGAAAGCTCATTAAACATTAGTCTGATCATCTCCATGATCAAACGAGACCATTTCGTAGATGAAAGAAGAGCATTCGCGCCAAATTGAGGTCACAGTCAGTGGGCATTTTAGGGGAGGGGCTTACTGACGTAGCTCTTACAGAACCGCCTATCTTTTAAACTTTGGAAGTCGGCGCTCATTGGTGTGTATCACGTCACATGACCAACGGTCGCGGGAAGGCTTTGACCACGCGTGTTGGTGGGAGGAGTAGTTCACCATTCAAACTAGTTTTGTAAACATTATTGTGTTAAACGATACTATTTTGAGTGTTTTGACATGGTTTGAGAAGTTTACCTTTTAATTCGGCGTCTTAAATATAGCGTAATTACTTTTAGGAATTTATTTTTTCTAATTCTTTCTAATTCAGTTGGAAGTTTGTGGAGCAGCCATTTTTTCAGTCGAAACTCCGCCGTGGACGCTTGTTTTATACGATTTTAACGTCGTTATTAGCTTCCATATGCGTCTAAACTGAACTTGTTTGGACTTGTCACGGGGACATCAGTCGTCAAAAGGAGATATTTTCTTGGACAATCTGTTGCAGTTTTCCTCCTCGAACATCGCATCGCCGTTTTTGGGACTGTTCATCAGCGCTCCGGTTGTTGCATTGCACAAGCGGTATTAGATATGTTTATCTAAATTACATAATATCTGCCTGATTTTCCAGCCGCTTGGGCTGGTTTTTATACTCTTACACAACTTGCGTTGTGTGTTTGTAAGTTTGATCTTTTTATATAAACTGAACATTTGCCTGGAAAGATGAGTTTCGGCCCACGGAGGCACGGCAAGTCTCCAAATCTTAAACCCGTACGCCAAAAGTTGCAGTTTTCGGCAAGTGATTGTGAAGAGGACAGCATTGAAGATGCAAACAACAGCACCGGGGCCGAGTCGGGCTTCACGGAGCTGGACTCCCCGGTGTCCGTGCGGCGCAGCAGCGATAAGAGGCCGGAGGACCTGGGCAGCAGCAGCCCGCTTAGCCGAACCAGAGACGACGACGAGTCCTGGGACGAGGAGGGATTTGGCTCACCGTCTCGCGCGAAACAAACTTTTTACATGAAAGGCTCTCCATCGCCAAGGAAAAGTCCCCAGGCTTACGACAGTTCACCCGAGAGGAGTTACATTCATGATGACATGGAAGGATCCAGCTCCCCTGTACCGGACTGTCCTGATACACCACCCCATAAAACCTTCAGAAAACTCCGTCTGTTTGATACCCCTCACACCCCAAAGGTTTGTATTCATGATGTTTGTAATCACGAATGTTTTTATTTTAACATCGGTTGTACTCAAATACTTAAACACGATAGTGCATTTGTTGTATAATTTCTTCTTCTCTGTCATTGTTAATATTCAAAAAGTAAATTATGTAACGTTAGTTATGATTTGAAAAAACAGCCCAGCCTTTAACTTACACTAAGGTGGATGAGTTCACCCAGTGACACAGATATTGGACTTGCTGGACAAAGTTGCGTAACCGCTTGAGTGAATCAGTCTATTGATACTTGCACATCATTACATCATTTAAAATTGTGCAGTGTTCCGTCCCCCCCTGTTTTCTTTCTTTTTGATTGTGTCGGTTTGTTTTGAATTTTACGTTGCGGTGGTCTTTGGGAATGTGGTGTAAATGCGTTTTAAAATGAGTATTAATTATGCATCTACAGAGCTTGTTGTCGAGGGCCAGAACGATGGGATCGACGAACCGGAGAGTCGCCCTGTTTAAGAATGTGGATTCCACGAGCAAAGCCTGTCTGGACGGAAGACGAAACCAGACACCTCTAGTAAACATCAACCCCTTCACCCCGGACTCCATTCTGGTGCAGTCCTCGACACTACAAAGAAACAACAGGAAACGATCACACTGGAATGAGTATGTTGATCATAATTAAATTTAAATGTCTTTTTTTTTAGCTTTTCCTCTTTAAAAAAAAAAAGTTTTATTAGTTAACCTCCATGAGGTTACTGACTGCTGTGAAGTAGTTTTAATAGAATGATAGACTATGCCGATACTGGACAGGTGTGGCTCAGGTTGCAGGGCCGTTCGTTAAATCCGTTTACGAATTCTGTTACAAGACAAAAAGTTGGCGAGGAACCAGCTCCTCGTGTTCGCTCCATCCACGCGCCATGTGCTTAGTCAGGCCTCTCTGCTGCCTCCTAGCGGTCTAATCATGTCTTTTCATTCTGTAGCTCCTGTGGAGAGGACATGGATGCAAGTGACGCTGAAATAGAAGAGGAGCTGATTCCGCCCCCAAAGGTACTTGTTTATTAATTGTAGATATACTCTTAAATACTTTGCTTTTTATCCAATGAAGCACACAAATAAATTTAGTCTGAAACTGATTTTTAAATGAAAAGTCCCCGTGAACTGGTAGTTGCAACCGACTTTACTTCAGGGTTGTGATGTATTTCCAAGTGAACTGGAATGTTGAATAGCTCTCTGTCCCTCACTCATAGCAGACTGACGGTTGGAAGGGAATGGTTAAGGATATTTGACCCACTGATGTCATCTGAGAACAAACAATTTTTTCAGATTTTGAATATTTAGATTACCGTGATAAACTTTTTTCTGTTACGGATTAACTGTTCACCGCAAGACTAGTAATGTAATGTTGCTTATCAAAGTAAATGGGGGTCAATTTTGATTTCATGATGACTTTAAACTTAGGACTTTTCATTTATCTTTGTTAAAGATCCTCTTTACTGGATTTTAAAGTAACAGTTTCTGGTCCATTTCAGTCTGGATTTTCAACAACACTTTTGGCCGAGAATAGTCCATGAATCTCTATTTAGTTAAGTACTGCTGTATTTTCCCTAATAAAAACTGATTTTCCCACAGAGGATCACAATGATGGAGAATAACATGATGTCCAGATATGCATCTGAATTCCATGAGCTGGAGAAGATTGGCTCTGGAGAGTTTGGTTCTGTTTTCAAATGTGTCAAGAGGTTGGACGGGTGTATCTACGCAATCAAACGTTCTAAAAAACCCCTGGCAGGCTCTGTGGATGAGTAAGTGGTCCTTTTATAAATGCGTTTTCAACAATGACTATATTGAATGGAGGTTCTTATTATTTTTTAATTAATTCTGTGTATTCTCTCCCAATAGGCAAAATGCACTTCGTGAGGTATATGCACATGCAGTTCTTGGACAGCACCCCCATGTTGTGAGGTATTACTCTGCTTGGGCAGAAGATGACCACATGCTGATTCAGAATGAGTACTGCAATGGTGGAACTCTGTCTGATGTCATCGCTGAGAACAACCGATGCATACACTTCCTGTCTGAGCTGGAGTTGAAGGATCTGCTTCTGCAAGTCTCTCGTGGACTCAAGTACATTCACTCTACAGCACTTGTTCACATGGATATCAAGCCAAGTATGTATTTGATCATCACAGTCTTCAGCCTAAAATATCTTGTTGCATTGTTCAATTGTCATTTAATTATGCTTTAATTTTGGAATAATTTTTTTCAGGCAATATATTCATTTCACGCAAACCTGCTCCAAGTGTAGAGGAATTTGAAGATGAAGAAGATGGGCCCACCACAAGTGTGGTGTACAAAATAGGTAAGATGCTGAAATGACATGCCCAGATGATTGTTTAATACAGACATGGCTTAATGAAGTGGACAAGATTTGAACAATTTCTTATGTTTCAGGTGATCTAGGTCATGTTACAACAGTTACCAATCCACAAGTTGAAGAAGGTGACAGCAGATACCTGGCAAATGAAGTTCTTCAGGAGGTAAACACTTTTCTTTTATTATTATTCTGGGTCTTAAGAATTCCTGGCAGGTCACAATCTTATGTGAAATATCATGTACTAATTTAGTTGTTCTTACGCACAGGACTACAGTAACCTGAAAAAGGCAGACATATTTGCCCTTGCTCTGACCGTAGTCAGTGCCTCTGGAGCAGAGCCCCTTCCCACCAATGGAGAAAAGTGGCACAAAATCCGACAGGGCATTCTGCCCCATATTCCACAAGTGCTTTCTCAGGAATTTTTAAGTTTGTTGAAGGTAAGGTTTCTTCTATAAAGTAATTCTAAATCTTTTTTTTTTTTTGCAGAACTGTTGAATGGGGTCTTGAATGTTTGATTAAAATGTATATATCCTCCTCACAGCTTATGATCCATCCTGACCCAACACGGCGACCCTCAACCACTGACTTAGTCAGACATCCCGTTCTTCTGACAGCTTCCAGAATGAGTGCTGACCAGCTGCGTGTAGAGCTCAACGCTGAGAAATTCAAGAACGCACTTTTGCAGAAGTATGTTATACATTTTTTGATAAAAAAAAAAAAAGGCGGCAAATTCCAGGCTACATTTAGGAGTCTTTCACTTGTTATAAACATACTAAATCCTACTGGTGTAAACTGTACTACTTTGCATTGAGTTAACCAACCAAGTTTCGGTTTTTGTTTCTCAGGGAGCTAAAGAAAGCCCAGATGGCAAAGGCTGCAGCAGAGGAGAGGGTTCTGTCCACGGATCGCGTTCTTACACGTTCCACAGTCCAATCCAGCTCGAGAGCTTCTCGACTCATCGGAAAGAAGATGAACCGCTCTGTTAGCCTCACCATTTACTGAACTGAACTCCAGACAAAGGAGATGACCAATCCTGAGTGAGAACTACATTGGTGCTTATGAAAGATTGTGCACACAGACAGTTTTGTCTGTAGCCAGAAGGATGACACAGACTGTCCTGTGACTTATAGTGCTTACACTGTTTGACACAAGTACCATGGTCTATACTGAAGCTTGGGTCCTTCTGCATTGTTTTGGCAATAGCCTTTGAATATGTAAGGCAAATCTGCCTTACCAATTAGGTTTGCTATTTCAAAATCTCTTGACAGAATTGCCTTATATTGGACACATTTTAGTATAGATCTGTCTTCCTAATCCTTGCTTTAAGTTCCATAGGTAAGAGTCAAAATGGTCTCCCTGCACTTGCTTTCTCAAAGCTGCAGTGTTGCTCTTTACCAATTTGGAGATGTGTGCCCCTATTGAGCCCTGATATGTGAATGTACCAGATCGAAGATTTGTGCACCTTACTGCCTGTGAAAAATGCCTGTTGGGCCACAGAACTTGGGGGTTGAGTTAGATTGCCATTAAATGAGCACTTTGGAGGCAATGGTGAGCTTGCCACAGAAAGCCTGCTGCTATTCATGTTCGTCTGTATCCTGTTAGGGTTGGAAGATTTTTTTTTTCTTCTTTAAATAACTTTTAAATCATTTTATCCTTTCAAACAAGCAATATTTCATAATATCATCATCATTCAAATGTTTGTGCTCCAGTGACCTTTTTTTTGCAGATTACATGCATCCGTTTCTTTGCTTTGTTCAATCTTGTCAAATCTTGAATTTAACCATGTAACAAATGTATGCTTAAAACTGGAAGCAAATGATTTAAATGTACATATGCCATTAAAATCTCCAACCCTATTTTTGTAGCATTAAAACAACCTGTCCGGTTTATCTTATGTCCTTAGTTAATAATGTATAGTTTTGACTTATGTGCTACATAAACTACATTGATAGGGTACTGTTTAGATACTTTGGCCTTGTTAATCCTCAACTTGATTTTGTCTGTAAATATGTTCATTTTAATAAACAGTTTTCACTTAAATGCGACTAGTTTGTTTTATTTTAACTTTAACAGTTAACTTACATTTGAAACAATGCTTGTAATTAAACCTTAACATTCTGAAGGCGCTAGAACAGACAGCTTACCGTTTCTATGGTTACGCTCCTGCGAACCGCACTGCCTTTCGTGAGTCCATCTCATTTTGCGGGTACTAAAATGTTTGGAAATGTCGTCGAAACATATGTAAAAATAAAATAAAAATCATGTGCGTGGTTCATAATTATCACCCTGGCTAATGACTGTTGATGTCATAAATTCCTGGCAAGTCTTTCAGCAGCACGCGCTCATCGCTGAGGGGTGCTCTAACTACGAGTTGTGTAGTTCTCTAGTTCTAAGGTCATGTGACCGCTCTATTGTAAAACCTCATGAGAAAACAGTTCACATCAAGAGCGAAGCTAGACAGTAGTCGGGAAACACTACCTCTGAAAATGGGACTAAGGGACGAACTTCTCAAGGCAATATGGCATGCATTCACAGCCCTGGATGTGGATAAAAGTGGGAAAGTGTCTAAGTCACAGTTAAAGGTTTGTTTTTGGCTTTGAATTAACTGTCTTGTTCTTTTCAGTTTAGGCACTGAGGTGTTACAGTTTCAATGGCTCAGTGCGCGGAAATTCTTAGTGTTTAAGGACGCGTGAATTATAGGACAATGTAACAATGTAACTGTAAATGTAACAATGTTTCATGAGACGTTTTCTTTAGAATTTCAAACTCTAACTTAGTTTGTTTCAAAACTTCACAACGTTATAAAGTAGCCCACTCTTGGACAGAGAGTGATGTGTCTGAGGTCTGACTTTTATTGCTGTGTTCAACTTACAGATGAGGTATTAGATAGATAATATACAATGCAGCCTGACTATTAAACACTTTTTTAGTTATTTTCTAATCGCTCCCAAAACGTTGACTTCGTTACAGACTTTTTAAACTGTATCCAATATATAAAAACATTCAGATTAAATGGAAGAGTTATGCAAATTAATTAAGGTAATTATTATACATACAACATTTTGTCCAACACATGAAAATATTCTCCCAAAAATACACAACATGAGTGCTGCAGTGAATTCAGCTATACAAAAAAAAAAAAAAACACTAGGTCTAGGCTACTTCATAAGTGTTTAAGCACTGATTTAGATAACTATTATTGAATATGAATTTCCATTATTGAATTCTTATTGGATATGTTTTGGTGTTAATCTCAGTGTTGCTTTGCAGGTGCTTTCCCATAATCTCTGCACAGTGATGAAGATTCCTCATGATCCTGTAGCCCTAGAGGAACACTTTAGAGATGATGATGAAGGTCCTGTTTCCAATCAGGGATACATGCCCTACCTGAACAGATTCATTCTAGACAAGGTGAGCACTTCTTTCATTGTCCAAAGTTTTGAGGATTGTGGGCCATCACTGAGTGGAAAAATTATATTGCGACAAAAATGTCTGGATTTCCCACATGTGGACATTTTAGATCTCAGTTTTTCTCTAGATAAAATATATGTTGACTGTACTGACAAATAATGCTTTTGAGGGCCATTGTTATTACACAGCATGCGGTTTTTCATGCTGAGCCATGCACTTTATCATAAATGCTGTCATTCTTTTATGGATGTTCATTTTCTTATGTGAAAATTTGTCATCTTTATGGAACACTTACCCCAATTTTATTAAAACAAGTAGTGCATTTAGATCTCTTTAAAGTAAATGTTAGATAAAGTATTGAAAGGCATCCAAGCATGAGAATTTGTGTTTCATTTTGCAAGAGAAATTATGTTGAAAGTGGAAGAATTGCTTTCTTTGTAATTTGTCATTTTCTTGTGCAAAAGGAAACAGAAGAAGGGAAGAGATTTCTCAATTAACCACAAAGCAGTTTGTTTCTGGTGTTTAGGCAAGATTTGTTGTTGAAAAGGGTATCATAAGCAACATGCCTAAAATTCTTACAGTGGAAAGGCAAATTATACCTTTTGCCTATTTTATGTTTGTCTGAGGTCTCATGTTTTAACAAACTTTGTTGGGCATTTACATCACTAGCCACGTATTGTCAGCTTTCTCTGGTCACACTTCTGCCTCTAATTTTATAGTTGAATGATTGACCAAACACTCACTCCACCCTGCTGCAAAGAGACCCGCCTTTCCCCTTTCCCTGCATTCCATTTTGATTCTCAGTCAAGTAATTTAACTTGTGGTCAGTGGGAGAAAACAAGTTACAGTGCTTCACTTAGTTTTACACTCATACATTCACATACTAGAAACACAGTCATGTCAGTACACAAACAGATTAGTCACACATCTTAATTATCATTGTAAGACTATGTATGATTGTGTGATTTTGGGGGTAAATTTATGCCTCACATCTTTCATAACCTTTCAGCTCTTTTGACTCCAGAAATGCATTGTCTGAAAAATGCTCTGATGTCAAATGAGGAACAAAAGAGCGCAAACCAACACGCGACCAAAATAGACTGATGCTATATCAAAATGGGCTAGTGCTGAGTGACACACTTCTTCTAATACGTAGTGTGGTTGTGCTCCGATATAACATGGTGTGGATGTTTAGAGTTCAAAATGTGTTTGTTTCTCAGCTATGTTTTACTTGAGATGATAGTTAGATGATGCTCAAAAACGTGTCCAAATGACAGGAAACATATGCTACCTTTCAAAAGTTTGGGATTTAGTAATATTAATTAATAAAGTAATACTTTATTTGAAGTATTATTATTATTATTTTATTTATTTATTTATACAGCAATAATAATTGAAATTGATTTTAAAAAGTGAGTCAAGATTGTTACAAATAAATGCTTTTGAACTTTCTTATTCACAAAAAATATTAAGCAGAACTTTTAATATTAAAATAGACCACAGCCATTTTAAATCCTTATGTTTTACAATATAATGTTTTTTTTTAATTATTATTATTACTGTAATTATGAAATGATTTTCTACATGTGCTAGTTTCATGTATTTTATATCACTCTGTCTTTCATCTCACATAATAAAATACTTTGAAGTAAAATTAATTCTTTATGTCCATTCCAGTAGCTGTGTAAAGTGAGATAATGTACGTGTAATTGGTTTTTATTTCTTACTACTTTGTTATATTCAAGTTGTTGCCCATAGTAGTTGACACTGTTTTGTGAACTTCTAGCTCACAATATTCAGTTTGTGCCATTATTACAGGTCAAATACACATATAAAAAATTCTATAGTTAGAAATTTTCACTCAAAGAACTGATTGCATTGACTAGTTTTCAGCTGTAGCTGTTTTGCTCATCCCAAACACTTTATACAGTCAGATAAACCATAAAGCAGTTATTCACAGGCGTGATAAAGTCTATTTATGAATGTGATGGAGCCCAAGCTCCACTGAATACAAATGAACAGCTTCATCTGGAGAAGAACAGAGGCTCCACTGGCCTCTCAGGTCTCCACAAGGCCCCTATTGTGAGGCTCCCGGAGAAAGCGGGGGCGCGTTGGGAGGTGTGCGTGTAAGCGAGGGATCAAATCTGGCACATATATTAGTAAAGAGGAGCTGCCATTTCAAAACAAACAGACTTACACCACTGCAACTGAGACGGAGCTTGAGTTTACAGTGGATTACAGTGACACAGTGTTTAATGGGAGTTGTCTGGTCTCTTTTGTTGCAAACATTACTCCACTAGGACTCGAGTATAAATAGTAGGGCTATAGGTCAGCAGTTCAGCATCTTCTTGTCGTTTGGTTTTAATGTATGAATTCATAATTCGATCTTAATTTAGACATGATAGGAAGTCCAGCATGTCTCTGTCAACTGTAGTCTCAAGTTGTGTGGGCTTATTTTTTTGAATCCATTCATATCCATTTGATCCTTATCCAAGGGATTGAAATGTGATTTTTTTCTCTCTTTCTTTAGAGTTAAAAAGAGAATAAAAAAAAATAAAAACATACAACATTTGCGAACATCAGCTCGCTGTTAAAATTTTGTAAATATTTGTTGAGTTGTTTTTGTGCTGCTGACCTGGGGTTTCCCAAAGCCAACTATGGTCTCAAGTTACGTCGTTACCAATAGAGTTCAATGGAACCTGCAACCAAAGTTGGCTAACGCACCCCTGGTTATTTCTTTTCAATTATTTGTATTTTATCTTTTCTTATTCTTTGTCAATAATGTATATAGGTCTTATTAATATGTTGTAGGTTTATATTTAATGACTGTAATATGTTCCAGAGTAGGTTAGCTTTAATTAGCTTTTGTCAGACTTGTGTTCAATAAACATTTAGTACTTTTTAATTAAAAAAAAATTCCTAGCAAAGGCATAACTACTTTTGTTTAATTAGGTTTGTCAGGTTTTATTTCAGGACATGACGTCACCATTTTTACAAATTTGTGCTATTGTAGTTTACATGTCACGGAGACAATAGAGTGGTGCAGGTATGACGTCAGAACCTGGACATAATTCGCCGCTGGTTCCCTCAAAGGTTTCCTCTGGGGTTTAATAATGGGGTTTTTAATAAATAAGGTTTTTAATAAGTAAGTAACTGAGAGTAACTGACAGCTTGGTGTGTGAGTGTGTGCAGTGTGTGTTGTAGAACAAAACTTCAAGTCAAGTCACCTTTGATGATATAGCACTTTATACAGTAGCCTACAGATTGTTTCAAGCAGCTTAACCGTGATAACAGGAAAATTATTCATTGTATCTGTTGTTCAGTTGAAGTCAGTTGATTAAATTCCTTGGTAAAGATCATCAATTAATAAATTAGTATTTAAGTAGTAAATTATATTTCATCTATTAAAGGTGGGGTATGTGATTCTCTTTTTTGTCCATTTTTTCAAAATCACTTGAAATCCTATTCATAACCCACTTACAGCCACTGAGTTAGAAGCACTGAAATGAAAATTAAGCAATTTAATCATCTGTGGAACGGGCAGGACTCGAAAAACTCCAGCCAATCATTTCCAAGACCACCTAGAATCATTGGACAGTAAGTCCGTCAATCAAACGGTCGTACCATACCCCCCTCCCCCTCATGCGAATCAGGGCCAGCATTGGAGGAAAGAAGGTAGGACCATTTGAGTTGTGTATTTTAAAAATATTCCGGCCGTTTTGCAAATCACATACCCCACCTTTAAGTAGTAAATTATATTTCATCTATAAAGCAGATCTGGAAAAAAATATGTCATTCTCCAGCTCATATCAGTTCTCATACAACAGCGTTAGTAAAGGCAGATCAATAGTATTGTTGAATATTAAGTGTCCCCGACTAAGCAAGCCAGAGGTGACAGTGCCAAGGAACGCAAACTCCATCAGGTGACAGAATGGAGAAAAAAACCTTGGGTTATCAACTTGCCAGAATTTTGAGATTGCAATAGACGTGAAGGACTATAATGCGTTAAAAGCTTACTCAAGTACTGAGCTAAACTATTTAGTGCTTTGTAAGTAATTAGGAAGATTTTAAAATGTATGAGATGTGTTGTAGGGAGCCAATGCCGTGTTGACACAACTTGGCAAGTGTGGTCATACTTCCTGGTTCTACTAAGAACTCTAGTCACTATGTTTTGGAACACGTTTTGGAGTTTGTTTTTTTTTAAGCGTGCAGGGCAGCCACCCAGTAGAGCATTACAATAATCTAGCCTTGAGTTTTGAACGCATGAACAAACTGTTCCGCATTTTGTTATTGAGAGCATTTGTCTTTATTTAGATATGAAGGAACCAGCAGCAAATTAGAATGAAGGGTTCTGACATCATACCTGCACCACTCTATAACAGCATTCTTTTCAAAATGTGAACTCTGTAACACATTTTCAAAAGTTTGTGGTTTCAGGCCCCCAAAATGCTGTCGTCATGTAAATGAATGGGCAAAATGCATTCAATGTTTTTTAGTTGAAAACGCTGTCGTGTTAACGGCCCCAAAGCTTGCTTTGCTAAAATGTTTTGCAGTTTTCCTAACAGAATGTTTCAGATGCACTATTCAGATGGGCACTGGTTGCAAACTGTGCCCAGAATTCTCCAAAAGTATCCATGGGAACTCTAGTTAAGTACTGAGGGGAAAACATGTCTTATTTGCAGTGTTGTGTGTGCTTTGAATAGGTTTCAGGCCTTCTTTGCACTTGTAAACCAGATTCAGGACATTTTGTTCATTCTGATCTGTACATCAAATCTGCTTAGAGTTGAACCTATTTAACACTTTATTCTGGCCATACTTTTTTTTGTTGCATTTTCAGTTCCATAAGGTCTCATGAGGACTTTTTTCCCCCTGCAGGTCCAGGACAACTTTGACCGAATGGATTTTAACAGGATGTGTTGGACATTGTGTGCCAGAAAAAACCTAAACAGAAACCACCTTCTTATCTCAGATGATGATGCATTTAAGATCTGGTGCATTTTCAACTTCCTGTCTGAGGATAAATATCCGTTGGTCATGGTCGCTGAGGAGGTGAGAATGATAACTATATTTTTGCTAAATTCTGAAACAAAATGTTACAAGAAAGAACCAGACAGCTTGGTAGAATCATTTGCAAAATGATGCAAACTTACAGTACATGCAATATGAAAAAGTTTGATTTGAGATGAGATTTCTATTTAGTAAATGTAGATGCAGAGATCTGCATACTGAAAATTGACATTCAATTGTCTAAAAACAGGGTTTCCACACCTTTTGACCAATTATTTTCATGACTTTTTGAGTCGTCTGTGATCACTGGAGAAAGATTTTTATAAATAATTATTTAATTTCACACAAAGAGCAGATTCCTTCTGTCAAAATATTTTAGAGCTTAACAACAATTTGTATTCAACAATTTGAACCATTCAAATATTTTATCTTATCTTCATATCTAGACTTTTCCAGGCATTCATAATTCCCCAATATCTCCGTATGTTTTTGGGAACCCTGGAAAGAGAACAAGCCTTTTTCCAACCTCATTTCATGATTAATAGTGTATTTTTAATCACCCATGATATTTTAATGTAAAACAAAAAGAACAAAAATACAGTACACAGTTTATTCTCTGGTATTTCTGTTTTATAAACTTCTGTTAAGTTCTCCCATGCTGGTTATAATCGTGATCAGTCTGTAAGAAGGAAGTTGTCAGCTTGCTGTTATTTAATGTCACTGTGATATCTGTGATATTTTAATAGAGAGGGAACTATATCAGTATCATTATACTGTTCTTAGTCATATAAATACAATTACTGTCAAAGAAAACTCAAAAACTCAAATTCATAATTAGTGCAGCAGAATATCTATGTTGCACACAAAAAACTATCATCTTACTAAAAAATTTGTTTTAGGCCCACAAAAATACCTTTCTGTTTTTACATATTTCATTGAAGTATCAAAAAAAAAGTATTGATATAATTATGTGTTTGTTCTCAGATAGAGTACTTCCTTCGTAAGCTAACGGATACCATGGGAGGCAGCTGGATCGAAGAAAAATTTGAAGAGTACAAGCTCCAGCTGAGCAGCAAGCACCAGTGTCTGATCGTGTGGGAGATGATCGAGTTGGTGGGTATGGGTCACTTCAGTAAGGGCATGGACCGCCAGACCCTCTCCATGGGCATTAATGAAGTGTTCCAGGAACTTATTCTGGATGTGCTCAAACAGGTAACAAGAAATTTGGCTCCAGTAATATAAACTGTATACAGTATACACATACATACAGGGTCCAAAATGTACCTTTTGCCATCACGTCCATTGGCCTTAGAATTGAGAAAATCTGCTGGTCATAAATATTTCTAATTGGCTATCAAACTATGAAAATTTTATTATTTGACTGATTTTTCCTTTCATATTTTTTTACAAAATTGTTGTCACCCGCAGCATATGAGATGAGCCAGGGTTAATCTTTCAGGTAACTGGCACCTGTCACAAATGGAGTTTCAAGTTTCATCACAAGTTTCTTTAGTAAATGATTTGTTTTGCATAATGTCATCATTCAATCATGTATTACATATTTTAATTTGATATATAATGCCATCTTTCCTAATAAAGTTACCAGTCAATTTTTGTCTTATTTGGCAGGTGTTAATTTTGGACTCTAAAATTATTATATTATCGACAGTTGTGCTCATACCCTTTGAAGGATCTGTTTGATGTACATATTAAAAACAGTAATATTGTGAAATTTTATTACAATTTAAAACGGTTTTCTATTTTAAAAGGTAATTTATTCCTGTGATGGGCAAAGCTGAAATTGCAGCAGCCATTACATAGTCTTCAGTGTCACATGATCCTTTAGAAATCATTCTAATATGCTGATTTGGTGCTCAATCAAAATTTCTAATTGTTATTATTGTTGCACTGCTTAATATTTTTGTGGAAACCATGATATGTTTTTTCAGGATTGTTATTTCTATTTATTAGGTTTTCAAATCTTGTCACTTTTGATCAATTTAATGCATCATTTTGAATGATAGTGTATATCCATTTTTTTTAGCATATTTCTTTAAGTATAGTCAACTTCTTGCTCAGAAAGTAAACTATGAGCAGTAAGTATGTGAATTTGCCTACATATGCAAAAATGTAAAGTTCTGCTCATGAAGTCATTTTGAATTAACATTAAAATCTGTTTTGATTTAATCAGTGTCTCACTTTTGGCGGCTGTTGTCAAACCGGTTACAATTCAATTTCCTCATGGTTAAGAATGTAAGTCACACCTGGAATGTTAATGTCTTGAGTGTAGAATGCAATAAGACTGTTAATAATGACCTTTAGTGTACTGACGTCGGGCTATCAGCCATTATATCAGTTGCCTGTGTTTTGATGTCTGTATGTTCTGTAGATCAGAGGGGAGTGTGAACAAATCACACTTGCATCAGTGTTGTTTTCTGCTTTGACTGTGAATGAGAGAGAGATTGGTGCCAAGGCCAGCTGTGCAAAAACAGTCAGGAAAAGATACAGATTAACTAAGTCATAGGAAACTGATTCTTAAACAGGACGCAATACTTGCATGGCTTGAAATGTGCATTCAGTGTTTAAGACGCCTTAGAAAGAAAAAGAGCACGTGAGTCAGCACGGCTATCCAGACTTTTTGGTCCATTTAGCACTTGTAGCAGTGAGACAGAGTGACTCATAGATAATTTGAGGAGCAGGACTCACTGTTGTTTCCAGTTGTTGGCTCCACCAGCAGGGAACTGTCAACTGAACTGCAATGTGGCCTGTTCCTTTGACCTGTTACAGGGTTACATGATGAAAAAGGGCCACAAAAGGAAGAACTGGACCGAGCGGTGGTTCCTGTTGAAGCCCAGTGTAATTTCATACTATGCCAGTGAAGATCTTACAGAGAAGAAAGGAGACATACTACTAGATGGAAACTGTTGTGTTGAGGCAAGAATGTTTTTCTGCACTGATTTATTGTAAACATGATCTCAGCTTGGAAGTGAAATCTGTCTGCAATTGTTATGGTGACATCATTCTCATGGACACATTTCCTTTTCCTCTTCTTGTGATGACCTCATGCATTCCTCTGCAGTCCTTACCCGATAAGGAGGGCAAAAAGTGCCTTTTCTACGTTAAGTGCTCTGACAAAAGCTTTGAAATCAGCGCCTCCGATAAGAAGAAAAAACAAGAGTGGATTCAAGGTGAGATATATCCAATCAAAGTTTGGTCAGTTTGGTCTCATTCACTAATAATTGCGTGGATTATTTCGTATTTGTGCGCACAGGAGAACGTCTCACTGCCTAAATCACAACATTTTCGTACACACATGTATCTGTTCTTAACATCGATCTGATGTTATTGAATTTGGAGTATAAGCAGCAGTGTGCCCGAGGTTAGTCATTTACATAAAACACGACCAAACCATTCTCCTTATGAGGGCTGTCCGCACACCCTTTCCTTACAGTTTCTCATCACTCTCTTCAAACTTGCCGCTGTTTGCAGACTATCGCTACCGTTATCGTCTGTTTCTCGAGCAATTCCAAGTGTGCCATTCTCATCAGTTCTCACAACAAACACCTTTTTTTTAGACCCAGATTACAAACTTCTCATAGACCAGCTGTACATTCACATATCTGCGTTATTCAGAGAACACTCGCAGCTGAAGCTATAACGCAGCTTTTTTTACTCTTTAACTGTATATGATGGAATGTTTTAAGATTAAATAAAATTTTATTATTTAAGATAGATATTTATTATATAATTTATAAATGAATTTTTGTAATACAATTAATGCATCATCAACATAATTATAGTTGTGTTAGGAAGGATGAAATATAACATAGGCTGATTTGGTGCTCAAAAAACATTTGTTATCATTATCAATGATGAAAACAGTTGTGCTGCTTAATAGTTTTTTGAAAATGTTGTGCTGCTTAATAGTTTTGTGAAAACGTGATACGTTTTAGCGATTCTTTGAATAGAAAGTTTAAAAGAACAGCATTTGTTTGAAACCGAAATCTTTTGTAACAGTAAAACATTTTTAACTTTTGAGCAATTTTATGAATCCTTGCGGTAGTGTAGTGGTACTAGTTTTGAATACTTCTAAAACGTGGTAAATACTCTAAAGAATGAGTAGGTCTGAGAAAAGTGTACTGGAGCGCATGCTGTTTATATTGTTTCATTATCCTTTATTGTTATTCACCATTGTCAGGTTAGTATATTACATTTTTGTGAGAGTTATCTTGTTAATATTAAATAATTTCTGTCATTTATGCCCACTCAGCTATTCAGACTTGTATCACACTCCTGAAGGTCGGACGTCCGGCTCCACACCACGAGGCACGGGAGAAACGGCGAGAGTTACGACAGAAACAACAGGCTGAGCAAGAAGAACTGGAGCTGAGGATGAGAGAGCTGCAGACGGCCAATGAGAACAAACAGAGAGAGCTGGAGGCCATGAGGAAGGTCTGTAATGTTCTACAACAACAGCGGCTGAGCTTCCAGTCTCATTGAGTTTCTAGCAACTCACAAACAAATGTTTCTCAGACAATACTGGAAATTGCATGTTTTGTTCCTTCTACATTTCAATTTCATTTATATTTGATTTAGTTATTTTGTGATTTAAAAAAAAAAACAATCCTTGCAAAATGTCATCAACTCTGGAAAATTTGACTACAACTATGGGACTTGTATTTAGTCATGCATAGATTGGCAAAATCATTTTGCATTTAAAATGAAAAGATAAAGTGTTGTAGATATTGTGAACAAAACTACAAACATACTGCACTGCAGTTTAATGAGTGAAACAGGAACTTTGTCTGTTGCCAAACTGACCATTCATGAAACAATGTTTTTTCCAGGAACCTACGGTGGTTCTTTGTAATCTCTCTCTCTGCTATTCATGAATGTTGATGTCACTGAAACCTTTTTCTTTTATTTCAAGTACCACCTTCCCTATTCAGACCCTCTACAGAAACTAGACAGCCTGTACTGAAAGCTGAAATCAGATTAGCTTGAGTGTGTGGTTTCACACCCTATAGAGAGATGTGGATTGAGCAAAGAAGTGAGTTTAGTATACGTGTGAGAGTTGGGGATTGGGAGTTTGGAGAAATAGTGTTTTCTCATTTAACCCCTCTTAACCTACTTTCATCTCATTTCTCGTTATCCTAATTATCTTTTCTGGTTGAGTGATTTAATATTGTTAAATCAGGGTTTAGCCAGACTTATCCCCTATGAGTTTTGTCCTCAGCAAGTGGATTTAAATCTTTAAGATAAGCATGACCATGAACAGATTTAGCACATTGACTAATCAACCAAGATTTAAATGTTGAGTAAAGTGCAGTAAAGGAATTTGTCTTTCGTTTGTCTGCGTTTATAGACTTAAAGCAATACTAAATTAATCTTTTGGCATACAAATATAAATCAATAATTAAGACTTGATTCTTTGACTAGCTATACACAAGAACCACTATAGACTATTTGAAAACATTCAAACATTTACTTGACAAAAGTTTTTTTCCATCATTTTATTTATATATAAAAACATTTTTAAACCATATCAGTATGAAAGAAAACTATAAATGTTTTAAACTGTTTAAATGTGTTTTCTGAATAGAACTGTTTGCATAGAAATTATTTTATATTAATTATTGGTTTACTTGGTCTATAAACACAGACACATTAAAATTTGCCTACATGCTTCAAAAGTTTAAACATTAAATGTAGAAAAATAAAAGTTCTGTCATCATTTACTCACCCTCAAGTTGGAAGTCAATTGGGTTCATCAACTGTTATAACCGACATTCTTCAAAATACTTTCTTTTTTGTTCAGCAGAAGAAAAAACTGCAGAAGAAAAAACTAACAGCTGATTACAGTATATATATATATATATATACACAGTAAAAGGCATAGTATATACACGCAATACAATATTCTCTGATAGAAAACCAGTGGCACAGTAAATACAGTGTAAACTGGAAACAATCATTTAATTTACGGTGATGACAAGTTCTCATTGTCTGGTCCAGTTGTGTCTGAACTGTTGTCTGAATGGAGAACAGTCCAGCATTTATGTGTCAGTGCCTCTCCCCCTGTCCTCTAATACATGACAGGACAATAGGGGCCTGGGGAGAGTGCTAGAGAGGGCTGTTCCAAACCCTGAGGAGTTCATACTGGAACAATACCTGCCCTGTCGCTCAGCGCGGCCACCTGGGATCTCACACTGACCTGCCATCTGAGCACAACCATATAGACAGGGATTGAGGAGTGAGACTGTGGTGTGTAAATGGAGGATATTGTTGCTGTTTATATTTAACTAGAAATAAAAAAGTATACTCTGGCTTTTACAACATTGTGCTGAAGAGTTATGGGTGTGGATTTGTCAGACAAGATTTAGTGGTTCTGTGGTTTATTTGTGTTTGGTTTGCTGAAAGATCCTGCTGTGCTAAAGTTTGCATATGATACACTTTCACTGGCCCTAATCCAGATGGTACTGCCCATCTCTGACCACTTGCATTCTGGGTAGTGGTATTATGGTCCAATGTAGAGAAGTTGCTTGTTTCCTCCTTTTAATAGCCAACTCTTTAAATCCAGTTCCACACATCAAGTCTTTGTGTTGCACAGAAACTGGAAGAGGCCGCATCCAATGCAACAGAAGAGGAACGCAGACGTTTGGAGACCCAGAACAAGCTGCAGGATCTCTACCGGGTGGAAATGGAGAAAGAAAAAATGGTACTTGTTTTCTCTGTATACCTGATTGGTGACTGTTTGGCTAGCTTTCTATTGACATAGCACTCACTCTTCTATGGTTTTGATGTCATGCATCCAGAGATGTTAATCTGACCAATAGCAGTCATTGATTACTTCAGCTCCACGGGGCCTTATTTGATTATTACAGGAAGTACGCTGCAGCATATGTTCTGCTTTCTACTATTATTACTGGAAATGTGGAAGCACAAAATTTGCACACAGTCACATATAAAACAAAAACATAATCAGTCTCATTCTCATTCTCTCTGCACTGATACATTAGATTTTATGGCATTTTTTAAAGGGAGAGTTTATCTAAAAATAAAGTTTGTTATCATTTGGTCATCATCATGTGGTTCCAAACCTGAATGACTTTACTTTCTTCTGTGGAAGTGGAACACAAAAGACTTGTCCAATGAAAGTCAGTGGGGTCTGGTGTTGTTTCGACAATTGAAACATTATCTTAAATATCTTCTTATGTGTTCTGCAGAATAAGGGATTTTTTTAATTATTCTGTGTGTTTTAGGTGCGGCAGCAAATGGAGGAACAAGTGGCTCAAAAGTCCAGTGAGTTAGAGCAGTATCTGCAGCGCGTACGTGAGCTGGAGAGCATGTATCACCGCTTAGAAGAAGCACTAGAGGACGAAAGGCAGGCCAGACAGGATGAGGAAACTGTCAGAAAACTACAGGCCAGGTAAATATGTGTATAGTCAGGGCCATTTATGACCATTTTGGTGCCCTATTTCAGCAATATATTGATATACACTACAGCTCTGTTTTCTAACCTTTTTTAAAATGGGAAAGATCACCTAATAATTGTGTTATTTTGGCGACACGTCATTTACAGTGGTGGACATTAACAAAGCATTTTTACTTAAGTTACTGTACTTAAGTAAAGAGAGTATATTTGTTTGGTTCCTCGCTGTAGTTTATGTTAGAATAAGCTGTAGTTTGATCTGCTCAGTAGTTCCAATGAAACATTATTATACCATAGACACACAGTTGAGGCATGAAGGTCATGTGGCACCTGGAATGGGGCAACCTACAAAGGGCAGTCTATTTCCTTGTAAGGTGGGAAGTTGCAGTAGCGTCACAAACACATGATGTCTGTTCAAGTCTGCAGTTCCTGTTCTCTGTCTCACCCCACGACAGCCATTTCTCTTCCTGTGTTTGTGCTGACCCATTGCAAGCTCATCACTTTACCCAAACACACACAAACTGACACAATCTGCACTATTACCCGTGTGTGAATTCCCCTCATTCATATGGCCCCACAGCTTACACATCTTGGCTCGCAAAGGCCATTCAGTTTAAAATATATACAATTCAATGTGTACATGCTTGCTTTATACAGTCTACAGTAAAAATTGACTTTTATAAAGATCCATTAGAGAGTTCTCCACATGAAAGACCCACAACTGGCAGATCAATATGCTGCTTCTTTTCTCTCCAATACAGTAGGAAATTAAATGTGGAGGAATTTAACTGTAACAAGATGATTGACAGGCCAGTTTAGTGACAGGATGCGTACAACGGTAACGCTTCCTTTTACAGTACAGTACTTACAGTGTACTTACCTAGAAAGTACTGGCTAATATAAGGTAAGTACATGGAACAGGGGTAGGTTCAGGGTTAGTACTAGTTATTACCCAGTAATTGTAATTACTAAAATTAGTACATAGTATTTACATGGGTAACTGGACTGTAAAAGGAAGCGTTACCCATATAACTATGCAACCCATTTCAAGACGCAATTTAATGACACGATAGTATGTCCCAAAGCTTGTCTACCCTTTTGCTACACACTCAAAAGTATGTACTTTTTCTTCACAAAAAGAGTGCATACTTTTAGGGTGTTGTATAAGTATGGAAATTGGGACATAGCACAACAATACTCTTACTTCAGCAATAAAAACAAAAAAATTAAACACAAATGTGATGTTTATGGAACTGACATTTATTACCAACATTCTTCTACCTGTCCTCTCGCGTGCAGGAGACAGACGTAATGCTGGCGCTAATTGTCACGTAAACAAGCAAATCCACAAAGATAGAATTTAAAAAAAAAAGAATACGTACGCTAATTAGATAGATGTATCTAAATGCTTTCCAAATTAAAACTAAGTCAAAGGGTCATAAAAAATGAAGACCTTTCATTTTTAAAAATAAGACTTTTAAAGACTTTTTATGGTCTTAAATTTTTAAAATCTAATTTAAGACTTTTTACGACTTTTTAAGGACCCGCGGAGACCCTGTTATTTGTAAATTTAAAAGTAATGTGTATGCGTTACTTACTGTTTCTTCTGATTACGTAGCCTAACTGGTAATGTGTTACCCCCAACACTGCCAGTACCAGTAAAAGAGTGTATTTGATCAGTGTTATTTCATTAACACACTGACACATTTTTTATAACACCATTTTTTTGTGGCACAGCAGTAACGCAAGAGCTTGCCTCAAGGATTTACCACTTCCTCCATCCACTTTTCTGTTTACCTCTCTACTGGTTGTCTAATAAAGATCTGAAAAGCTTGTAAATATAGTATAATAGCATTTGAAAATGAAATGTTTTTTAAATGTGATCATGTGTATCTCTGTCTGCTGCAGTCTGTTGGAGGAGGAGGTATCCAAGCGTGCAGAGCTGGAGCAGATACACCTGTATCAACAGCAGACCATTTCTCAGACACAAGCAGAGAAGCAGGAGCTGGAACGAGAACGGCTGGCAAAGGAAAGCGCTTTGGAGTCTGCCATGCAGCAGCTGCAGCAGCTCGAGGCGGACCGACAGGGAGCTCTGGAGCAATATGAGGTAATATAGCTGCAGGCTAATTATACTCAAGTTGTGATCATTCTTGCTCTCAAAAATGTTCCTGTGTATATTGTCATCTAGTGGCTGAATTGGTGCATTGTAACAACAACTCTTATATTGCTACTTCTCATGATGAGTTTGTATGTTTTTGTCTGAGCAGGAGGTGATGAAGAAACTAGCAGATGCTGCTAATAATACAAAGAGCTGGAAAGATAAGGTGACCCAACATGAGGGACTCATACGGCTCATTCAGCCAGGTGACCTATTTTTTCACTTTTATTTAACATTTATTTACCCGCATGATCCTTTCACATACAACTATCATTTTTAGGTTAAGCCTTATTCACATCGAGACTGCACACTATTTTGACGACAAAAGATAATAAAATGGAACAATGCATCTATATTAACCCCTTCACACCAATTATGTAATATACTGCGATGGACCATCATTTTTTGATTTACAACATTTCTATTATTATTATTATTATTATTATTATTACAACAATAAATTCACCATTATTATCTATGTAATTATTGTCTGTATTAATAATAATAATAATAAACAACAATAATAACCGTTTATTTTTTTAAATAATATTAACGGTTTATTATTATTATTTACTGATGATCTAGTGCCATAAAAATGCAGTTGACCGTTTTTGCTAATATTAATCTAATTTGTAAGTAAATTTAGATTAGTGTCTGCTGAATGAATTCATTTTCGTATCTTATTTATCTTTTTTCAGGGCCTAAGCACCCTCAGAAAATCACAAACTGGGGACCTGCAGCATTCACAGAGGCAGAACTGAGTCTGAGAGAAAAGGACTGGCAGGTCAAGAAAAACAGGCCTGCTACACCACAGTAGTGCCCTTAAAGTTTTGTTAGTTATGCTGTGCTGTTAATACACCGTTACTGTAGATAAAGTCACTAGTGAAGTATGTATGCTGCCTCTGTGGGGTTAGTCTCTGACCACACTAAACCTGTAGGCCACTTGACTTTACATAGGGTAAAGTTTAGCCTGGCTTCATCTGAAGAATCATGTCTCACCATTGCAATCTATACTGTAACATTCCAGTGTCATTTGGCCCTCTGCTTTGAAGTGATTTTATACATTTTTGTATGATGCTCTCTTGTAAATGTGTTAATTTTGGTGCATTTCCAAAGTAATGGCAGATGTTTCTTCCCCGTAGTTCATGAGTTTTAAACCCTTTTTTATTTTTATAAAAGTAAAAAAAAAAAACAAATGAAGTGAAAAACCTTACTGACCAAGTAACTTTTTTCTAAGTGCACTTATGCCTACAATGCAGTCATCTCTAATTTAGTAAAAAAAAAAATTTTATATCATCTGTCATGTAAAATGGACTAATGAAAAACATTCTGATAATTTATACTATACATAATACTTTTGCAAGAAAAGTTCACATAGCAGTTGTACTCATTCTCATTCAAGGAGACATGATTGCAGTATTAACTAATTATTAACAAAACTCATTACCACAATTTATCTGTTTTTTGGGATTATTAAGTCAGTTACAATACCGTACCAAACTAATGTGTTTGCCTCAGACTAATGACCAGATTTAAGTCCTGAGACTGTATTGTTTATCATTCAATAAAAAGGCATTATTTAATAGTTGTAAATTATTTATTTTCTGTGTTATAGAACCTACTGCCTTGATACCGGAGTAATTTTGTTCAGTGCATGAAAGGTTGAAGGTTTTAATAGTAACCGTCCACAAGGGGTCGCTAGATTACTGTATTTACAGCCCTGCTCATAGAAATGGTTGGATATTGGATGTGAAGGAAACTTAAATTGGGTTGAAAAGGGACCTGGCTAATTGCTGAAATGTTTAAATACATCTATAAATTTGTAATGTATTCCTAATTCATATTAGACAAATTTGATTGAGAATTTAAATTTGAGAACTCAAAAAAGCTTTTATGTCGAAATGTCACGAGTTGGCCTATATCATCTGTTTCAGTAACAGCTCCTGGCCGTAAATGTAGGTAGGGCAGATTCTGGGCCTTAGCACTAGATTATGATACACCTTTTGTTTTATCTATATCTATATTTTGTTATATCACACAGCGTGACTCACGCTTTATATTCTACACCACCTCTCAAACCTGCATTGCACATTTATTATTACACTATAATAAATGTATAATTACACAATGTATTATTACAGTTTAATAAAGGTATAATTACACATTTATTATTACACTGAAAAAGGTCTAAATACATATTTATTATTACACTGTAATAAAGGTATAATTAAACATGGTTTATTACACTGTAATAAAGGTATAATTACACCTTTGTTATTACACTTTAATACATTTATAATTACACATTGTTTATTACACTGTAATCGCTACTTTTTTAAAAGTGAATCGCTACTTCAAAAAAAAGAATCGCTACTTTTAAAAAGAATCACTACTTTTCAAAAAAGAATCGCTATAACAAAGCGATAATTACACATGTAATATTAGTCTGTAATAAGGTATAATTACACATTTGTTATTTCACTTAAAGTGAATCGATACTTTAAAAAAAGAATCTATACTTTTCTTAAAGTGAATCGATACTTTTCAAAAAAGAATCCAATATCTTTTTTTAAAGTGAATCGATACTTTAAAAAAAAAGGAATCGGTACTTTTCAAAAAAGATTCGATACTTTCAAAAACGAATCAATACTTTTCTTAAAGTGAATTGATACTTTTCAAAAAAGAATTGATAAGCCTACTTCTGATATAAAAAGTTATTTTATATAATAATGCTGTCTATCTACAGTAATTTTCTTTTAATATATCGTTTTTCTGTGTAAAATAACAATGAAATTATGCAATAATAAGTACATACATTCGAATACAAATGTTTGTAAATGCAGAGTTTTAAGTTTTATTTGTACAGATCCAATTTCACAACTTTGACTAATCTCTAATTAAGTACTTAATAATAGCAAATTTACAGTCGATTTCTATTAAATTAACTAAATGAGATGAAAAATAATTCAAGTGGAATAACAATATTTGGTGCTGAAGGAGACGGAGCTGAGCACAGGTGTTCTGACGATTCAAGGTCAAGGTGTCTTTATTAATACCCGAGGGTACATTTTTTGTGCAGACAGGAGATTCAGGAATCCATACATAAAAACATCAAAACAAACAATAAACAGAACATTATAAAATATCCAAAACATAAAAACTTCTAAGAAAGAACATGGCAGTGTACCTCTGCACAACCACATTCAACACCCCCCTACCCGCCCGCCTCCCTGGCTAAAACACGTAATGTGCCATGCATAGCAAAGAGTGTCATCTCCTGCTATTTGTATTTATTAATTCTATGGCAGCGGGTACAAAAGTATTCCTATATCGTTTGGTTCTACACCTAGTGGCAACAAACCGACATCCAGAGGGGAGGAGCTGAAACTCAGCATGTAAAGGATGTAATAAAACTCGCCTTATGCTGTAACTGATTGGAATAAAGACCTACAAGGTTGAGTTGAGATTCACTTATGATCTTACTAGCCCAACTAACAATTTGGTTCAAAGAATTTTTGTTCTTCAAAGACAAATTTCCAAACCAAGATACAAGGGAGAACGACAAGACTGATTCAATAAATGCATGGTAAAAAAGGATCATCATAGATTTATCAATATGAAATCTGGACAGCAATCTGAGGCAAAACACTAATGTCCCTTTTTTACATACAGACTCAGTTATTTTCAAAAGTCAATTTAGAGTCTATGACAGTCCCAAGATTCATGCTACCCATCGAGATTTGCTACTTACTGGTTATGCGCATGTGCAGACTCACAGAGACTGACTGAACAGAAAGGAACTAAATACAGATAGTAACGAACAGAAACCAGGTGAGACAGATGACAATTAACAAGGCACAGGTGACAACGATGATGACAGGCAGGTGTGTAGACAAGAGGGATGCTGGGACATGTAGTGCAGATGGTGACTGTGACAATGTCCTGCTCACTTTACGACTTAAAATAGTCTAGAAAATCTGAAAAATATTTGTTGCAGAATGCTTTACACGTTTAAATTTTTTTTTAGTAATTCAGTGTATAGCCTAGAGGTCTATATTTGGATGAATATTTTGGTGGGGCACTTATTGCCACCATAGATATCTATATAAAGGCTAGATGTCTTACGGCGGAGTCTCTATCGTCATCACTGGCGGCCATCTTGTCACAGGCAGGGTTTAATGTAAGGTGAGTTATCTGCACAAACACAAATACTCTTATCTCGCTGAAATCTGGACGGATTTACAAACGGTTTGGTTTCTTACTAACGTTATTAACGTGGCTATAATA
Organism: Semotilus atromaculatus; assembly: GCA_031834385.1. Lineage (NCBI taxonomy): Eukaryota > Metazoa > Chordata > Actinopteri > Cypriniformes > Leuciscidae > Semotilus > Semotilus atromaculatus. The sequence continues at coordinate 5,874,031 of JAULUF010000001.1, forward strand.
CTAGCATATAATGGATGTTTACATAATTAATACATAATTATCCATAAGTGTGCAGTGTCATAACTACATCTCTGACGTTTACAACGAACCAACCCGTTTGAAAATCGGTAGAAAATTGAGCAAGTTATGGTTATTTAAAAATTACATGCACCATAAACACAATGTTACGAGTGGGCGAGCAGCCTGTGACAAGATGGCCGCAAGGGTGCTGACGTCGACTACCATTGGCCAGCAGCGCGGATGAGACATCTAGCCTTTATATAGATATCTATGATTGCCACACCTGCCCTCATAGGCTACAGACAAGCCACAGCTGATTTGTTTTAAATATTACTCGATTCTATTCAAGATGTATTACAAGGGCCAAACAATGAAAATATGATGGATTGAATTATGGAAAAGTATGAATGGGAGGGCAGGAGACTAATGTGGTTGCCGTGTGCAGAAATGTGTTCCTGATCAAGTGTTATATGCTACAAGGCTATTAAAAAGGTTGGCCACCTTTCAGGACACTGTCATCCTCCAATGATATGGTAATTAAATTCCTGATAGACTCACAGTTTCCATAAACTATTCCTGTCTATAAGTGATTGAAAATCACTCATAGCCTAAACAATCAAAGGACACATTTAGTGTTAACTTGGTGTTAACTCGATACATCTACAGCAAAGATGTATCGTCTGCTTAATTCCTCAATGGGGAACCGTGTATTCAGATAACAGAGAGGAAATTGAATTTCTTATTTAGCATACTTGCTCTCGTACAGCATGGAATGATTAAAATGAGATAATAATTGAGATTATTTTAAGCTGTAGAATTGACTTTGACCAGAGGTTAATGCTTCTCTTACCTAAGAGGATGACATATCAACACTTTTGTACACACTAAATTTGTATCGCTTCCATTCTTGTTCGTAAGTGTCAGATTTGTGTTATTAGGCACAAGGGTCCATTTGTTTTCCATGAACTCATCCTGTGAAATATCACAAAAATGCATGCCTTATCTTGTCAGATATTAATTTCTTGTTAGTTTACACAATGTGCTTCTTTCGACTGCTGCATACCATATATGGGGAAAATAGGGAAAAAGGATGATTACATTGTCAATAAAAAAAAAGATAAATGGCAGATGTTTTAATAACCCAGACTAATAAATGCTCAAACACACATAAAAAATAAATAAATAATAAAGTAAACAAAATGTGATTATAATATTTCTTATGAAAATGACTAAAACAATACATTAATATAGGCCTATTTAAAAATATGTATTATTGTAATTATTTAATATAATGGTAACACTTTGCAATAAGGTCACATTTGTTAATGCATTAGCTAATATGAACTAACAATGTGCGATACATTTTTTATTGCATTTATTAATCTTGGTTAATGTTAGTGAATATAAATATAGGCTAGTTGTTCATTGTGTGTTCATGTTAGTTCACAGTGCATTAACATTTTGATTAAAAAATTTAGATTAATATACATTTATTCTATTCCTATTATATATTAGATTTTCAAATGAATAATTAATTAATGTCAAGGTACTGTCCATTGGTAGTTCATGTTAATGTAGTTAATTAATGTTTACAAATGAGAGGTTATTGTAAAGTGTTACCAATATAGTTGCTTAATTGCTAAAAGGCTAATACTTTTTTTTATTTTATTTTTTACCTTTATTTATATAGCAATTTTTACAATACAGATTGTTTCAAAGCAATGCATAATATACTTATATTTAAATGTCTACCATACCTTCCCCATTTGCATTGTGCTTGTTTGTAGAGGTTTTAATGCGGGAAATGTCGTGCAGAAGAATGATATTTTCCCTCTTCTGGTTTAGACTGGCATCAGACAAATTATTGTGTCCATGAAGGTTGTGTATGTACTATACCACACAAACACAGAGGGCAAAAGGTGGACCACATTAATATGTAACAGGTCCAGCTGTGGTTATAATAAATGGTGTAACTGACAATACCACTTAAAGCTGTATTTACTGCCGAGACCGACCCCGTGACCCCCAGGCCCGTCCAATGATCTGAAAATTTTGCAGTCAATTTATGCTGAAATATTTTGGCTCATTAAAGTAACCCGGTCCTCGCGTGTGTTCTCACATGCAATCAGATATTTGATGATAAAAGCAATATTTATTTCAACTACGTCCCCCTGGCTGATTGATTGGCTCTGGCGAAAGACGTCATTAGTGATGTAAATGGGCGATTCTCTGCATTCCTCCAAATCTATCTGATGTACATCCAGAAAAAAAAGTGCTGCACTTATTAAAAAACGAGCGCAACAACAGAATAATTTGCAATATCGCAGCCCATATTTATGCATCCATCATCATTTGTCGTTCCGTCACGGACTTCACGTCTCTCCACCACAGTTGATGAAATATCTTTTCAATGACCTTCAAAATTATTTATATATTAAAAGAAAAATCTAATGATTGTGCAAATATCTGCATACTACGTGAGTGACGGAGAGCAAGAAACAGGCTGTGGGTAAATGTGCGCTCCAGATGCACGGCGTTCTGGCTGAACTAACTGGCGTCTCTTTACGCAGCGAGATGGAGGGTAATTAATGGTGGACGCCGGATGCGCCCCGCTCCCCAGCAGCGCCTGTATCCCATCATTCCTCTTTCAAACTTCCTTGAATCCATCAGCTCCGGTTTGGGGCCTTCTGCGCTAGCGCAACATTCCAGAGAAATGATGTGAAACAGAAATGCATCAAATTCCTGATCTGGAATACATCGCTGGGTTATGCCTGTCCGTGGCCCCTCAGTAGATACTGTAAAAAAGGGTCTCTGGGGTGTCCACGGAAAGGCATTTTTACATCTGTGCTGCGAGGAGCTGCTTGCACCTCTGGGGAGCCATGTGTTCAGTTTAATTCTTTGAGTCTTTGGAATGTGTGAGTGTTGTAAAAGTCGCAGCTATCTATGGAACTGATTAGTGGCTTGTTCTGCATTGATAGTCTGGAGGTGTTTGTAACGTTTTTTTTTTTTTTTTTTTTTTTGTTCTAGATAAATTACAGTAAAAGGAGTCATAAATGGTACAGTTACAATAACTCAGGATTATGGGATAATAACAATATGAAAACAATACAAGGATCTGAGTATTTTTCGTAATCAAAGCTGCACAGCGCAAGAGTACAAAATTATGACGTCCAGAACTGCATGCGCGCGCACACACACACACACACACACACACACACACACATAGATAGACAGACAGATAGATAGACACAGATAGATAGATAGATAGATAGATTTCCATTTGTTTTTGTTTGTAATTTCCATTATTTCCATTGGTGATTCTCATTATTATAATGCGGTAATGAATTTCAATGTATGAAAAAATACAATGAAATTCAATGTGTGAAAAAATGCATTGAATTTCAGTGCATTCAACTATAATTTTTTTTCATTTAACTTAGCATAATTTAAACCATGATAATGTATCCATATTTTCCAGTTTTATTCAAATGCTGAATATACATTACAGTTTGGGGTCAGTAATTTTTTTTTTAAATAAGTATTTATTTTACTTTTATTTAGCAAGGAGAATGCATTAAATTGATCAAAAATTACACAAAGATACATTTATAATGTAACAAAAGATTTCTTTAAAAAAAAAAGACTTTTGAACTTTCTAATGTTTTCAACATAAGAAATGTTTCTTGAGCACCAAATCAGAATATTATAATGATTTCTGAAGGATCATGTGACACTGAAGATGGCTGCTTTGTCATCACAAGAATTAATTACATTTAAAATGTTTAAATTTATATATTATATTAATATTATATTAAATGTGCTGAGCAATGAATTTATACTGTAATCAAAATCATCTGGTCATTTCCTTTGCTTATTATTTTCCCCAGTTTCTTGACCTCTTCCTGAGGCAGTGGTAACGAACGAGCCCCAAATAATTTTAATACAAACCTGGATAATTTTCACAGGAAACTCAGTGGGATATTGAACCCTTCCCTTCCAATTGTTCTCTCTGGTTATAAATACGCTCAGTGGCCACTTCGACCTTTGTCAAGCAGTTTATATAGAACGGAGACTCAAACAACCCATAAGACAAGTTCCATAATGACAGACAAAAAGTCTACACCGCAACTCTAATTAATTTCTCTCTCTTTTTCTCCTTTCATGTCCTAAGGGAGCATGGTGTGAGTAGGGCAGAGTGGATTTGTGCATCTGTCTGAAATGGTGGACGTGCCAATAAGTAGGATTTTTTTTTATATAGGAACAGTCCTTCCTCATCCCTGTTCCTCTTCTTCTAGCACAGAGGAATGTGCGGAAATGAGCAAATATAAAACATCAGTGCCTCCACACAAAAAATGTGAAGTACCCCCCATGGATCTAACCCCTTTCCCACCAATTCCTCACAATCTGTGTCTCCTTATAATTCCTCTGGCTTAGAGACGTCTGGCCTGGTTGAGGAGTCTGGAGTTCAACCAACATATTGTTTACCAGCATCCTTCTGCAGAAATTTACAGCGAACCTCTGAAAATAGCATGAGAGACAGAAGACCAAAGGACTAAAGTTTGTCATTTGAATTATTGGTACTGTTTTAAAGCATTATGAGACAATTACGAGTCAACATTAGCCTATAGACGGGTATATATATATATATTTTTTAAGGCTAAATAAAAATAAAATTATAGTTAAAAGTATGTGACTGGAATAGTGCTTGGTATTCTTTCATAATTTTTTTATTCACTGAGTGTTTATATATTAGGTACACCTACCGGGTTGGACCCCATTTTGCCTTCAGCAAATCCTTCATGGCATAGATTCAACAAGATGCTGGAAACACTTTTAGTCCATATTGTCATGATAGCATCACGCAGTTGCTGCAGATTTGTCGGATACACATCCATGATGCGAATCTCCCGTTCCACCACATCCCAAAGGTGCTCTATTGGATTGAGATCTGGTGACTGTGGAAGCCATTTGAGTATAGTATATATATAGTATATAACTCATGTTCATGTCAAGAAACCAGTTTGAGATGATTTGAGCTCTGTGATGTCACGTTATCCTGCTGGAAGTAGCCATCAGAAGATTGTACACTGTTGATAAAGGGATGGACATGGTCAGCAACAATAGTCGGGTAGACTGTGGCATTTAAAAGATGCTCAATTACTAAGGGACCCAAAGTGTGCCAAGAAAATATCCTCCTCACCATTACATCACCAGCAGCCTGAACCGTTGATACAAGGCAGGATGGATACACCAAATTCTGAATACATACATCTGAATGTCGCAGCAGAAATGGAGACTCATCAGTCCAGGCAATTTTTTTTCCAATCTTCTATTGTCCAATTTCGGTGAGCCTGTGCAAATGTTTGCCTCAGTTACCTGTCCTTATCTGACAGGAGTGGCACCCGATGTGTTCTTCTGCTGCTGTAGCCAATATTCTTCAAGGTTGGACGTGTTGTGCCTTCAGAGATTTTCTTCTGCGGACCTCGGTTTTGACGAGTGGTTATTGAGTTACTGTTGCCTTTCTATCATTTCGAACCAGTCTGCCATTAACAACCATGCCATGTTCAAAGTTACTTAAATCACCTTCTCTCTTTGATGCTCAGCTTGAACTTCAGCAGATCTTCTTGGCCATGTCTACATTTCTAACCGCATTAAGATGCTTGATTGTATAATGATCTGGTATTTGTGGTAACGAGCAGTTGAACAGGTGTACCTAATAAAGTGTCTGGGGATATATATTGATTCATAACATATTCATTAAAGTGGTGGTATGTAATGCCCTTTTTACAAGATGTAAAATAAATCTCTGATGTCCCCAGAGTGTATGTGTGAAGTTTTAACTCAAAATACCTCACAGATATTTTTATATAGCCTGTTTAAAGTTTAAAGTCACTTTTTGAGGGTTAGCAAAAACACACCGTTTTGTGTCTGGTCCTTTAAATGCAAATGAGCTGCTGCTTCCGACACAGAGGATGGGGTTTCAAGAACTCGTGCGTGTGCTTGTGTGTGTGTGTGTGTGTGTGTGTGCTCGTGTTTATATTACATTGTGGGGACCAAATGTCCCCACAAGTATAGTAAAACCTGAAATCACCTACATTGTGGGGACCAGTCAGCGGTCCCCATGAGGAGAACAGCGTATAAATCACACTAAGTAATGTTTTTGAAAATGTAAAAATGCAGAATGTCTCCTGTGATGGGTAGGTTTAGGGATAGGGGCAGTGTAAGGGGACAGAATATATAGTTTGTACAGTATAAAAACCATTACGCCTATGGAGAGTCCCCACAAAGATAGCGAACCAGACATGTGTGTGTGTGTGTGTGTGTGTGTGTGTGTTTGTTAGCAGCTCCGTTTCCCTCACACAGACGCACTAAAATGTCAGAAACTGTTCTACCTTTTATGTTTAAACGGAGACAGACAAAGATAGAGAGACTCAAGAAGCAGTGTCAACACGTAGAATGCAACAGGATGTCTCTGAATGGTTGATTAATTTATGTTGCTGATGTGGAGTTAAAGGAGAACTCCGGGCAATTTTTAAGTTAATCTTGATCGTTAGACCTTTGTGAGTACTGTCTATAGAAAAAAAAACTAACCGGATTGGTGCTTGCGACGCGGAGCTGCGACCGCGAATGCCCAGAGCTCCCACTCAGCTAAAACGGCAGCTCTGGGGGCATATACATAAAGAGCGTTTTTGTGCCTCTTAACAGACACAAAATGCAATTGAAATGTCTGTCCAACATGAACAGGGACCTTACCTGTGAACAAGATGCGTTTAGCAACTTAGCCATGGTTTAAATTCACCTAAATAGTGTTTTAGACAGCAAGCTGTAGTCTCGCGCTGAAGTCTCGCTCCTCCCACCTGGACACTATTGACCTTTCCCGGCTACAACTGAGATCACGGGACTTCAGCGCGAGTCCAGGTGGGAGGAGCGAGACTTCAGCGCGAGACTACAGCTTGCCGTCTAAAACACTATTTAAACCATGGTTAAGTTGCTAAACGCATCTTGTTCACAGGTAAGGCCTCTGTTCATGTTGGACAGACATTTTAATTGCATTTTGTGTCTGTTAAGAGGCACAAAAACGCTCTTTATGTATATGCCCCCAGAGCTGCCGTTTTAGCTGAGTGGGAGCTCTGGGCATTCGCGGTCGCAGCTCCGCGTCGCAAGCACCAATCCGGTTCGGTTTTTTTTCTATAGACAGTACTCATAAAGGTCTAACGATCAAGATTAACTTAAAAATTGCCCGGAGTTCTCCTTTAACTATCTTCAATTATTCTGTCATGCTAATCTATAAATCGCTCATATAGGAACTGTTGTGAGATGCACACAGAGTGACTTTCTATTGCACGTGAAAAGACAGATGCTACAGTTTGAGCTGACTCACAAATGTGCTTGACTACAAAAACTCTTCTCAACATGAACCGCGTGTTCCCGGGGGTGGGGTTTATGTAAATTTTAGGGTTGGTGATGTCACTAACCCGTGAGGAATGTTGTGTAGTCCATACCAGCCATTTGTTGTAGTCCTTAAAAAAACGATTTCTTTAAAAGCAAATATCTCCCTTTGCTTTGAACTGAGCGTTGTAACTTTGTAGATGATGTTTATGCTCAAACAGCAACATTACACACTAACTAAAGTTAGAAAAGTGAAATCATACTCAATCACCCCTTTAAACACTGATGGCGACCTAAACATGTTAAAGGTGGTTAAACAGGTTACTATTGGTTGCACTGATTGCTTTTGGCACTAAAAAGACAAGTCGGATTTTGATCAGTAGATGTACTAAGCGCAGCTTGTTATTTTTGGGTCAGTCTTAATGACCGGTAGCAGACATATCCATCCGTCTTGGCTGGAGACTGGAGCTCAGTATCATGACCCAATATCTGGAAAATGTCCGAAGTTTGGACAGCCTGTCGCCCTTGTAGAGGGACGTGGAGAAATGAGAGAAAAACAAACAAACCCCAAACAAATAAGGATTCACTCACAGGCCAGTTAAATTAATAAGTGACAGAAACATAAACAATGACATGAGGACGTAGGTGGTGACTGGAATATGGTAATACTTGTTTTGAGTGTTTTGTTTGTGATTGTTTAGCGAATTCCACATTGTGCACAAAATATACAATTGATTATGGGTTGAACAAAGATCTTGTAGAAGTATTCTTTCTACCAAGAAGACAAGTTGAACCGGACAGAAGCAATACAATCTATTTTGTCTAGATCAGTGGTTCTCAAACTTTTTGACTCTCATGTCCACAACAATATTCAAAGGTCCCATGACTTTTCAGATTTTTTATAATTTTCCTTGACAAGGATTAAGAATAAGGATTTTTAAAAGCTTGACATTTTTAAAAGCTTGACTATTAAAGCTTGACATAACTTGAAACATTTATAACCGTGGAGTTATAAGAATGTATTAAAGGGTTAGTTCACCCAAAAATGAAAATTCTATCAGTAATTACTCACCCTCATGTTGTTCCAACCCCGTAATACTTTCGCTCATCTTCGGAACACAAACTAAGATATTTTTGATTATATCCTAGAATACTTTTTGTGCTCCAAAAAAATAAAAAAATAATGATTTTATTAAACTATTCATTTTCTTCTCTGCGGGCCTCTGAGTGAGTTCACGTAGTGTAACAGAACAGCGCTTCTGGGTTGTACGTCAGAATGTAGGCTCACAATTGGCCGACGCTGGTCATGTGTGTGATGCGTGTGACGTACAACCCTTACATGCGGGTAAGTAAATAATGACAGAATTACATTTTTGGCTGAACTATTTTATTTATTTAGTTCTGTCACAGTATAGGAAAATTGCTTTATACTATTGATTATAATTATTGAGTTAGTGAAATATCTACATATCTTGTCCGTATTACAATGATTCTATTAATAGTAGTATAAAACAAATCTCACACTCTGAATACACACAATACTACAATATAGCATATACTGTCTGATGTCATGGTCTCTAGCTGCCTGTGGTTATTGGACGAAGGAAGAGAGACTAATAGAGAAACTCAATAGGGTCACCTCTGACCTCTCTCTGAGTCTGAGTCCAGCTGGCCCAGACAGTCTGCTGCATTTAAGGACTGGATGTGCTTAAAATATCACAGGGAAGACAGCTCTGAGGACCAGTGCAAATGAGGGCCAGTGCAAAAAAAAAAAAAAAAGGCAAATTTTTTTTTTAAATAAATGCAAGTATTTACTCTGGAATAAATCTAAAAACAACACCAACGGGAAGTGCTAGAAACACTTTAGCACATGATTAAATTTTGTGTTTGTATAGAGAAAATGCATTTAAACAGGTCAACCAGTGTTTCACAACAGAGACATTTTTTTTGTTTGTGTACTGTAGGCAGAATCTGCCGGTTTTGCTTAAATCTGAAGCAATCTGAAACTTGCATATATACAATTATACTACCGATAATGACCAAAACATCAGCTGATCAAAAGCTGTGAACCAAAAGTGATGTCCAAAAATGTGTGTGTATTTGTTCAGTTTTCTTGTTGGAATCATTGCAGTGGCTTTAAACAAGTTTAGATTCTTTCAGTGCGGGAAAAAACAGAATGCCCTGGATTCCAGTTCATATGCAAGTTATGATAATGTCATGATGGATATCAACAATAAGGTAGGTTTGCAAAGTCCTTTCCAAGCATATCATCATCCAATAAGTTAAAGAGTGCAAGCTCTGCCAACACTGAGTAGTGGAGTCCCAATCACAAGCCTTTGTTGAAAAATTGAAATGCCATAAAATGTTTTTAGGCATGCATCAAACTGTAAAAAGTCTCTAACATCAAAGAGTTTCATAACCCTGTGTGCTGTTAATTTGACAGAGACAGTGACAGAACACCATGTGGCGGTGTTCATGTGATCTCAGAATGTGTCAGACCTGCACTCTCACCCTCAGCAGATCACTCATCTTCTGCACCCTGATCCCCATGGACCACCAGAAGCCCTCTGTCATCACTTCCATCCCTTGTGTGTAATGTGTTGTGATGACTGTGTTAACTGTGAAACCTTAGCAAGTGCTTTTTACCATAGAACAGCTTACATGTGCTTATGAGAGAACAACACAAAAGCTGCGTCCGAAATCGAATACTTCCCTACTATGCGAAAAACAGTACGCCAACAGAGTAGTATGTCCGAACACATAGTATTCGAAAAACAGTAGACGAAAAGTCCCCGGATTACCTACTTCCGGCGAGATTCTAAAGTGTGCATTTGATGGACACATTACTATCCCATGAAGCCACAGGAGAGGATTTATGAATGTAGGTGAAGCGACAACAAGATAATGACGACATTACGGATGTTGTATGTCCGGATTACATTCATACACACATTCATAGAACATACTTTTTTAATGGTCGTTATAACATACAAAGCAATCGGCCAAACAACAAGAAGGACCCCGCAAGAATATTACAGTAATGAATAATGTCATTATCACTACAATCGATAACTGAGACATGATGACCCCTGTTTGAATTGAGAGTGAGTCCGCGAGGCGATATGAGACATGAAACTAGCACTGAGCGTTCTGATATACAGCGTTGACATGAATAAAGGTGAACATTAGAAACTATTAGACCACTAGATGGAGCGATTGAGTATTCCAGAGAGTTGTGTCATAAATATTTTTAAAAATAGACCAATAGATAAAGAATATAATTTTGAACTAATAAGATAATATACTATATAGCACGTCAAAGTGTTTTGATCTTCATGATTTTATAATGTTCAGCTTTTCAAATGACATTGTCTCTCATGGAAAACAACAGGCTAGCCGTTAAGTTGAGCATTACATATAGGCTATCAGATTACAGGTGATTCAGCTTCTCACTATCATCGACAGTTGAGATGGAGATCAGGTACAACATCTTTAATAATCCACTCAGAAGGTAGGCTAATATAAAACAAGATAAGCAAGCGAAACCAACTGCTATGCGTAAACGTGACCGGACAAATGAACAATGAAAGAACTGCAACTTAAATACAAAGCAATTGAGGTAAATAATGCCAAACACCTGCGATGATTAATACATCTCCATAAGTGGCAGGAAACTAAACATAGGAGAACATGTGACTGAGAAAACAAACTAAAAGTCTATGAAAATGAAACTACCGGTAAGATCAAAATAACTGAATGTTCGTGACGCTCACCTAAATTTATGTTGAGGTCAGTGCCTTTGTTATTCTCTAATGTCTATGAAACCATAACTAAAGAGGAATAGCCTACAGCAAATGAGTCATGCAAAATGTTCCTCGATTACGACAGGGTCAAAGACAATGTAGAAGAACGAGTAGATCTTAGAAGTTCATAGCAAATTCAAGACCGCAGTAAAGAGGTTGTTTTAGGGTGAAATATGACCTCAAACCCTGCTTTTCTTGTCTGCATTTGCATTTTACATTAAAATTCCAGTTGTGCCAGCAATCAAAACAGCTTTTTATGTTTGCTTTGGGATTTCCATGTCACTCAAACTGCATTAAAGCACAACTGGGTCAAAAAAACAGACTGAACTGAACATGATGACTGAAATCTATCAGGGGATATGCAGAAAATCTACAGAATTCCTGAACTGCTAAATGTTTTTTAAGCATAAAAAAACAGCATGAACTGAATGCCATAAAGTAGTTTTCATTATTTGGTCCTCAGTGGAAAAGCAAAAGACGAGTCCCAAGAGCCAAATTAACCCCAGTTGACCTCTGGACTGAAACTCAATCTAAAGTGTTCAGCAGGGACACACTTTTCAAGGTGTTGAAAAGACATTCTCTCTGTATTTTTGGAATGTCTGAAGTTTGAAATATCTGGCCTATGACAAAAACAGACATTTCTGAGACATATAATCCCAAAACGTGGATTAGGATAACCTAAATGAAATCAGTGAGCAATTTGATATTACGTTCAAATGGCATATAGGAGGTCACAGAGGATTTTACAGAGAGTAAACAGACAAGCCAACGAACAATTAATGGATCAAGACAGTCCATTGAAGGTTTTTTCTGTGTCTTTTGACCTCACAGTCTGTACTGCCCTAGGGTCATCTGCGGTACGCCATAACAGCCGTCTTTGTTTGGAAAGAAAACATTATGATCCTTACCATCGATCAGCACACTCCAAGCACCATATTTTATTTCAGATCTGTATAATCTTTCAAGAAAAACAAGCGTAACTCTAAACAGCATTAATGAACTGTGTCAGTATAGGAAGTCATGTGTAAAACAGACGATGGACATTTTTCACTCAGTTGATTTTTCTTTATGATTGTTTCCAGTGAGGATTTTCACATTAAACTGTTTTGTTTCTAAACAAATGCTTCTGAAAAGAGTTCAAATGCATATCTAAGATTAGTTTAACCTCTTTGGAAACCGTGACACGGGCTTCACGTCTCACTGAATGAGACTTTTATGTGAAATGTTTTATCTGAGCTTGTACAGACATTCTGTGATGGGCATATCAGGAAATTCATCTAAAATGTGCTTTGTGGTGAAAGCTAATCATTTTAATGAGACAGAAGAATTTCTATTGGTGAATCACACAGACTAAATTATCCAATCATTCACTTTATTTATAGACTTCAAGATCCTATAAAGATTTATTTTTATTCATATATAGACACATTTGCTCATACTATTTTTTGTGGAATTTGTCAGGATTTTTTGATGAACAGGTGGTTCAAAAGACCAGCGCTTATTTGAAATATAAATCTATTGTAACATTACAAATGACTTTACTGTCAATTGATCAATTTAATGTGTCATTGCTGAATACATTTTTGCTGTCTTACTGACACAAACCTTTGAATGGTGTATATTAAAAAAAGAGAAAATGTATGTGTATGTGTGTGTGTGTGTGTGTGTGTGTGTGTGTGTGTGTGTGTGTGTGTGTGTCTGTGTGCAACAAATGCCCCTCAACAAATCATGTAAAATCCTTAAAAATCCATTATTTCATACTAAATAACAGAAATGCAGGTATTGCTCCCTATATTACAACCAACTACTTCCATAAACAAACGTTAATTTATACCAACGTGATTCATACAGTACATTCAAATTCAAAATATGAAGTTATGTTTCATAACATATCTTTTTAATAATCCATTAAACATTATCTAATATAATAATGCTAATTGTCATTACTAAATGATGTGCATTATGCCAAGGTAAATAATTCGCCAGGATACGCTTCCAATATAGTTTCATTTTGAAATAGTTGAGAAATTGTTCACTTTCGATGGGTTAACACTTCTCTGCCTTTCGTTTTTCAGCTAAAAGATAAAATAACTTTGAGTGACATTGGTGGCTATGAGCATCTCAAGGGTGTCATGATAAAGATATATTACTTCAACAGGTCAGCATAGAGAACATTCCACGTTTAGAGTTTCTAGGAAAATGTTCATCAGAGCCTACGTTTGGTTTCAAATGCATCATTATGTAACAGTAATCGCTTCCTTGCATGCCATCTCTGGGCCTGCATGAATCTGCCGAGATTTGGCACTAGTTCCAACTCAGAAAACCTACGTGCTGTATCACCATCAACAACTATCCCTGCATGCTTTGAAAAATGTCACAAATGTGTTTGAAAAAATGGTTGCATTCTATGGTTGCAGACACCAAACTCCAACTAAACTCTTATTTGTCAAATTTTTGCAGCTTTTGAGATTGTGGACCAGGTTTTGATTCAAGGGAAACCATGCCGTGGGTTACACAACTATTTCTAACAGTTGCAATCTTAAAGATTTAGGTCAAGATTAAGTTCATTTTACTCTCTTAAAACCTCAAACATTTTTAACAATTTTAATAATTTGACAAATATTTCTTAAACCCATAAAATAGCTGCTCCAATAGCTGTGTCTTTTTGTAATAAAATTGTAAATACTATTTTCAGCTGATTGATGGTACATCCCATCCACTGTTGATCCTCAACTGAAGGAGTTAACACTGGGACATCATAGACTAGAATGTGCAAGAGTGTAATTAAAGCTAGGGTAGGTAATGTTTTTCATAAACACTTTATGTTATAGAAGTGGTTTATGTTATAGAAGTGGTTATTTTATATTGAAATCCTCTGACAATTCTCTTTAAAAATTCTCGTTTTAGACTTCTAATTCATGACCGATGTTTTGTTTTGTTCTATCCCATGAGCTTCCGCGTTCATCAATACGTCATACGAACATTGCAGTTTACCTGTCATTAATAGACGACGTCATTACTATATGCTTTCCAAAACAAAAACTGTGATGGGGCTCTGGATAAACATTTATTAAAGCACATATTCCTCTTGCAAAACCCATGTGAATCAACCACTTATCTGAATAATGGGATCATAATTTGTGCAGGAGACATGATCCTGGTACATGCTAATAAATATATATGACTGTGAGTTCACAAAGTCTTATATGAATTTTGTTTATAAATATATTTTTCCAGTCACATTGCTTGTTTTTAGCAATGTGATGATGGATGTGTCTAAGAACGTTTCAGAGCAAATAACAAAAAGTGTTAAAGAGGTGGATAAGTAAATTAAAGTCAACATGTTACATCCATAATTTTTTTTCATGCAGTTCACATTAAGAACAGCACATGATCTGCTTTTTCAATTTACCCACACTTAAAAGAATCATATTTATGATTCTTCTACATGCAATTATAGAAAATGTACAGTCCACTAGCGCACATATATATTATTTTTACTGTGTTCTCGTTTATACTGCGTGAGGCAAACGTATGTGCATTCCGGTTACATAAATCAATAAAAAACTAAATAGACTATAACAGAGACCAGACAGTCTTGCTCTGATTTATCTGCGAACAATTAACCAACCTTTTCAACACTGGACACTGAATCTACATCAGTCAGGACCTGCATGCTTCTGAGACACAGAAAGGTTTCGTTTTAAGGATGTTTATCACATCGGCCTGAATATTAATGACCCAAACCTGATGTTCCAGACCCAAAATGCACCAGAATGCTATGCGTGATGACTGATGACGGGTGCATTTCTCAAACCCCTTCTCCAAATCCATCAGGCTTTCGATTGCCCTGTTTGCGCTCTTCTGCTACGGTACACATGTGTTTCGCCTTAAGCAAGGGTATTTTTAGAAAGCGATTTTTAGAACGAGGTGGCGAACTTTGAATGGTACACATGGGGGCAGAGGGTGATGGCTGGGGGCAATTACTAGAATTGTAATTATATGAGAGTTGGTTGAAGTTCAGCTTGATTTATATAAGGAAAATACGAAACATCCTTACAATGAAATATGATGATGAGGGATGAGCTGATAATTGGTTTAGTCTTTCAAAACCCTGTGTTAGTCTTCCATCTATATCCAGAAAGTGGAGTAAGAGTCTTTGTTACTCACACATACACAAAAATATATTGGAAACACATGGCCAAGTCCCTGTTTCTGTGTGAAGTGGATAAACATTTCAACGTGCAATGCCGAAAACAACAATGTTAACCAAACGAAAGCTCTGCATTCCTGACTAACATTTACTTATTTACTTTTATTTTTTGGTAATTTGAATGCTTGTAAAAGAGAGATGGGATTCTCTGTTGTGGTTTGGTTTGCTGGGGGGATAAAACAGGATGAATACTATGAATTGTGACATGGACAATAAGGGGGAGAAAGGGTGGTCAGCATTTAGTCTTTAAGGGGTCATTACATACATTTCACTGGGGCATGTTGTCTCTCATAAACCTAGCTTGCATGTTAAAACACCTGTTCCAGTTACATAGGAGGTCAAATCAGTTCACAGTTTTCTATAATCAAAGAGAACAACAAATCTGGAAAATGTTCTCAGAACTGTTCTGTTTTTCTTTCTTTACTGAAACATTTTAGTTGGACAGGTAGGCTATCATCAGT
Source organism: Semotilus atromaculatus (assembly GCA_031834385.1). Classification (NCBI taxonomy): domain Eukaryota; kingdom Metazoa; phylum Chordata; class Actinopteri; order Cypriniformes; family Leuciscidae; genus Semotilus; species Semotilus atromaculatus. The sequence goes on from JAULUF010000001.1 coordinate 5,889,897, forward strand.
CAGGCTATCAGTTTCAGAAAATAGACGTAACATAATGGGGACATTAGCAAATGTTCTTAGAACATGTAGCCTATTTGTTAGCTGGGTTATTGCTCATAAAACGGTCCAGGAAACAAGTCGTTAAAACTTTTAGATACAATATTGCCAGTACTTTAGTATTTTTGATTCGCCAGGGAGGACAGTTCAAAACGAAGCCAGAGCAGAATCAGCCGTCTGGCTGTTTACTTCCTCAATGAATCTTTGTTTTTTTTCTGTTGAAATGATGATTCAATGACTCACTTGTTTCTGAATGAATCAGTGTTTGTGAACGCACTCTTTTTAGTAAATTATTCAAATGTTATCATAATTAATATACATGTAGGCTTATAAAGTAGCCTACCATTCAAAAGTTTGGGGTCAGTAATATTTAAAAAATACTTTTTATTCAACAAGGACAAAGACATTTATATATATATATATATATATATATATATATATATATATATATTTAAAAAAAATATTTGAAATAAATGCCGTCCTTTTGAACTTTCTATTCATCAAAAAAAGATTCTATTCCCGAAAAAAAAAAGTTCCACTGTGTTTCCAAAAAATATTCAACATTGATAATAACAGGAAATGTTTATTGAGCGCCAAATCCATATATTAGAATGATATCTAAAAGATCACGTGACACTGAAGACTGGAGTAATGCTGAAAATGAAAATCCAGCTTTGATCAAAGGAATAAATTAGGCTGCATTTTAAAATATATTGAAACGGAAAACAATTCCATTTTTTAATTACTGTTAATCTTAATGTTTTACTGTATTTTGATCAAACAAATGCAGTTTTGGGGAACATAGCCCGAACCCAAACTTTTTAACAGTCTATACTAGATTATCATTAGCCTAATAATATAATGAATGCTTCCAACTGACTGAAAAATGTGGGTGAGAAATTATTTTTGGTTTGCCTCAATAAAAATAGGCAGAGGGAAATTTAAAGCTATTCTCATAATCAGGTGAAGGGACACCTCTTTCTTCTGAACTTCACCTTGACCCTCTCAGCTGTTCACCGCAGTGATCGCCACACACATGCAGGTGCTTCCTCTCCTTCTCCCCGAGCCGATTCACACTCTGCTCATCTCTTATCTCCAAATAACCTGCCCTCTCCCCCTCTTCGTTCATGTTTTGCCCCTGAGCGGGGGCGTTTTCCATGAAACTTGGCTTGAGAACATGCTCTCAGTCACCTCTAATAAACAGTGAAAAGATCCAGCCCTGCGGCGACAAACGGCACCGGTTAAACACATGACACGGTCTGCTACCTTACAAGATGATAGCAGCCAATCCAGCAGGGTTCTTAGAGGAAAAAAAAACAGGAACGAATATTGGTGCTGACAAGCGGTCTACAGGTAGAGACAAATTTTGTTCAACTAAAAATTTAGAAACTTGAAATGCATAACAATGTTTTGGGTAGGTTCAAACACTGATGGTTCTTTTTAAATGCTCTTGACTGTGAACATCCAGTTTGTCTTTTGGGTTTGGGTTGATCAAAACGCCACTTAACTTTAGTGAATGCCTCGACTTTATCTATATCGCAACACAAATAGAGTTTTTATCCAGATTATTCAGGGCAAAAGTAAGTTTTTATATAATTTATTTCAAATTAATATAAGGCCAAGGCCAAAGAAATATAAAATCAAGTGACACAAAATGAATGTAACCAAGCAATTTGACAAATCTTTAATAATACGTCTAACAGCAATAGTATGTGCAAATATATTTTCCGCTTTAGAGGAAAATCTCATGATCACTATTAGTTGAGCTACTGGCACAGCTTGCACTAAAGAATATGACACACTTTCATGGAAGTAAAATAATAACAAATGTCTGAAACAAAAGCATGTTGCACTGCACTAATAAAAAAAAAATGCATTGCAACTATACCGCATCGCTACCATTTTGGAAAATATGCTCCAAATAATAATTCTTGGCAAGCCAAATAACTAAAAGTTAAACAAATAAATGTTTTTATATACTGCCAATTCGCAATTATGTATGATATATATTTTTAGATGGAACAATTTTCCATGACAAACAAAAGGTTTATACTTGCTTTAATAGAAAATTTCTTTCGCCTTACAAAAAAAGGTAGCTTTATGATGGACATTTTCTAGCTCACATAACCATATTGTCCACAGAAATGTAATGATCAAAGAGGCAAAACTGACATCTTTCCTATATCCCACAGATATGGCTTGATTTTGTTGATGTGGAGAACTTACACAATCTTTACCATAAACACCTTTAACATTCTGATGGAATTCTGGATCACTATATTCTCAGTCTAATCAGAAACAGACAGTATTATACATTCAACAATATTCAGATAACTTATACAATACATCCTTCCTTGTTGCTACATTCCAGTATGTGTTCAATTCCTATTCTATTTTATTATCTATTCTATTCAATTCTATTCTATTCTCATGAAGAATAAAAAAATGCATCCATATCATCCTGGGGTGCCAAACTATAATTCAACAACATATGAAACATCTCCCCTGATACAAAGCGAAGGACTTTCTACAGTGCATTCCACAGCGCACATAATCTTTTCCATTGCTTGCTCTTTACTCTATGTTTATAGCATGTCCTTGTGCCCCATAAACAGTTTGAGCAAACAAGCTGCAACGGTTTAAGATGCTTAACATTTTTTGCCTGGTTCTCTGGTCTATGGGGGGTCATTAACTCAGCATTAATCAAATGAGGGAAAAAAAGCCTGTGGTCTGATGGGAGGAAATAGCAAGGAACACAACAGTCAACACGCAACACTGCCGTGTGCACACTCTTGGAATGGATGCTGTGCCGTGGATGCAGAGAGACTCCGAGAGAGGCTCTAAATAGGAAAAATGTGTCTGTGGCCTCACAGGTTCAAAGAGTTTGGCAATGTGATTTATTCTTTTATTTTCCATGTTGCAATGAAGCTTGGACTGATTTTGGGAAATATTTGCTGGGGTCAGAGGCAAAGCAAGTGGATGGCCTATATGAACTTTTGGATGGAGACAGCTGAAAAAAAAAAGACCCTAAAATGCATCCAAATGAATCTGTACGTCCTGTTTACTTTTAACTACCTCCAAGATTTTAGTCATAATAATGATGCATCATGCTGAAATATTTGGCACACATAGTTCATTCACACCCCACTCAGCCACACACAGCATCTTTGAATCATCAGCAGTGACATCATTGCTATTCGTGCTGAAACCTGTTTGAGTCTGACAGGTCTCAATGCAACTCTTCTTTTTTTTTGTAATTATGGCACTCATGGCAGCTAGCAGAAATGTTGTAAAGCAAAGGAACTTACGTAGCATTACACTTAAAACCTTCATGCATATTCATAATACGATGTAATCAGTGTTGGGCGTAACGAATTACAAGTAACATGACTTATGTAATCAAATGACTTTTTTCAAGTAACTAGTACAGTAACGCATTACTTTTAAATTTACAACAAAAATATTTGAATGACTTTTTCAAATAAAACCCATTTATTGGCTGACACCTCTCCTGTCCCAATGTTGAATCGGGAGTAAATGCAGAGGTGTTGTGTGTAGATATGATGACTATTCGTATGAGACTAAATGTGAGCATGCATTTACTCATCTGACTTTCACAAAAACAGATTCAGTATTCCTCAGATTGAATTAAAAAAGTGATATGCAAACTCAGAATATTACACAAACCTGCAATAATTAAATATGTTAAATAATGTCTTTGCTGCTGACCTTCGATGATCTAATTCAAAGTCCAGATGAGAATAAATAACGCAACACACTACTTACTTTAAAAAGTAACAAAGACAAATAGTTACTTTTTAGGGTGTAACACAATATTGTAATGTATTACTTTTAAAAAGTAACTTTCCCCAACTCATAATTGATTATGCATATCTTATAAATAATTACACACAAAGTTAAAATGCATGATCATTTTTGCAGATTCCTTGTTAAATCTGAAATTGGTTGTTTGTTATGTGTTTTAATGCATTATACTTTCTAAAGGTGCAACAATGAACAGATAAGTATTATAACGAATCGTAATTGTGGTTACAATTATTCATTAGACCATACAATGCATTATAAGGTTAATTCCGAGGCATAATTAATGCATTAAAAATGCTTTTATAATACTTTATATTTATAAAGGCTTTAAGTAGTGTTTGATTCATTGATTCATCTGATCTTTTGAACAAATTCACATCATCAATGTCACGAATCTGACCTAAAATAGTGCCTTGACAATTTTTTCTTAACTTTATGTCTCAACATCTCTTTGTTTAAAATTGGTTGACTTTCTAATTATTTCCCTCTCTCATTATTTTTTTGACCCCACTGAGATAGAGATAATATGCAAGAAGAAGAAAAAGACGAAGAAAATGCTCATCTGTTGTCCCCATATTGGCCCCTGTTCTATCAAACATTTACATTCCAACTGAAATACACACACACAAAACATACAGGCACAGCGGTTGTTCTTAGATTCCAGTTTTGTTTTTCATATTCCATTTTAAATGAACGTAAATCAAATGCAATTATCTTGTGGGCCGTGGGGGGTGAAGCAATTATTTTTGAGATTACAGAAGACTGTTGTGAATTAAATTAGCTGGCTCTGAGAATGTTTAACAAACATTAGAAGGATGACAACCGCTCCATCTTACTAAGCATGGCACATGATTGGCATCTGTACTAACATAACATTTATCTTTTTCCACTGATAACTCTCCCGTTCTCAAACGTGAACGTTGCGGTGTGTTCGATGTATCGTCATGAACCTGCTGCTTATATACGGACAGCTCAAAACTAGTCCTTCACGTGGTCTAAACTCTAAAGAATCTTGTTATGTGACTGAAACTCTTTTGCAATATTTCAATGGCTTTTCATTCAAATGCCAAATGGGAATAGTCACAACACCGTACATAAGGATTTATCATTTTAACTCACATGACTCTTGACTTATTACTGAAAACAGTTAAAAATACATCAGAGGTCTCAGGAAAAATCCTCTACCTGTTGAAAAAATATCCTGCTAAGCTATTTACTCAAAATCCAGCCACATAACTGTAAAGAAGCTAAATTGAAGATGACAGTGCGTTTAATCATCACTACAATATGACGCATCCAGAGACAGCTCAACAGACAGATAACATTCTTCGTACTATTGCTGGCAAAATAGAAATTGTCTTTACGATACCCTTTGGACCCGCTGGAATGAAGGTCAAATTAAAACCAGAGGGTATCCTATGTGGGGTGTCAGATGTTCCAACTGTCCCACGTCTGCCTGTTGTCGTTCACAGCTGTACTCCCAGTCGGACCCTATAAAATATGGAATAATTACAGCTATTATAGGCTATATTTATCACATTTCATTGTATTATTGTGATTCATCAGCAGATGAGCCAGTTGTTAGTGCTGACAGTATTTGTCAGGATGTTTTTATTGTTACTGTTGCTACATTGAGAATACACATATTTGTACTATGTTGCAGCTCGGATCTAGAAATCTCGGGTAATATGATACACACAAATACAGATGACTCCAGTTAGGGTGTGCAGGTATTTCGGTTACAGCTTGTGTTCCGATCACTGTTTGTCTGTGCGTGTGTTAGGGTGCAACCATGGAAACATAGTGGGAGCCTATAACGGAGACAGGGGTGTGTCAACTGCAACAAAAGGTGTTTTGAACAGTATTAGCACCACTGTTCTGCAAGTACCGACAGATGGAGGTTTAAAAACGAATAATGAAGTCAAAAGTTCAGTGTTTATTCCAAGAAATGCAAAAATAAAGATTTTACAAAGGAGTGCAAATGGTATTTACAGGGAAAAGCCCAAAAAGACAACACATAAATAAACTGTTGCAAACAATCTTTTGGCTATGCCAATAAATTGACCCAAAACACAGCAAACACTACCCTCCAACCAAACTCTGAGAGGCCATCTTGAAAAGGTAAAGCCCCTCCAACTTGGACTAAACCATTTAAAAATGAAAGGTCATAAAAAAAATTAAGAAACACAAATAAATGTGATATAACAATAAGAAAGAGGTAAACTGTTATAATAATAGAAAAATACATAGCAGAAGCTGAGTCTTTAGCCATTTTCAAAAAATTTCTAAAGACACATCTTTTTCGTCAGCACCTGACCAATTAATACTAGCACTTAGCTTTTCTATTTTTTTTTTTATGATAATAAAAATATTACTTGATATGTGTACTGTGCTATAGACTAACTTAGACTTCACCTCATTTGTAAGTCGCTTTGGATAAAAGCGTCAACTAAATGATTAATTGTTAAATGTTCAACCAATTGAATTAAATAGATCACCAATCTCCCCCTCATACATGAGAACAATAAACTGTGCCTTCTAGTGGGGGAATGAGATCTTCAAAATGGTGGCATTAACTGTTTTTTTTTATTTTTTTTTAATGTTTTTTAAATAGTATTACTATTTAACCTACATCTACTGAAATGTATGACTCAATAAACGTTAAACTGAAGAAGAAATGGCATGGCGAGGACAGGAACAACAATAAACAATACACAATCAGTGACATGAACATATCTGTGTTAAATGGTGTTTAATCAATTCAGTGTCAGAATAAAAGTCCTTTTCAATAATAAGAGTCTCTGTGCTACTGTGACGGAGCCCATGCAAATTATGTGCGGTGCTCACAACCCTGTTTGCTCAAGGTATTAAAATCCAAATAAACACCAACAACAACAAAAAAGGTTTGATTTGATTCTCAGTTCTGTTCAGTTTAAATTAGTGAGTTTAAACAAACACACTCTCATTTAATTAATTGGCGTTGATTAACTTTTTTTAAATTTTTTTTTATATATGTACATGAACCCACAATGAGACAGATCATTTCTTTATTTGCATTAGAAATAATGCAGTGGTTACTTACATTCTAATTTTATTTGACCCAACTTAGGTATTTTGGTAATACTTTACATTTAGGCTTCATTTGTTAACATTAGTTCACTTCATTAGTTAACATGAACGAACAATAAACAAGACTTCTTCAGCATTTATTAACCCTTAAATGGATGAATGTTTTGCCAGTCATTATTTACGTAAATCTATCTAACACGGATGAATCTCTACCTGTCTGGATCATATAAAACTCTCCTGATATTAGAGTAACAATTACAGAAGCATATTTTATTACCTTTTGAAGCTTTGAAGAGTTCAGTTTGAGCAGATGTTTTATACCATCATTACTGTCCCCGTCAGAGCTCATTTCCCAGTACATTCAGCATCTGGCTCATATTCACGATCTTTAAAATCAATGTTTTGATCGCTGACATCTTCTTCACCAGATCCACCATCAAGTGACAGTCACACTAATATTTGATTGCATTCAGTACTTGCTCTGAAAAGATTGCTTGTGGAATAAAGGTGAATTGCACTTATTCAGTCATTAAAGATTCAATTATTGTTGTGCAGAAAAACATTATACACTGTTACACACCTCGGGTCATTAGTGACCCTGTACAATTTTCACACAAAAAAATGAATGGGAAGACAGGCATTCTTTTATAATTGTTTTCTTGTTATATTGTTTATAATGAATTGATTGAGGAATACTAAGAAGGTTGATGCCTAACTTTAAAAAAATAATAATGAGGAGGAGGGTATAGTGAATGAAGTACCAGGTCACTAAAGACCCGAGGTATGCATTTAAGGGTTAATAGTTAGGCAAATGTAAATTTCTGCATTCCCTAATAAATCAATAGTTGTAACTCTTAACATTAGTTAATACACTGTGAACTAACATGAACAATGAAAAATTGCATTTTTATTAACTAACATTAACAAAGGTTAATACATGCTAGTTCTTGTAAACTAATGCATTACCTTATGTTAACAGATGAGACCTTGTTGTAAAATGTTATGTTTTACCCAAAAAGTGAATATTCCAAACTTTCTTCTGTGGAGCACAAAAAAGGAAATTCCGAAAAATGTTTCAGTGTTTTACATACATTTAAAGTCAGAGGGGTCCAATGTTGTTTGGACCCAACTGACTATCAAAAAATATCTTCTTTTGTGTTACATAAATGATGTAAATAATGACAGAATAGCCAATCACAGACAGTAATACATGCCAGGGAAAAAGTACTGTCCCTTGCAAACTTGCAAACCAGATAGTTCGGCATATCAAAAATATTTTTATAGCTCCATATACCCCCAAAAGTGCACAGATGCTTCAGAGATGATGTAGTGACATCGCAGTCACCGTTTGCGTGGCTGGAGACTAGAGAATGAAGCAGTTAAGAGGTCCCCCGTCTCCTCGCACTAACTCCAATAAAGCAGTGCTTATCTCTGGCACGGTGTCAGAAAATGGCACGAGCCTACAGACCCCCCTTCATCCACGAGGAGCTCATAAGGAAACAGTCTCAGTGCTGCAGGCTATAGGCTGCTCCCACTTATGCTCTGCAGATCTACTGACAAACACACTGATGGATGTCTTGTATTCACAGCAACAAAACAGTACAAAATGTTGAGTCAACAAAGATTTTTTTTCCACACCGAAAGAAATCATGGTCAGTACTTTATATTTCACATAAAAAGTAAAGTATAAAACAAGCAAGCAAACAAACAAACTATTCATTTATATTTCCATGTTAAAAAGAATAAGTCAGGTTCAATACAAGTTAAGCTCAATCCTGAGAGGTCCTTAACTCAATCTGCTTGGTTCCTTCTGTATCATCAGCAATGAGTTTGCTGCACCTTCAAAATAACTGGTGAGCATTTGCTGTAACAGTTGCAGTGTGCTTTCAAAAACCCTCCCCCTTCCCTAGCTCCACCTGTATAGATTTGCTATGGGAAAATTATGTACACTATGTACAGCAGCAGCATGTCTTATTTGCTCACAGAAGCGTTGTGTGATAAAAAGCACATCCATCTATCCATCATAAAAGTAATCCATACGGCTCCAGGGTGTTAAAAAAAAGGCCATCTGAAGCATAAGAAAACTAATATTAATATATCTTTATTAACCCTGCACTTTTTTGGGCATTCTAGGGTACCATTTACTCCCATTATAAAGTTTGGAAAAGCCAGGATATTTTTCAATATAACTCAAGTTGTGTTTGGCTGAAAGAATGGTCACACTCAATACCCAGATTTTTGCTCTTTTTTTTTTTATCAAATGTTTGTGGTAATCACAACACGATCTCATGAAAGTGCGTATCTATACCACGAGTTTAATTTCTCGTACCATTAATACGCCAAAAATGTTTTTTTGCCTGCATATGCTACGCACTGTAAACCGCTTGGGTATGGGTAGAATTAGGGTGTGGAGTGCGTGCGTATCATATGCACGCGAAATATGCATATCATATACACGCCAAAACTATTTTTAGCGTATAAATGACACAAGAAATTTAATTCGTGGTATAGATACGAAGTTTCATGAGACCGGGCTGGGTAATCAACATTATGCCACAAGTGCAGTCCATTGACTTGCACTGAACAGAAAATATTCCTCTAAGAGTGAAGCAAAAAACGACTGCTGTAAAAAACAACTGTCGGCACATTTTGCATCTGAAAGAGTTCTTTAAGAGTTAAATACATTCTGGGCTGCTGCAGCATGCCATTCATTTGACTTCTGACACCAGAGTCACTATAAATGCCACACATTCCATGCACACAAGGTCATTCTGATTGGACACACATGTTCTAACAGTATCTGCTGTATCATTTCAGCCAAATCATATCTGGGAGATAAACAAGATGCATCTACAGCTACGTTGCATTTCAAAGCAATCATAGCATATTAGTGTAATGACTGAAAAATAGCCACTAAGCACATGTTTTGCATTTCAAACTTACATGTGCAATGCAGCTTTTTAATTACAAGATGACCCCACCTGACTCTACAAACGCAAAAGTTTCAAAGTGTCAGGGTTTCAAAGCCTGTCGGATTTGACGATGGATGAAGGGAGAACCACAAATGTTTTCCAATTAAATGTCCATGTTTTTATTCAAATTAACAATGAGTGCAAATTCATATGCAGTCTCAAAAACACATTTTATAGTCATGATGCTTTCTCATTGGATGCTTTTTTAAAGGCAATCACTTAAAGAGAACATTCTGTCATCATTTACCATTACCATTCACCCTTGTCATTCCAAACCATTTTGACTTTATTTCTCTGTGGAACACAAAAGATTATAATTTTTTGTTTTTAATATTTTTTTTCCATCCCTACAATAAAAGTATAAATAAAAGGTCCAGTGTTGTTTATATTCATATTAAATACTTTCATTTGTGTATACGGTGAGGCTTTCCAACACTAAAACATGATCTAATGTTTGCACAACATCGAGCTTAATTTGGCTATTCTTTCATTGTTACATCAAAAAAATCAGCATCAGGTTCAAAAATCAGGATGTGATTTAAAAAAAGCTGTTTTGAATAATTCTTATTTTGCAGACACGTAAACAGCCTGACCTTTTGACGCTAAAAAACAAACATAATCCCAGAGTGACCGTGGTTTACGTGTGCTAAATAAACAGGCAGAAATTCTGAAGTGCTGAGTCAAAATTCATCTGGAGGAGCAAATTCAGTCACGGATCATAAATAAAGGGAAGAATTGGATTAAATCAAGATGTGAACAGGGAATGCAGTCACAGATTAAAAATGAGGAATAGTGAAGGGACAGTTAACAAAAAGCAGATTATGAAGTGCTAAAAATAATATCTCATCTTCACGGAGCAAGTGTGTTTTAAACTACCCCTGGTGTCAAACACAGGCCAAGCCAAAACATCAATCATTTATGTTTCCAACAAACAAGAATCTATGGCAACTGCATACACATTTTAATCCAACATTTTATGGACAAATGAACCATAGCGGGGGTACTCGTAAATTCAAGATGAGAGGTAAACAGACCAGGTATTATCTGATCACCTAATGTGTTCGTTTTAGCCACGTGTTGGATTGACGGGCAATCGATCAACAAGTACAATCAACTTGGATATTTAAGTCATTTCAACTTAAATCACATTAAACTTACTAAAAAGAATTAGTTGAATCTTGTATAAGTTAAAAAGAAAAGTTGAAAATTGCTTAACACAGTTTCAAGTTAAAGCAATGTAAAAACATATGCTGTCATAACTTATTGATCATATAATTTTTTTTACAGTGTACCATACAGTGAGAAGTGTCAGAAAGAACGACATTCGCAGACATCCATCTGTTTTGCTGAGAAGCTCTGATGAAGCTGTCCCTGGACCGTGCGTGACGTCCAGCGTGACCCCTTTGCAGATGGACAGTCAGGTGTTCTCTGTGGGGCCTAATTCATATTTCATAGTCACAAGTTAGGAATGTATCAACACAGATTTCTATGGCCAATCATTAATGGTGAAATCTTTCGCATTCCAAGAAGATTTTTTTTGTTTTTGCAATTAGAACTGTGCTAACTAATCAAGCACATATAGCTTCACATTTTAAACATGTTGCTGAAATCCTTAAAGATCCAACACACATCATGTACTGCAGTGTCACAGAATGCCTGACAAAGTTTTTGTAGCTCCAGGGAACATGTGACACTTGTTTAAACATTATACATGTGTGTGTGTGTGTGTGTACAGTGCATATATGTTCTCAGGAAGTTCATTTTAAACTTCAAGGAAAAAACACAGCTAATTAGTATCCAATCTAGTATAACATCAGCAAATCCATTTTGACTTTTGTGCTCAAAACATATCTGCCCTTATTACGGATGAGGAGTCATTCACAGGGTGCAATACAATATTTTTCCGAACTGTCCTTTCCCATAACAGTTACCAACAGTGCTTTTACTGGAAATATTTAAGGCATAAGTCCTGCTGGTATTAATTGGATATTGAATAAAAACTCTTGATGATTTATAATATTAAATTGTACAATTGTACTTTTTGTATACTAAATTGGTATACCAATTGGAACAACTAATTTTGTACTTTATGTATTTATAATTTATGTACTTGTAAAGTGTTGCATTTTATCATTATTAAGATTGGAATTTGTAACATGTAACCCCAAAATAAATGTTAGGGATGGTGTCGATTACATCTTGAACACTCACTGTTACAGGATTTAACAATTTATCTTATATAATGTTAAATATTTATTTAACTATTTTAAGTTAATTAATTGAAAGGAAAACTACCTGAAAATGAAGTGATTCCTGAGCAGTTTCATTTTGTCCAAAGATTCTTTAGTATAAAGATTACATAAGCACTATTAAAGGTAGTGAGATTAACACTGGGCAAACTTAGACATCTACTAATACCACAAAGCAGATAACAAGCCAAGAATCAAAGAACTAAACTCCACATATCAAACAAGACGTTGCCCCAAAAACAAGATTAGATGGGAAAATTTGAACAAAATATCTGGATTATGTGCCCTGATTACCAACACAAAGTCTGGCTACAATGTTAAGATTACATAAAGAGGAGCATTTGTCATCACTCATACAATCATTCACTCAGTTTTTAAAAATGCAATGGAAAAAAATGTCACATGTCAGGCTGAGCTGGTTGATATGATCTCGTAAGACTTCACAGTGCACTGTAAACTCTAACAAGGTGCATGTGCATTTGAGTAAATTCATTGCCTCACAAAAATCTTATAACTTGCTAGTTTACTAAATTGTCTTCAATAAATTAACTTAATTTCTAACTACTAGCAAGTAGACTTAACTCAGTATTGTAAAGGAGTTTGTTTTTACTGAATAATTGAATTGGCTAAAAACAATAAAAGACATTGTAAAAGCCGTAATGAGGATGGACACATGCATGATTTTTTCGTTATTTTTAGAGATAATTGATTTGAAGTTCAACAACAGATACACTCAACCATAAAGACTTCAAAGCCAAAAATGATTTACAACAAAACAATATCAACATCACTAAACAGACCTGTTCAGAGAGCAATAACCAATAAGAACTCACAAAAATGACACTGTTCAGAAGTTTGTGTGTGTGCATAAGTCTTTTATGCTCACTGAAGCTACATTTATTTAATCAGTTATAAATAGCTTTTTTAGCTATTTTTTTAAATGTATTTTTCTCCTGAGATGGCAAAGCTGAATGTTCAGAATCATTACTCCAGTCTTTGGTGTTCAGAAATCCTTCAGAAATCATTTTAATATGCCGATTTGGTGCTTAATTTTTATCATCGTCCCAATTGTGCTGCTTAATATTTTGGTGGAAACCGTGATGTGTTTTTCAAGATTCTTTGATGAACAGAAAGTTCAAACTTTTGAATGGTAGTGTACATGTGTATTTTCAAACCACAAAATCTAAGTAAATATTAATTCTGAAGAAAATGTGGGTGCATGGTGCTTGCCAGTGCCAATGCTTGAGTGGTCACTAGGGCATTTCTAAATGGGGGGTTCTATAGTGTTTTTTGGTGGGTGCTATAGGACATTGCTATGGTGTTACTCAATGGTTTCTTACTGCAAAAAGCCAAAAGAGCCCAGAATCCATATGGATATGAAAAGTGTATTGAAAACCCTTTTCAATGTCTGGTCTTTGTAAGCATCTCTACTACATTATGTAAGGACACATCGGTTTAAAGTGGAGTTTTCCATGCTGGTATCTCCGCTGCACAACTCTACTGGCATACATTATACAGGCATTTCTCTGCCACTTATTAACACTGAGCACTAAAAGGTAGACCTCTGGGCCAAGAGAATGCTGGTAAAAAAAAAACAATGGAGATATTTACTTGTTTAAAACAATGAACAATTCAAACACACTAACAAACAAAAAAGTTCCTTGTACTATTAAGAGCATGATACCTATGGTTCTTTTATGATTTCAGACATCTTAGCCCTATAAATGTGTACAAAACATTGTTTTGAACTGATAATAATTTTGATATAGCCATAACCTATCATAATATAACACATTTGTCCACCCTTGTAACTCCTTTGGTAAATTAGAATAAAAACTTCATGACAATGATGTAATGTCACAAATGCCAACAAATGAGCGCTAAAACATCTATGCATGAAAGAACACGTTCCAAAGCCCAATACTTCATTTCACAAGACACATAAGTGATCCACAGCGTCTTTAAAATCAGATTAGGCACAATGACTGACCAATCAAAACTGTGCAATACCAGCAACTGTGAGTAATAAAAATCCAGACAATAATAGCTAAAGATATGCCACGAAAGATTAGATGTAAGTGGTTCCAGAGAGCAAAAATGCCTTCGAATTGAAGTGATGATGTGACTCAAACACAAAACAGAGAATATATGAGCATTAACTGCACGAACAGCCAACCTTAAATAATGATTGTAACATGTATAGTTCACCAAACAGCTTGTGTTAAGAAATTAATTCATCTGAAAATCATTCACCTATTTCAGGTGATGTTTCCCAGAAAGCTACTGCTGGTTAATTATCTGAAACGGCCTTTGCTGTTTTTAACTAAAATAAAAGGGTTGAATCATCCACAGTTATTAGCATTTAAGCTATACGCTTCGGAAAGCTTGTTTTCCCAAGAAATCTTGGGGCCCTTAGGTGCCGGGAAGTTATTTGATGTGTTTATTAGGGCATGCTTGGATCTTAAACACATGAAAATATTTAGGTTTTGGTTAAGAACGGAGCACTACACTGTTTCGCCTATGATGCAATTCAGATGCAGTTGCAAATATTACACTTTATGTGTAATTGCGAAATTGCAAAATCAAAAACTGCAAAATCCATACGATTTTTGTTAAATGCTTGAAATAAGGTCTGTTGTTAACACAAGCTGAAGATATGTTCACGTTTTATTCTACAATATCAAACACATATCAGTAATACCCCCTTGTGATTTTTTTAAAGCTTTACTTTGTAAACAAGTGGCTAAATGGGACTACAGAGGTTGTCAGTGCTTATAATCATACTCTTGAAAATAGTTCTAAATGTTTAAGAGAAAATGCTTTTTTTTTAAAGGGATAGATCAATTCTGTCATTTACTCACTCTCAAGTTGTTCCAAACCTATATTAGTTGCTTTCTTGAGAAAATGGTTGAACACAAAATTAGATATGTCAGTAACCAAACAGTTGACGATAGTCATTGACTTCCACAGTAACAATGTGTTTTTATTATTATTATTATTAATTTACTTGAAAACTAAGCATTTAGTGTATGCTTTAAACAGGGGTAAGAGAAATGCATTTAAAATAAACCATATGAAAACAAGTCTTATTATTTTATGTAATAAATAAATGCTTAGTGTGCATAATTTTTCTCAGAGCAGAAAAAAAACTCACTCAAACTTCTCAAAAATCGTACAGAACTACTGCGGTGACTGGCAGGCCACATAAACACTTCCACGAAACAGAGCAGAAATAACCACACTTCTAAATCTGCTTGTGATTTCTTTCTTAGCATGAAAACAGCATTCACACCATGCAAAGACTGATAGTAAAAAAGATATGACCCACTTGTTTTGTATCAAATCCACTGGATATCCACCAGCGGCTGGTTATACAACCAGCCTGTGAGGATTTATATTCATTTTGATGTGTAGATTATCAACAAATAAATAACATGTGCTGTCCGGCCACTCGGATGAGCAGATGCCAGCACAGTCATTACATCGAACCACTTACTCCTATATATATAAAGGATACACAATAGCAATAAAAAAAAAAAAAAGTGTCAAGCAGATAACTTACTGAGAACAGAGGGGATTTTGCGTAAAATGTCACGGTGGTTTCACGATGCATTACTTGGCAAGTGTAAACGAGAGCATGTATGTCACGACATGGGGATGTGATGAGATGTGTCATTTTCGTGGAGCAGATTCTCTTCCTGAGGCTTAAAATAATTTGTGGCTGTCTGTATTCATTGACTTGATGATGTTGCAATAACAATGCCTCTAGGGGACTTGCCCCATCTGCTTGGAATACACCCTTGATTTTTTTTGAGTCGTCGCTCAAGCACTGATATAACCAAAGTCTGGTTTCAACCTGCTTCAACCACATTTAACAGCTGATAATGAATAGATATAGGAGGAACAAAAAGGTAATCGCTCTATTACCAAAACAAGGAAACACACCCCAGCTGTGCTGTCATACTTGCATCAAAACATGTGGAGCTCACTATGAACATAATACTTCAATGCTGTAGAATCTAATTCTGGTGCACACTTTATTCATGCTTTATTCCTCTCATAAAAAGACAAGATTATGTGACATCCAGTCACCGCAGCATATCAATCTTTCACTATTTTCTTTTAGATTGTGTGGCACTATAGAAAACCACAAATGAATTCAGACAGTCAGTTTGTCACTGACACCAAGAGCAATTGAGCAACTACTCTGCTGTTAGACTAAATTTACATTTAAATTTCGACTCTGTTTCTAGATAAAAAGACGAGAGGAAGAGGCTTTGCTCAGGCTTAAATATAGAATTGGGTGTTGTTTAATTCAAAGGAAACTGGTAGGAGTAAAGTTGTCTTTCCTGAGCATGTCTTCACTTGGCAGGAACATTTCCATCAGCCATGAGGCACTTAAAGTAATGTTACCATAGTCACGCAGCCTATTTGCAATTCGATCGTGTCTAATGTGCTAAAACAGTGCATTTAAAAACCAAACAGATCACAACTGTGTACAACTAGTAACACTGTTGAAACATTGAAATGTATATGTTTTGCCTTGAAGGACAAATTGATCAAAAGTGACAGTAAAGACATTTATGATGTTACAAAAGATGTCTATTTCAAATAAGTGTTCATCAAAGTATCAGTTTCCACAAAACTATTAAACGTTTTCAACATTGATAATAATCTTGAGCACCAATAATAATAATCAGCAAATTAGAATTATTTCTGGATCATGTGACACTAAAGACTGGAGTAATGATGCTGAAAATTCACCTTTGCCATAGGAATATACAATTTTAAAATATGTTAAAATAGAAAACAGAATATCACAATATTACAATTTGTACTGTATTTTTTATCCAATAAATAATCAGTCCCCCCCCCCCCCCCCCCAAACCTTCCAAAAATCTAACCAACCCCAAACTTTAAAGTATATAGAATCTAAATATTGAATTTATTGTTTATTTATATGGATTGAAAACACATGAACCCGCAAAAATCCAGAGAGAAGAACCCAATCAAATTTTTGGAGTGGGGAAAATGTTTGAAGAGAAATAATTACCATCTACTGATTTTCTCTCTCTTCAGTTACACATTTGGGCATGTTCCATTCTCAAATGATTTTGGCAAGGCATCTGGTGTCATATTAGCTGTACTCAATATAGAAACCATTAATTCCACATTCCTAACTTGTTAACAAAATGTGTAGGTGGCTGGAATGTGTGAGGGCTCGTACGGAGTCATTATCCCAAGGACAACATCTCCCATGCGGTCACATCATTTGAAATAAACTCGATCACCAATTAGATGTGCATTCCAGATGCTTCGCAGGAAGTTAATCATCAGATGTTTACCAGGCTGATGCTGAAGCATATTTGTCTGGGAAATGAATCTC
This sequence comes from Semotilus atromaculatus, assembly GCA_031834385.1. Taxonomy (NCBI): domain Eukaryota; kingdom Metazoa; phylum Chordata; class Actinopteri; order Cypriniformes; family Leuciscidae; genus Semotilus; species Semotilus atromaculatus. The sequence continues at coordinate 5,907,434 of JAULUF010000001.1, forward strand.
GACTCGACAATTCAAAACCTCTCTGACCCTGTGAACACACCAATGCAGGAGATATGAAAATGATTCGGAAACAAAACAAATGGTGTCATCTAATTAAAAACGATATTACAGGAATGCTGGAAAAATGATTTCTCTCAGGGGTTATATTCCATCCTTTTAAGACAGGGCACATAAAGTTGTTGGCCAGTTTAGAACAGGGATGTGGCTGCTATCACTCAAGACAACTCCCGCCCCTTCCCACCCCCTATAAAGCACTCAGGTTTTTCTGTGTAACTCAGACCATTAGCAGTGTCACAGCTGAATACTCATCCTTAGCCAACTAAGATTTGGACACAACTTGGAAATACACAAAAATACTGACTTTAACATCACCACTTTTCAAGTGTGCGGTCAATTCTAGAGAGCGACCGGAGTTATCAGGTATGTTTTCTTGGTTTGTTCTCTAACTTTTTGGTTTCAAAGGTCAAGGCAAAAACATGGGTTAGCGAGACATTTGACTTTCTGGCAAGTCATTTTCATTGACCAAGTGTGCACTTGTCTCAGGCAAATATAAGACTTGCTACTGGGAAATGACACGGTTGAGCAAAACATATGTGTAACTTTCAAAATAAATGAATGACCAGTGTGGAGTCAACAAGGAAGACCACGTCATTGGGACTTTTGTTCAAAAATCAGGTGTTTTCCATGAGCAGAGCATGCATTTTAAATGATTAATAATAACATTGCTGTATGTTCTTCCACAGTTTCCATTAACAATGAACTCAGTGCTTCAGAAGGCTTTCCTGTGGTGTGTGCTGACTGCATTTCTGCCGAGCATCACGGGTGCAAAACCTCTGAATACAGATGGTTTGAGAAGGTGCGCTTTCATGACTGAACCACTCTTGTCATTCAAAACTCTGATTTTGAATAAAATCTCATGGGTTTCTCTTGTCATCTGCTAGGCTCAGTGTTTGGCTTCAGGGTAAGGTGAGGAAAGACGTCAGCAGCGTGTCTGAGAGAAGCGAGAGCGACTCGATAGCTTTGCTGACTCAGAGGAACAGCGGTACCGAGTCGTTTGTACCACAGCACAGGTACGTCACATTCTTTGACTGATAAACACACATATCAAGGGAAAACTGACTAATCACTACCAGCAGATAAAGGAAAACTAAATGCTTTCTGTTTCCCTCCAGGAGTGTGCGGGTAAAGCGGGCAGAACCAACCTACACGGTCAAAAGAGTGGAAAGAGCGGGCTGTAATCTGGCCACCTGCTCGGTGCACGAACTGGCCCACCTGCTGAATATAATGCACACGAAGACGAGCAACGCCCCCACTGATAAGATCGGCTCAGGGGGCTACGGACGGCGACGGAGACGTTCATTCCCATCAAACCACCCTGCACTAACTTTCCACGAAGGCCGTCTAAACCTGGCATGGGTTCGATCCATCCACAAAGGGATTTAAAGAACAACCCGGGAACACCTCTGTGGTTTGTCCTGAGCCTTTGGTTTATATTGGCTCTGTTTACTGAGATACTTCTGATACTTCCTTTGCTGAACGTTAGTGTACTCTCTTCAGGCACAAAGGAGCAAGTGGAGCATCCTTCTCTCCATCCTCTGCCTGATGGGTTGGACAGAGAAGGATTCAGGTCGCTTAGAGTGGTTGTGGAAAAAAGGAGTGCTATCAGTTGAGACAAAATATATATATATTAAAAAAAAGAAGCTTTGTGAAGGTCTAAGGCAATATGACAGGAAATGGGTGGTCAATGCTCTGTGCATGTGTTGAGGATTCTTGTCATTCTAATGGAGCTGTGGGACTTGACTCTCTGTCTCTTCTGCAGCACTGATGCGCCCTCTACTGGAGGAATGAAGGAACAACCCAGGACACTGCCAGCCCAAACTTTCAGTGAAGAGGACGGAGAGCTTTCATGAAGCTATTTACCCTGGAGGACCAATGGAGGACCAATGATGAAGAACAGAGAGAGAAAACTCTTCATGGAAGAAATTATTTTTGTTGTCCTCAAGGACATCCACATACTTGAAGACCGATTTATCTATACTGTGGGGGCCGTGCAATAATTTACTTTAATATTATAATGTAGTCTTTTATTGATGTGTATGAAGATGTATAATATGAAAATACTGTACGTTTAAAAGTTCATATATTTATATCTACAACCTGTACATGTATCCTTAAGAAACTATTGTTTATGTTGCGTTATTTTTAAATAAGATGTTTATCCTGTGATTATGTATCGCTATAATGCGAAGCAATTTTTCCACATGAATCATTCAATAATGTGTTAATTGATGAAAACCTATTAAACTTCTGCAAGTGTGAGTGAGGACAAATTGTATCTTATTTCCAGGGCAGCTTTCAGGTCGGAAAAATAGATAAGTAGCTAAACATATGCTACTAAAGTTAGTCAAATGACCGACTGAAAAATGTAAACATTGTGTTGCCGCCAGCGTGAGAAACTGAAATTACATCCTTTTCAATGTTTCATAACTTTATAAAAAACGTTTACATTTTTAATTACTGTGCGCCGCAGTAAAAGATTTAATAAAAGTCATTTTGGCAATTGGCTTTATGCCCAGCAGCACTACTTCCTGAACTTCAGCCAGCTCCTTTGTTTCCTGTCTGCCATTATTGGACAAACTGATTAATCCAGGTGTGCCTGGCCTCAGTAACAATAATCAGGCACACCTGGATTAATCAGTTTGTCCAATAATGGCAGACAGGAAACAAAGGAGCTGGCTGAAGTTCAGGAAGTACTGGGCATAAAGCCAGGACTGTGGGAAAAGTAACTTTTTGAACTGGATTACAAACCCAGCAGAGGGCACGCTTTCCCTATTAATTATTAGGCTACATGCTAAAGCAAAATTTCACGTTTTAGAAAAGGACATAAATAGTTGCAAATATAAGCAATGTAAAAATAAGGAAAATTTACTGTGTCTTGCAGATTCAAATATAGTCTTGAGCAACATTCTTCATGAAATGAGTTGGTCTCAAGATGTTATTGCTATTTGACAAAACGCGGCGCTTGTGCACGTGCGAGACGCCGAAAAAATAGCGAGACGCAAATCAAAGACGTCTTTGCATTTTTACAGAGAAATAGAAGAAAGCCGCAAAAGGTAAAGCAATAACGTTTTTTTTGTGTGTGTGTGGGTGAAAGTAAACGTTCACCTTCATCTCAGTGGCAGTTCTCTGCTCAGATTAATGGGAATGTCGACATGTGTAAGTCAAGCAAGCCTCGAGGTTGAACAACGCGAAACATTGGCTATCCATAATAAAATACTTAATAATAAACCATAATAAAAAAACGTTTAGTTAGCCTATGTTTTGTTTTCATTAACAAATATAGTCGCAAAACGTCGAAAGTCTATTTACTCTGAGAACAAATGCAAAACACAATAAAAGCCCAGAACTGAAATTAAACATACCAGCCAAGATTCAAGTCCCAAGTTCAAGGTTCCCTACCACCAGCATCGAAAGGGTTAAGTGAAGTGAATTTTTTTTAAGATTCAGCTTGTAAAAGCCTTGAGGCATTTATCTTCACACCCAGTGAGTGTTGCACTACTGACAACAGCAGAATCTCTAAAGGGACTGTCACACTTCAAGGAGAACAGATAGAGGTCTGCAGACAGAGGTGAGTTGGTTCATATCGATTTAAAACAAATTTTAGTAACCCTTTGGCAGTTGGGTTACTACATTAGAGGCGCTGTAAAATGTGGCCTCTTTTCTTTCAAGCATCTCCTGCAGGTCTGAACCTGTTGAGTGGTGATGCCTCATTCTACTACTTCTCTGTAGTCTTAATCCATGTACATTATTATTATTATTACTCTGTCTCTGTCTTGTAGCCTACCATTTACATATCTTTCTTTATAAAATGGATGGATTAAATATTAGAGAGTTTTACCAGGTGTGGTGGTATGTTTTTGAACATTGAGGCATTTCCTTATTCAGAACTGCATGCTGTTTGTGTTCTTGTAGATAAGCTAAGATGACAGCGTACAACGTTCAGGGTTTATCAGGAGTTGTTTCACCCTAAAACATCCGAAAATTTAGCATTTGCTGAAAAGCAAGAGCTCAGGAAATTTAACAAGCACACCAGGAAATAACACTTTTCTGTTTTGCTTTTGGATTTGACATTGCAGAAGTAGGCTAGTCCTTATCAGATTATAGCTAGTTGGCCAATTTATGAATTTCCTTTTCCTGTTTCAAAGACTAGCAGTTAGCTTTCATCTGCTCGCTGAGAGGTAAACAGTCCATGTTGCTGTAGAATTCTTATCAAATTAATCTGAGTGTTTTTACTGTGGATTTTTTTTCCCTCCTGCAATGCATTTTAAGAACACAAAGAGTTTACTTCTGTCTCTCAGGTGGAACTTTGACTAGAGATCTTATTGCATCTGCTACGCTGTACAAAATGAACAGGAAAGGAACCCCATTGTCTAAGCAACAATCAACACCCAACTTTGGGAGGGGTAAGTTTGGCACAGTATATGATAATAGGCTACTATATCTCAGTGCTTCATGTTGGCTCGTACAAATTTTTTTTTTAACGCTTTTTTTAAAACATTTTGTCTTTGTAAAAGGCTAGTATGTTTAATGTGCAGGTCCACTGCACAAACTCCTGAAAGCTGACATATTGTTTGGGTATTGTCAAAGTAGGTTAAAAACCCTCCCTGAAATGACTTTTTGCAGGTTGGGATGTCTGTAAAACTATAGCAAACCATGGTGTCCTCAACATTCTTTTCAAGCATGTCATAAAGTGCTCTATCAAAAGAGCTCTGAACCTGTTCTATAAATAACCTCTTTGCAATGAAGCACTTTGCTTATGCCAGACTCGATGACTTGTGCAATCATTACAGGGGTGGTTGATTATTTCACTTTTTTAACTTCAGTTAGTTTGTAATGTTGCTGTTTGAGCATAACAACATCTTCAAAATGATGACGCTCAAAGTTAAAAGCAAAGGGAGATATTTTATTTGAAAGAAATGTATTTTTAAGGACTACAACAAACGGTTGGTAGGAACTACACAACATTCCTACCGGTTAGTGACATCACCAACCCTAAAATGTACATAAACCCCACCCCCGGGAATGGGATTTATAGATTATCATGACAGAATATGCTAATTAGTGACTAGAAGATAACTACACATAATTAGCTACATAAATTCAACTAACCATTCAGAAATGTTGTCTACATGTTGTCACTTCTTCTTGAGTCTCTCTCCATCTTTGTCTGACTCCAGTTTGAACATAAAAGGTTTTGAAATTTTCAGTGCATGTGTGTGTGTGTGAGAGGTAAAAAGACACAAGCTGTTGTAGCTCCGCCCCCTGTGCTGGGAGCAGCAGTCATTTGCATTTCAAGGGACAGACACAAAACCGGTGCGTTTTTGCTCACCTTCAAAAAGTGACAATTTTAACATGCTATATAAAAATATATATGGGGTATTTTGAGCTAAAACTTCACACACACTCTGGGGACATCAAATACTTACTTATTTTACATCTTGTGAAAAGGGCATTATACCACCCCTTTAAACACAGTCATTGCTAAATATTTCTGTTTTCATTAAAAACCAAAGAAAGCCTTATTATAAATGCAATTATTTGAATTACACTAATTGCATTCAATACATCTGACTACATTATTCGCTATTTAATGTAAGTCTGTGAGAATGATGGCACTAATTTAATGGTTTACACTTTTTCAGTCTATGAAATTAAATACATTTTTTTTACCAAATACTACAAAACAAGAAGAATACTGCAAACGTATGGCACAAAGTGAGCTGAACTTGAGTGTCAAAATGAAAGTATGGCTTTTCCGTCTCTGAGATGTGAAGTAAGGGGAGGGGGCAGAGGCTTGGTAGGTATTGAACCAGTGCTACGCTGCAGGGAGGAGTTCAGCTTCTCTTATTTGTTTTCCTACAAATGAGTAAAGGTCGGAGGAGACACGGTTTTAGTAGACACAAATAAACAGAGCTCTCCTGTCTGTCACCCCTTATACTTTCCCTGAGACACTGTGGTAGCCTGACCTTCTCAAAGCTTCAGGTAAATAAATGCATTTCTGAGCTGAGCTGTTGTGTTTTGAGAACGCTTTGCTAATTTACTTTAAGCCTAGGGTTCTTCCATGCTCATTTCAAGGTCCAGCAAAATTAGGTGAGTGTAACTTCAGCCATGGGGATCTATGAAAACGGATTAGGACATTATTGGATGCTGTTTGGAACAGAGTATTCCTCTGGGGTCTTGTGTCTGTCAGCGTGTGCTTTCCAGAAGCTTGATAATAATACTGCACGTACAGTATACTGGAGGCGTATTATGTTGACTTAAAAAGGAGTAACCTGTGATTCTTGTTATCTGTGCTGGGGTAGGGCATAGTGTGAGCTGGTTTAAGTCAGGTGGAGCTGTTATATATGAAGTTGCTAAGGTTGTGGAGGAGAATGTAAACAATGTTTTCAATAGTGGATAATCCATAGTATATACAGCCTGTCTTTAAAGGTTAATTAATGTTACTGGAACATGAGTGAGCTAATGCCAAGACAATGTTATTCCCTATAAAAAAAACAGCAGGCTGGGAAATGATCCTGACAGCTTGCAAGCTCCAGAACCGGCCAGCATTTAGAAGGGTCTCAGATTCAGCTCACGGCTTGTTGTGATGTCCAGCCAGGGCTCTCTGCTGATATGATGCTGTCAGACCCTTTAAATAGGGAGGAGGGGGATATTCAAGACTGGAAAACACTGAAGCTTTTTCATAGACAAAATAAGACCTAGAACTGAAGACAGTTATAAAGTAACAGGAAAACAGAATCCAAACACAGAGATCCAGTAAAACCATGGCAAAAATAGCTAAAGAAGGTAAGAGAGTGTATATTCCAACAATAGGAGTAGGAATGTACAATAGGATCGGTCAAGCTGAATAATAGGGGTCAGTGACAGTCAAAAGATTGAATATTGACAAGCTTTTCTTCAGTTGAAAGTTGACAAGATAAAATATATATATTTGTAGAATAATAGTGTGTGCTTAAAGTAAACAATTCCTTTGACAATTCCTTATGTATTCAAATATGTAGAGTAAAAATCAATTAGATATAAATGTATTATTCTATACAAATTTAATGCGTAATATATTTACACCATGCCTTAAGAAAAAAATATATAATAAAATATGTACATAATGTATTTTTTTTTTCTGTATATATAATGCATATCTTACAGTAAAAATATATATGATTGATATTTACTTGGATATATAACTGAGGGGTTTACTTCCATGGGTAAGACACAGCTCTAGAAGTGTGTCTGGTATCTAGGTTTCCTAGATGGGCAGGGCTTAGAAGAGTCTGGAATCATCCATCTGACAGGCATGTCAGGCGTCTATATCGAAGGGCTGCGGATTGTTGACAGTGCAGTGGAATATACAGTTACATGTCAACACAGGTGGAAGTCAACAATCTTGTACATGACTTTATAACCCTGCCCGCCATTAAAATCTATTTATAGGGATGGGCCTGACCTACATTCCCATGCTATATGAGCACTGAACCTTGTATACGCTGATGTCATATCCAATGTGATATGGGAAATAGAAAGGTGGCCAAGGCATGGTAACTGATATGAAACTATAATCTACTGGACAGGATGCAAATGTGGTTTTGATAGCACAGGGAGTCTGTGCATGAATGGAGGAAGGGTGGTGAGGTTAGGCATAATAGAGACTAAAACCAGTGGTCAAGGCCTGAAAATTTGTTTGTGAGATGCTTTATAAGAAAAATTCAAATGAGAAACTCAATTCATTATTACACATAACCAACATAATTTTTTGGAAATTTTCAAATGTCAAAAGCATGCTGCATGACAGGGGTTTTCAAACTTTTTGATGCCAAAGACCCCAAAATATGATTATTCCCTTGATAAAATATAATGGCAGCAATATAATTGATTCAATAAAATAAACATTTATACTGTGTGGCGAAAATGTTAAGCGTTGTTGTTTCCGGTATTAAAGGTGCCCTTGAATGGTTTTTATTTTTATTGTATAATGTTTTCTGGGTTGCCCTTATAATGTTAGTATGTTTTTTAGATAAAAAATAAAAGGCATTTTTCCCAATATTGATTTTAGCCTCTGATGTGAACGCTCTGTTTGAAGGGGCGTGTCTGCTGTGTGTAACCGGCCCCTGCTGTGATTGGCTGACATTCTTGCATATGAAATAGCTACGTATTACATGTGAAACTCTCTCGAATACTTTTACTACAGATATTATACGTTTTTACTATTACAGCTATCGAGATTAACGAATCATGAGATGTTTTTAAAGTATTTAGATCTATTCCCATCACATAAAATTTGGCCGTGATGAGCATTGAGCAAGCAGATGACTGTCTGTTGATCGCGAGAATGAAGATCTTATCATTGCAACGCAGTTTCTGCACTCTCTCTAATGCTTTCACCAATGCAAACACGATGATGTAAATACAGCAAGAGCTTGTGCAGTGTAACATGCGTCATTGAATTCATAACGAGTTTGGCAAGTGTCCAGATAAACTCGCGCTGTGGAAAGATTGTTCTTTTGATCGCTTTCTGTATATAATTTATTCACAATTTAAATAAGGTTTTTTTCATCCTACTAAAATAAACGATGTGAAGTTGATATTTTAGTCACTGGCTTGACTTACTGATACATAAACAGTATTGAACGATTTTGAGAGAAAGATTTGTCTGAACTTGAACAATTACACATCAGAAAGTGTTGCTTGGAAGCTCGATCGATTTATTTTCAGACGTTCATCGAGGCCAGCTCTGTATTTTGGCCCAAGTTGAAGAAACAAGTCTTGTCGGTTAAATGTTTTGAAATTTCCAGAGAAAATAAAATTAACCCATTGTTTCTTCAGAGGCTCGGATGAAGGACCTAAATACTTTTGTGTTCATTTGTACATCCAAACACTGAGCAACTGCCATGCTTCGGCTGCGCAGTTCCGCCTGTCATTGAACATGGGCTGGCATATGCACTTTTTTGGAGTCGTACATATTAATGATCCCGACTGTTGCGTCACAGTCGGACTCGGTGTTATGTGGAGATTCGCCTATTTTTCAGGGGTGTTTTTCAAAAACGAGATTTAAGTAAGAAGGAGAAAACAATGGTGTTTGAGACTCACTGTATGTCATGTCCATGTACTGAACTCTTGTTATTTAACTATGCCAAAATAAATTTAATTTCACATTATAGGGCACCTTTAAATCATTATCACAAAATACTTACTTTGTATTAAGTTAACAACATATTTTTTCTACTCACTATTATGATGTACATACATAAACCTAAAAATAACCAGATGTTTTTTTATTTCTCACAACTAGGGCTGTCAATTTAATAAAATTGTGATTAATGTCATGATTTTTGACCAGATTTTCAAAAGCAACTTTGAAAACCCTAAAAGATACATTTAGTAAAGTGTTAGGTTTTCTGTAGACCCAGACACCAGTTTGAAAACAAGACAATATTCCTTTTCTTACAGTGTTGCATGTAAAACTAAACCACAAAGTTACACTTTGCAAATGTGCTGCATATACTTCAGCTTCAGTGCATGCTATATTCTATATAATAATGCATCAATGCATTATTATATAGAAGTTCCCCTTCACATATGATTGCCTACAAAGCAAATAAAGAAATAGCTGTGCACCATGAGTATTTTGCTGCCAGAGGACACAACAACAACTCATCTGACACTTAGGGAACCCAGTCTCTAATGGGACAGGAACTTCGTTGACCTCATAGATACCTGACTAAGACCAAGGCACAAGATGCAGAGTGAAACCTGAACTGTGTGGACCGATACTTGAGGACATGTTTACAACTGTGATGTGTGCAGTTGTAAAACTGCTATGACATACACATAATTACCTCCAGATTATTTTACCACCTTCAATAATGGTTTTACATTATGGCAAAATCAAGTAAATAATTTCTTAGCCAAAATTATGACATATAATAGGCCTTCTAATAGTACCATGTCATTAATTTCAAAGCATGACTCTCAGTTGTCAGGTTTTGGCAACATGTTTGGGTACTGCCCAAGTAATGAAAATTTTTAGAATACTTCATACAAATGAACACCATGTACATAAGGTGTTCCTACACCTGATGAAGAACATTGATTAATTATAGAAAGAAAAAGCATTATTTCTGATGGCACCACTCCGTGCAGAAATGCCGCGTCAGTTCACGAAGATCTCTCTCCAAGAGGTGGATGAGAAAGTCAGACTCATGGCTGAGAAAGTGTACGCTTCAGCTCTGAAGGAAGAAGAGTCTAAGAACAGCTTGTCCATGTTCACCGTCCCTGAGGACTGTCCCATTGGCTTACATCAGGCCAAAGAATGGGAACTACGCAAAGAGATGGAGGAGCAGATGTCAGAGAAATCTGTCAAGAGGTCAGTGAACTCAAATGTGCCACAGGTTGCAGAACTAATCAGTTTGCAGCATTCTGATATTCAATATGTATGTATTATTCTTTATGCCCCATTTTAGGAAACAAAGTTTCAAGCTGATACGATCCCAATCAATTTCCTTGCATATCCCCGCCGCTCAAGATTGGGCTATGTCTGTGATTTCACCCCTGCTGACCCCTTCCACAGCCGTAGGCTCTATGCCAGACAATATCCCAGAATTCCAGAGGGTCACCATCAGTGGAGACTACTGCGCAGGGGTAGGAGACAAATGATTTATATATATATATATATATATATATATATATATATATATATATATATATATATATATATATATATATATATATATATATATATATATATATATATATATATATATAAGGTATATAATGATTTATACTACAGGGCTGTTGAATGAATGAATGAATGAATCTGATTGGTTGACGAACGCTCTAAGGTGTGCAATTACTTTCAGGGAAATGCATGGCTAAAGTAGTTCCAGGCAGTTCTTGGTATTACAGTTCCATATCACTTCGCCAACTGATTTCAGTCATTTCAAAGTTCCTTACAACCCACAACAGCAAGAGTACAAAAACCCACAATGACACTGACCAAGCAAATAAATATAGTAAACAATAGGAAAAAAATGACAAATTATTTCCATGTTTGTTTCCACAAAATTATGTTTTATTATGTACAGAAAGAACATACTTTCTTTCTCCCTCGCTCTTTCACACTCAAACGCTAGGTGCATTACCAGGTGTGCATTATTTTTCTAATTTAACGTCCCGTTGTCAATTATTCCTTACATATATTATATATGAAGGTATTTAATAATATAATAAAATAAAATCTAATCTAATATAATATAATATACAAGGAAAAGTTCAAGAAAGTTAATAAATAGGGCTGGGTATTTAATTTGAGCCAAACAAATTAATTCATAGTACAAGTACAAGAAAGTCACACCTGTGCGACAGAAATGAAGTTTGCATGACCAGTACAGGTGTGGTTTCATAATCAAATACTTTGGATGCAGTGGTAGATTATTAGACTAAATTGTGCGGTAGATTATTAGACTAAATTGTGCAAGCAAGAAAGTGTACATAGTGATTCATATTTGATGAACAGAGTATTTTGTATGTGTACTTTTAGAAGTACACTAGCATATTATGCCTCCAAAGCTAACAAGATATGGACTAAAAGTCACAAACCTTTAAACTTGGAGGTTTAAGGCATATATAATACCTTTCAAAAATTTGGGTTAAGGTCTTCCTTTTTAAAGAAATTAATACTTTTATTCAGGACACATTCAATTGGATAAATTGTATACACAAAAAAAATAAATTGTTCTTTTTAACTTTCTATTCATCAAAGAATGCTGAAAATGTATCATGGTTTCCCACATTCTTTAAATAATCAGCACAGCTTTTTTTTTTTTTTGTCTTGAGCACCAAATCAGCATATTAGAATGATTTCTGAAGGATCATGTGACACTGAAGACTGGATTGATGTTAAAAATCAGTTTTTTCCATCACAGGAATAATTAAATTTTAGAAATAGAAAACAGTTATATAATATTTCACAATATTACGTTTTATGATAAAAAAAATTATGATTATATTTTTTATGATTTTTGATCAAATAAATGCAGCCTTGGTGAACATAAGAGACTTACCAACTTCTGAACTGTAGTGTATATGCTGTAGTCCTAAAAGCTGTTTAAATTAATGCATCTATGATCACTTCTGACAGATAACAGTTGAAGACTACGCACAGGCAGCAAAAACTCTGCTGACAGCACTCTTCATCAGAGAAAAATATTCCCGGCTGGCCTATCACCACTTCCCCAGGACCACAGCCAGCTTTCTAAGGAGTGCCAATAATGAGAAATGGAGTGAGGAGGATGAAGTGCTGCCAGGTATGTAATGGTTGGCAACAGTTCATGCACCAATAACATAACCGTTCAAAGACCTATAATGACAACAGCTTTGAGACATAAGTGAGAAATGACTGTCCTAAAACCTTAGTACTATTCTGTCTCAAAGACTGTAGTGTTCATTAGGCTTGGGAAAGTGATACTAAAAACATCTAGTCCTGTTTCTATTTATATCAGGACATAAGTATAGTATGACATTAGTATTCATCAGAACTACCGTTATGCTTTCTTTCCATGGCAACAGATATCTGCCCCCCTCTAAGTGAGGGTGAGGATCCCTACAGTATGGAAGACCTCCCACAGGATCTGAACTACTCTCTGAGGATGAAAGATGGAATCATATATGTGTATGATAATGAGGATGCTTTAAAACAGGATCAGCCACGGAGCTTGCCATATCCTGACTTGGAAACTTTCGCTATTGACTTGAGCCACGTCCTTGCCATGATTGCAGACGGACCAACGTGAGTTCGGTTATATTATATTTATAACACTTCATGCATCTGTTGCTAAATAATAATAGGTGAAATTCAGCGAAAAAAGAAATACATTTAGGGGTAATATCTTCTTTTATAGGAAGACCTATTGTCACAGAAGGCTTAACTTCCTGATGTCCAAGTTCCAACTTCATGAAATGCTGAACGAGATGGCTGAGTTAAAGGAACTGAAAGGCGTTCCTCACAGAGACTTCTACAATGTCAGAAAGGTATTTCAAATAAAGTTGCATAAACACTAATATTTTCTGCATTAAGACCCCCTTTTCAGTTTTAAATGTACATATTTGGGAATATTCAGGTTGATACACACATTCACGCAGCTGCCTGCATGAACCAGAAGCATCTTCTGAAGTTCATCCAGGAAACCTATAAGACAGAAGCAGAGCGAGTGGTGGTGGAGAAGAACGGAAAGAAGCTCACCCTCAAACAGGTGTTTGACAATCTGAAAATGGACCCTTACGATCTCACAGTGGACTCATTAGATGTACATGCGGTACGTATTTCAGATTAACTCAGGACATTAGCAGAATAGATCTTGGCGCAGTAAAGAATTGCTCTATTGTTTGTTACAGGGCAGACAAACCTTTCATCGCTTTGATAAATTCAATTCCAAATACAACCCAGTGGGTGCTAGTGAGCTCCGAGAGATCTACCTCAAAACTGATAACTACATCAATGGAGAATATTTTGCACGTCTCATCAAGGTAAAAATGATCAACTCGCATGCTGATATACAAGATAAAATGAACTATAACTGTCAGAGCACACAAGACTATTTTCTTAAGTGGGTAACAATAAAATCGCATTGTTCCTGTTGTGCAGGAAGTTGCTCATGACCTGGAGGAGAGTAAATATCAGCATGCAGAACCCCGTCTCTCAATTTACGGCCGAGCCCCTGAAGAGTGGGACAGCCTGTCCAAATGGTTTATCAAGCAAAAGTTGCACTCCCCTAACATGAAATGGATCATACAGGTGCCCAGGATTTAGTAAGTCCTCTTCTAATGTCAATTAACATATGAATTTTAAGAAATATAACAGTCAATGAAACTTCAATAATCTAACACAGCGAAATGGGTAAGACATTTTTTTTAATATATAGATACAAATGTGTATATTTTATAAATGTCTTTTTCAATATGTAAGAAATTAATTAAATATATTGAGAATTTTTTTTTCATTTCAAACAGCACTTATTCCACTGGTCTACAATTTTTTTTAAATAATATTTATTATGTATTTGATGTAATATAACAATTAAAACAACCGATTTTTTGGCTACTGTTTCCAAGATATTGAAGTTTTCACCTGTCCTGTTTATGTAACCCTCAGCAAAAAATTATTATAAAACAAAAGCCAAAAAAACTCTGCACTTATTTGGCTTGTCTCTTGTATTCATTAAATGGAGCATTTCTTGTCACTGTCCAGCAATATTCTGCAAGCATAAATATTAGAGTATGACACTGTTTGACAGGGATGCAAAACTCATTTCCAGGAGGGCCACAGCCCTAGTTTTGCTTCAACCCTAATTAAACTCACCTGATCCAGCTCATCAAGTCCTTCAGGCTTAATTGAAAACTACAGGATTGCATGTTGGAGCAGGATTGGAACCATGGCTGTGGCCTTCCAGGAATTCTGTGTTGCACCCCTGCTGAATGACATAACAATTTGTTCAGCTGAGTTATGTGAGCATTGTTATGACTGCATCATCCATGACTTTCAAGAAATATGACGCAATACCATTTATTGTTTTGCCTAAAAACCGAGTACTTTCCAAACCGTCATAAATGTATTCATAGATCCAAAGATGTATTTTAGTCATTTCAGGTTTAATCTGAGATCTCTTCCATTTATTATTCATTCATCCTCCGCCATTCCCACATCAATGTTCGTATATACTGACCTAATAGCATATTTTTAAAAAACTAGAGCCAATCAACAGTTTTAAGCATCATTTTCTTTCACAGGGACCCAGAGTTAGAGTTTGACTACATTTATTTCAGAAGCATTTTGGCTGTACTGTTATTTGTCATAATGTTTAATTGTTAATGTTAAAATCAGTGTATGAAAGTTATATAATATGTACTTTTTGGAATTCTGCTTTCTAAATTCAAATTACAATTCTGCATCTTTTTTCTCTGTCAGTTAAAATTCATGAACGTAAAAGGCCTTCTCAATTCAATTCTGAATGGCACAACTCAGCAACATATATGACGTTTCCACTCAAACTATATTTTTACACATACTTGCTCATAACTCCTATCCAGTATTTCTAAAATCAAATATTCTTGACTTGTGTACTTTGTTTTTAGTGACATTTTCAGGTCAAAGAATATTGTTCCCAACTTCGCCAAGATGCTGGAGAACATCTTCCTCCCACTGTTCCAGGCCACCATTAACCCTCAGAAGCACAAAGAAACGCATGTTTTCCTGAAATACGTAAGTGCTTCATCAGAGCTTTGTTAAGCTGGCAAGACCAGTCAGAGCAGATTCCACCACAATAGAAAATTTTAACACCAACAGTACAATTAACAGCTTAAAAACAAGTTAATAAACATTTAATAGGGAATCAAAATGTCAATGCCAAATCCCTTATGAACAATTAAATGGTTCTCAGATGAATATGAGTTAATGTAAAATTGTCATAGTTGTGTCACGACACACACGGGAGAGAGACAGCAGATCCAATTGCAGTTAAGATGCATTTATTGGGTAATCCGTAAAGTGTAAATCCAGTCCAGGCAAGGGTCAAATACCGTATAAACAATCCAAATACAAGAACAACGAAATACAAGGAACAAGCAGGAACAGACCAAGAAGTGTCAGACATTAACAAGGACTCCGTAATGAACACAGACAGGGAATATATACACACAAAACTAACAAGGTGACGGGAAACAGCTGAGTGCAATGAACTGATGAGTGACAGACAGAATGCTGCGAAATGAAGTCAAATGTGAAAGACACCGTGAGAACGAGGAGAAACACAACCCAACACTGTGACAAGTTGTGGTTAAAAAAGTCAGTAATGTTGTCATTGTGTATACATTTTTTTTTTTTTCACCAAATGGAATGCCACCTTGCCTATTTATCTGAACAGCTTGATCAGTCCTTATGTCAATATTAAGACACAACCTCAGGAAAATTAGGGCAAAAAGTGGCTGTAAAAAGATGTCAAAAAAGCTTTCTATGTTTTTTCTGCAGGTGACAGGGTTTGACAGTGTGGATGATGAGTCCAAACATAGTGATCACTTATTCACCTATAAGAGTCCAAAACCGGAGGAGTGGACCATTGAGGAAAACCCCCCATACACTTACTACCTCTTTCACATGTATGCCAACATCATGGTCCTCAACAACCTACGAAAGTAAGTCACTGTAAAGATCAAGCTCTGATTTCAGCACTTACAACCCATTGTCAGAGACAGAACCAAGCGGCAACATTCTAATCTGAAAAATGAAGCCTACCCGGAAGTGCAAAAAATTGCAATACATCGAAAATCCGCTAGGGGCAGGTCCCAAAGGGGAGCAAATGTCCATAGACCCCCATGTTAAAATTTTTTATGCATAAATTCCGTTTTCACAGCATAAATTCATGTTTTTACAGGTTGGTCCCATGGACTTTTATTGTATTTTTCGATAGGTTCCAAGTGCCTGACAACTGTGAGGGGGGTGAATTTTTTTCTAACTCGTTAGTTTAGATCGTATTTAAAGGCACACTGCGGAATCTCCCGGAATCTACAGCGAGCGTGCATGCGAGACACGGAGACAGAGACTGCTCCGAACCGCGTCGCGTGCACATGGCAGAGAGGGAGAGTGAGCGAGAGACCTTGCGTGTACAGAGAGCGCCTGGCTTTGAATGTGTCACTCTCCCTTTTTCTTTTTTTAGTGTCTTCTGACAAAACCTTTGCCTTCTTCCTTGTAGCTGTTGGTTCGGCAATGACGAAAACATACAGACGGCAATCAAGCGCGAGTTGAGCTCTCATGTCAGAATCTGGGGGTGGTGGGGGAAGTGACGTATGCCGTAAAGCGGTCAAATTTTGTAGTTCTTTTTGTGCTCGGGTTCCTACCAGCAACCCGAAGTTACATATAGCCAGTAAAAGTGACACAGACACTGTCAGGCTTTGGCAGACGTGTCATTCAACCTATTGTAAGTCGATGTACCATCTCAAGGGTTTTAGTAATATATTATAAAGGTTGAAAAGTTCCGCAGTGTGCCTTTAAATATAAAATGTATGACAAATAAGGGCGTGGTTAACTTTGATTGACAGCTTGATTGACCGCTGATAACGGGCTGCGCCTAGTGGAATTCCTGAAGTTTGACGTCTCGGCCATGATCTGACACAACACATCATACCACCTCTGGATCCTTTCTGAACATTTGTATTGAAATATTTCCAAGATGGCGCCGCCCATACCCCCCATAAACGGCCTCAAAACCGTTCTTCAGAAAGTCTATGGGTGATGTCACAGACGCTTTGTCCATATTTTTTACAGTCTATGGACAGAACCCACTGAACAAACTAATATCAAGACAAGCTATTCCCTTCAAATTTAGCCTTAAGCTTTATAACTGAAGTCACAAGCCATGTTACATAGTGAAAATGTTTTTTGCAGGGAACGTGGTCTCAATACCTTCCAGTTCCGTCCTCACTGTGGCGAGGCAGGATCCATCACCCATCTGGTGTCAGCTTTCCTCACAGCTGACAACATCTCTCACGGACTCAACCTGAAGAAGGTCAGTCTCTAAAACTAATTGTGTTCACAGCAAACCACACAACATTACGCAGTGTAGTTCAGAATCCACTAAATAGACAAACAATTATTACACCGCTTTCAAAAGTAAGGATAGTTTCAGCTTTCCCCCGTTTGAGGTACTGTTCACTGCCAATTAGGGAGAAAAAAAGCATGTAAGATGTAAAATGTAAGATGACGTGACATTGTTTAGGCTACAATCTGTTTTATTGACGTCTTTATGTGGTTGAAACACTGATTGAGCTATTACACGGATTTCGGTTAGTTGTACTGAATCTTTCAACGTACCTTCTGAAGTTCTTTCATTGTTTCATGCTGTAACTAGCAATACAGATGACGATCAGTTCACGTGTGCTAAGCTTGAACCGAAGGAGCTATATGATCTGTCGCGCCACATTAAAGAGCACCAAAAATGTATTTATCGTTTGAATTTCATAATACAATTGACAGAATTTGACAGCTGAGACGTTATTATATATCAGAAGTAATAAAGCACAAAGCTTATTGCAATTTATTAGATTGGAGGCGTGCTACAAAGGTTCTTACTGACCCAATAGGACAGGTGACTGTTCTGTCAACTACCCATCTTTATTATTGAGCCATGTATGCTAAGTTTCTTAGAAACGAGTAATTTAACACACAAAAAAACTTTTTGCATTGATACCAGCATTGATGTTGTCTTCTCTTGTGGTTTAACATTGTTCTTGTTCATTTCTCATTACAGAGTCCAGTGCTGCAGTACCTGTTTTACTTGGCCCAGGTGCCCATTGCCATGTCTCCGCTCAGTAACAATAGCCTGTTTCTGGAGTATTCCAAGAATCCCCTCAGGGAGTTCCTGCAAAAGGGCCTGTGCGTGTCCCTCTCCACGGATGACCCATTGCAGTTCCACTACACAAAGGTCTGGGAAAGCAGTTCTTGTAAATAACGCTCCGCAACAAACACTGCCAACACTGAACGAGTACATTATTAATCTACTTTGAGTGTAACCATTCTAGAGCAGTCAGGTGATGTGATTCTGTTGTTTATGTACCTTTAGGAGGCCTTGATGGAGGAGTATGCCATAGCAGCACAACTGTGGAAACTGAGCACATGCGATGTGTGTGAGATCGCCAGAAATAGTGTGCTTCAGGGCGGTCTGTCTCATCAGGTACTTTCTCTCTCTGTCTTAACCTATAAGGAATAGATTTCAAATAATTTCAGATCATCCTTGTTTTCTTAAAAAAAAGAAAGAAAAAGAAAAACCCAGCGAAATCTGAGGTGACATTGAGGAATATTCAATGGCAGTAAATGGGGCCAATTTGTAGAGGATTTAAAGCTGAAAGTTTAATAAAAAGCACTTCCATTAAAAGGTACACACTTCTATACAGTGAAAAAAATAAGTATTTGAACACCCTGCTATTTTGCAAGTTCTCCCACTTAGAAATCATGGAGGGGTCTGAAATTGTCATCGTAGGTGCATGTCCACTGTGAGAGACATAATCTAAAAAAGAAAATCCAGAAATCACAATGTATGATTTTTTAACTATTTATTTGTAAGGTACAGCTGCAAATAAGTATTTGAACACCTGAGAAAATCAATGTTAATATTTGGTACAGTAGCCTTTGTTTGCAAATACAGAGGTCAAACATTTCCTGTAGTTTTTCACCAGGTTTGCACACACTGCAGGAGGAATTTTGGCCCACTCCTCCACACAGATCTTCTCTAGATCAGTCAGGTTTCTGGGCTGTTGCTGAGAAACACGGAGTTTGAGCTCCCTCTAAAGAATCTCTATTGGGTTTAGGTCTGGAGACTGGCTAGGCCACGCCAGAACCTTGATATGCTTCTTACAGAGCCACTCCTTGGTTATCCTGGCTGTGTGCTTCGGGTCATTGTCATGTTGGAAGACACAGCCTCGCCCCATCTTCAATGCTCTAACTGAGGGAAGGAGGTTGTTCCCCAAAATCTCGCAATACATGGCCCTGGTCATCCTCTCCTTAATACAGTGCAGTCGCCCTGTCCCATGTGCAGAAAAACACCCCAAAGCATGATGCTACCACCCCCATGCTTCACATTAGGGATGGTGTTCTTGGGATGGTACTCATCATTCTTCTTCCTCCAAACACGGTTAGTAGAATTATGACCAAAAAGTTCTATTTTGGTCTCATCTGACCACATGACTTTCTCCCATGACTCCTCTGGATCATCCAAATGGTCATTGGCAAACTTAAGATGGGCCTTGACATGTGCTGGTTTAAGCAGGGGAACCTTCCGTGCCATGCATGATTTCAAACCATGACGTCTTAGTGTATTACCAACAGTAACCTTGGAAACGGTGGTCCCAGCTCTTTTCAGGTCATTGACCAGCTCCTCCCATTTAGTTCTGGGCTGATTTCTCACCTTTCTTAGGATCATTGAGACCCCACGAGGTGAGATCTTGCATGGAGCTCCAGTCTGAGGGAGATTGACAGTCATGTTTAGCTTCTTCCATTTTCTAATGATTGCTCCAACAGTGGACCTTTTTTCACCAAGCTGCTTGGAAATTTCCCCGTAGCCCTTTCCAGCCTTGTGGAGGTGTACAATTTCGTCTCTAGTGTCTTTGGACAGCTCTTTGGTCTTGGCCATGTTAGTAGTTGGATTCTTACTGATTGTATGGGGTGGTCAGGGGTCTTTATGCAGCTAACGACCTCAAACAGGTGCATCTAATTTAGGATAATAAATGGAGTGGAGGTGGACATTTTAAAGGCAGACTAACAGGTCTTTGAGGGTCAGAATTCTAGCTGATAGACAGGTGTTCAAATACTTATTTGCAGCTGTATCTTACAAATAAATGGTTAAAAAATCATACATTTTGATTTCTGGATTTTTTTTTTTTAGATTATGTCTCTCACAGTGGGCATGCACCTACGATGACAATTTCAGACCCCTCCTTGATTTCTAAGTGGGAGAACTTGCAAAATAGCAGGGTGTTCAAATACTTATTTTCTTCACTGTATTTTAATCTTAGGCACACTTTTTCTTGAGTACCGGCACTTCTCACATGTTGCCGGTACTCTGAAATGCAATTTCTTTTTTTCAAATGCAAAATTTCAACCGAGGGGGCACGCATGCAGTTTTGTTTATTAACCGCTAGAGCAGCAAAAGTTACATAATGTAATTATTCTGTTTAAATATGTGTATTATTTGAGCTGTAAAGCTGTTTAAATAGTTTTTACAGTCATTAAATTCAGTCATAGGGTTTTAGAGTTCATGATATTGCATTGCCCTGGTGATGTTTTAAAATTTGATATAACTTACACAGAACAGGTTAATAAGGGATTTTTTTTTTTTTTTTTTTACACCAAAATCATGTTAACATGCTTATGTTTATGTCTTTTGGCTGTACGATTAATACAGTATTGGCACCATTCACTTACATTGTAAGTGCCTCACTGTCACTCAGATTGTTGCTTTTTAATGAAAAAAAAAAAGATGATACACATACTGTTGGTTGGGCGAACTTCTACTGAAACTGGAATATTTCCTTAAGAAAAATCTTCCAGTGCTAATTTTAAATGCATTCCAATGCTAAATTTAACATCAGCCTTTGTAAAAGCTGACATTTAGATTTCCCTTGCAGGAGAAGAAACACTTCCTGGGTGAGAATTACCTACAGGATGGACCAGAGGGTAATGACATCCGTATGACAAATGTGGCGCAAATCCGTATGGCCTATCGTCATGAGACCTTGTGCAATGAGCTCAGCTTCCTAGTGGATGCCGTCAAGTCAGAAGCGTTGGCTGCACAAGCCCCGTAAACATGGCAGGGTGATCGATAGGGTAGAACATGAGTCCATACGAGTGGACCAGACATCAGCATACAACTTTATCTTGCTATAAGTGATGCACAAAAGAGCCATGAATATACATCATTCAGGTAGCAAGATGTGGAGTCATGTGACTTAATGCCTTATATGATGGTCATATCCCTTCCCATAGTGCCTTGTATGTGGATATATTTCATATCTCAAATGTCAAATATCCCTTTAAAAAATGGGACGTTCTTATAAACTGTTTCAGTATTTTGTATGGTTTCTGAAAATGGGAGGGGGATACATTTGTTACCTTTTCTTAACAAGGGAGTCTTTGAGTGAAGTATGTATTCATTGTAGTGAACAATGTATTCTTTTGTTCAGAAATGTTTTTGTAAAAAAAAAATTTAAAAAAAACGCACTGGAACTAAAATTTGCCTTGATAAACTAGTTTGTTTGCAACCTGAGATTCTGGGGTGTTTTTTTTTTTGTGGCACAAAATAGACTTGTGTACTTGAACTTGCACATTTTGTACACCAACAATGATGGTTAAACTGTTGTAAGTATGATGTATGGGTGCTTGGCCTCTGAAAAGCCGCTTGAAACATGCCTGAATGCTTCATATCTTCGCCAATATCTGAATACTGCACTCAAACTAAAATAAATAAAGTGGTGTCAAAAAAAGCCTTGCTGAATAATTTCATAATGAGATTGTAATAGTTCATATTTCAGATTAATTGAAAAACTATTCTTTATTTGCTCGACACTGCAGCCCAGTGGAAGTACTAGGAACTGCAGCCTTCAAACAAACTAGCTAGAACAAAATAATCAATGTACTTTTATTATTCAAGATTTAAGCAAGAAGACGGAACTGAGAACATCAAACATCCCAATTTAGTCCATAAGTAAAAGAAATATCCTTCAAAACAACACTAGGAAGCAACTAATGTAATTTTCTCTGATAAAACTATTAACATTCAGGCCAGTCTATAAATCTAAATATTGCAGAAATTAGCATTTTTCACAAATTCACATACTCTTCTCATACAAAAGTCCAAGATGAATAGGATTTCAAACTATTCAGAAAAAAACAACAACACAAAACTAAAAGGCAACACACCTCCACTGACGGTGTCAGTAATGCCCTATAAAATAAAGGTTTCATTTGCAAACTATTCATCTGAAAATGAAAACAAGCTAATTAGTTCATTCTCAAATGTTAATCCATTTGAAACATCCAATTATTTTTCATAATGAATGTAATGAGTCATGCCCTATAATTAACATTTGGTCCTTACACAGAAATAAAGTTCATGTTAAATGGATAAATATAGTTATTCGGTTAAACCTTAGATTATTAACATTAATGAATAATGTGTGCCTAAATTATATCATATATAATCCTAAAAATAACCAGATGTTATTTATTTCTTAATATTTGGGCTGCCATTTGATTAATGTCATAATTTTTTACCAGATTGTCAAAAGCAGAATGAAACCATAATAACATTATATTCTGTAAATGTGTTAAAAATATTGCATTAAACCTTTAGTTTCGTCTTTCATTATCAACTTTGAAAACCCTAAAAGATACATTAGTAAAGTGTCAGGTTTTCTGCAGACCCAGACACCAGTTTGAAAACAAGACACTTTGCCTTTTCTCACAGTGTTGCATAAAACTAAACCACAAAGTTACAGTTTGTAAATGTGCTGCATATACTTCTGCTTCTGCTGGTTGGCCATGCATTCTGATATATGAAAGAACAATGACTCAATATGTAACATGCTTTATTAGAAACATTTATTAGAAACAACTCCAATTTGTGAAAAATGCAAATAAATCAAAAATCTGTAATTTGTTAATTCTCTTTAATTAAACGTTATTTAACTGACAAAAAATACAACAAAAAGATTTCAGTGTTTTCACTGACCAACTTAATTGTATTTTGTAAATATAAACAAATGTAGATTTTGCTGGCTGCAACACACTCCACTTACTCCTCTACATCTCTCGGCTCTGAGTAAGGGATTGAGCTTTGTTCCCATCAGCCATACAAACTCTTTTGAAATTAAGACTGATTTGTTTCTTTTCTTCAGAAGGATAAAATTGAGATATCTGTTTGGGACTGTGAATGAAAACCAGGATTTAATGAAACCTATGTTCAAGCCTAAAAGCACATTTGTACCTCATGTAAACCACCCGTCGATTGATACATTCTGTAGGGTTGTTGAACAGGAGATTTTTGACAAGATACAGACTTCGCCTTACTCCCATCAGCAAAATTTGTGTCAGGATGAAAGAAATGTCATTCAAGAGCTTGCTAAAGATACAGATATTATAATAAAACCAGCATATAAGAGAGGGGCTATTGTTATCATTAATACAACTGACTATGTAACTGAGGCATATCGTCAACTGAATGATGAAACATTCTATAGGAAGCTTAAATGTGACCCCACTATTGATTTAAATAAAATGATTAGTGAGATGACGACTAAAGCCCTAGTACAAAATTGGATAACCAAAGAAGAGTTCAGCTATTTTAATAGACAACATCCAGTCATTCCGGCATATGCTTCCTAAAATACCCCAAAACCTTATTAAACCCAAGGGCAGACCTATAGTTGCTAGTAATGAGTCACTATTAGAGCCATTATCAAATTTTGTAGATTATTTCATCAAACCTTTTGTGAAACATCTGCAAGCTTATGTACAAGATTCTACGGATGTTATTAATAAAATCTCTGAACACCAGGATCTCCCCCCTGATACTATTTTAGCGACGTTTGATGTAGAAAGTCTATATACCAATATGTCTCACGAACGAGGTATTATAGCACTAGAATACTATACCTACAGAAGAATCGTCCTGAGGGTGTGAACCCACCCAGCACGTTTATCTGTGATCTAGCATCAACAATCCTCAGATTAAACTTTTTTGCTTTCCATCAGGGTGAATATTATCTCCAAGTTAAAGGCACAAGTATGGGGAGTACCTTTGCCCCCAGCTATGCTAACTTATATGTTGGATTTATTGAACAACAGTTTATTTTCTGTCAAAGGGAACTTTACTGGATTCATACTTTGGACGCCTTACATCCTAAAGGTTTAAATGTGGACTTTGACATGAGTGTCATGCTATAGTCACAGCTGTACTGTTTTTTATAAGTCTTGAATACTGCAGTTTATGAAGGTGTTACTGATGTTTTTGCAGTCTCCATGTACTTATATAGCAAGCATGAATGAATGTGTGTATATATATATATATATGCGCCTATATTCTTGTATACTTTTTGTATATGTATATTTATGTCTGTTTCTTGTAGTGTTTTTTCACTATGTTTTTTCACTATGTGGAGTTAGTGTTGATCACCTAAAAAAACTACAACTCCCACCATTGGACTACAACTGATCCTACCTGGCCTCTGCAGGTGTGGGTTATCACTGTTGATTGTCCTGATGTGTTTGAACACAGTTAAATGGAATGTGACATTTAGTTTTTGTATGCCCTGAGGATGGTCTTTTGACCGAAAGCTTGGCTATTAAATTTGCTTAAAAGGATTCAAGTGTGCGGACAGTTTATTTATTTTTTGAGTTGCAACACACTCCAAAAAAGTTGGGACAGAAGCACATTTATACCAGTAGTTACAAATATTTAGCAAAAAAAGTAAATATTTATCTCAACTGGATATGAATATAAAGAGGTTTGATCAGATGTTTTTTTTTACATTTAGACACCTACGTGTATAGCACACAGAAGGCCTTGGGACTGAGAAAATTTGCTGGGGGTGCAAGGTTTACCTCTTAAGAAAAGTAAAGTATACACTATTTTTATATTTTGCACAAAGTAATAAACTACTAAAAACAAATAACGCACATAATCTAATAATCAAAACTCTCATCATGAGCACAAAACAAAGTTCACTAGCTAATCATTTCTGTTTTTTTGTCTTCCCTTGCCATCTCTAAATCATTTCCGGTCCCACTTTATAATAAGTGGCTTTAAAGGAACCGTATGTAAGATTGTGGCCAAAACTGACACTGCAATCACTTTCAAATTATTGTAGAGCAGTGTATCCCCTCCCCCTCCCCCCTGACTCCAGGTTGCCAGATATATTTAAATTCTTCGCCATTTTCAGTCGTCTCCATCTTTCAAAGGCATCTCTTATACAAATCCTTATTTTATTTCGGACTTTGTCACAAAGTATTTCGGACAACATCAACATCAGTTGAGGGCTGCAACTTCACTTTTTAAATGACAATATCCTGGCCGGACTACTGTTGTCAGTGATATAAGTATTTGAAATGAACATGATTTCTTAATGTCTAGTGACATATCAGGGCCATTTTATGATTAATTGAAATACATTTCTTACATACTGTTCCTTTAAGTACTATGTACTTGCATTGAAAAATAAGTACAATGTACTGATTGTGTTCATGTTGCTATTGAGGTGTGGTACGGGTAAGGTTATGGACAGGTGTGGTGGTATGGGTAGGTTTAAGGGTGGATTAAGGTGTAAGGGAAGGGTCAACAGTGTAATTACAAATGTAATTACATACATTTATTACAGCTGTAATAACATGCAGGTATTTTCAAAATATAAGTACAATGTAAAAGCATGTATGTACACAATACGTCCATTGTATCAAATTATTAATTTTAATGTAAGTGCATAGTACTTAAAGCCACTTAATATAAAGTGGGACCTAATTTTTTAAATAATAACATTGTTTATTATGAAATGCTCTTATATGCTGATTAACAATGGTTCTAACATCTAAAGGTGCCTCGCATTATTAACTTGTCGTTAAACAGTCAACTGTATGACAGATACAAATAATTATATTTGCTCAATTCTTGTTTTCTGCAGTGTTTTAGTATATATTTTCTGTGCACCTTGTTTCTGCTACTGTTGTTAAAATAACCACGTCATCTGCAGCTCTTAATGTGGCACTTTACATCTATAGCGGAGAACAAAAGCAACATCATTACAGTACAGTACAGTACCATTACCGCTCTGTTGTTTTGATGCGCTGCTCACTTTAATCTGTAGAAATGGTAAAATGACGCAATTATGTCCCGTGGTCTGGATGGAACCAAGCCAGGGTCTGGAAATGGAGGTTCTCTATTTGATTTAAAATACCACTGTGTCTGAGAAACCTTAGAAACTCTGTTGTAGCACAGGCAGAATGAAGCCTTCCATTTTTTATGTCATCATGATGGCAGTATATGTCTCTGTACAATCCCAATATACGCCTCCATGTAAATGGTATCTTCACACATATGCAAGTCACCCATGCCGTTTGCAATGATGCACCCCCATACCATGACAGATGTTTGCTTTTGCACCTGTCACTGATAAATGTCTGAATGGTCCCATCCGTCTTTGGGTCTGAGAACTCGATGTTAGTTTTTCCCCCAAAAACAAGCTGAAACGTGGACTCATCTGACCACGGCACACATTTCCACTGTCTGTTGGATCATCTGAGATGAGCTCGGGGCCAGAGAACTCGTGGTCATCTCTGCATAGAATTGATGTAAAGCTTTATCCTTGCATAACAGAGATTCAAGTTGCATTTCTTGAAGCAGACTGTGTCAGACTGTGTTAAATGAAAACGGTTTTCCAAAGCACTCTCGATCACACATGGCTATATTTAACAAAGTAGCATGATGGTTTCTCATGCAGTGCCATCTGAGGGCTCGCGGTCATGTTTCTTGCCTGGATCTCACGTACTGAGATTTCTCTGGATTCCCTGAATCTTTTCAGGATACTATGTAATGTACACTGTAAAAAAAAAAGTTGGATTAACTTCAAAAAGTAAGTTACCTGGTTGCCTTAAAATTTTTAGTTCATTGAAATAAAAAATTTGAGTTAATACAACAAAGGAGATTGGTTTAATAAAATAGAAACTCAAAATATTATGTTATCTGAACTACGTTAATTATCTAACTTGATTTGACAAAATATAAAAAGCTGTGATAACAAATCATCAAAATTCATTTTTACAGTGTAGATGTTAAAATACTTAAATTCTTTGCAATCTTGCATTGAGAAATGTGATTTTTGAATTATTTGACAATTTATGAAACTTGGCACAAAGTGATGAGCCATGACCCATCTTTGCCTGCAAAGACTGAGATGCTCCTTTTATACAGAATCACGATGCCCCCACCTATTACCAATTCATCTGTTTATAGTGAACTGTTTTAAAACAGTTTTACATTCTATATTACATTCTCCTTTTCACTTTAATTTAGCCTCTGTCCCAACTTTTTTGGAGTGTGTTGCAGCCATTTAAAAGCTAAATTGATTGGAAACCGAATACAATTAAGTTGGTCGGTGAAAACATTGGAAATCTTTTCTTTCTACTTTTGTCAGTTAAATAAAGGTTAAAGAGAATTAACAAATCACAGATTCTTGGTTTTATTGCATTTTACAAAAAGTCCCACTTCTTCTGGAAATGGGGTTGTATATACATTACTTCTCTTGTCGTTCTTTCTTCATGATGAACCTAGTTTGTGCCTAAACTAATTATGATTGCCTACCGAGGAAATAAAGGAATGCTTGCTGTGCACCATGAGTATTTTGCTGCCAGAGAACACACCAACAACTCATTTGACACTTTGGGAATCCAATCTCTAATTGGGCAGGAACTCTGACTAAGACCAAGGCACAAGATGCAGAGTGAAACCTGAACTGTGTGGACCGATACTTGAGGACATGTTTACAACTGTGATGTTTGCAGTTGCAAAACTGCCATGTACACATTCACATTACCACATTTTTTCTTCAATAATGGTTTCACATTAAGTCAAAATCCAGAAAATAATTTCTTGGTATAATAGTACCATGTCATTAATTTCAAAGCATGACTATCAGTTGTCAGGTTTTGGCAACATATTGGTAACTCAGGTCATAAGTCATAACACAAACACAGTACACGGTCTTATTTGATCAAAGTAAGGGATTTTGTGGAATAGATACAGGCTTAGATACGGAATAGATACAGATAATCATAGATTGAGAAGCTGATGGAAAATTGTACTGCCCAAAGTAATGAAAGTTTTTAGAATACTTTTAACAAATGAACACCATGTATATAAGGTGTTACACCTGATGAAGAACACTGACTAATAATAGAAAGAACAGACATTCTTTCTGATGACACCACTCCTTGCAGAATGCCGTGTCAGTTCAATAAAATTTCTCTCCAAGAGATGGATGAGAAAGTCAGACTCATGGCTGAGAAAGTGTATGCTTCAGCTCTGAAGGAAGAAGAGTCTAAGAACAGCTTGTCCATGTTCACCGTCCCTGAGGACTGTCCCATTGGCTTACATCAGGCCAAGGAATGGGAGCATCGCAAAGAGATGGAGGAGCAGATGTCAGAGAAATCTGTCAAGAGGTCAGTGAACTCAAATGTGCCACAGGTTGCAGAACTAATCAACAGTGTGCATTATTGTAATATTCAATATGTATGTATTATTATAAAGACGAAACAGTCCATGGCACTAAAGGCATAAACGTAAAAAGCCTTTAAGGCTTAAGTTATTAAAAACAATTAAAAGTGCTGATCTACACGTATAATTATATTTAATGATTTAGCCCAGTTACTTAAAGGTTTTTTACTTTCACCACATGAGTGCCTTGGAGTGTTTTGTCTTTATAATTTGATCTTTACCTCAAGTTTATCCAGTGAGCACCAGTGGCTATGTAAACACACCCACGTAGAACTCTCTGCTTTTGTTGTTTGGTAAATGTATTTAGTATTCTTTATGCCCCATTTTAGGAGACAGAGTTTAAAGATGATGCGATCCCAATCCTTGCAAATCCCCATCCCTTCAGATTGGGCTATGTCTGTGATTTCACCCCTGCTGACCCCTTCCACAGCCGTAGGCTCTATGCCAGACAATATCCCAGAATTCCAGAGGGTCACCATCAGTGGAGACTACTGCGCAGGGGTAGGAGACAAATGAGCATGTATCTAAGTATCTTACATATTATATATTAAATATAATATATATAAATTATATATATAACATAAATAATAATGCATATTAAAAGTAATATAATAAGATAATATAATATATAAGGGAAAGTTCAAGAAAGTTAATAAACAGGGCTGGGAATTTCATTTGAGCCAACTAGAAATTAAATAATTATATATTTTTTTTAAAGTAGAAGTATGTCGCACCTGTTTGACACAAATTCAGTTATAATTTGCATGACAAGTACAGGTGTGGTTTCAGAATCAAATACTTTGGATGCAGTGGTAGATTAGTAGACTAAATTATGAAAAAAGCAAGCAAGAAAGTGCCCATTATACAGTGATTAATATTTGATGAACAGACTATTTTGTATGCATACTGTTAGAAGTACACATTAAATTGATTAAAATTGACATTAAAGGCATTCATAATGTTACAAAAGATTTATAAATGCTGTTCTTTGTAACTTTTTATTCATCAAAGAATGCTGAAAATGTAATATGGTTTCAACAAAACGTCTCAGGTTACGACTGTAACTCTAGTTCCCTGAGAAGGGAACGAGACGCTGCGTTGATGACGCTTTGGGAACGCCCCTGCGTGAAATGCGTCTGAAGCACTTATGTCAACTAGTCCAATGGCGAGAGTAAGTGTTACGGGTGGGTGACATCACGACCAGGAACGGATAAAAGCACATCCGTTCTGACCGGCGCTAGCTTCGATTTAGCCGAAGTAAATTGATCACAGGAATGTGGGGAGTATGGCAAAGTGACGCAGCGTATCATTCCCTTCTCAGGGAACTAGGGTTACAGTCGTAACCTGAGACATTCCCTTTCGAGGGAACTCACGCTGCGTAAATGACGCTTTGGGAACGAGAATGCCCGAACGGCATACGAACCAGAGCCTGTCTGTGTGAATACTGAGAGCACAACTAAGATAAGAGCACCTGTGAACCTGGGGTAGCGCCCAGGTTTAAGTTGTAAAACCTTGCGAATGTGAGTGGAGAGGACCAGCAAGCCGCATACCACATCCTGCAGGGATATCTGCTTATATAATAAGGCTTCTAAGCCACTATCCTGGTCTACAAGCACCATGGAGGAAACATACACCAAAGGTATACACCACCAAAAGGGACATGGTAGTCACTAATGGCCGCCACGTAGACCTTCAGTGTGGAATGGGATAATCCTGTGGAAAAACGAACCAGCAGTAACTCCAGCACTGTACCAAGCAGGCAGTTAACTGGGCCTCATTGTCCGAGATCCGCACCTATGAAGTGAAAACCCCTCTCTTCAATACATAGTTTACTCATGGAGGGAGCTCTGGAGTGAAGTATGGAGTGAAGGAGTGAAGTATCTCCACAACCTCAGTTGAGAGACCAAATTCCATGAGTTGGGCCCCCTCAGAGGCCAAACCCACAGGTTTCATAATTTGGGCTGGGGTGATTATGTAGGGTCACCCCTTCCACTTAAGAACGAAGGTCCCTCCTGACTGGAATCTCCGAGGGAGAGCCATCGAGGAGGGACACCAGGTCCGAGAATCAGTCAGCTCGGCCAGTACGGTTCTACTAGTAGTAGACTTATTCCATCCCGGCAGACCTTCCCCAGAACTCCTGGATGCAGAGTAATCGGGGACAAACTTACAGATGTAGCCTCGGCCATGTCTATACCACAACGTCCAGCTCCAAGGGAGCTGGGTGTGTGAGGGAGAACCAAAGTGGACAGTGTGTCGTATCCTGAGACGAGACCAGATCCACCTGTGCCTGACCATAAACCCCCCAAATGTGCTCCACCACCTCGGTGGTTTTATCCTTTCCTGGTTGTGACATCACCCGCCCGTGACGCTCACTCTCGCCATTGGACTAGTTGACACAAGTGCTTCAGACGCAATCACTCAAGGGCGTTCCCAAAGCGTCATCTACGCAGCTGGAGTTCCCTCGAAAGGGAACATAAGATACTCCGGTAACACTTTATTTTGATGGTCCCTTTTGAACATTCTGTTGACTATAAGTAACTTTGCAACTACATGTCAATTAACTCTCTTTAGAGTACTAGTAGACTGTCTGCTTAATATCTGCTAACTCTTTATTGTGATGATCCTCCAACAGACACTCTACTGACTTTTCAACTACATGTAAACTTATTCTGACCCTAACCCTACCAGTCTACTAATACTCTACTAAAACTCTAATGAGAGTTAGTAGACGTGTAGGTGCAATGTTACTTATAGATAACCGAATGTGTTAAAGGGACCATCAAAATAAAGTGAAACCGATACTCCTTACAAAAAATCTTACCAACTTTTGACTATTGAACTTCAGTGTATATGCTGTACTCCTAAAAGCTTACAAAACAAATTAATCTATGATTATTTTGGACAGACAACAGTTGAGGACTACGAACAGGCAGCAAAAACTCTGCTGACAGCACTCTTCATCAGAGAAAAATATTCCCGGTTGGCATATCACCACTTCCCCAGGACCACAGCCAGGTTTCTAAGGAGTGCCAATAATGAGAAATGGAGTGAGGAGGATGAAGTGCTGCCAGGTATGTCATGGTTGGCAACAGTTCATGCATTAATAAATTAAAGGTATTGTAGGCAATTTTCGGAGTGACTAGCAATTGCAAGCTAGCTTTGAAAACACATGAGAACATGAAAACACACAGCAGAAAAACACATGAAAACACACAGCAGAGTTTGCAAAGTGTCAAGAGACGGCGTTAAACTAACTCATGTCTCAGACTACATAACATTAAAATAATAATGATCATAACTTTACCTTCCTGTTACCAACATATTTTTTCCCACTGGGGTAAACTGGACTGCAGAAATTTAAACCTCGGGAATAGGATTTTTTTTAACAAAGGTTTATGTGTCGGGTACTTTATGTTTCTTTGTTGACTACTTAAACGATTTCGTAGTTGACTCATTTAGGAAGAGAGTGTTCTGGCACTTGTGGACACCCTGGAATGTCCTGAAGCCTTCTTCACTGGAGTTGAACCTCTCCTCCTTGAATTCTTGATCTGGTAAATGGTTCTTTCAGGTGCAATATTCTTTGCTTGCAGCAAATTCCTTGCATGTGAGTCCATTTTGATGCAAAGCAGAGGGAAGTATTTTGAAGATTATAAAATTGCATGTTATAATGACCTCAGTATCATCCAAAACAACCAAAACAAATGTGTGTACATTTTTTATATTTCTTACATGATTTATACAGCTAAATGAGCATGGGGTCAAACTGACCCCAAAGAACACTGATGCTACAAAATGTGTACTGGTCTTATAAGACCTATCATATCATCATTTCAATTTTGCGTTTACCCAGTTGTCCTCGATAAATGAGGAAAAGTCATTAAAAATTAAGCAAAAAAAAAAAGATTTCAATCATATATTTAGTACCTCCTCACTACTGCAGCTTAATTTCGCCCTTGATAGTGTTGCCATTGAAACGCATATTTGAGTCATGCACAGCTTCAGGTATAATGTCACAGGTTTCCATCTCCTCCAAATTACAGTAGTTATAGCGTGAACGCAGCACACGCATGTTGTTTTGGTTCAGGAAGAACTGTAAAAAGTGGCTGCTGTTTTGGTTGCGGTGCTCACCTCGGTGAATGACGCTTGTCTAACTCTGCAAAGCATGAAACGCGGAGGTATGAAAATACATGTTGACAGGCAGGTAGGACATTTTATGGTCCCACAGCTTCCACAGATGATATACATTTAAATTTAGATCACTGCTATCAGGACTTTAACCAGCATGACAAAAAATGTTTCTCGCTTACCCTGCCTTTAACTGTTCAAAAACCTATAATGACAACAGCTTTGAAACATAAGTGAGAAATGACTGTCCTAAATCCTTGGTACTATTCTGTTTCAAAGACTGTAGTGTTCATTAGGCTTGGGAAAGTGATACTAAAACCACCTAGTCTTGTTTCTATTTAGGACATCAATATAATACGACATTAGTATTAATCAGAACTACCGTTATGCTTTCTTTCCATGGCAACAGATATCTGCCCCCCTCTAAGTGAGGGTGAGGATCCCTACAGTATGGAAGACCTCCCACAGGATCTGAACTACTCTCTGAGGATGAAAGATGGAATCATATATGTGTATGATAATGAGGATGCTTTAAAACAGGATCAGCCACGGAGCTTGCCATATCCTGACTTGGAAACTTTCGCTATTGACTTGAGCCACGTCCTTGCCATGATTGCAGACGGACCAACGTGAGTTCGGTTATATTATATTTATAACATTACATCATCTGTTGCTAAATAATAATAATAATAATCATAGGTGAAATTCAGTGAGAAAAAAAAAACATTTAGGGGTAATATCATCTTTTATAGGAAGACCTATTGTCACAGAAAGCTTAACTTCCTGAGGTCCAAGTTCCAACTTCATGAAATGCTGAACGAGATGGCTGAGTTAAAGGAACTGAAAGGCGTTCCTCACAGAGACTTCTACAATGTCAGAAAGGTATTTCAAATAAAGTTGCATAAACACTAATATTTACTGTATTAAGGCAAGGCAAGGCAAGTTTATTTATATAGCACATTTCATACACAGTGGTAATTCAAAGTGCTTTACATAGAAGAAATTTAAAATAATCAAAAGAAATATGAATAATTAAAACAGTTTAGAATAAAGAAATTAAAATAATCAACAGAAATAAGAATAATTAAAACAATATATATTTTTTAAATAAAATAAAAATACACATACAGTGGCACAGTGCTCATTCAGTAAATGCATAGCTAAACAGATGTGTTTTCAGTCTGGATTTGAATGTGACTACTGTAGGAGCACATCTGATCTCTTCTGGAAGCTGGTTCCAGCTGCGGCTGGCATAGTAGCTAAAAGCGGACTCCCCTTGTTTAGAGTGAACCCTTGGTATTTCTAGCTGACGTGATCCTAATGATCTGAGTGATCTGTTGGGTTTATATTCAGTGAGCATATCTGCAATATATTGAGGTCCTAGGCCATTGAATGATTTATATACCAGTAATAATACTTTAAAATCAATCCTAAATGTAACTGGGAGCCAGTGTAAAGACCTGAGGACTGGTGTGATGTGTTCATATTTTCTTGTTCTGCTCAGAATCCTGGCGGCAGCGTTCTGTATGAGCTGCAACTGTCTTATGGTCTCAGGGCTCTCAAGTTTTATCAAAAGTTTAGAGTGAGATTTAGGGGAGGAGCCACCCAAATCCCTCGACCCAACCAAATTCGCTTCAATTTTTGCTAGTAGTTCAATTTTGCCTATTGTTCATAATTGACCAGCACAAATGGAAATTATAACAATTGGTAAATCTGATAAAAAGACAAATTCATCCAAATAAAATAAATAGTTATATTTAAAAAATATAAATTTATTGAAAAATAAAAATAAATTTGACCCCAAACAAGCCAACTGAACATCAGTGCTCAATGTACATAACATTGTGTCATAACACAACTTGCCCTGAGCATGCATGTCAAGACCCAAACCGGTTACCTTTACAGGGGTCATCGGATGCCCATTTCCCCCAAGTTGGTATGATACTTTGGGGTCTTCATGTAAAGTTTGTAACATACTTTGGTTAAAATTTCTCAATGGTTGTGTAAAACAACACCATTTTTACCTCCTCAAAAACAGCTCTGTTCACAGTGACCCGTTTTGGTGCATGTCTCTTTAAATGATAATGATCAACAACTTTTTGGCTTTTTGAGGATTAAAAAAAGTGAATGGGTTTTTTTCATTGCATGGTGATTGTGTCCACACACTACAAAGACACATTTATTAGCAAACACCATATAAAAGTGTATTTTGCATCCGATGACCCCTTTAAAAGCAGTTGGAGAGTTTTTGAATGTATCAAAAATAATTTAGCACGAATTTGGCTATACCCCTCAACATCAGCTCTCACTATCTTTGATCACAGGCAAGAGATATCCAGGAGACGTCCAGGAATCAATTTTAAATCAAAATGCTAAAAAAAATAAAAATAAATGAAGAGGTCCGCAAGAATGCAAACCGCATTCATCAGATCTTGCTCTTTCAACTTCAACTTCGTGTGTGCGCCGCGCGTGTTGTCTAGTAACGAACGTGCTTGCAGTGGGAACACATCATTTACCCGGAAACAACTAATTCTAATTTCTGATTGGCTGGTAGCTGGCATTTAACTCTGTATAACTCGAGACAGATCATGCTATGAACTCGGCAGAGAACTTCCCTCCGTTTGCCTGCGCCTCGTCCATTATAGCGGGACAAGTTCCCTTACTCCTCAGCGTGAGAAATACAAGGTGTGGCGTGTGAGCGTGTGAACGGGTTGAAATGCGTGTGTCTCACGCCAAATACGTGAGACTTGAGAGCCCTGTGGTCTTTTTAGGAAGGCCAGTGAGGAGTCCATTACAGTAATCCACCCTGCTGGTGATGAAAGCATGCACTAGTTTCTCTAAGTCTTGACTGGAAACAAAGCATCTAATTCTTGCAATATTTTTCAGATGATAATATGCTGATTTAGTTATTACTTTGACATGACTACTGAAACTAAGGTCTGATTCTAGAGACACACCAAGATTCCTGACTTGATTTTTAGTTGTTAGACCCCTAGAGTGAAGGTATGCATTCACCTTGAGAACTTCATCTTTGTTTCCAAACGCAATGACTTCAGTTTTGTCTTTGTTTAACTGGAGAAAATTTTGGCACATCCAATTGTTTACTTCATCAATGCATTGGCACAGGGAGTCAATGGGGCTGTAGTCGTTAGGCGATAGGGCTAAGGAGATCTGTGTGTCATCTGCATAGCTGTGGTAAGAGATTTGGTTCTTTTTCATTATTTGGCTCAGTGGGAGCATGTACAGGTTGAATAGGAGTGGCGCAAGAATTGAGCCTTGAGGGACTCCGCATGTCATGGACGTCCACTCAGACTTATGGTCACCTATACTCACATAGTAACCTCTCCCTTCTAAGTATGACCTGAACCATTTTAGGACTATGCCAGAAAGCCCCACCCAGTTTTCCAGTCTGTCAAGAAGTATGTTGTGATCGACAGTGTCAAATGCAGCACTGAGGTCGAGTAGTACCAGCACTGATCATTTGCCTTTATCAGTATTTAAGCGAATATCGTTTATTATCTTTATGAGCGCTGTCTCTGTGCTGTGATGCGATCGGAAACCAGATTGAAAATTGTCAAAGTATCCATTCGAGCTTAAGAATTTGTTCAGCTGATTGAAGACAACTTTTTCAATGATCTTGCCTATGAAAGGAAGATTTGAGATCGGTCTATAGTTGCTTAGTATAGTCTTATCCAGATTGCTCTTTTTCAGGAGGGTTTGACAACTGCAGTTTTCAGGGAGTTTGGAAAAGTCCCAGAGAGAAGTGAGGCATTAACCACTTCTAGAAGATCTGCTTTTAAGCTGTTTAACACACTTTTGAAGAAAGATGTGGGAAGTGCATCAAGGGCGCAGGTTGATGATTTAAGGTGCTGTACGGTTTCTTCTAAAATTTTGCAATCAATTTCTTTAAAATCAGACATAGTAACTACTTTCCCAGGTTGTGGTCTGATCTGTCTGACCCCAGCGCAACTCAGGGATGTGCTGATCACCTTTCTGATATTATTAATTTTCTCAGAGAAGAAGCAAGCAAACTCCCTGCACTTGCTGTCTGAGAGCATTTCACTGGGAATCTGGCATGGGGGGTTTGTCAGTCTCTCTACAGTAGCAAAAAGAGTACGTGTGTTGTTTAAGTTGCTGTTTATAATATTTGAGAAGAAAGTCTGTCTATCTTTGCCTAGTTCCATATTGAAAGCATGAATGCTGTCTTTGTAGATGTTATAATGGACTACAAGTTTTGTCTTCCGCCACATGCGCTCTGTTTTTCTGCATTTTCTTTTCATATTTTGCACTGCTGTTGAGTTTCTCCAAGGTGCTTTTTGTCTACCACTCTTCCTGACTTTCACAGGAGCAATGTCATCAATTACACCTTTAACTTTTGAGTTAAAAGAATCAAGGAGAAAATCAACAGAGTCAGCAGATACGCTTGGTGTTAAAGATATAGCCTTCATAAATAGCACACTGGTGTTCTCATTTAAGCATCTCTTCTTGACAGACACAGACCTAGCTTCAATTGCAGGAGAGATCAATATATCAAAGAAAATACAGAAATGATCAGACAGTGCTACATCCTTAATAACAATTGATGAAATGTTTAGACCCTTACTGATAAGTAAATCTAGAGTGTGTCCATGATTGTGTGTCGGTCCATGTACATGCTGAAACAGATCAAAAGTTTTTAAAACAGTTTTGATTTCTTTTGCCATATTGGTTTCTTCATTATCTATGTGAATGTTAAAATCTCCAGCAATAGCAAAACAGTCAAACTCTGAGGAAATTGTTGATAGTAGTTCTGTAAAGTCCTCAGCAAAGGCTGAAGAGTATTTTGGAGGCCTGCAAACAATGATTAGTAAAATGTGTGGAGCACCTTTTAACACAATACCCAGATATTCAAAAGACGGGTAATTACCAAATGATATTTGCTTACATTGATGGACATCTTTAAAGAGAGCAGCTACACCCCCTCCTTTCCTACCCGCTCTGCAGACACTCATGAAAGTAAAGTTAGGAGGGGATGTTTCATTGAGGATTGTTGCACTGCAGCTGTCTTCTAGCCAAGTTTCATTTAGAAACATAAAAGACCCCACATTAAGACCCCTTTCAGTTTTAAATGTACATATTTGGGAATATTCAGGTTGATACACACATTCACGCAGCTGCCTGCATGAACCAGAAGCATCTTCTGAAGTTCATCCAGGAAACCTATAAGACAGAAGCAGAGCGAGTGGTGGTGGAGAAGAACGGAAAGAAGCTCACCCTCAAACAGGTGTTTGACAATCTGAAAATGGACCCTTACGATCTCACAGTGGACTCATTAGATGTACATGCGGTACGTATTTCAGATAAACTCAGGACATTAGCAGAATAGATCTTGGTGCAGTAAAGAATTGCTCTATTGTTTGTTACAGGGCAGACAAACCTTTCATCGCTTTGATAAATTCAATTCCAAATACAACCCAGTGGGTGCTAGTGAGCTCCGAGAAATCTACCTCAAAACTGATAACTACATCAATGGAGAATACACTGTAAAAAATTATCGTGATTTTAACGGTAAAAGACCGTAAAAATCCTACAGTGAAAAACTGTTAATTGGTTAACAGAAAGTTTCCGAACTATATACGGTAAATAACTGTGATAGATCTAATGGTACATTTAATGTAATTTTACTGTAAAATACCGTTAAATTTACAGTTTTTGAAAGTGAAAAAGAACAACTCATTGTAAAATTTACAGTAAAAAAACGTAAATTGACATTCCCACAATTCCCTGCGTGACACTTCACATTTAATGTATTTTTGTTGAAATAACTATGTTTCTTCATAGTTTTCTTAGTTTTTTTCTTATCAGTTATGTACATTAGGGTTTTATGTTACATTTAATGTTGTTAAATTAATGTTTATTGCATTTTTAAAATTTCATGTCTGTTACCATGAAGGTGTTCAATGTTTGTGCGAATCACACTGTGCAGCTTCTAAATATTAGTAACTTTCTTGTGGAAGAGCTTTTTGTGATGAGCTTTGATTGATCTTTGATTGATCATGTGACTCTCATCACTGCTGTGATTGGTGGTTGTCCGTGTATTACAATAGTACAAAATAGATATTAATACTGCAAATGATCAGTAAATTAACATTATCAGATAATGAAATACGGTTTATTACTGTAAATTTTAAGTTAAGCCTGTAAAACCAATAACGTTGCTACCGTATTTTTGACGGTAAAGTACTGGCAACCACAGCTGCCGGTTTTTTACCGTAAAAATTACGGGTTAAATTTTTACAGTGTGCACGTCTCATCAAGGTAAAAATGATCAACTCGCATGCTGATACACGAGATAAAATGAACTATAACTGTCAGAGCACACAAGACTATTTTCTTAAGTGGGTAACAATCAAATCGCATTGTTCCTGTTGTGCAGGAAGTTGCTCATGACCTGGAGGAGAGTAAATATCAGCATGCAGAACCCCGTCTCTCAATTTACGGCCGAGCCTCTGAAGAGTGGGACAGCCTGTCCAAATGGTTTATCAAGCAAAAGTTGCACTCCCCTAACATGAAATGGATCATACAGGTGCCCAGGATTTAGTAAGTCCTCTTCTAATGTCAATTAACATATGAATTTTAAGAAATGTAACAGAGAAACTTCAATAATCTAACACAACAAAATGGGCAAGACTATTTTGTTTTGTTTTTATATACAAATGTATATATTTATATAAAATAAATTAAATATGTTCTCAATATATTTAATTTCTTTATATATAATTTAATTAATTGTTTTATTATATATATTATATATGAAAAGTGAAATACAAAACGTATGTATTTCTGTACTTATGTGTTAGCCAACTACATGTCAAACAACACTGATTACAATAGTCTACGATGTTTTGGAAGTCGTCTGCTTCCAATACATTTATTATGTATTGATGTGCTGAATTCAAATATGACAACTGATTGGCTATGGTTATGGTTTCCAAGATATTTAAGTTTTTACACTTCACATCTATGTATATTGTGTAGATAGTACCTGTCATCTGTCTTGTTTATGTAACACTTTAAAAATAATCAAAAGGGTTATATAAATTAAATTTACCATGAAACAAAAGACAAAAAAATATTATGTACATAGTTTAGTCTTAATCAGTGTCTACTCGGCGCTTCTTGGCTTGTCTCTTGTATTCATAAATGGAGCATCTCTTGTCACTGTCCAGCAATAGTCTGCAAGCATTGATGGGCTCCATTTGCTCCATTTGAAGTTATCTACAATGTAAACACAACTGCGATGCATCTCTGCTCTGTCTGGCAAAACAGAACTGTGTATTCCTTTGCAAAATGTATGACAGGGATGCAAAACTCGGTTCCTGGAGGGCCACAGTCCTGCATAATTTAGCTTCAACCCTAATTATATAACTATTATATAAACACACCTGATCCAGCTCATCCTTCAGGCTTATTTGAAAATGCCTCAGGTTACAACTGTAACCAAAGTTCCCTGAAAAGGGAACAAGATGTTGCATCGGAGAAGACAACGCTGTGGCAAGACCTCTGCGTGATTGCATTGTGAAGCACGTGTGAAATCAGCCCAATGGCATGATGGAACGTCATAGGCAGGTGACGTCATGACCAGGAAACTA
Source organism: Semotilus atromaculatus (assembly GCA_031834385.1). Taxonomy (NCBI): domain Eukaryota; kingdom Metazoa; phylum Chordata; class Actinopteri; order Cypriniformes; family Leuciscidae; genus Semotilus; species Semotilus atromaculatus. The sequence goes on from JAULUF010000001.1 coordinate 5,948,046, forward strand.
TAAAGCATACCCGGACCAAACAGCGTTAGCTTCTGATAGGCTTAAGAAAGTCGATTACAGTCATGCAGGAAGTGTGGCAGGGCGACACAGCGTCGTAACAGTCGCAACAATCGCAACAGTCGTAACCTGAAATTTTCCTTTTCAAGGGACCTTGCGATGCATCAGAGAATTTGATGTTGTGGGAATGTTTATACCCACGCCTGTCTTGTGTGAAATCGTAAAGAGCAGCACTGAGAAACCAGCACCTGAGAAACCTGGTGTACAGCCCAAATCCAAGTTATAAAACCTCACAAATGTGTGTGGAGAGGGCCAGCACGCCACATCACATAGATCTTGTTGGGAAACTCCCGATAAATTAGCCTTTGAAGCAGCCATAATCCTAGTTGAGCTGACTCATACACAAAAGAGATAGCCTCAACTATCACCTTGCTCATCCTCTGCTTAGACGCTGGGGATCCCTTCCAATGTGGACATTCGCATCTATAGTGCCTTAACTGGGCAAAGCAAATACATTTTCTCCAGGTCCGAAGTACGAAAGGGGGAGGACAAAAGTCCTGCAGTACAATAGATCTCGCCACATTACTGGGGACCTTAGTAACATAACCCGGTCTAGGGTATAGAAAGGCTTTCACTATACCTAGTGCAAACACAAAGGGGAAACCAACAGGGCATGTAAGTCTCCTATTCTTTTGAGAGACATAATAGTGAGAAATAGAGTTTTGAATCAGAAACTTTGTCAGTAACTTTGCTGGAACCTCCTCAAGAGGCTCGAAGGGAGCCAGGAATAAGCCTTCCAATACCACAGGCCAAGTCACAGGCCGGCACCCTTATGCGAACAGCCTGTACCATGGGGGGATGAGTGAGGGAAAACCAAAGCAGACAATGTGTCATCTCTCGAGACGCGAACAAATCCACGTCCGTCCGGCCAAACTACTTCCATAAGGAGCAGCTTTCCTTGAGCCAACAGGAAGATCTGGTGCGCCAGTTTGTAAAGTGGGCGCAACCACAGGCCTCCCCTGATGATTTATGTAGCCGACCTCCGATGTGTTGTCTGTTTGGACAAGAACATGGTGGCCCCTGAGGTCTGAGAGGAAGTGTTTCAACGCCAGAAAAACCACCATCATCTCCACGCAGTTTATGTACCAGGAGAGATGATGACCCCTCCACAGACCCAGCCCATGAAGGGAAATGGTGTAATCCATTTCCCCCATAGAAGGCAGGAAGTGTTCCTCTAGCTTACTTTTCAAACAAACTTCTTGCTTCTCAACTGGCCAGACAATGTTTTGGCAGTTTTTATTTTATTTTATTTTTTACCATTTTACAATCTTTCTATATAACTCCTGTCTAATACAAAGAATTGCATGGGACAGACAAACACCAAATAGACGATTTCACAGAGAGCCCTTGCTGAAGACACAGAAGATAAAGCTGTTTGGTCCAGGTATGTTTAATAGTGTCCTGGGGCCTCATTTATAAAACTTTGCGTAGGATTTGCGTCAGAAGTGGCGTACGGATGAAACATAGGACGTGCGTACGCACAGAAATATTCGGATTTATAAAACCGTGCGCACGCACGTCCTACGCAGTTTTCCCTTAATAAATCACAATCAATTCTAAATGTAGCGCAGCTTTTGCGGCTTCATGTAACGCCCATAGTTGCCCATAAATAGTCCGTGAAACGCCCACAAGTTAATATTCATCGATTGCGAAATCATGGCAAAAACAGAGAGGAAAACCAATAAACTTAACTTCACTCAATGTGAAGTAGAAATGATCGTTGGCGAGGTGGAAGAGAGGAGTAAAATGTTGTTTTACATTTTACAGGGCACAGTGTGGGCATTACTAATGCCAAAAAGGCACTTGAGTGGCAAAAGGTTGCAGACGCCGTTAATGCTGCAGCCTCACAACCTCGGACCGTGGCCGAAATAAAGAAGAAATGGTCGGACATCAAAGTCGATGCAAAAAAGCGTCTAGCGCTCCATTACGCATTGTGATGGCACCATGGCATTTTATTACCATCCATTTGATTGCATCTGACAAGCAACAGATGTGTTATGAGGATGAATTGCATAACATGGCAATATTATTGCAGAACATATTTCACTTTTCTTTTTGCAAATATGTGTTAATTTGCATTTCTGTTGAAATCTTCGTTTGATTTTTTTGTTTTACACTGCAGATCGATCAAACGGGTGTTCGTGTAGGCTGTTAATTGTAAGACTTGGTTTGTGAAGTCTATTTATGAGAGGCAGTATTGCCATTTCTTTTACTCAACGGTCTACAGTTTCACACACTTTCACGTGTTTCTTCCATCTGCCGACGGTGTCGCCATTTCTCATTTCACCCGTTTTTGTGCGTACGCCTGGGTCAGAGCTTGCGTGTAGGACCGCACATTTTCCCGTCAAGTTTGCTTTTTATAAATACCAATTATTACGTAGAGAGCGGCGTACGCCTTCTTTTGTGCGTACGCAACGTTTATAAATGAGGCCCCTGGTCAGGATGTCACCCGCCTATGGTGTTCCGTCATGCCATTGGACTGATTTCACACATGCTTCACAAAGCAGTCACGCAGAGGCGTTCCCATTCTCAGAGCGTAGAGTTCTCAGACACAGCGTGAGTTCTCTTGAAAGGGAACTACAGGATTGCGTGTTGGAACAGGGTTGGAACTAAACTATCCAGGGCTGTGGCCTTCCAGGAATTCAGCGTTGCACCCCTGCTGAATGACTTCTAGAGCTGATTTAGGGCAATTTGTTCAGCTGAGTGATGTGAGCATTGTTATGTTTGCATTATCCATGACTTCAAGGAATATGATGCAATATCAGCTTCAGATTGAATCATTCATTGGTTTGCCCAACCAAGTATATTTATTTTCAGTTCGTCAAAGATGTATTTTAGTCATTTCAGGTTTAATCTGAGATCACTTCCCTTTATTACTCACATATCCTCTGCCATTCCCAAGTCAAGGGTCGTATATATTGACCTAATAGCATATCTTGAAAACTAGAGCCAATCAACAATTTTAAGCATAATTTTCATTCTCAGTGACCCAGAATTAGTAAAGTTTGACTACATTTATTTTCTAAGCATTTTGGCTGTAGACCAGGGTTATTAATATTAGGCTACCTAATAATAATAATAATAATAATATATTTTATTTATATTGTGCTTTTCTTATACCCAAAGCGCTACAACAAGTACAGTACAAAAGTAGATCCATAAAAAATGTAAATAAACCTGCAACAACAGGTAGAATACAATATACATCCAGTGTCACCATTTAAGACACAAACACTATCTTAAAAAGATGGGTTTTTAACTGTTTCTTAAAACTTCTTAATGTTGGGGCATTCCTAACAGTTAAAGGAAGTGCATTCCACAACCTAGGGGCTGCCACAGACAAGGCTCTTTCACCCATAGTTTTTAGTCTGCAAGAAGGCTGTTTAAGGAGAGAAGAGTTGGCGGAGCGTATAGATAGAGAGGGCATATATAGCGTAATTAAATCACATATATATGATGGTGCAGTTCCAAGTACAGTTTTATATGTTAAAATAAGAGTTTTAAAATCAATACGGGAATGGACCGGAAGCCAATGCAGGTTCCTAAGCACCCCAGAGATATGCTGACGAGAAGGAGTATGTGTAAGAACATGTGCAGCTGAGTTCTGTATGTGTTGCAGGCGCTCAATAGACTTTGCAGGTAGGCCAAGATAAAGGGCATTACAATAATCAACCCTAGAGGTAACGAGTGCATGAACAAGCCTTTCTGCATCAGGTAATGAAAGAAAAGTTCTAATCCTGGCAATATTCCTGAGTTGAATTTTTTTTTAAATACTCTTGATATGTGCTTCAAGTGTCAAATGAGAGTCAAAAATAACACCAAGATTGCGAACTTGAGATGATGGGAATACTACATTATTTTAAACTAAAATGTCTACCATTACAGGCAGCTGCAGGGGTACCAACTAAAAGGACCTCTGACTTTGTACCACGATTTAAGAAAATTGTGGTACATCCATAGTTTAATTTCCCGCAGACAGTCAGAAAGTGTTGCCGAGATACCTGTGATATTAGTTTTCGTCCTTATATAAATTTGAGTATCATCAGCATAAAAGTGGAACCCCAAACCATGCTTTCTAATAATCTGGAATATATAAATATTAAAAAGTATTGGGCCAAGGACAGACCCCTGAGGAACACCATGACATACCTGTCCGACATTAGATTTATTGTTTTCTAAAACAACAAACTGGGTACGATCAGTAAGGTAAGATTTAAACCCCTCCAACACCGGAAATACCAAGCCAAGTCTCGAGTCTCTCAATTAGTATAGAGTGACACATCGAGTTCACACTAATGTGCAAACCAATGTATGAAAGTTTTTCTAAATTCAAATGACAATTCTGCATTTTTTTATCCTTGTCAGTTAAAATTCATGAACTTAAAAGGCCTTCTCAATTCAATTATGAATGGCACAACTCTGCAACATATATGATGTTTCCACTCATACTATATTTTTACTCATACTTGCTCATAATTCATATCCAAGACCAGTATTTCTAAAAGCAAATATTCCTGACTTGTGTACTTTGTTTTTAGTGACATTTTCAGATCAAAGAATATTGTTCCCAACTTCGCCAAGATGCTGGAGAACATCTTCCTCCCACTGTTGCAGGCCACCATTAACCCTCAGAAGCACAAAGAAACGCATGTTTTCCTGAAACACGTAAGTGCTTCAGAGTTTTGTTAAGCTGCAAGACCAGTCAGAGCAAAGCAGACCATTTTAACACCACCAGTGCAATTAACTGTCAGGGTTGAGGTAAGGGATGAGGCGAGGACTCAGAGATGCAGAAATGGGCTTTTATTTGTTATAAAAAAATAAAACAAAAACTACCCCCTGGGGGAAGACAGGACCGGTCAGCTTGACTTGGCAGGACATGACATGGCATCAGGGATCAGGACACAAGGGATGTAAGGCAACACACTGGCCCAGGACTGAAAACACAAGGAGAATAGGGAGCAAACAAGGCAGGTAACGAGGGAGAGCAGGAGGGACAACTGAACCAGTAATCAGATAACAAGAAGGGCAGGGTTACACAATAGACATACAAGCACATGGCATGGCATAAAGAGAAAAACATGACAAGCCATGTGCTCACACCAAACATGACAGAAACATGAGCACATGGCCAGTGAACACAAAATCACAAGCCATGTGCTCAAACAAAACAAGACACGAACACGCAGCTAATGAGAACACTCATAAGCCGTCTGTTCACACAAAACATAACAACATGAAATAACACAGCCAATGAAAAACACAAGCCTCGTGCTACACAGCACAAGACAAAACATAACATAAAAGCATGAGGCTGATGAAAACAAGAGTGCAACACAACGAGAAAGAACCGAAACCAATCTAGAACGAAGTGCCGGGATCCAAACTCCACAGAGTCCGCACACAAAACAACTCAAATGGACAGAAGAGCGTGCGGCCCAAGCAAACACGGAACCGCCCGCTCAATAACAGTGTCAGAGCTCTGTCACCAAACCAAGAATAAACAAACCGAAGTGACAGAATCCTGACAACAGCTTAAACACAAAACAGTAATTTTAGAAGGGAATCAAGACTTCAATGCCAAATCCCTTATGAACAATTTAATAGTTCTCAGATGAACATGTCCATGAAAAATAGTCATGTACAATAAAACCCAAAAAAAAAAACATAGACGTGGTTGAATTACCCCCAATGTATTCATTGTGTTGTCGATTTTTCAAAGGATGGTCATCAAAGTCAAAGGAACGTCACCTTGCCTAGTCTTTATGTAAATATAAAGCTGCAAAGTGAGTGTGAAATTGTCAAAAAAGATTTCAATGTTTTTTCTGCAGGTGACAGGGTTTGACAGTGTGGATGATGAGTCCAAACATAGTGATCACTTATTCACCTATAAGAGTCCAAAACCGGAAGAGTGGACCATGGAGGAAAACCCCCCATACACTTACTACCTCTTTCACATGTATGCCAACATCATGGTCCTCAACAACTTACGAAAGTAAGTCACTGTAAAGATCAAGCTCTGATTTCAGCACTTACAACCCATTGTATTCCCCTCAAATTTAGACAAAAGCTTTATAAATGAAGTCACATGCCATGTTAAATAGTGGTTAAAAAAATAAAATTGATATATTGCAGGGAACGTGGTCTTAATACCTTCCAGTTCCGTCCTCACTGTGGCGAGGCAGGATCCATCACCCATCTGGTGTCAGCTTTCCTCACAGCTGACAACATCTCTCACGGACTCAACCTGAAGAAGGTCAGTCTCTAAAACTAATTGTGTTCACAGCAAACCACACAACATTACGCAGTGTAGTTCAGAATCCACTAAATAGACAAACAATTATTACACCAATTTCAACAGTAAGGATTGTTTCAGCTTTCCCCATTTGAAGTACTGTTCACTGCCACCAAAAAAGGTTGAATTTAAATGTATAATTACAAATAAATCTGCACCGTTTACACTTGTACAAGGCATCTCTGCTCATTTTGGCAAATCAAACACTGAAAAATAAGAGAGAGTATGACACTGTATGACAGGGATGCAAAGCTCCTTGGCAATGCATAAATTTAAATGTATAATTCCATTATTATTTTTACATTTTTATTGTATTTGTAAAAGTTTTTTATTATAATTATTTAATATTTATTTTTGGATTTAAGTTATTATAATTACATAACTTATTACATAACTTACATAACAATAATACAGAAAATTCTTTTTTTTTCTTTGCTGGAAAATTATAGCACACATGGCGACATACTAAGTCATTTTTGCAATTTTGTAGAAAAAAGACGCTCATTTATGTTAGCCAGATAGATTCACCTAGTTGACAAAAAGAAAATAAACAAAAAGATACAATACTCAGCCAATAGGACAAGTGACAGTTCTGTCAACTGGCCATCATTATTATTGAGCCATGTATGCTAAGTTTATAATAAAGGAGTAATTTAACACACACACACACAAAACAAAAACCTTGAAAATCATCAGATAGTCTTTTCTAGTGGTCTAACATTGTTCTTGTTCATTTCTCAATACAGAGTCCAGTGCTGCAGTACCTGTTTTACTTGGCCCAGGTGCCCATTGCCATGTCTCCGCTCAGTAACAATAGCCTGTTTCTGGAGTATTCCAAGAATCCCCTCAGGGAGTTCCTGCAAAAGGGCCTGTGCGTGTCCCTCTCCACGGATGACCCATTACAGTTCCACTACACAAAGGTCTGGGAAAGCAGTTCTTGTAAATAACGCTCAGCAACAAACACTGCCAACAATGAACGAGTACATTATTAATCTACTTTGAGTGTAACCATTCTAGAGCAGTCAGGTGATGTGATTCTGTTGTTTATGTACCTTTAGGAGGCCTTGATGGAGGAGTACGCCATAGCAGCACAACTGTGGAAACTGAGCTCATGCGATGTGTGTGAGATCGCCAGAAATAGTGTGCTTCAGAGCGGTCTGTCTCATCAGGTATTTTCTCACTTTCTCAACTTCTAATCTAAGGAATATTCTAGGCTCAGATTTACAAATAATTTCAGCTCGTCCTCGTTTGTAAAAAAAAAAATGTTCAAAATTTAAATGAGTGAAACAGTGTTTTTTTGTTGTCTTATCCTGAATAAGACACAACGGTACGCCTATAAGTGTTTATATTCGAACTATTTTGCGACGACCACTGCGGAGTACTTAAAAAAAATGGGGTGTAAATGGGGTGTAGCCCATAGTGTGACTTTACATTAACAGAAAAGTAGCTCCGGCTACAATGTCTTTCCGCAAAAAGTACGCGGTTTAGTGTAGGTAGGCCCACCTTTAATTAATCTGTTAACACTTATGTATTATTTGAATACATGTGTTTAAACAATTTTTACAGTAATTCAAGGGTTTTGGAGTTTATGTGATTGCATTGACATGGCGTGAAGTTGTAAAATTTTATATTAATAAGATATTTTTTATTTGATTTGTTACACCTAAATCATATTTGCATTCGTATGTTTATGTCTTTTGGCTGTAAGATTGAAAAAGTATTTTAACATGTATGAATTGGGCCCCTTCACTTCCATTTGTAAGTGCCTCACTGTAACTGGAAACAAAATAAACAAAATAATTAATTTACAAAAACCTGTTGATTGGGCTTAACTTCTACTGAACCCGTAATATTTCCTTCAGAAAAGTTTTCTAGTACTAATTTTAAACACATTCCAATGCTACATTTAACATCAGCCTTTGTAAAAGCTGACATTTAGATTTCCCTTGCAGGAGAAGAAACACTTCCTGGGTGAGAATTATCTACAGGATGGACCAGAGGGTAATGACATTCGTTTGACAAATGTGGCGCAAATCCGTATGGCCTATCGTCACGAGATCTTGTGCAATGAGCTCAGCTTCCTAGTGGATGCCGTCAAGTCAGAAGCGTTGGCTGCACAAGAACATAAGTCCATATGAGTGGACCAGACATCAGCATAAAACTTTATCTTGCTAACTGATGCACAAAAGAGCCATGGATATACATCATTCAGGTAGCATGTGGAGTCATGTGACTTAATGCCTTATAAGATGGGCATATCCCTTGTCATAGTGGCATATATGTATATATTTCATATCTCAAATTATTCTTTAAAAAACATGGGATGTTCTTATAAACTGTTTCAGTATTTAGCATGGTTTCTAAAAATGGGAGCTTACATTTGTTACCTTTTCTTAACAAGGGAGTGTTAACTTGATGTTTCTGTGAAAAAGGCACAGGAAGTGGAATTCAAATTTGCCTTGATAAACTAGTTTGTTTGCAACCTGAGATTCTGGGGCGTTTTTTTTGTTGTTGCACAAAATAGACTTGTGTACTTGAAATTGCACATTTTGTACACCAACAATGATGGTTAAACTGTTGTAAGGATGTTGTATGATGTATGGGTGCTTGGCCTCTGAAAAGCCACTTGAAACATGCTTGAATGCTTCATATCTTTGCCAATATCTGAATACTGCACTCAAAGTAAAATAAATAAAGTGGTGTCAAAAAAAGCCTTGCTGAATCATTTCATAATGAGATTGTTTATAGTTCATATTCCAGATAAATAGAAAAATTCTTTATTTGCTCGACACTGCAGCCCAGTGGAAGTACTAGGAACTGTTACAGTCTTCAAACAAACTAACTAGAAAAAAATATTCAATTTACTTTATTGTTCAAGATTTATACAAGAAGGAACAGAGAACATCAAACATCCCAATTTAATCCATAAGTAAAAGAAATCTCCTTCAAAACAACACTAGGAAGCCGCTAATAATGTTATTTTCTCTCTGATAAAACTATTGACATTCAGTCTAATCTCTATAAATCTGTGAGAATATTGCAGAAATGAACATTTTTAAAACTAGATTAATAGATCTTGATAAACTGGATTAAATCATTATAAACTGCCAGACAAATCTATATGTATATACTGTAAATAGATGTAGAAAGTTTGAGCTATACATTATCATATCTTTTATAATACAAGTGACTTCCCTAAGCCCACAAATTCACAGTCTCTCTCATACACAGAAAAGTGCGAGATGAAAAGTCTAGGATTTCAAACTGAAAAATGTAATTAAATTAAAAGGTAACCAACCTCCACTGAAAGTGTCAGTGATGCCCTATAAAATAAAGGTTTAATTTGCAACCTATTAAGCTTCAGAAGAAAACAAGGAAATTAGTTCTCATTCTCAAATGTTAATCCATTTGAACGATCCAATTATTTTACAGAGTCATGCCCTATAATTAACATTTGGTCCAAATTACACAGATAAAGAGTTCATGTCAAATGGATCACTGTAATTATTGTTAAACCTTAGATTATAAACGCACATCAACATAACTAAATCATGTTTGACTGAATTATAGTGTCAACAATACTATTAAACTGTTGAACATGCTGATACTGTGACGTTTTTTCAGGTATTACAAGGCCTTTATGGAACAAACGTGATTAAATGCAATTACTTCACAAACGAGATAAAACGGCAAGTGCAACGAGGAAATTGTGTTTTACAGCTACATGTTGTCTAGAATTTACCAACATGCATTCAAAGTCTGTCAATTGACTAGGTGTTATAAAATGACCAAAACAAAAAGTTAAATAATCAGCAGTTATTGCCTCCAGTGAATGACACTATATAGTGCAACAAATACCCAGTCACCCTATAAAATAAGTATTTAAAGAAGGTCATCTGTTATGGGGAGACAGTGAGTTTGACGGTGGCACAGTGCTTCATTTTAAGGTCTGTGTGGGTGCCCGGCTTCATCTGCCAGATTGAGGATGTACCCAGCTATATCTTCCTCCGTCGGAGCGTCTGACATGACCCATGATTCATTAGCGGCAGTCACCTGAATTCGGCAGACGGGGCAGTTTCGGCTCTGACCGCTCCTATATTGAGGCATAGACAATAGCACAAGGTTTGTCATGGCTGATTAAAATGATTTGGGAATTCTGTCATTATTTATTGTCATAATGTTGTTCCTTTTTCTCAAAATCTTCACTTTTCCCCCCCATATAATAATAATAATAAAAAATGAATGTGGACTGAAGCTCTCAAAATGTATTACTTAAAAAATATATCTATATATTAAATTGATTATTTTTGTAGTATATAGTCCTCAATGATTTTAAGTGTATCTTAAGTGTATTTTAAGTGTTTTTAAGTTAAGGGTAAAAAGTCTTAAATTCAGTTTGATCAAATTTAAGGTCGTTAAAAGTTAAGTCAAAAACAGGAATCACAACAAAACTCTTTTTTTTTTTATTTGAAAAACTAGATTTACGATGACGTTAACTTAAACGGGTCCATTCCTTTCATGCCGATTTCATGCCGACTTTAATGTGATGATAAACTTCAAACGGTGGGATCAAAACGAGGCACTGTTGCACGTTAAGGTTAGGGTTAGTTTGCAAACAATGAAAACCGCACTTTTCACTTTTCATTCAACCTCTAATTCGTATGTATTGATATATTAGTATTACATAAACCAATATGTACATAAACCAATATCAGGCATGTGATCGGTAAAAGACGAGCAAGGAAAACCTTTTTCTCCTTTTCACAGATGATTCTTACCACTTGTCAATACACTTCTGACAGAAGCTATGTGCGCAGGGCAGAATAAGGTCTGCTTTCCCATCCATACAGATACAGCATTCTTCCTCATCAGTCAACTGTTTAACCCTGTTACAGAGCACAACAAGCTTATTTTGATTGGTAAGACAATGAGGCATCCATTATGCATCATTACATCAGGTGCAGATTTGGCAAACAAATGGAGTCACTAAAGTACCTGCCCATCCACATGCTGGCCTGGCAGGTGTCTTCTGATGACAGCGGTCCTGAGGATCCTTCTGCGGCCACCTCTACACTCCACACTTCAGCTGCTTGACTGGTGATGTCTTTGTAGAGCTGGATAAACTGGTACAGGTTCATAATACGGGAGGCCTCCACCATTCCATTCTCTTTGTTAATCTACAAGGACACAGAGAGAACGGCAACAATGGCCATCCCACCCTAGATAAATATCAACCACGCAGAGCAACTGACTAATGTCTATAGATTGTCTTCATTGTAATCATATTCATATTTTCCACTGATAAAGGTATGGGTCTGTACATTGATCTCACCTTGGTGCACACTATTCTCACGGCAACCTTCCATAAAGCAGTTGAATCAGATCCAGGCTGCACTTCAAACAAAAGGTGTTTCTTTTGGCCAGAGGCTAGTTTAGCAGTTCTGAGAATTAAGTCAAACAGAATAATATCAAAATAAAATTTTAAGTTAATTAAGAATAAAGTAGTATATATAGTATATAGTGATGTCATATAGTGATGTCATTCTTACTTTTTGCAAATTCAAAAAATATTAATAGATTATATATTTGTATTGTTATTTCGCTTTCAGATTAGCAGATTAGCACTCTAGCAGATTATTGCAACTATAATTAAAAAGTAACTATTATTATCATTATTTACATTTACTATAATTGTTATTATTTTACATATCATTTAATATTATTTCACATATTATAATAATGTTATGGTTTATATGGGACGCCACATTCGTATCAAACTCCAGCATATTATTGTAACTAATAAAAATTTTTGTCTATTATTATTATAATATTAACATTATTTTGTTTTACATACTTTTAATGTTTTAATAACATTTTCAATATTATAACAATATTATGGCTTTTATGAGACGCCACATTATGCCACTATAATTTAGAAATTATTATTATTATCATTATTTAAATTTACTTTATTTTTTATTGTTTTCCATATTATAATAATATTATGGTTCTTATGGGATGCCATATCCTTATCAAACCCCATTGATTTATCCTAAAAGCCTCACTTACACATCATTGAGCTCCGCCACACGACCCAAGAACTCGTCATAGTTGAGGTAGCCACTGTCACGCACTAGCCCCACATGTTTGATCAGTTTCTCAGGCAGTCTGGTCATCGCCTGGCCAGAAAGATGTTGGCCCATCCTGGCTCCAGATGGAGGTCTGCTCTGTAACAGCTCTAGACCTCATTCACTGCTGGTGTGGCCCTAGACGAGAGAGGATGCTGACATGACATTCTGCCCTGTAGTGTGACATGCTGTACTTTAAACAGTATTTTCTTACACATGCAATTTTATTACCTCATTTTAATTCATAGAATACACTAAAATATCTGAACTTGTAAAAATGTATTTTGTCACACCGGATAGATATTATGTGCAGTGAAACTTCACTAAAATGTCAGTCACAGTAGCTAAAATATAGACATTCCTTTATTCATGCAAAGTCCTGAAGTCTGAGACAACACTTAAAACTTGTTTAAACCTCTAAAAAAGGATTTGGGGGGGAAACTAAATGTGTGATGATGTAGATGTTTAATGTAATGTAGAAGAGTGCAAAAGGAAGCATTTTCATTAGTGCTCAGGCATGTGGATCCCACTCACTAAATAGTTCAACTTAAAATATTTATGAAAATTAGGTTTATGCTTATTAGCACCGACTCATGAAACAATGAACTTCTTGATGTGCTACAATAAAAGCATACGGCCACAAATTGCCACAAGTTGTCAATTGAGATTTAGCATAGATACATTTAGCAGACTTTTAAATAATCCCTGAAACATTCATTCATAACAAATGTGCACAAATGCTTTCGAATTGAACAGGTGTTTATTTATTTTCTTATCTGCCCAATAATTTGATGTATCAAAAAACAAAACAAAAAAACGAACTCTTTTAAAATAACTAACGTTAAGTAACTTTAGACGAGTGACCAATATAGGTTCATTTCGGAATGTGAAAAAGGCGGCTTAAACACTGATGATGTTTATATACCGAATATTATTACAACAAAAACAATAATCTGGCTACTAGTGTTAGCCTGCCTAATGTTAGCCAAAACAATACATAAATCCCTTAAAGCAAATACACCAAAAGTTAGTATTAGCTCCACATATACAAGAAGTCATCGAGATGCAAATAAATGTGTACAAACCTGCTGACATTTGTTTAATCCAAGCAAATATTCGAGATGACAAGCAGGATGATAGCAAGAAAACCTTTGACGCGGAATGATGACGTGAGTGACGATCAGACTCGATTGTAAAAAATAAAATAAAATACATCGAACCTTGAAGCAGATAAACTAGCAAGTACAACTAAAGAATTTAAAGAGTAGCCTACACATTATTCTCGTATTAATGGTCAAATGTGATATTTTTTTTTTATCAAGAACAAACTACTATTTACATCGGTTCTTAATATTTGATTAGGCCTATTTTAAAAAAAAAAGTAAATGAGCAGCAAACAAAAAACAAACAAACAAGCAAAAAAAAAAACTATAAAAACAAATCAGTTTTTCATCCCAAAAAAAATGAAAATGTTGTTTCAAACCTACAGGGCTTTCTTCTGTGGAACACCTGAAAAATCAGAATAGTGTGCATGTTTCTCTTTTACGTGCAGTTACAGTGACAGGACTTTTTTTCTTTTTTTTTTTTAATACAAAGTACAGTGTTTTCTTAGGGAGAGATTGGGTCTTGTTCCATTTGAAGGATGATGTTGTTACATTTCCTATTGTTGTTGTCTTTGCTGGTCTGTTCTAGCATACAATGCCTCTCACGTATATGTTTCCACATCTCCGTTTCAATAATCTGTTCTGGCCTCATTCTGGTCCAAGATGGAAACCGTTGTTCTCTTTTGCTAAAAAAAAAAAAAAAAAAACATGGAGAATAGACCAGTCAGTAATGCATAGCCTATGCATGTCTCTTTCATAATAGTAATTAAAAGTAAAAACGTACATTTTGAGGTACCAAGCTGCACCTGCCGCTGCCAACAAGAGCAGTAGCATAAAAGAAATGATGACAAATGTTTTGGGAGTTGCTAAAATATAAAAACGACAAAAGAGTGTGATCAAATGAATGTGTAAAGTGATTAAAAAGTTATGTAGCTTTTAAAACCCAACCTCTGGATGCTCTGTGAGGTGTAGTGGTATGGGACAGTGCAGGCTGACCTGTGGAAGTTAAAGTATGCTGAAAAAGAAAATGAATGGATGAATAAGAGGAAGTCGAGGGGGACGAGGTTGAGAACTTGGGTGAGGTTCTGGAAGATTCTGGAAGTTCTGAAAGAGACACAGGGCTTGTTGTTGCATGGGAACTGTCACTGATGTCAGAAAGACTAAGTGTTATAAATGTTGTGGAGGAAGTGTTGAAAGCAAAGGAAATGGATGGAGTGGATGTGTAGGCAGGAGAAGAGGTTGACTTAATGGATGATGGATGGGTTGTTTCAGTGGAATGATGCTTGTTTGATGGTGTTCTTCCTCCTGTTGTAGGTTGAGGCATGCTTGATGTTGTTTCAAATGATCCAGCACCTGAGGTGTATATTGAGAGAGACATATTCTGATTATGTTGCACATTTTACTGACAAGCTGATTTATGTACTGATTTTATTATCATTATATGTTCTTAACAAAATCCAAAGTCCAGACTTATTATATATATTTTCTTTCAAATCACATAAAAAATCATTGTTCCCTATTTCAGGACATGATTATTATGATGAAAGCATTTTCAAAAACATATTACACATAGGCCTATAATTACCCGCTGGTTTAAAACAATAAACATCAAACTTTTTGCTGATGTCAGCTCTCCAAACAGAAACGCCTGAACTGTTTTGGCCACATTTTTCATTTCTCTCAACTCGAGGAATAACTGCAATTCGCTCTTCAATCCATCCAAACCTGTGTGAAAGAATGGTATTGCAATTTTTAGAAGAAACATCAACTATAGAGTTCAAAAATGACTTCTAGTACTGGCAAAATACTACAAAATATGAGGACTTTAGATACTTTAGTTACTTTTTATTTTACTTGTAAATATTTTAAATATAAGAGAAGGAAAAACACTAAACTTGGTTAAGGTTAAGATATTTACTGTATCTGACAAAATAATTTGGCAAAACAAGGCAATCTACAGCTACAGGTTTTATTTTATTATGCAAAAAATAAACAAAATAGAATACAAATGCATAGAAAACAAACAGCTCTCAGAAAAAACAAACATATTCTGAACATAGTCAGTTTTACTATTTCTTTCTCTCTTGTTTTTGCATGTTTATAATTTATTTGTATGACAGCCTGGCCAAAAAATTTGTCTACACAATTTGGCATGTTTTTTTTTTTTTTTTTTTCACAAATAAAATAATTGACGAAATGCAATATTGCTTAAAAAATATTTTACAAACTTTTGAATAAAGAGTGAAGATTTTAAAATGAAATTTCCTAGTCCGGGCATCACTTTTGGCCACTACTGTAATTAAACAGCATGTGACAACACACATAATATGTGATAAAGCCGGCTCATATGTTATTTCAATTAATAGTATCTGGTATTGTACTTTAAAATATACAAAGCATCCATTTTTAAAATGTTATTTAGAAATAGGAATCATATTTCCTAAAAAAAATCAATATCATCCACAGTAATATTTCAATCAACTATTCTATATTTGATTGTCAGACCATTTAATCAGACCATTAAATAACTTAATTGACTATTAAAATACTATTTAAGTCCCTCATTAAATAGTGCTTTACCTGCATGTCTGTAAGCCATTTTGGTTTGCTGTCTCCACTTCAGCTAGTTTTGCAATTCTCATTTTAATAGCCTCACATGCTTCATTGGCTGTGGTGGCATTAAAACTGTACTTGTTGGTCTTGGTTTGGACTAACAACACTCCAGAAATTCCATCATTTGTAGGGACTAAAAAAGAACCCAACATTAAAATGCAAAAGTAAAGATTCACAAACAATTAAAAGCAAAACAGTGCATTTAAATCAACAGAAAAAGAAAGAGAGAAACCTACCAAGGATTTGACTCACGTCCAGACAGGGTGCGCTTGTAAATAAAAAAAACAGTAGACAAAATGCCAACCAGACTCTTGCCATGACTGCAGAGCATGCCACCAAAACTGCCCAAAAGCTTGAACACACTCAGTCTGTTGATGGTGCAGAAAGGGACCCATAAAATTGGGAAACAGGAGGTTGAGGATGATCTGTAAGATGACCTTCCCAAAGAGGGCATTTAAAGCTGGGTCAGAGGACAACTGAAAAACGTTTGCTTCCTGTGGTTGTGCACCAGTTATGTGAAATATCTTTAAACACATTCAATACATCATGCACATATAGACATTCTGGACAAGTTGGAAAAATATCCAACTTCCAGGCAGCAAGTCTACTCTCATGGCACCTAACAGCATATCTTTATAAAAGTACTAAGCAACTAACTAACTAACTACCTGAATAAAATAACAGTTTAAATTTATTGTTGATGTCCTTGATGTTTTTTTATCCAAATATCTGAGTGAAAAATGTATAAGCATGTGTATCATGAGTGACATCCGAGGTTAGGCTTGCTTCCTTCTTCAGAGCATTCTATCAAGTGTTGTCTGTGATTTTAAAGGCTAAATAAACAGAAAGGATCATTACCAAGTCACTTTCAAAGCAACCAGCCAAGTGGCATGCTATTGCAAGAAGCTGGGACTGAGAACAGTGAATTATATGTATAGCGAAGACCTATCAGACAGAAATCTTCTCCTTTAACCCACAAGGGAGATGTACAAAATTACAGGAAGTTATTCAAAGCATTCTGCCATTTTGCAGATTCACATAATTTAGTATCTCATCTCTAAATTCCTGACTTAGAACATAAAAACATATTTCCCTGACTGTGCAGAGAGCACAGGAAATAAACAATGACAAAAGGTTTTGACTGGGACTTTCAATATTATTCTTCTGACATTTGAAGAGGTTTGTGTTCTCTGCTCCTTTTATATAGCTTGTAGTCACAAAATGTTACAAGGAAATCAGTTTTTGTTCAAATGGCAGGATCAAATTGAATTGTTGTGAGGCATGTTTTGTAGCAAAATCACAAACAAAGCTAACTAGGCCAGTGAAACTTGTCCTATTTGTGCTGCTTCACTCTGCTTGAATAATGGAGGGGGTTGAGTTTCCATGCCTAGTCTGTAAAGTAAAGGGAATCAATACTTGTAAACAGTGTTCCAAGTAGCCTAACGTGGGTTACGTAATCAGATTCCTTTTTTTTTTTCAAGCAACAAAGTAACGCATACTTTTCAACTTACAAGTAAATATCTGGGTTAATTTTTCAAATAAGTAACGTAAGTTACTTTTGTCCCCCATTTATTGACTGACACCTCTCCTGTCCCCATGTTTAGAGAAATCGGGAGTGAATGCTGCGGCGTTGTGTGTTGTGTAAACATGGTGATTAGTTCTATTGTGAGCATGCATTTACCCATCTCACTTGCACAAAAACAGATTAAGTATCCTCAGAATGAATAAAAAACAGTGAAATGCAAAACCCTGCAATAATTAAATGATAAATAATACTGTGTTTCACTGTATAAATGTATTTAATCTCACTTTATTAACTAATGTCTTTGCTGCTGACCTCAGATGATCCAATTCAGATACGAATAAGTAATTTTAAGTGTTCTTCTGCGATCCAGGATGGCAGCACAGCTGAAAGGGTTGTTTGAGCAACCCTGTATCACATGAAAAACGTTCTGAGGAAACTATTTTGCAAATCGCAATTACGTTACATGCCAACATATAGCTAAGCAGTGCTATTACGTTGGTCCTTAACCTAATATAGCCAATCTATTGCAGTGCTATTACGTTGGTCCTTAACCTAATATAGCAGCCTGGTCTCATTGTTAATACGTAGGTATTAATACGTTATTTTCAAAGATAGAAAACCTAAACATATCCATTTTATACAGAGTATAAAAAGGATCAAACATAATGGACAGAGATGTGTAAGCAGGGTATATGCAGGAATCATAGAGATGAATTTACTACCTTTTACTACCTTTTTTACTACCTCCACAATATTTTTTACTACCAACACGACATCAAGCAGCAGCCCTTTTTTGGGGGGTGTGGGAGGGGTATGCAAAGCACCACTTACTACTTACTATAAGGTATGGTGTGACACTGTCACACACATCCTACATATTAGGTACACTAATGTTTAATTGTGGTCATTACAAAAAAAACATAATTGACAATGACAATATTGGTGTCGAGTTGAGTTTCAGTTGTCCTTATCTGAACCCTAGCCCTTGAGTTATCCTAACCATAACGTTAGCCCTTAGCCCTAATAAGGTGAATAATAACAAATAATCGAATTACAAATAGGACAAATAAATACAATAGATCAAAGAAAAGCTACAAATGAAATAAACTGTTTTTCGGGTAGATTGGTAAATACATTTGAATAAAGTAATCAAATGTGAAAAATTTGCATATTCATTAGTGTATAGCTAAATAAAATAGATGGATATTTTTGTAAAGTTGAAAAGGGTAGACTATTTAGTCAAGAGCAGTGAGTAATTTATTTGTCCTTTGTTTGATTAACATTAAAACACAGTAGCAGGTTTATTAAATTGCTGCCCCTTTAAGACAGAAGGCACGAACATGGCTACGTTCACTTGAGATATAACTGACTTTTGTTTACTAGGATAGTCGTCAAGACGGGCGTTTTTACATAATTTTGTGACGTGAAAGACAATTTAATTTAGTATTCGCGCGCTGAGGCGCTGGTTTGCGGGGCACGCGCTTTGGATGTTTGCGTTCATGGAACAGGGTACCCCCAGGATCCTCCAACTTAAATTCAAGGCTTTTTAAGACCTTTTTAATACCATTTCAAATGAAATTCAAGGCCAACTTCGTACCCATTCCGACAGAAGTATGAGGGGAAAATGTCAAATCTGTATAAATTTTAAACCCTAGAAAATAATTATGTACAAGGAGACTACTTGAATTAAATAAAACATTTTACTTAAATTATCAGTCATATTTAATACATACGCAACAGCATTGTAGCGCGCACGTGTGTGTAGGCCAGTGTTCATTTTGGCAGCCATTTTTGATTTAGTCTTAGTCTTCAGACGAAAATGCTTATTGGTCTTAATCACATTTGAGTCATCCTGTTTTTTATAGTTGTAGTTGACGAAAAGTCTTTGCATTTTTTGTCAACTTTTAGTCAAACTGCAGTTCCTTTACTTTTGGTAGTTATTTTATATGTAGTCTTTAGACAGAAAATGTCATAATAATTATTCTCTCTAGGCCAATTTAATTAAGCTTATGAGAAATTATTGACATTGCACTCTTTAGCAGTAGCACTTGTGCAGGTCTATAATTATCCCTTTCCTCAGTTCAGTGGTTGTCCAGTGTTTTAGAGTGCCGTGCCCCCTGGTGTCGTGCCCCTCTTCCACTTAGACTGCACTCACACCTTTTCCATTTAGGAACAAGATTTGCCCCCTTTAATCAATTTTTCTATTTTATTTTTTACCTTTGTAATATCTTAAAAAAGAAAGAAATAATGCTTAAATAAAACCATGTTCATTAAATTTGCAATGTTAAAAAAACATTAAAATCGCCAGTAGGTGGCGGTAACTCACTATCTTTATGAGTGAGTCTTTGAACCATTCATTTATTGAATCTCACGATTCGTTCAAAGCCAGATATTTCGTTGCAAAATAGAGCAAGCCTGACAATGCTGTTTTAAATGTAGTACATCACTTAATGTTACCCTTTTTTCTTTTATTTTTTACTGTTGTATAAAATCAATGTCACATTTGAAATCGTGTGGATATTCGTCGGGAAACATTGCATTCTTGCTCGTATGAACACTGGTGGATATCAGCCTGCATTTTGATCGCAGATTTAGTTAGGGTTGCCACCCGTCCCTTAAAATACGGAATCGTCCCGTATTTACAAGTAAAATGATGCGTCCCGTATCAAATCAATAAGGGACGCGATTTGTCCCGTATTTTACATAAGGCCCACACATAGTTGAATAAAAACTTCAAACCTGCTTTAAACCAATGCACGACAAGTCAAAAGAGAGCGCGCTGCTTGTGAATGTCCTGAATGTGACTCACAGAAAGACGCGCGCCAGTAGCGCATGCACAGACCGCGCGAAAGAATACAGTTCTCTTTCGCGCTTGAACGAACAATAACACACACAATTATGCCAAAATGTCATTTGTCAAGTATTTTCATAACATAAGAGCAGTCTTATGATGGACATAAAGAGTTGTGAGAGAATGAGGCGAGTGTGAGATCCGCGTCTCTGTCAGCAGCGCTCTTAAAGGGCCAGCTATCAATAAAGCTTTCTGTCAGTAATTAGCTTTAATAAGGATTAGTCTATATATAATTTATAATTTATGCAGCGTAGACTGTTTAATAACTTTATTCAATTTCTGTATATGTCCTACCTGTTAGACAGGAAGGTCACAGCTAGGTAAATATGACATTTATTATGGGTTTATGTGAGGATTGTTTGAAGTTCACTTAAATTAAAAGCTGTTATATTTTTTGAAGCCTAATAAATGTTTTAAAAAATTGATAGCTATTTATCATTATAGGTGTTATCAATTATTTAGTTGTTATTGCTAGTTTGAGTTGAGAAATACACATTTCAGAATCATCACTAATCTGTGAGTGCATTTGCTTTAGAACCAAACAAGTTGACTCATGAAACCATTTGTTTATTATATCGCAATCACATATCGCAATCGCAATATTGACCTCAATAATCGCAATATGACATTTTCCCCAAATCGTGCAGCCCTAGATCAGACCATAAATTATTGTGATTGGGGGCCGTGAATGGGTGTCCCTTATTTTGCCACACTGAAGGTGGCAACCCTAGATTTAGTCGCACAAACAGCGCAAGCGGCTCGTGACAGAACACAGACCGACTGAATGACACTTTAATTTAAGAAAGTTAGAAAATTTTAAAGATCGCTGAACTCCAGCTTGTCTGTGTTTTCAGATCATCCGCGCTTCTTCAGCAGTGTAGAGAGAGCGCGCGCGCATGGTTGCCAGATACTATTGAAAAGGCCGGGTAGAAAATATGTTCTTTAATAGAAAAGCTCTTATTTGGGTTTAAATTCTGTCATTTGTGGCCACAGCGGATTAAACTAGGCTAGGTACTATCTTGTTCTGTACCTCACTTGCCTAGTAACCATAGTAACGGTTGCGCACGCGATCGCTTTTTCTGCTATGACGTGGAGCGCGAGGTGCACTCAACGCTGCATACATTTTGAATTAGCCTATATTAGTAACACTAACAGTTAATTTTGTTACGGTATGAAATTAATCCTAGCAAAGGCAAAAAAATATATAAGACCTTTGTAACGAAATCCAAGACATTGTATACTAAATTCAAGGCTTTTAAGGCCTTAATTTGAGATGATCAAATTCAAGACTTTTTCAAGGCTTTTAAGACCCGCGGGTACCCTGTGGAACTTCTTGATATGCACACGTCCAGTAATAATGTAGGGAACCACTCGTTATACATAAATCAGGTAACAGGTCATGTTTTACTTTACTTACATATACGATTAAGTTTTAATCCAAATAACACGTGCTGAGTGAATGATCAAGAATATTCAACAGAAGTGCGCCCGCGCTCTCTCTCTCGTCAGTTAACGATAATAATAAGCTAGATGATGACCCGTTTTAATTTTCTTTGCCATTGACATCCGATTGAACTATAAACTTTCCACTGATGTCTGTTTGAAGGGATGTGCTCGACCAGCTCGCGCATCTGTGCCGCTGCGCGCTCAATCCATTGCACGTTTCCAGTGATCGCGCACCACAGCTAAGTTGTGTTACTATATTGCGTTTAATATTCCACTAGTAAGACATATTTACTTCATAGACAGCCTTATTTTTTAGGGAAAAAATGGAATCTCGTATATTTTCAATACTAATTGAAAACCATATAGACCCAGTTAGATGGGGCTTCGAAAATTTACTACCTCGTCAGATGACGTTTACTACTTTTTACTGGCCTTAATTTGGCATAATTTAATTTACTACCTTTTACTACCTTTTACAACCCCGCGGAAACCCTGGTAAGTTAGGTAACGTTAAATGGCAGTTTTATAGCATTAAAATATATTTTGAGCCACTAATCCTACTCCTACCCCTAAACCTACCCATAACCATTCATTAAAACTACGTAGGCTAACACAATTAACGTTATGAAGAAAAAAAACATAACAGACAGACAAGTATACATTTCACAATAATTTATTTATTGCGAAAATGTCAAAACCGGTAACGTTAACATTACCAAAAGTCGTTCACATGATGATGCGTTGCAGTCGCAGTCCTCTCTGGCAGTATTATAGTAGTTGTGTATGAGGTACAGATCAGAATTTAAGATATTAACGTTAATCCATGAAAATGTTAATCCGATTTCGGTTCGCTCTCTGAAGGCGCGCGCGCTTCTCCATTTCAAATGTACTACACCGACTGAAACACGGCATGTCGCAATCTGTGACGAAGCAGGCGAGAGCCAATGAGCGTTTGATATCACGGCCGTAAAACATGTCGTAACGCTTCTTGAAGGCGCATTTTTTGTATTTGAATTCATCACCAGCGCGGGATAGATTTGACGTTTGCGGTCGCTGCTGAGAAATGAAGATGAAGATCACTGGATAAAAGGCTGAATTTGGATCCGTTTCTTGCAAACAACGTATGGATTCTAGGATTTAGATTACATCAAGCTAATAAAATGCATGTCTTTTGTGAATGTATCAGTATGTTGTGTTTTATTGGAGAAAATGCTTTTTGTGTAAATACACTAAATACTACAAAATGGTTAAACGATTAAACAAGGTATTTTTAAGGTTAAAATTGTATTAATTTTTAACACCACGCAGGCTAATCCTCCGAAACGAGTTTGCTGCAGAAGGCACGAACAGAGCGAAATGTTAATATTTATGAGTATGGCCTATTATATTAATAAATGCGACTGAAAACTTGATAAGACAGTTGAATGCTATAGAGTCAAAACATTAATGCCACGATTATGCATAAATAGTAATACGTACAAATTTCTACGTCGGTAGATTTGTTCATACGTAAATTATGTTCAGTACAAACGTAATAGCACTGCAATAGATTGGCTATATTAGGTTAAGGACCAACGTAATTGCACTGCTTATATGTTGGCATGTAACGTAATTGCGATTTGCAAAATAGTTTCCTCAGAACGTATTTCATGTGATACAGGGTTGGTTTGAGATAAAATATTGATTTGATTTTATAATTAATCTAATTAAAAAAAACTAATTGGCATATGCGATTGACCAATCAGAATCAAGTATTTCAGAGACCAGTGTAATAATGCAGTGTATTAAATAGTGGTGTTTGTAAATAACCTTGAACTTTGGCAAGCAATGTGTCCAGCACTAATTGTAGTTCACACATGAATGATAACTCAAATTGCATGGTTTATTTTATGGAGTGCTATAGCATCTTGGTAGCGGAATTTGTCTGCACATTTGCATCAGAAAATTAAAAAAAATCTAGTCAGTCTTCAGTCCTGGCATCATTACCAATATGCTGTGAACCCTAACCAGCTTATTTCAGGATGTTGAGAGGCACTGGTGCAATTAGTCAAAGATGAGGAGAGCTGTGTTTCAATCCTTGTGGTATATAGCATAGAGTTTCTGCTCCCTCTGTGGTGGTATAACATTTCCCTATAAATAATTAAACTATAGGCTGCATGTTGGTGAGTCTCCTTAGTTCCCATTGCATGCACTTCTACAGGAACTCTGGGTCGACAGGAGCAAAAAAAAAACAAAAAACATTTGAAACATTTGAAGTTTGAAACTGGTTTCAGCGTCCAGTCAGAACGATGACCCTAAGGGCCACCTCTCATGGAGAGCTCCAGAATCTGACTTCAATGAAGACCTATGCTTCAGACAGCGGTATTTTTAAGTCCCTTTCTCACAGCAGCAACAACATGGGGGGACGATTCGAAAGCATTGAGGAGATTAAAGGAGTTTCGAAACCCACACACCCTCCTCGAAGACCTGTACGTGCAGTCCGACCCGTCAGCGCTCTGAGCGCCAGCGGATCCTTCCTGCAGATCAACCACCTGCAGGGAGAACTGGTGAGGAAGAGGAAGGTAGGTGCTGACATGATGGAGAACATTAGAGCAACATCCTGAGGGCACATTAGAATGTATTTATACTGAATCAATAGAATTCTGTATTTGAGGTTAGACTTTTTCACTTATTCTGCCTCATGTTTGAGAACATTGTGAATGACGTACATGTGAAAATTTGCGTGTAATTAAAGGTGGGGTATGTGATTCTCTTTTTTGTCCATTTTTTCAAAATCACTTGAAATCCTATTCATAACCCACTTACAGCCACTGAGTTAGAAGCACTGAAATGAAAATTAAGCAATTTAATCATCTGTGGAACGGGCAGGACTCGAAAAACTCCAGCCAATCGTTTCCAAGACCACCTAGAATCATTGGACAGTAAGTCCGTCAATCAAACGGTCGTACCATACCCCCCTCCCCCTCGCACGAATCAGGGCCAGCGTTGGAGGAAAGAACATGCACACACACGCACATTTTTCCTTTAATACAGAGTAAACAAATTCACTTTAAAATTCAAAAGTAAAGATGTGTGCATGTGTAGATAATATGTATATAAATATGTGTGTGTGTTTGTGTGTACATATAGTTTCCACAGACATATTAATCAGCAAAAGCTGTTCAATTAGTTATAATAAGAGTTAAAAAGATACTAAGTTTTTGAAACATTGTCCATCAATATACGTTGTGTCTTGGATGCCTAGTGACCCTCATTGTCGCTGTATCTGTGTTCAGGAATGTGAGGACCTGAAAAAGGAGAACAAGTATCTGTCTAGCGAAATTCACATGGAAAGGATCATGATGAGAACTGAGAGTGAGCTCACCATGAGAAACCTGCGGAATCTCAACCAGGAACTCCAGGCCCAAGTTAAAGAGGTGTGCACATTAAACATCTTGAAATATAGAACAAGAGAGAGAAAAAAGAATAATACAAGTTTTCTTTCCTTTGTTATAATAAGCTGAAACAGAAGCTCTATCTCAGCCAGCAGAGGGCAACACTGTGTTCCAGGGCAGCTGAGGATGCTGACAGAGCTCGAGCAGAGGCGGACAAGAGCAGGGCACTGGCAGAGGCCCGAGCAACAGACAGCAGACAAGAAAAAGATCTTACACTAGCTGACAAAACACGGCTGGGTGAAGAACTACAGCTGCTGAAGAAAGAGGTACACACACAATATCATGACAATATACACAGAATGCAAAATAACACTATGGCTCCACTGAAATGAAACTAATTTGCATACTGTCATCCATAGCACAAAGATGTCCAGCTACTTTTAGCAAAGGCTGAAAAGAATTACTTTGAGACCAAGCTTAAACTAGACAGGGCGTCAGGAGAAAAGCAGACTTTCCTGGAGGAGAACAGAGTACTGGAAGATGAGAGGAACACTTTACGACACAAACTGAAAGATCTGACTGAGGAGAATGTGAAGATAATGGAAAAGTAATCTCACAAGCATTTAGCAGTGCCATTTATCTTTTGTAATTTAAGCAAAAGATCCTGGCTGGCACGCCAGAATCCAGGCCATTATAATGCAATAAAAGCTAAATAGTAATGGCTCATGATGCTGTCTGTCTCCTCTATAGGGAGGTGAACTCCAGACGCAGAGCTTTGGTTGCTGAAGAGCAGAGCGAGAGGGCCAATAAAGCCCTGCAGGAAGCGGAGCAGGAAAGACATTTAGTTGAGCAGGAGAGGCAGGATCGCACCAGGGAGTGTCTCAGCTGGAGAGAGAAACACCAGGCCCTGGCAGAAGTCATCAGAGCCCAGGAAGAGCTGAAGTCCCTGAGGCAGACCAAAGCCGTAAGTCCTCCTGATTATAGGGTCAATCCATGAAGAGTTCTTTTTGCATAGATCATTACAGTTTAACAGAATTTTACTTATATCTTTTGTATTTTTTTTTTTTTTACTTGTCTTGCTCATCAAATGACTCTTTAGAATGTTCTTTGATGGCACTAATAACTCATACTTGCATCTCACTTCAGTGTCAAGCTAATATTAAGAGCTACTTCCTGTGTATGACTGAAAGCGACCAGAGGGTTAAGATCCTAAAAAATCAGGATGGCACACCCAGGAACTTCACGGTAGATTTTCTTTTCAGCACATTATTAATAAAATAATAAACATTTGATTTAATTAAATAATAGCATTAAACAATATGCCCCCAACAGGAAGGAGACCCTGTATTTATCTCTACACCTGATCTCAACAGTGAGGATTCAGAGAGGAGGTCAGGGAGGTAGGTCTTTTTAAAAAAAATTTTTTTTACCAATGCTAAATTAAGACAAATAAATGTCTTGACTTCCTTTATCTCATCCCTTCAGCAGAACAATGTACAGGGTGGCAGCACCTCGAGTTGGAAGAGACACTGGCCCATCTCATTTCAGTGAGCTGTCACCAATGGCAGACTCCCATGATTCTGGATTTATAAGGAGAAACAGGAAGGTGGAATATTTCTGGATCCCCACTGATGAGGAATAATTGCACTTAAAACACAACGCTGATCAAGTTTTTCCTTTATTGTAAATTCAGCAATAGTGGTGAATCCAGCACTAAATAGCCTTACAATGACCTGATCATATTCAGGATCAGTTAACATGTTGGCAAATGTAAGTACAACAAGATTAACTGTCAAATACAATTAAACACCTGTCAATAAAAGGTTGTTTGAGAACCCCTTATTGACAAGGGCAAAAGCCTTTGCCCTTTAATGGGCATTAAGGGTTTTCATTTACGTTTAATGATCAATTAAAAGGCAGGTTAAAATAATCCACCAGTTTTAGGGTTAAGATTGGAATAATTTGCAGCAGATCATTGGGACCTGAAGGGCAACATTACCACAGCCATCAGACAGAGAACACATCTCAGTTACCTTGTCAGACCACACTGCAGACAACATTAAGTAAGGCTGGGGCAGCAGAGGCATTAAGTTGACACTAGTAGCTTGATATCGGAATCTTCAATGAAAAATACTTAAACTACTGCAAGCTGTTGGTAGTGTGTTGTGCAAAACTGAATGACTATGCAGTTGTTCTGGATCTTAATTCAAGATTAAAACTTAAGACATATCAGAAGCCTGTACTAAATAACGCTTATTCAGGAGGTAGAAGTAGAAACTGCTAAAAAGTTACAGTGATTACAGTTTTAGATGTTTAAATCATGCACGGAGGTTGAAAGATATTGCAACCGACCCAGAATAACACTAAAAGTGTCTACAGCGTAACCTATGAAGGTCTTTCAACTAGGATCTCATGATTAATGTTAATCAATCCCCCAGACAGACTGCAAACAAATCATTGGTTCTATATAGTGACTGCTTAACTTTCGCAGATACATCGAAAGGTTTCCTGTCCTGTGTCTTGTGAAACAAAAACAGATTAAACCAGGCAGAACATGTAAGGAGAATTTGACTAACTTTTTCCACTGAAAAAGCATAGTGGTTGATCTAAAAAAAACGATAAGCCAGACATTGGTTAGGATACAAGCAAACAGAGACATTATGATATTGGTATTACTATGCCTTCCATTTAATTCATGAGCCTAGCAGCAGCGTAATAAAGCTGTCTGAGTGTGAACTACGGCAAAGATGATGTTAACCAAAGAGAAGACAGCAAGTCATGTAGCAGGAAATTAATATGTACTATGAGGATTAGTCCCTCCTCAGTCGGCTTCCTCCTCTGACTCCTCTTCCTCAGCCGTCTCAAGCCAAGTCAACCACTGGTTCACCTGAAAAGAAAAAGATTTGTAAATCTACATGCTTGTACTGAAGAAAGAGATAGAGAACTTTGTGTTTGAGAACACTAGAGTTTGCAGTAGTTCAATAAACACCTGGAATAAGGCTTTCCCTTTTCCAGGAAATTCTTGGGAAACATCTTCTTTCCATGCAATGAAAGCTTCCTCCTCAATGATCTCCAGGTCATAAAAGTGGACAAAGTAGCGAAGCAACATACCTAAATTGAAATTAAAAGAAATTATAAAATAAGAGCCTCATACCTCAAATAAGAAAGTCATGTTTTATTGATTTAACAGGGACAGAATCTTACAAATCACAGTAGTTTCTGTACCTTTTGGGAAAGCGTTGGAATTGCAGTGCACCTGCAGGGCGTACAGGGCACTGACCTGCAGGTCAGTGTGATCATGGAGGAACTTCTGCATGACTGGCTTGAAGGCGAGTAATAGTTGCTTCTCCTGGTCCAGCTGCTCTTTAGAAGGTGAGGAAAGTTGCTCGTCACCTTCAGTCACACCAAGCTCAGCAAAGAAGTACTGCAGGAAGCTGTTAAATGAAAAAACAATAAGGTTTGTAAAGTACAACATTAATTATAACAAAATCTGAGTTGCATATATCTGCATTTGTAGATGTGAAGATACAGTGGGCTGTACCTGGTCATAAGTATGTTGACGAAGCCCTTGTCTGTGTGGAGTTTGAGAGAAATGTTGTCTTTGATCCACTTGTAGATGGTCTGAGGGGAGGGGTCTGCCTTGATTTGTTTCAGCAGTTCCTTCTCCAGTTTTAGCAAGGGGAAGAGGAAACTCAGACCTTTCCCCTCAAGAACCTCCAGCATACGGTCCTTATTCTGGTCGATTTCTGAGAAACAAATCCACTAAATCAATCCTATTTAACATCAAAATATCTAACAGAGTTAAAAAAAAAACATTTCAGAGAGGACTTTTCTGCTGATATAGCAAAACCCCCAAAAAAACAAAAAAAAGTTTGTATAAATATAATAAAGTTGTATAATAAAAACCTCTAAGTGTAGGAGGAGACTTACCAGGAAGCATCTTCTGCATGTTGACCTTGCTCTGCTGGAAGAGATCTGTGAGCCACTCCCGGTCCTTGAGCTTGGAAGCTTGCTGCAGGCAGAGCAGGAAAAGAGGAAAGTGGTTGCCATTCTCCAGTGGATGAGCCAGTTCTGCCACACTGACAAGCTCAACGATGACGGCTCGTGCTGCAAACTGGGCTAGGTATGACTTTACCAGAGGAATGTCCACCTCAATCTTAGGGCACTGATCCAAGACATTCAGCAGAGCCTGATGACAAAAGCACAATTATTGTAATTAGCAGTGAAATGCTAAATCCAAACCTTTTGATTGCTTAAGAAAAGAAAAAAAGCAAGGTAACTTACACACATGAAGTTTTCCCCAGTGATGAAGCCCTCAGTACGCAGTGTATTGATAAGAGTGCTAGCTTGTTCTCTGTCTTCATCAGTTCTCTCCAGAGAACAGAGGATGATCTTACTCAACATCTCTGGCAGAAAATGTTTGGGAGCTTTCATCTCTCTCACACCAATGACAGCATCCTCCATGTTCTTGCTGTTCAGATACTCAGTCACAATGTTCTCCTGTTGTAAACAAAATCAGTGAACCATTAGAAAATCTCCAACAACCAGTGATAAAATAAATGCTTTGAACATAATATTACAAAGAAAGATACCCACAGTCATTTTCAGAAGTTCTTCCTTAGTAGGTGGTGGTTTCTTAGTAGTCTTCTGAGGTTTCTCCTGGATCAGAGGCGGGTTGGATTTCAGACCAAGTTGAGGCTAAAAAGAACACATGAAAGATGAGCAACACACTGGCAAGATAAGAATAAAACCCTATAATAGCAATGAATTGCTCCCATATGCAAGTTGTTGTAAAAAAGAGAGTCCAGCAAAGCTTAGAGAGATTTATACCTGTCCAAGTGGTGGAGTCTGTGTCCGTGGAGGCTGAGCACTGGGAGGAATCATGGTGGGAATTTGGGGCTGCAGTTTTGGCACTTGGTTTTTATTTAAAAGGAAGGACTGAGCAGGTCTAAGGCTGATCTGTAAGAATGGATCATGGAAAAACAAACATTGTAAGGTTGATTACAAAGATTAAACTGTTTAAGGCCATTGAACCAATTCACACCCTCATATCTCATAATCGCAGTCAGGGGACTGGGTAGGAGTTCAAGAATGAGGGATAGGAGATGAGCAAAAGGAGGAGATATAGAAAAGAAAGAAAAAGAACAGACAAAGAAAGAAAGAAAACTTCTATCCAGTTTAGTTCCTCAGAATAACGCGTCTTTTTATAATCACAGGGTGCAAGATGTTTTGGTTTTACTCAGTATTTAATGTCTCCGGTTTACCTCATCTGCATTGAGCTGACCCTTCTTGAAGCGTGGAGGCATGTCTTTAGATTGAGCTTGCTGCTGGTTCGAATGGTTCTGGTTTTGATTGTGAAAATGCTGATTCTGTCCCTAAGAATATACAGTTATTTAGCAAATCTCATAAACTGCTTAGAAAAAGGCTAATTATTGCTGAAAAAATGTTTATGCTTACCTGGTTAGACTTGAAAGGCTTCATACCCAAATCAAACTGTGACTGTGGTTGGGAGGTCATATGTCCACTGTGGCCATTGAAAAGAGGATTTGTACGATGACGTCCTAGGGTGGGGGAAAATCTGTCCTGGATCACACCTGGACCAGTTCCTATGCCAATACCTGCACATATAAATGCAGTTAATATGAATACATGGCACATTAATCAATAGTTCATTGATCAATACTATTCACAGGTTCTTAACTCACCTGGAATCTGACCAAACATATCGGCCAATCCCCCGAGAGTTTCTCTATCCAGTTTCATCCTGTTCGGCATGAAGGGGCCTTCTAGGAAGAAGTCCATTCTCATTCCCTGGTTCATGGGTGGAATAAAAACACCCAAATCCTTCACAAAAGGAAAGATAAAAACTTCTAATAACCAACACTATATAAACTTACATCAGTTTGTTACAGCAGTCAATGACTCCTTAGCCTAAAAATTATATTTGACAGTATTTAGTGAAACCTGAAAGAAAAACCACCACTGACTCACCTTCACTGCATCTTGACGAATCTGGTTAATCGTCTTTGGTCCGTTGTCGATGAAAGCTTTGCGAGGAACCCAATTGTTCTCTCTCAGCTCCACAGTGTCCTGCAGTAGGAAACGAATCCTTGCAGGCAAATCCTTGTTGTTCATTAAGGATCGCATACGGCCAAAGTACTGATCCATTAAAGACTGTGGGAAAGGCAACAATAATTGAGTATTCCCACAAATTACAATCATGCTACTCAATGGCTGTCATCCTCTTAAAACTGCTTTAAAAAAAAGAAAAAAAGATTTGTTTTGTTCAAAGTCACAATGCCATTATTCCAATCAGTCATGGTTTGGCTCTTTCAAATACAAGGCCAATTTCAAGAAAACTGACCAATGTTATGAACAAGGTGAAATTAAGCAGTCCATTTTAAAAAGAACAGGAGCCTGCAACAATTGTTTTATGGTTGAAACTAGGGGTGCCTGCCTACGATATGGCAATTCATGTTGGTTTTACTTTTTTTTTTTACTATTTTACTATTTACTAAAGTCCCTATTTTATAAACAAATCCTTAGGTAACAAAATATAAAATAAAAGAACATTTAGAACAAATTGGTGAAGATAAAAATCTGTGTAATTAAAAAAGATAGACTACACATACACAACTTGATATAGAAATGAAATAAACCGTGCTTTATTTTTTCAGCTCCAGTAGGTGTATAACAGTAGCATTGAATAAAGTAATTAAATGAAAAAATATGAAAATAAAAACAACAGTATAAATTATACATTGATTCTTAAAGCTACTACAAGGCTACGGTCACTTTAAGACCTGCACGTGACACGACTAATATACACGCATTTGACAAGCAGATTCTCTCAATTTTCTCTGTTTGCTTTCACTTTAGACATAACCAACTTTATGTAAACCTTGTGTGTATTTGACAGTATTAGCGCAATAAGACTCGAAAGATAACTTAGCAACCAGGCGCTCTTTAAAAGGCTTTTAGTGTATATGCGCTTCGGGTGTTTGCGCTCAGGAAAGCACACGTTAGAACAGCGCATCAGCACGTGAATGACATGTTTAACCAGCAAGGCTTTAAAGCACATGCAAATAATGAACTTGTGAACTGCAGTGACCCGTTCCTCTGCGTTAACATTTTATGTGAATATACGTCGCGTTGTACACTATGTTGAGACGGAGGCGCCAGAACTGCAACTGATAGATTTTTTTTTTTTTACATTTTAATCGTTTACGATAAAAAATCGTGATATCGCACAACCTTAGTTGAAACTCATCCCTTACAATCACAAACACCTTAAATCAAACCTTAATACCTACATGAGCATTAAAATCATTTCTTGAAGACATATAACCAATATTATTGTGTATTTTAAAGTTAAACTTGCACAATTACTTGTAACAAGATCATTAAAAATAGTAAAAACTTGAAAGACAGTCAATCAGTCAATCCTTCTCATCTGGTGAATAAGAAGTGACCCTTAAATGTTCTTGGGCCAGATGGTACCTTGGCTTTTTCATGGTCGAGTCTGGGCCCCACAGTCCTCATTATCTGACAGAGACACTCCAGATCCTCTCCCATGTCCTTAAGCTGGACCCTCTTCTTTTTCTCCAAAAGCTACAGAGAGTGTAGAGAATGATTCATCAAAATCACTGACTCACCATTAACCAAAGAACAAAATGGAGTGGAACTAAATGATGAGTGGGATATGTTGAGCGAAACTGAGTAGGATACATACTGTTTTGATGCACTTATGAAGGATAGATTCATGGATGAGATCAAGTTTGCCGAGTTCTCCGATGAATTTGATATTGCCAAGCATCTTGATCTTGGCAATGGCACGCTGCTCCTCCTCCTCAGAGGTGAGAGGGTTGTCTTGTTTGTCATAGACTTAATGCAGAGACATTTAAATATTAGAAACCTGCCACAAAGCATAATGCCTTGCAATGAAACAAAACACTGTGTGTGTGTGTGGGGGGGGGGGGGGGGGATGGGTTTGGCAGGGGAGAAGTGACTCACTGTCAACATTTTTGGCGCGGTTCTCAAATTCATCTTGAAGCTTGGAAATTAGAAGTCTTCTGAAAGTCTACAGGGAAATACACAGTTATGAAAATGAATGATGCTTAATGAGAAAAACTAAAGGGACAATTAACTTGATAACCAATCATTTGTTTGGAAATGAACAGCTCTTTCAGATTCAATAAACCCTTAAGAAACACAGATATGGCATTCAATTTATAGATGGCATTTAGGAACTCACTGTGCTCTGCTTTTGCGATGACTGGATTTCAGGTGTTGGGCCATCAAAGTTTGGTGCATCCTCTGCCAAACGCAGACATAGCTGAGCATAGAGTGAGCTGTATTTGGGCTCTTCTAGGGCTTTGTCTACGATCTACGGGAAACAACAGAATTAATATGTGGCCACAGGTATTTCAGTGTTGTATGGTATGTTTAGCTATATTTATAGCTTTATTTCATAGTGTAGAATCACTTAGTCAAGATGGCTTTTAAGGCAAAGTAATCTGGCTTAGAACTAATAATAACCAAGAAGGGTTGTATGATAGTCTAAATATTTGTATTATAATAACTAACACCACAATGAATCAATCAATTACATGAGCAAAACCCATAACCAACACTACCAGTAAAAAGTATGAGGTCAGTAATTTTTTTTTTGTTGAGAAATTAAACTTTATTCTGAACTTTGTATTCAAGTAATCAAAGTCATTTTTAGAGGTCGACTGATTCATTGGTTTTGCCGATTAATCGGCACCGATAGTTGATTGGTGGAACTACCGTTATCGGCAAAAACCCATACCGATAGTTTTTCCTGGTTGCGTCCGTTGCTGGAGCGGCTGAGAAGTGCATGCTGTCATTCATTACACAGTACGAGACAGCTGAGAAGGGTCTGCTGGCATCATGCAGTAGAAGAGCAGCCTCTAGAGGTGTAATAAAAACTATCACTGATGCCTTGTGTTGTTTATTTCGACACGTGACGCTGCACTGAGAGCACACGCTGCGTGGAGAGCACTGACATCAGATGCGCGTTTAAAGCACCGACAGCGAAAAGG
The DNA here is from genome assembly GCA_031834385.1 of Semotilus atromaculatus. Lineage (NCBI taxonomy): Eukaryota > Metazoa > Chordata > Actinopteri > Cypriniformes > Leuciscidae > Semotilus > Semotilus atromaculatus. Next base: position 5,982,500 of record JAULUF010000001.1, read on the forward strand.
TATTCATACAGTACATTGTCATATCATAAAGTGATTAATTTGTTGACTAGATGCTGCATTAGTAGAGAAAGAACACCACAACAGTATGTTTGTTTGCCTTCGAGGCCGCTAACATTAGTAGTACCTCAAGCGGTTAAAACACTGACAAAAATAAACCCAAGTCGGAAAAAAACGCATGCATTCGGATATTTCGAGATCGGTTTCAGGCCTCGTTCATCTGTGGAAATAAATCAGATATGTGCCAATGCGACATTAAAAAGTAACCGGTTGATAATCAGCAAGTACGGCCCAACCTAGCTATCATTATCGGTAAAATCCACTATCGGTCGACCTCTAGTTATTTTTCCACAAAAATATTAAGAAACATGTTTTCATCAACAATAAAATGCAGTGTATCAAAATGATTTCTAAATAATCATTTGGCACTGAAGACTAGAGTAATGATGCTAAAAACTCAGCTTTGCCATCACAAGAATATAGGGCTGCTCGATTATGGAAGAAAATCATAATCACAATTATTTTGGTCAGTATTGAAATCACGATTATTTCACATGACTTTGGGAAAGTATTGCATTATTAAAAGACACCTTTCAACAATTCTTAAATTTTAAATTTGAGCATTTTGTTGTAGCTATTAAACAGACCTGCAAACTAGAGTTCTCAACGGGCCTGAAAATTGCAACCCGACCCGGCCCGTGGCTTTTAAAGCCCGGACCCGATGTAACCCGACGCATCAACATGAATTATCTGTCCGAACCCGGCCCGCAGCCCGACGCCGCCTTTTTTTTCTTCTCACACACGTATAATCATGACCAGCAGACGGGAATTCAAATCAACCTTTAATGTTTACGCCTTTTAACAATACAAACAACTGAAACAATAAACTTTAAATATATAGGCTATATAAATATGCCTTAAAGGGATAGTTCACCCAAAAATGAAAAATAAGTCATTAATTACTCATCCCCATGCTGTACCAACCCCGTAAGACCTTCGTTCATCTTCGGAACACAAATGAAGATATTTTTGATTAAATTTGAGAGCTGGATCACTCCTCCATAGGCTTCCTAAGGGATTGAAACTTGACGGCCCAGAAAGTCATTGAAGAAAATGTTTAAATATTCCATGTGAGTACAGTGGCTCAACTATAAGTTTATCAAGTGACGAGAATACTTTTTGTGCGGAAAAACAAACAAAAATAACGACTTTATTCGACTATTTCTTTTCTTCCTTGTGGGCCTGAGACGTGAGTTCAAGAGATTTCCACGACACATGCGCGAGAACTGAGTAACAAGCAGAGTATGTGAGCGGAGTGGGAGCGGAGCGGTGTGATTTTGAATGGAGTGCGGAGCGGATTTTTTAAAAGTCGGAGCGTCCTGGTTTTCACTCGCTCCGAGAGCGCTCCACTGCCGCTCCATCACGACGAGTACAATTCATGCCAACGGCTCATTATAGAACTGCATTTTTTGTAAGGATTCACACGTTAAACACATTACTCTAGCACGATACAGATGGATCACTTAAATCCGAAAAAAATGTGAAGGATATGATGACTCCGATGGACATGAGTGGCTGCGGGAGGTTATAGTTCTACTGAATATGATCGGGCAACACAATCTCATGAAAGTGCGTATCTATAGCACACATTTTATTTCTTGTGCCATTTATACACCAAAAATTAGAGGTCGACCGATTCATCGTTTTTGCCGATTAATCGGCACCGATAGTTGATTGGTGGAACTATCGTTATCGGCAAAAATCCATACCGATAGTTTTTCCTGGTTGCGTCCGTTGCTGGAGCGGCTGAGAAGTGCGCGCTGTCATTCATTACAGTACGAGAGTCCTCCTGATAAGGGTCTGCTGGCATCATGCAGTACAAGAGCGGCCTCTAGAGGTGTAAGAGAAACTATCACTGATGCCTCGTGTTGTTTATTTTAACACGTGACGCTGCGCGCTGCACTGAGAGCACACGCTGCGTGGAGAGGGCTGACATCAGATGCGCGTTTAAAGCACCGACAGCGAAAAGGTATTCATACAGTACATTTTGTCATATCATTATAAAGTGATTAATTTGTTGACTATAGATGCTGCATTAGTAGAGAAAGAAACGCATGTTTGTTTGCCTTCGAGGCTGAGAGGACGCTAACATTTAGTACCCTACCTAAAGCGGTTAAAACACTGACAAAGTCCGACCTGAATGTTTAATGTTTAATTAATTGTTGCCATCTATTTGCATTAGATTATAACGTTATACAACTGGTCAGTTTTATGCATTAATTATGCAGCGAAGTTGCATATTTAAAGCTAGACGTAAAATAGTAAACTGCATCATACAGCCGACAGAAACATATAAACAAATCAGAAAAGCATTCGATTCGTGTTCAGAAAGAACTGATGAAAACATTTCAATGTTTGAGCTTGTTTGAACAGTGGAACATTTTTTTAAAGCAAGATTCTGTGGCATTTCCTTCCTTATAATACCGTCATCAATTGCAACGCGCAGCCCATGTCTATCACAACGGACGCGCGCTCAACTTTCATTCAAATACAGTCTTGCGTCTCCGTTTTTGATTGTATTTAACATGAAATCAGAGTTGATTTATTGTTTACAGAGTTTGATCATATTGTTGTAATCATCTTGTATTGGATGAGTTTTGTACGTTGCAAAATGGATGTAACATTTAGGCTAAACAGTGGTTTTATTTAGAGTATTACTTTGTTTCAGTTTGAATTAATGTCTTTATTGACTTCAATATTTATTTATATATTTATTTCATTTAGCATGTTTTCATGGTTCATACAGGTTTATATATATATATTTTTTTTTATTATTTATTTTAATTTATATAAATATAAGTTCAGCACTGTTTTACTTGGAGTGTTATGTTTAAGCAATAAGGTTCCATAGGCTGTGCTGTATCGTGAATAATTGTTTTTATCCAGTATCAATTTTAAAAACTATCGGTTGATTAATCGGTTATCGGCAAGTACGGCCCAACCTAGCTATCGTTATCGGTAAAATCCACTATCGGTCGACCTCTACCAAAAATAGTTTTTGCTTGCAAATGAAATGCACTAAACCCCTGGTTATAGGTGTGTGAAGTGCGTATCATATGCACGTGAAAACTGCTTATCATAGGCTATGCAAGCAAAAACAAGTTTTCGGCGTAGGCTATAAATGGTACGAGAAATAAAATGTGTGCTACTGCTAGATATGCACTTTCATGAGATCGAGCTGGATCGGGTGAAGCACATTTTAAACAGGTAACACTTATTCACACACGCAATCGCTTTCTCACGATTGCGTCTAATGCATTGCATTCAAACAAATGTAATCTTACAGTGCTCGGTTTGATTTCGAACGAGCAGAAATCTGTAAGAAATGTAGTGACCCGTAGATAAAATAACTGATGAAAACGTTATTTTCTTCTTTCCAAACAAAATATGCTCTGCAAAAAGCAGCAATGATATTTAACTTATAATGCTGATAACGTAATAAGCATAGCATGTCATAGGAAAAGTTTGCACACTATCCAATAAACCACATTGAAACTATTCTCCTAATGATGTTTAAAAATTTTTTATTTTTTTATGCCTATATATTATAATGAGTAATTTTGTGAGATTTCAAAGCATACTTAAATACTTTATTCACAATTTCCTCGGGGAGCGAAGACGGAACGGTGTTTCTGATATCAGTGAGCGAGGAGTGGAGAGCGGTAAATTGTGAACCCGGAGCGGAGCTGGAGCGGAGTGATTATAAAATGCTTGGAGCGCGGAGGGAACATTGTTGTCGCTCCACTCCGCTCACATACTCTGGTAACAAGTAGTAGTAGAAGAACGTCCTCTTCTCAGTTCTCGCGCATGCGTCGTGGAAATCTCTTGAACCCACGTCTCAGGCCTAGTTGAGCCACTGTACTCACATGGAATATTTAAACATTTTCTTCAATGACTTTCTGGGCCGTCAAGTTTCAATCCCTTAGGAAGCCTATGGAGGAGTGATCCAGCTCTCAAATTTAATCAAAAATATCTTCATTTGTGTTCCGAAGATGAACGACGGTCTTACGGGGTTGGTACAGCATGGGGGTGAGTAATTAATGACTTAATTTTCATTTTTGGGTGAACTATCCCTTTAAATAAAAAGGCTGGACGACCCTGTTTTTTTGCTGTCATATTTCATCAGCACCTTGCATTGAGCATTGCACATAACCTGTAGAATTTCCATCAGAATCCAGCACCACTCCAAACACTCCAGACCACTCCTGTAGTAGCGACGGTGAATTCACCTGCGGCAAGTTTACTTTTCAACAACTATCTTCTTCTCCAGGCTAAAGGCGTACACGAAGCGGCGTCAGGTCTGCCCCGCGATGCCTGTTGCACGCAGCAGCCAGACTTTCTTTACGGTGAACAGCAGCGATGATTTATTTTTTTTATTTTTTTACTGAGCGGAAAAAATTAAGCCCGAGGTCCGACCCGACCCGAGTCATTTGCTTATATTTTCGACCCGAACCCGCGGGTCCCATCGGGTTTGTCGGGCCGACCCGACCCGTTGAGAACTCTACTGCAAACTCACAAAGGTGACATGTTAAGTAATTTAGTAAAACACCAGGGCGTTATTTACCTTTATCAAGGACAATTTTTTAAACCTTACTAAATGTGTTATCTTTCATGTCAAATTCTTACATTTGATCAAATTCAGTTTTAATAAAAAGAGCTGCTATCAATCAAATTAATTAATTTACACTGCAAAATTACAGCCGTAATTAATCATTTTATGAGATTAATGTTTAAACCAATAATAAAAATCAATTTAAACCGTAAATCAATAGGTGGTGGCAAGTGACCATCTTAATAAATGAATCGAGTCATTAATTAAAACGATTCGTTCAAAATAATGAATCATTCAATAACAAAACACAGCGCTTAGTGTTGCTTTTCTTTAACTATTTTCGTTGGTGAAATAGAACAAGCCAGTCAATATTGCGTCTAAAATGTAAGTTACTACATATAAACTAGGCTACTTGTTTATTAAACTATAAATTCAATGTAATTGCAATCGTGATATTATAGAACAGCTACTTATCATGTTATGTTTACTTAACTATGTCATATATTATAAATAAAAAAACTCAAACTTTCCCTCAGTATGTTTCTTCTGTGAGTTTGTGTGTGCTGTTATTTTAATTGTCTCCCAGACAGGCAGCGCAGCTTCCAGAAATACACTATCCATTATCAATCGCTCTTTACACTGACTGTATAAGATCAAAACCATTCGTGCGTTTCGATCGGTCAGGCAAGTAAAACTGTCTTTCACTTCAAACTTTTTTTTTTTTAATCCACTTTTCCCGGACAAGCAGACAAGTGTTGAAGCCGAGCCCGGTGTTCATTCCCGATGTGTTTCGTGCTGTAAAGCGGCACAGATGATCAGGTCACGTGCGCTCGCGCTGCAGTGATAGAGCAGAAAAAGATCGCAACAGCTCGAGATGGTCTCACTCCATTAGATATAAAATTAGCCAATTGATATTGTGAAGTTTATTTTGCTTGCAATTTATGACTGTATAGGCTGAGAGAGTTTATGGCTTCGGGAGGGGCGGATGTGCGCGTGTCATTCAGAACACAAGACAAAATTATAGTGTTCTTTCAAAACAGAACGTGGCAAAATAATAGTTTTTACTCAATTGTACTATTTTGGAGATCGTTGAGAACCGAAATCGAAATTCGATTAATTGCACAGCCCTACAAGAATAATTAGGCTACATTTTAAAATATCTTAAAGAAAAGAGCCATTTGAAATTATAATACCAGCTTACCAGCAAGATGACTCCTTTGAGGACAAGTTTAGAGTCTACGCCCACATTGAGAAGCTCAAGGCATAGCTTGTCAAACTTTTCAGGGGTCAGCTTATTAAGTATGCTAAAAGAGAAAAGCAACAGCAAAGAATAAACATCTTGTACCAGTTAAAACAAAGACCACAGTTTACCACATGTAAAGATTCGTGCTTATCTGAGCTTGAAAGCATCAGCTGACAAAAACCACAAAGACATGCTCAAAAGGCCAAGAGCACAACGAACAAAAGAGCTAAAAACAGAGGCTTCTTTAAGTTCATCAATGCTGAATTGAACATTCTGAATCAACATGCACCAATGCTACATTTTCTATAAGCCTATACAATAATAATTTGCTAACATCTAGGCCTATTCATTACTTCAATTAGCTATATCTTTTCTGCCTTAAATACATTGTTTAAATTAATACATTGTTTAGCTAACTGCACAATTTGTATAAGTACATATCTGAAATGTATAAGTACATATCTGAAATGCATAACTTGGACACAAGTCACCTCTATTAACAGATCATTGATCACCCATGCATTTTCTGTAAAGATACTTTGAAACAATATATATTGTGGAAGCAGGTATCTTTGATGGTTTTTGACATTTTACAAAATAATCAGAATAGATGAAGCTATGATCTTCTTGGATTGTAATACTGGCTCAGATATAATTGATAACACGTTAAAGTTAATCATTCTTCTTGGGAAGTTTCATATACATAAGTAATGTCTATAACACCCTCCTTTAATTTATTTTGTAAAGATCTTAAAATATTTCATGACTCATTGAATTCAATCACTAGAAATAAGTGCATAAAAAAATCTCATATTTTGAAAAAAATAGTTTGTAGAATTTAATGTTTTAATCTGTACAATGTAAGATCTGTTATATGGTTTCCCCTATATCTGTTTGTCTTATGTTTGATGTTAAATGTCATTGTAAGCTATAATGAAAGTTGAATAAAAAAAAAATATATATATATATAAAGAAAATAGCCAAAAGCGAAAAGCCAAAAGTGAAAAGCGCTATTAAAATAAATGTGATATTCACACTCCTTAAGGACACTTACCCTCTCACTTTCCTAAATATTCCATCATGATGTTCTTTTTCATTGGAGGAGTTGACATTGGAGGAGTTGACATCTCGTCTAGTGCTTCGTGAAGGAACCCATCTCTGAACGCTAAGCCCTGGGGTTTTCCCCAGGTACTCGCTAAAGACAAACAAAGCAATTAGAGTCTCTAAAGCATGTTACAAAGGTGGAATGCGCTTGACTTTAGCATGGCATACCTGTTGCCGACAGTCTTGGGATAGTGCTGAGGTGCACCCCTACCTCCTCCTCCGCCCGAAGAAGCACTAGAACAAAAGCAATTTTAGATTAAACCACTTCAAAATGCTTTTCACACAACAACCACCACAAACCAATACTTAACTGGCTTACAGTTATCCAATCTGTTGTGGTGTGGAAACCATTTTAAATAGCAAAGCAGAAGACAATGGAACTAGTGGACCAGTTAATACACCTTATGACTTTTTATCGTTAACGTGGTAAGAACCCCAATATCTGAGTGACTCTCCCATCTTGATAAATTATTTCAATCTTCAATTCAAACATCCTTTTAAAAATTCAGGCAAATGCTTTACCCCTCTGTCATGAGTTAAGTTAAATCGACTGAACTGTCCACTTGCTCAAGGCGATTGGTGCGGCGTCAATGCAGATGCTCGGGTCTAAAACGCAACTGAACCAGTGTGCGATAGAGAGAAATGCCAGTCATTACACAATGTTCATGGGTCTTTAATCTGAGAATAGTCCTATACATATCATTTTGACCTGAAAAGCTTCAACATTGGGAAATCCATTTAAATAGGGTGCTTCAAAATGAGGCAATTTGCTGAACAAAAAAAATGATTTAAACATATTTAGGGCAACAAGTGCCTATATTTTTAGGCAATAGCTAAGCTATGTTTCTTCTACAGATGTTAAGAAAGACTGGTAGCCAAATCCTGGCCAGTGCTTGATGTTTGATCTCACCTGAAACGAGAAGCACCCCCTTCTGCAATCACACTCTCCACTTTGGCGGCTTGACAACGAAGAATCTTCAAAAAAATTATAATCAAAGGGCGGGGTGGGGAAATCCGAACTGTATGAGAGAGAGAAAGCAAGTCAAGGAAACATGAGCAAACACAACTAACAGGTTAAGAAATGATTGCGTATTACAAATACACAGGAGGTAGGCTAACGTTACTAGTCTGGTCAGATATTTACTGATTTCCTCTTCCTTAAAGCGAAAAGGCCTAACGTTACATCAGAGATTGAGGTTTACCTGTTAGAAAACATTTTTATAATAACGTTACGAATATTTGGTCAGAAACAAAATGGTTTTCCACCTCTCATAGCAAAAGAGGCGAGACATTTAGCTTCATAACACAGTAACAAAGGCAACAAAGAAAAAACTGAAAACATGTAAATAACGCCTTTTAGTTTACATTATTTTGAAAGCATTAAAGATGACCGAATCACTTAACGTTACGTTGACAACAAAACGTAAACCTATACGTTATATATATCAACATTTATTTGGCACAATGGCTAGCTTGCATGCTATCTTAGGTCACGTGGCATTTTCAAGATTCAAGACACGGAGAGAAGCCAAAATGAGACACATAACGTTATATATTTATATGTCTAACGATTGACACGTATTTTAATATTTTAAATGAACAGTGATACATACAGAAACGCTCTCAGGTGTTTGTTCTATAACGACGCCATTTTCTGCATTCACGCTCTCACACGAGCAGCCATTTTATCTTACGTTTTATAAAAAAAATACCTACCTTTACTAAGGCAACCTCAGTTTGGATTTTGGTTTCGTTCTTCTAAAAGAGAGAGAGAAAAAAGAAAAGAAAAGAAAAATAGATGTGTTGGGAGTATTGGGACGGTAACCGGCCAGGCACGATTGCAGCTCACTGTGGGTTAGAAATGCTATGCGCGAGCCTCCTCCTGACTAACTGCTTGACGTCACACAGGAACTTGATTTGTATTCGTCAGGACTTCGTTGTCAGTATTTTTCCGTTATTAACCACATAGGCTACAAATAGATCTATTTTGGAATGGTGTCCTAAATATTCAGTTAAATTGTAATTTATTTTAGAATCTTTTTGATTATAAACGAAACGGTTGGTCTTGCCCATAAAATAACTAGGCCTTCTCAAGATCATGCTTTAGGATAATTTTCGGGAGCATTAGGGCCGGATTCTGGTCAACAGCTTAGATTTAGGGACTGTCCCGAATTTTTCGGGACGTCTGGTCACCCTTCTCCTGGGGCCAGTTGCATAGCCATTATGTTAAAACTGCTAGTACAAACACACTGGCCCCTGGAGTGGACCATGACATTCATGACATTGCATCCCATGAATGTCACTTATTGGCACATCTAATTAACATACAGTGGATAGTGGAATGTGTCACTTAAAACAAGTGACATGTCATGTGCTATGGATATAGTGGCATGTAGGCCTAACACAGACACTATCGCTGTGTCCCAATTCAGAGGCTGCATCCTTCGAAGGACTCGGACTTCAGAGGCTGAATCCTTCGAAGGCTGGGAAGGTCGGGCCGATCATTGTTAAATGGGACATTAATGAGAGGCAGTAACGATTCTAGACTTGAAATCAAAACAGGGTTCAGAAACTGTCTAAATATGTTCACCACGGTCAATTTACTATATGTTTAAAGAGTATAAACTTAGTAAGATAAGTCAACACTTGAATTGGTTTAAAGATTTTTTTTTCTTATCTTCATTAATTTACTTTATTATCATTATTTAACATTATTAACATTATTTTTATCATTGGATATTTGATTAAGCTGAAACCCAATAATTATGTTTAAAAGTGCAATTCCTTAATTTCTCTCAAAAAAATCCTGTTGCCACTGGTGCGCATTGACTTCTGGGGTAGGCAAGGCTGTGAAGGATCCATCTGTTGTATTCTTCATTTTATGGGAAACAAAGGCATATGGAGGCCGCATTTGAAGGAACCCTCGGACAGCCTTCGTCGCACAGGTGTGACACAATCGGCCTTTGAAGGATGCGACCTTTGAATTGGGACGCATCTTGTGTCGCCGTATGTTGTAACACCAGAGACTGACAGGTGAGCTGAGCAGCTGTACTGATGTAATTGTGACACAAAATCCTATTTTAGGGATATTTTTAAATTACACAATTACATTTATGTTAACTTAAACATATTTTTTTAAGTACAATCAACTTGGCTGTTGTTAAAGTCCCCATGAAATCAAAATTGACCATACTTACTTTGTTTGCCTAAATTGATAGTTTTGTGGTGAACAATTCATCCGTGCAAGTCAATCCACACAAAACATTTTTTTGGCTTCGTAATCTTTAATCAAAGTCAGAAAATGCCCCTCCCCTCTGCCTTGGAGGACCTTCCCTGATGACGTAGGTTTGACGGTTTGGGTGTCTGCTTAAAGGAGAACTCCAGCGCAAAATGAACCTTTGGTCTAATTACACATTGTTATCTAGTCAACCGTTATCTGAGATTTGTTTTCATGATTATCGAATGTAAATAGTTTTATCTCTAAAAACAGTTTAGCCTATAACGCTAGTATAACGCTAGTAAATAGGGCATAGAGTAATGACAAAAATAAATCGCTTGTTAATACCACTAACAAGGCTCAAAATAGCCCCACACTAACACGGTAGCATAATAAGGGTCCCTACCTTCAAACCGAAGCATTGAGAACTTTGTCAGTGTCCAGACAGTTTAATAAGAAGATATTTTATACATACAGTCAGCTTCGCGAATACAGGCAGAAGCCATCTTTGAAAAACAGTCTCTACCGGTCGATCTACGAACGCCGATCCAAGTGCGCTGGTGAGATGTGATTAAATTATTTTTATTTATTTATTTTCTCTGTTGCATTCAGTGCTTCTCTTATGCGCTCAGTGCTTTCTTCCGGAAACAACGGACCATATGAGATTCTACACAAATCAGCGCACTTGGATTCAGCGCACTACTTCTGAAAATGTTTTAAATGTAAAGAAAAAAAATAGATTCACCATTTGTGATGTGGCCACGAGCTATAACGCACATACGTGTTCTTCTTTTATGTGTTTAATTCATATCAAAATCTGCCAAACTTCCAATACTACTTCTGAATAGGATGTCAACTTTATAAATTGTATGAAAATTGTGCAAATAATGGTTCAGATCAATCAAACCACATGAAATGCAGAAATGCAGATGCCCTTATATGGGCAGTAATGGAGTCTGGTTGTCACCTAGTGCAAAAGTTTGGTACTGCGCCCAAACAAAATCTTGTTCAGATTTTTTTGCAGTTTTAGAGTCGCCCAGGTTTTGAAAAAATATATTTTATATAAAATATGAATAATTAAATGTTTTACATTTTCATAAACTCAGACTTCTGTAATTTTATTTCTGTCACTTTCTTCATTTACTTCACTTCAAAAATCTGCCAAATGTCTTCTTTAAAACAAGACCAATCTTACGTCTATATTCCAAAGGATTCTTGAATTACAACCATTTAAGTTCGGAATGTGCATTTTCATTTTCATGGGGGGGGGGGGGGGGGGGGGGGGGGGGGGTGACACTTACAACAGGTTAAGTCATTTCAACCGCTACATTAAACTGAATTTAAAAACGAGGTGATATAGGCCTATAAAAAGCTTCTCACTCTGCTTATGATAAAGTAATATAAAAATATGTGGTCATAACTTATTGATCATATCATTTTTTACAGTCATTTTATAAACAGGTCAGTTTGTGGCACATCAGTAGCCTATCTGAGTGGCATGTGCCACTGAATGTTATAATGCCAATGTTGTTCATCACGCAAACTGCCCATTCTTGGAAACTGAATATGGTATTTTTGTCATTTGTTTGTGAGTTAGACGGTATAGCAAAAACAAATAATCAGAGACGGATATTGATGTAAATAGTTAGTACATCATAATATAATATAGGCTACTATTTTTATGTTTTATTTTTTTTTTGATGGTTTTAGTTCCATAGGCTACAACAACTTTTGACCAACTTTCTGCACATTTAATATCTTTAAAACTTTTTATTTTCAACATTATGAATTTTAAAAGGTAATAGCAATAATATAATATAATGTAGTTATTTATTTGAATGTTTTTAGTAATACAATTCATAAATGACACAACTATGATTTGTTTTTTTCTGTCAGAAAACAATCCATCTTATGCAACAGGCAAGAAGAAGGGTGCATGAATTATCTTCTCCAATGATAAAAGTGAGAACGAAGTTGACATTAACAAGCACGAGAATGCCATGGATTTGAGTTTCTTTTGACTGCAGATAAGAGGAAAAAATGGATATCGGAAAACGAAGGCTTGAGCAGGTGAGTGTTTAGAGGACTGGATTCAAGACAGAAATTGCCCATCATCTCTAAAGAGAACAAGGCCAGCAGCGTCAATCAAAAGGGAAAGCTTGTATCACAAAGTGTGACTGAAACCCAGGAAGGGAAGATAAGAAACAGGTGCACTGATCAGAAATGCCCACAGGCTTAAAATGGACAACATAGGGAGGTGAGTACCCTGGCTGTGATGGAATAGCTGGATCAAGAGCAACAGTTACATCTTAGCATAACATTAAACATGGAGTTTTGTTAGATGTCATGGGTGGTAATAATAACTTGGTCCCATGCTCATTGAATGGTTTGTAACATCTCATTGCTGTAAGAAATATGAAGGGCATTTTTGTTTTTGTTTTTTTGTTGTTGTAAATGAATGTTTCTTCACTTTAAATATAAGACAATTAGTAAATAGTTAAGTATAAGTATAATTATTTTTGATTCACTCAATTTTAGTGTCTCGGAGTTCAAAGAATGTAATATACCAATTAAAAAAGAGAAAAGAACATTTAGAAGTGTAGAAGGGATATGTATTTCTTTTTTCTTTTGTAGTCCAAAGCTTTCGTGGCAAAAATCAAACGAACATTATTCCAATTCCACACATGTTTAAATTGCATTTCTGACTTTAGCCACTAAATGGCAGTAGAAACTTAAAAATATTTTCAAAAAAGAAAAAGCCCAAACATGTGCAATACAGTGGCCCCTATAGCACTATGGACGGATAATTTGCTCAAAGTTTTAATAATTAAACTACGTAGGCTATATAAATCTACACTGAATGAATACTTCGAACTCTTAGAATTTTATAATGCGTTCTTGGGTTTCTTTTATTTCATATTTTTTTTCTGTGTATACCACTACCAGTTTACATTAATAGTATTTTTTTTTTTTTTTTATCCACAGGAGCTTAATGTTCAATAATTGCAGAAAGAGTCAAACATTTGTTTTGGTATAATGGGATGTCATAATTGTAGGCATCCATGCATGCAGTGCTGGGCATAATTACATGTAATTTGGATAGCCTAATCAGATTCCAAAAAAGAAGTACTTGTAATAAGATTATATTACATTTTAAAATATCTACTCTTAATCAGACTTCATTACTTTTTTTATTGATTACATATTATTCTCACAATCGCAGTAAATTATTCATATTGATTCTCAAACATACTCATGCTCCCATAATCGTTTAAAAAAAAAAATCTTTGTCATTCATGATCTAGTATAGTTCTCTAAAGAATATGTATTTTACCTGCTCCTCTGTACAGTTTTGTATTTTCATTATTCAGAATGCAGAATCCATTCCACTGAGATCTAGTAAATAAATATGTTTTCAATAAATAAAGGCATTGCCTTATATATTCTTTTACTGTATGCCTGCTGGGAACCCAGTGTTTCCTGTTATTGCTATGCTATATACTGTACTCTAACTTAGAAACTAACCTAAAATATACAGTAGCCTACATTAAAGTCAGCATGAAATCAAAATCTACAATATTTACTTTTTTAAGAAGTTCCTATTGTGCACTTTAAGTAATGTTAAAAGGAAAAAACTCCTTAATCACTATTTATGCTCGTACATTTTTAGATCTATCTGTTTATTGCTTGTGTGTCCCGCAGGATCAGAGACAGACAGGGAATAGCCCTTTTAACAGCACAGTATGTAAGTTTCGCCACTAGAGGTCACTTCTTCAAACCAATAAGTAGAATTCGAGCTTGATGAGCATCATTAGCCAACTATGGTCGCAAGTTCCGTTGTTATCAGCATAGTTCAACGAGCCTGTGTTTCACCATCGTTTCAACGAACATTCGCAAACAGCATCGCTCTTGAGCTGTGGTTAAGCATAGTTTCTTGAGTGGATGACGTGGACTTAAAGGGATAGTTCACTTTGAAATTAATTTTTGGTATGTTTTAGCTTACCTCAAGAGCATCCAAGATGTAGGTGTCTTTGTTTCCGCAGTTGTTTCAATTTTGAGGTATTTTAAGGTCAAACCGTTCTTGTCTGTCAGTCATATAATGCAGGTCTATGGTCACCACCTCAAAGAGCATGCACAGAGAAGTCCAAATTAAACATGATTTAATGACGTAAATGTAAGTCCACATTGATGGCCTAAGGACACAAAACGAGCGGTTTGTGTGTGGAACCGCGCCCTCAGATCACTTGGACGTACTAATTCTACTTTCGAATACTATTTAGGACGGATAGTATGCGAATTGGGACGCAGCAATGGTTTCGGGAAACAGTCGTGACTAGTTGATTTCTTCAACGATGCATCGGACTATGGTAGTTAAGCAGCGAGTTACGTCGTTGTTCGGGAAACGCACCCCTGAATGAGCGTGGACTCATGGGAGTTGTCTTCTTCCTCCACAGACGATCATGGAAAGCAATCTGACGGGACTCAGGCAGAAATCGTGTTCATGGATGAGCAAATGTATTTAAGTTTTATTAACGTTACTGTTGTATGATGCAGGGCGGGTCTGAGAGCCTGGGTCTGAGTGGGTTTGCTTTGCTTTCCCCCATACAATAAAAAAAACCATGCAGTAGGCCTATAGGAGAATTGTCTGTAGTTGTAATACTTTTCTTTAAAAAAAAAAGCCTATTGTCTATGCAGAAGGTGGAATTGCACACACAGAGCAGCCACTAGACATGCCTATTGCTGAAAATTTAGCCAAGATCACACAGCATTTGATCACTGGATTTACAGAAATCATTTCACTTTTAATAATTGTTTTCAAACACACATTTATGTTTATTTGAATCATCAGTAAATTAACCACATATTACTTACTATCTTTGGAAGGTTTTAGTCTTTCAAACACATTAAATTGTACAAATTCACATCATTTCATATTTACTTGCAATGGAGGGATTCCCCAAATTTTGTATCAGCTGAACCTTTTCGACCTAATATTTACTTGAAGTAGCCTCTGAGGCCAGTAATAATAAATAATAAAATTAAGTTCACGGTTCTCTGATATCATTTAATGGTTACATGACATGCAGGTAAACAAATAATATATATTTGAATCTTTTTAGCAAGTGATGTATGATTTATTTTAATAAAACATTTTTATGATTTAATTTCTTAATAGCTTTTCATTAAACTCACAAAATCCTGCAGTTCCATCACAAACCGTCTGGGAGACCCTGACGTAATGTAATATTTAATGCACTTCATGCTGTTATAACCAATGGCATACATTTTCTTTCTCTTTGAATTTTTGATTGTCCTATTCAAATCAATGTGATAAACAAATTAGGTCAAAAGTAGTTATATTACCTTAAATGTGTCAGTGTATGTGTAAATGTGTAAATGTGTTAAATGTAAAGGATTATTATTAATTTGGAATCAGTAAGGACTACAATTTGTAAGTAATCGACCCAGCATTGCATGCATGATGCATGACACACAACACAACCACTAAAACCACTGAAAGTTTACTCTTGTTAATTAAAGACCTTCAAGACCGAATTTTAGACCTACATAAACCTAATCCTCTTAATTTTTACATTGAGATTATTTGACCTTATTCTCCCCCCAAAGATAGATATATCTAAAGCCATCAAAATAGTTGCATCAAATCCATTATATTCACAAGTTATATTATATTTGAATTAATCCAATTCAAAGGCTTGTAGCATATCAGCTTAGCTGATTTCATTTTACTGGGATCCTGGATACTTACAATGTCTCTATTGTAGCCACAATACAAGTGTGAACTTATTCAGTGTGAAAATGTTAAGCTGCCCTGTAGAGTACAGTCAACTCTAACGGTGCACTGCATTCCCAATGTACTTTATAATTTGCCCTGTTCTCTTTCCTGAGAATGCAAATTCTTTAATCAGTATTTCAAAGGCCTATATAAGCCAGTAAGTAAACCACAAACACGTTTCTGAAATTGGGAATCGGCTTTAAGAGAACATTTCCACACAATCAAAGAACATGCATGCCTTCATCATGGGAACACATCACATTACCTCTAGTTTAAAACAATATGTTCATAAGGTCCCTGATGTAATAATGTTCAAAGTCAGATCTAGTCTCTCGGGTGTCCCTCACAGTATGACTTTGCATTGTGTTTGTACTGCAGGCCCATTGAACTACGAAGGATACACACAGTGACAAAAATAAATTTGCTTTGGTAACAGCCACTTGATTTCTTGTTTACGTCCCACTGCTGTTTTGTCCTTCAACTGCGACATGATTTAAAAGTAATGATGTAAACTAAAGACACCTTATTTGTTTTCAGATAAGAAAATCTGTTCAGTGTAATATAAATGGTCCCTGCAACCCCCCCACCCCCCTCTTTTTTTTACCTAGGGAGAAATTAATTTGTTGAGCAAAGCAAAACAACAGTAAGGATTTTTTTTATAATTACATAGTGTGTTTTTTATCAATTCAATGTAAAAATGACATTGAACACACTCTCTCTCTCTCTCACACACACACACACACACACACATTGTATTTTCATGTTTTACGCGGACATGTTTTATTTTTATTTGTATACAGTACAAACAAGTTTTTTTTACTGTGTCTTGTTAAGACAAAATTTCATAAGGATTAAGCAAGTGAACTTTAGCAGTCAGTTTGCATGTGTGCGAGAGTTTTTATGAAAGAACAAAATTGTGTGAACCATGAAGATGAAAGTTAGCCAGACCTCGACAGCAGCAACAAAGATCCATTGCACATGTTTTCTCATTCAAATATTAAAGGATGGCCTTGTTGAGAACTGATCTTTGCAGAGAATGTTTTCCTTGGGTTATTTCCTGTATTTGCACAAAACCTCTCTTTCTGTCTGCGTCTACAGTCATAAAGATTAAATAAATGAAACATTGGTTGCTGGGGACCCTCATTTTTACCCAATATCTGACTTGTGAAATCACAAATGAGGTTGAGTGAAAGGCTAAACCACTGTGTTTTTCTCCAGGTCCTGCCATAACAGTGCCAAAAAGCTCACCAAGATTTGATGCATCCAATCATTTCATTCCCCTCCTGAAGACGAGCGAAGTGGTCCTTGTGATAATTAAAAAGCCATCGCTAACAGGAATCTTCTGCCTCATTAAAACCCTTCAAGCTCATAGATTTTATCTCCTGGAGGGAATGCGCACCAGTAGGGTGGCAGCCAGAGGGTCATGTTTCAGATGATAGCATCACCTCCAAATTAGGAGAGGGATTGTGGCTTCAAGGTTTCCTAAAGGTTGAATTTTGGCCTGATGTAACATGATCACACTATAGTAATGGAAAGGATGAATATGTGATTTAGAGCTGTAAAAATGGACAAAGGACAAGGACCATAGTGGAATTGAGAAACACAAAGAATCATGGGTTGAGACAATGTGTCAGTCTTAGCTTTCCTTTGTCACATAGTTTTGGTTAAAGGTGGGGTATGTGATTCTCTTTTTTGTCCATTTTTTCAAAATAACTTGAAATTCTATTCATAACCAACTTACAGCCACTGAGTTAGAAGCACTGAAATGAAAATTAATCAATTTAATCATCTGTGGAACGGGCAGGACTCGAAAAACTCCAGCCAATCATTTCCAAGACCACCTAGAATCATTGGACAGTAAGTCCGTCAATCAAACTCGTACCATCCCCCCCTCCCCCCATCCCCCTCGTGCGTGCCGTGACCCCTTCGTGCGCATACTCAAAGCACATTGCTATGAATCCTTCTTTGAATAGAAGACCGCTGTACAGACGCCAGGGCTGAGTCTTGCGCATCTAAGTTTCGCTCGTGCATGATTGCACGTCCATGTTCTTCGAATGGGTGGAGTCAGGGCCAGCGTTGGAGGAAAGAAGGTAGGACCTTTTGAGTAGGACCTTATTTTCAAAACCTGCCGGCCGTTTTGGAAATCACATACCCCACCTTTAAGTATTTGATTGTTAAGAATTTGATTGTTGAAATGTGATATTCACAATCGGCCACGATTCATGTGTTTTGTGAGCAATAGACATAATGAGTAGAATATGTGATTTAAATTTTTTTTTCAAAAGTAGGCCTACTTTTCTTTTATTGAGGGGTATAATGTTGCTGTTCATAACCAATTTTACTTAAACAGATTATCGAACTTGAAATTATTGGGGCAGAAATCGACTGGATCGTGAATATTTCCGTACCAGAATGGAGCCACACTTAAGTTTCTCGTTTTAAACATTCGGAAAGTTTAAAATTACTGCTAAAGAAGTACACATTTTATATATTAATAGTATTTTTTTAAGTTTACAAACGCAAACAACATGTGATAAATTACAAGAACATGCAATCGAAAAAGTAAATAGGGCAAATTTTGATTTCATGTTGACCCTAAATTAGTCAATTATAGAATAAAACTTTGCTCAGATTAGTGAAATAATATCCTGTAATAATTCTTCTGAGAGTACATAAATAAAATGAGAAATTCATCATAATATCAACTGATTTGTATTCAAATATAGGACAGACATGGAAATGGAATTTTCTTTCATCTGCCCTCAGCATTATTATACAATTGGCATACATTTATTGGTACATATATTCTGGTTCAAGGGATATTCTTTATTTTACGGTACAGACAATATCACACCGTACATGAAAGACTGGGAAGAAACACAAAATCGTTTTTATTAGTGGAAAGTATACACTTTTTCTGTGAGTTTCTGCATTAGCATGATGACCCCAGGGCCTTTTATTTCCTATATTGGAAATATCATCCTTTTAGATTTGGACATGAAAGGCCAGCTCTCTCTCCTCAACAGAAAAGGGACATTTTTTTTTTACTTCAAAATAATTAAAATGATGAACAGAACTTTTGATAGGCTTTGTGATAACACATGAAAAACACTGTTCAGACACTCTGATTCAAACACGGAGTAATTTCTTAAAGATAATGATATCATTGATTTCCATTGATGTTAACGGTTTTCACAAAGTTGAATGATTGCTATACACAAGGTTTGCTTTTGAAACTGCATTCAAAATTACATGTATACACAAATATGGATATCTTTCAGCACCCCTTAATCTTTGCAGCATTTAACCAACGCAATAACATAAAACACTAATTCATGATTTATTAATTAATTGATCAAATTCACCTGTGTATTCATACCATAGTTTTCAACACTATCATGCATTGCAATAAAAATTCCCGAGGTTCCCATGAGGTATAATTTTAATCAACAAAATTGATGATATGCAGTTTAGGGTCATTCTGTTCTGAGCTTCATTTTTGGAAGAAATGCTTTATTGGATCTAACTTCAATTGACACACGTCGCACATCCTTAAGAGAAATTTCCTTAATTTACATTTCTATCAGGATTCAATCAAGAGCTTATTTTCCATAAAGCCACCATTTTTCTAGTTATGATGAAGAAAGTCAATCTGCCACTGGTCTTATAAGTGTTGACGTATTACAAGTGGAGATGATTTTTTTCCCACAATGTTCTGTCACAGTAAAACTCAATATGGAGAAAAAAGGTGGAAAATAGAATAAAACGTATGCCAGGTCTATCTGCTTTTCTGCCAACTTCCTTTCTGTTGTTTATGGCTCAGGTGCACATAACCAACAGAAAGTGAAATACAAACAGTTTCTAAATTTAACTATAAGCTTGGGTTGAAAAGTCGTTTCAACTCGACACCCACAACCTTGACAGAAGAAAGGAGGCAGAAATAATGGATTCCAGAGGGAAATGATTGGAGGTTGTCCTATAAATCTGCAGCAAGAGAGCCATTGAGGGATAGCCATGCTGTGCACCAGTTCATTCGGATATTTCACGTCTTGAGCATTGCCTATTACTGCCATGTTTGTGGGTGCAATGGTGTTAATTTTGGTTCATGTGGGTGATTTGACTACTTTCCTTGCAATTGCAATCAGCTGGACTTTACCAACTAATGAGGTGATACTTTCCCTCTAAAAGATGTTTGCAAACAGCTTAATTTTAGCAAATCACACAGATAAATCCATTGCATCCAGGCAGTCAAATAAAACCACACACCAAAAAAAAAAAAGGGACTAAAAGCAGTTTGTTTTCCATTCCTCTTTCCTAAAGCTATATGTTTTGCTTTGTGAGGTCAGCCACTTCAGAAAATTGTTGTAAGAGCTGGTGGAGCATGCCTCAAGGACAATGTGAATGATCCAAACCATAAGAGTTATTAGTTAAACGTTCCTGCTGTTCCAAGCTCACATCAGCTATACATTCAACTTCAGATGATTAAGACGTGAGGATCAACATAACACTCCGAGGTAATGCATTTATGTACTTCTTAGAATGATAAATATTTATCATATTTGCAGAAAATAGAATGGTAGTACAGTTCTCTAAGGAATATGTATTTTGCATACCTGCTCCTCCGTACAGTTTTGTCTTTTCATTATTCAACAGAATGCAGAATCCATTCCACTGAGATCTAGTAAATAAATATGTTTTCAATAAATATATTTTCTTTTACATGCCTGCTGGGAACCCAGTGTTCCCTGTTATTGCTATGTTATATACTGTACTCTAACTTAGAAATGAACCTAAAATGTACAGTAGGCTATATTAAAGTCAGCATGAAATCAAAATTTACAGTATCTACTATTTTTTTTTAATATTGTACACTTTAAGTAATGTTAAAAGGGGAAAAAAACTCCTGAATCACCTTTTATGCTTTTACCTTTGAGTTCTGAAAAGATTTAGATCTATCGGTTTATTGCTTGTGTGTCCCGCAGGATCAGAGACAGACAGGAAATAGTCCTTTTAACGGCACAGTATATAAGTTTCGCCATGGAGGTCGCTTCTTCAAATCAATAACAAAGGCGTAGCTTATGTTATTCGCCCTGAATGAGCGTGGACTCATGGGAGTTGTCGTCTTCCTCCACAGCCGATGGAAAGCAATCCGACGGGACTCAGGAAGAAATCGTGTTCATGGATGAGCAAATGTATTTAAGTTTTATTACCGTTACTGTGGTATGATGCAGGGCGGGTCTGAGAGCCTGGGTCTGAGTGGGTTTGCTTTGCTTTCCCCCACAATCAAAAAAACATGTAGTATAGGAGAATTGTCTGTAGGTGTGAATGCGTGAAGGTGTGAAGACCTGGTGACCTACCCTAGAAAAATCATTGCCAAAAAAAATCATGGACAGTCTCTTGCGTATGGCAGGAGATTGCCCATAGAATCACCAAGAGTTGGAAACATCTGAAATGGTTCATTAATGATGGTTATGTTATGTTATGTTATTACATGGCTCTGTGGAATTCTTGATTCTGACTGGTCAATAGCGCCATCCAGCGGTAAGTTATTCCCAGATAACAACCGCTCAAATTCAATATCGCAGGCTCATCCGGGTTACTGAAGTCAGCAGTGCTATAGGCTACGCCTGCTAGGAACGTTTTTTCTTCGTGGAATTATATTAAAACTCAGTCAAATCAATATTTTGTATGCCATCCAGTATCGTAGACTCGCCCTCTCTTGTTTCACAAACGCAGCTGCTGCCATTTTGTGACTATTGTTTTGTAACCTGTTTGTACACAAATACAAACAGGTACGATTTTAAAACAGTTTAATCTGAAATCAATATCTTATCTCCATAATTATTTATGTGGCGAAATGCTGTGTAATAAGTGGTATGACTGTGAACCATATCTCTTGAATGTCCGTCTGAACTTGCTGCGCTGTAACTGCTCTCTCCGCGGATTGCGCGGAAGCTTTGTGTTTAAAGAGCTTATAAAATATTTCAACTCAGATCAATATTTCGTGTCTAATTATTTTCTTATGTGGCAAGTAGCCATGTAACAAAATGGGATTCCTCCGCTTCTCTTCGGGGTCCTTATCACCCTGTCGGGGGTTTATTTTGAGAGAACAACCGGCTGTACGTTATCCCTTACTTAGCCACTTGACAAAATAGTGTTGTCTGATTTACTTTTAGGGGTACAAACATGTTAGCGGGATCAAGAAGAGATTCAAACAATAACACTAGTGTAGAGTTACATAACAATCATTCGTTTTCTGTCGATTAAGGTTTCCAAACACTACTCACCAGTGTAATAAAACACATAGTACTATAGTACTATATTAAAGCATATTTGGTGTTTCCATGGTTTCTACGGAAGTAAATCCAGAAATCGAGGGTATAAGGTAATGCGGATATGACGTCATTGACAAAGACGCAATTACATGGGAATTCACACTGGTTAAAATTGCTGATCACTCTGGATTTAAACATTTGGGATAAGTAGGCCAAGTCAACAAAATATATAACATTGCTTTAGTGGTTTTTTACTATTTTATTCCAAATATCATGCATATTGTGCTTATAAATTATGTAAACAAAATGCCAGGGATTTATGGTTTTGTTGTTGCTATTGATTCTTTCAATATTGAGTTGATTTATATATGTAATATTTTGAACATTCCCCTCAAGCATTTTAAGGGCAAGTTAATGGCATTCCATAAAACAAGTTGCTCTAAAGACTGATCAACAAGCTGAACATCATGTCACACTTTTCTGTTGTTCTGTCTGATGTTGCATTTCCAATTCTAAGCAGCCCTCCAGCAATCTAATTATATTAGACCATAGAGAATATATCATATCATCTTATCTTTGTGATGACCCTGACTGACAATCACTCATAAAAACTCATAAAAACCTGTGATTTTTTTTTATTTTAATATTTGCACACTACTGTTTGCCATTATTTCCAATTGTGAAAACTGAAACAGGCAAATGGCATAATCTCACATTCTGATAAATCATCCTCGGCGACGTCTCAATCATTACAGGGTTATTCTCTGAAGATTGTGCATTATTATTCATTGATCCTGTTGTATTTAAAATAAAGTCATCTGCTTGATAGAGCTCGGAGGGCATTATCAAAAGGAATGATGGGTTTGTAAATGAGTATGTATGTATGCGAAGAGAGAGCCCTGAGGGAACCCGCGAAAGCCTCCAGCTCTTCTCTCTGTACAGAGGAGAGACATTTACAGGCAATATCCAGATGTGCTGCAAAGATATAACCCTTTGTCATTACAGAAAACTTCAGTGTATTGGGCAATATTCCAAACACACCCTTGACATTTCATATCTACCGTGAGGATCTCGGAACAGACGCATGCGGGAGGAAATATCATGACATCGCACTCTGCCATATTATCCACCATGCGTGGTTGATCCGTGTT
This sequence comes from Semotilus atromaculatus, assembly GCA_031834385.1. Lineage (NCBI taxonomy): Eukaryota > Metazoa > Chordata > Actinopteri > Cypriniformes > Leuciscidae > Semotilus > Semotilus atromaculatus. The sequence continues at coordinate 6,005,896 of JAULUF010000001.1, forward strand.
AACCGAAGACAATTGGGCTGATATAAAATATGCATGTGGCAAAAGGTCAGAGGTTTGATAGTTAGATGTTTGTTTCAAGGGTCATTTCCGCAAAGTTCTCTCTGTGATTGGCTCCATCCCACACACTCGGTATCCGAATCAATAAGGACAGTTACAACTGATAAAGGAGCTTGACACACTCAGAGGCCATATCACATGACCTCAATCAATAGTCTGGAATGTGTAATTCACCACTGAACCACCCACCATGTTTTTCAATGATGTGAGAGATACTAGAGACTGAGATGTATTGTATTTAACCAAGTGGAAACAGAGGAAAGGAGAGAATGAATCATGTTAATAATTAACAATTAGTAAACGGTACAAATTACTGCAATTAGAGGAAAATGAATGCACAAGACAAACAAGCTCATCAGCAGTAGCCCCAGTTTTACAGAGGTACATACGGAATCACATGAATTCAGGCTAAAATTTGCATTTCAACAAGGCCCTCAATAAACCAGAAGAATAAAACTGATTTATTTATTTGATGATTTTTCAGATTGTATTCATAAACGGTTTGTTCACAGCGTAGTGAAAACACTTTTGGTCTTATGCATTATGTATGTATACATTCTCACTGGCAAGTTTGTTTGTAGGCTTTCCTTGACAGTGAACAATAAATAAAAAAAATCTTTTCATTACTACATTCTTCCCTAAACTCCTTTGTAATATGTATAATGTTATTTTTTTCTATGAAGTACCTTATTAACCTTAGTTTATGTTCAGTGCTGTCAAAGGCCATTTGTAAAGCAAAAACTATTTCCGTTGTGTTGTGGCTTGCTTCCATTGTATTGTGGCTTGAATCCCCTGTGTTGTGGCTTGATTCCTTTTAAAAAAAGTAAGGGCAAGAACTAATACAAAAAATAGATGTATATCTTAGGTAAACCTATGGAATAATTGTGATACGGAAGTAAAATTGTGTACTTCACTCTGTAAATTCAAGAAAATGTTTAAAAACAAGGTGATAAATAATTAAGAATTCATATAAAACAATATGAATAATCTGTGTATGTAAACTATTGTAATATCTGATATGTGTACCTTTGTAATCATGTATGTACATATTGGAAATTGTAACTGTTTGTTTATTTTGTAAGAATCAAATCAACGCTCATTAAATAATTACATATCAAAGGTAGACATAATAAGCATAGGTTTCAGCCTACACCCTTTTCAGGTATTATTTATATTTTTCTCTTTACTATGGGAAATTATCTGTGAGGACAGACTTTTTTTTTGTTGAATTGAATTAAAAAAATTCCACTGTGTTGTTAACTTATGTTTGCTGTTTAAATTGACTAGTTGTGCACTGGGCCACCAACAAGGAAGTGTCCAATCAATTGTGCGTCTGCTGTCTCTATACACATCAGGTGTGTAACGTCACATCTTTGCTGATCCTGGCAACAGCCACGGATATTACATTCTTTACAAATAAATAGAAGTTAATCCAAATAAAACAGGAGTGCGACCACAAAAATATGCATATGCTTTTAATCGTCACACTATGTTTTCCATCTTGCATCTTTTAAATGTTGTGTGTCCATTCACACAACCCGTTATTGCACGTCAAATAATGCAAGTTTTTTCAGAATGTTGGGAAGTTCTTTATCTTCCATCATAAGTGCCTTACTGTAACCCTGATTTTTGCTGTGTGAAGTCTATTTTATTCTCATTGTGTAATAAACATTATGCAACATGCTGCCTTATGATCTTACTGACCCAGAACATTTAGCAGGGGCAGTCACATGTATATAGCGATATGTATTCATGGATTACGGTTATTTTACAGTAACTTCAAAGTTTAGTCCAATCAAAATTGATAGTCAGAAATAGCAATTAAAATTAGGTTTTAGTTTGAATAATGTTATCAAGAAGTTCTCACTTAAACATGCATGCAAAAATAAAACCTGAATCATTTAAAAAAAATAAATAATCATAAGCATTTCACACATGCTCAAGAATTATGCTTTAGTGTAAATAAAAAGTTTTTACCTTAAGGGTGTTAAACAACACTTAAAAAAATTTGTTTTTGTTATGAATTATAGATAAGTGTCAAGAAGTGTACTTACCCCTAAAGTCTGGAAAAGAAGCAACAGACTTGAGTACATGTCATTGAGCAACAGACTTGAGTACATGTCGTTGAGTCTAACATCTAGAATGAAAGTATTTTTCATGAAAGTGATGGCCTCACCCTATGACAACAAAAAATAATATATATATATATAAAAAAAACCTTGGTGTTTTTGTTGCTTTGAATTATTTATGAGTTTTATGGCAATCTTGTCTTTTGAACGTAATCAAAGCAGGGTGTAATTATCTCCTGGAGAGGACCTTTCAACATAGATTCAGGGCTCTTACTGGGAATTTGCATGTATAATACTTTCCCCCATGCTTTAGTTGTCCTGAAGAGTAGTGAGGTCGTACCTGCCAGATATCCTGGAGTGCAAGGATACAGAAAAATCTAATCAACTCATCAACAAACCATCTAGCCAATATCTTTACTGGATGTCTGCTGTGAACAACTTACCAGTGAGCAAAAATCGGATATTGTGCTGAATCTTTCACTCAGAAAATGATTTATATTGCTTTCTCAATTGTTTTTAGAACTTTATGGCCTATGCTATAGGACAATATATGCTGGAAAATGGGGGATAGAGAGGGGGAATGGAATCAGTACATGACCCAGGCCAGGCTTGGTCCCAGGGAGTCTTATTTGTCACTAAAAAGTGAACTACTTTCGGTTGCAACTTTTGTTTCATGTAGTGCATTTAGATTTGATATATGAAGATTCAATAATCCATATGTGTATGAATAATTTGCATCGGTGTTAATGCATTGTTGAAACCAAGAAGGTAATTTCCAGATCCCAGCATGATTTAGATGAATAGGTGCTATTTTTTATTAAGATGAAAAAAGGATTTAAGAGTGTCTGTTATGTTGAAGGTTTGGGCTTTACCCTTGTGGTGAAGAGTGTTCTGTGCTTATATTCTCAAAAAGCAATTACTGTTGTCATTGACACCAACAATAGTCATTGTGGCCAGTCTCTTCCCCCTTGTGCTTCCTGTTAATGCTACACATTGCATTTGTTAAAATAGTTTCAGAATCACATTGCCACAGTCACCAGCTCACTCACCAACTCTGTAACCTGTCTGCACTACACTTCCCAGCATGCCTTCTGCACACAGTCAGCCATCACCACACCTGCAGATCATCACCAATCACCTGAGTACTGATTCCCTGCACCTGAACTCCCTCATCAACACAGCCTATATCAACCTGCATCACCCTCACATCAGGGTCTGGTCTTGTCAACGTTACTGACTCCTTACCTGAACACTCACCTGAGATCGTCCTGTCAAGTATCCTGTCCGTCATCGTGTTCATCCTGAACCTACACAGAGTTTCCACTTCAGTCATCGCCTGCTAAGTCTTCGTCACCTGTCAAGTCACCATCCTTTTACCTTTGTCTGGTTCCCGCTGTTGTCCCATCACTCTGCTTTTACTTAAAGGATTAGTTCACTTTTAAAAAAACTTTTGCTGATTTAAGTTTAAAAAGTTTAAGTTTTATAAGCACAAATGCTCGCCTTGCTCTGTTCTGTTATGTGTGTTCGTGACGTCACATAATACGCAATTACGTTGAAAAGGTCACGCTTCTATCCTGACGACAATCTTCTTTTAGCCTTTTTTAATATTAAAATACCCAGGATACGCACTGGAAATGGGCATTTTAAACGATAAACTGACACAAAGACATTTGAATATGTGTATATGGTCCTCCTTCCTCACATTTGTATACACTGACTCAGTACGAGCAAGGCGAGCATTTGTGCTTATTTATTTTTGAAATGACCGATCGTTCCGCTAGATAAGACCCTTATTCATCGTCTGGTGTTGTTTAAAGCCCTTTGAAGCTGCACTGAAACTGTCATTTGGACCTTGAACTGTTTGGGGCCCGTTGAAGTCCATTATATGGACAAAAATCCTGGCATGTTTTCATCAACATCTTGATGACATGGGGGTGAGTAAATTATCAGCAAAACTTTTTTTTAAAGTGAACTAATCTTTTAAATAAACCATTTCACCTTATCCGTCTGTTCCCTTCTGTGTTTGACAAATATGTGCATTATTGCTTGCTAGTAGTAAACCACAAGAGATTCATTTAGGTTAGATTGACGCCTCTTCACGATGACTCGCTTGGTTTAGTCCTCAGTTGTAAGTCGCTTTGGATAAAAGCGTCTGCTAAATGACTAAATATAAATATATATATAAATATAAATATAAATATTGACATAATCTTTGAATAGATTGACACTTCATTGTCTAATTGTAGGGTATTGGAGTAGACTTTACATGCAGTTTCATTTCTGGCATTTGGAAATGCTGTCCATATCTGAATTAGGTTTTAAGTTTATTAAATGTACTTTAATAGGCAAGTATGTGAGTATACTGTATAAAAAGGAATTGTCGCACTTGACAGTACTTTTTCATACTGGAATATGAAACTTTGTTGCGCTTGGAGTAATTCAGAAACTTCTCAGACAGATAAATATTTTTCATAAGCTGCGGAATCATTTCTAATGCCTTTTTCTCCCCATGAGGGCAGTCAGTGTGTCTAAGAGTGTTAAACAGAGTTTGCACCTCGCTGGTGCTAAACAATGAAACATAATGGGAAATCACACTGTCTCTGAGAGATTTCTCAAGCCACTGAGATAAGCCTCCTCCATAACAACAGATGCCGTCCAATTGTCCTTAAGTTATTACGCAGAGCCTTGGTGCTCATCCTTAAACCAACAAATTGCCTGCCAAATGTAATTTGAAATAGACAATTCTCGCTTGTTTTCAGTCAAGCTCTTGTGAGTAGTGAAATCATGACTTCTGAAATCTGTCAAAAATATCACGCAGAAAATTCTCTTGGTATGTCAACATCAGCAGCTTGTGTTGCAATTTAGACTGTATTTGAATTAGTTCCAGTAGATAAAAACATCTAATTGGATTATCATTACCTAAACTTCTCACTTTAACAAGGTTATCCATCAAATGCAGTTTAATTACCTCAAAAGCAAACACTAAGAGGGCTGACTTGCAGCAACGTGATCAGAATGGTTGGGGTGGCTAGCCGGTGTGTAACAGCGGAGAAGTGAATGACACAACTGACTTCAATGTTTTATGGATGAGTTCCTCGGGGCTCCTAGGGAATATCTGTCTAAGCACAGCTCCTCAAGGATTGAATTAGTCTTTTGATCTACTAATTGATTTGGAAAGCTAAGAAAAAGAAACACTGGATTTTTCAACTAGCAAGCATGTGAGAAATAAATCACTTGTGGCTGCTGGCCGTAAGAAGCTGTGGGGAAAATGTGATTCTTTTCACCTGTTTTTCAAACTGGTGTACGGATACTTCACAGCCTTATTCATTATGATGAATATTCAGACTTTGTCATGATGATGTATGAATGTAATTTCCAATGTTGTATATTTGATTTATGTACTGTTTGATTACAATGTTTGGAATAACAAAACCATCTGACCTTACTCTTAAGATACTGCAAAATCCAAATGTATTTACTCTCAATGTGCACAGGTTCGAAATAAGGAATATTAATCATTTTACAGGGCAGACTTTTGAAATTTGCATGCAAGTGATGGCATATTGAAATGTGGATGGATGGAGCAGGTGAGTGTGTGTGTGTGATGACACAAATCCCTAAGAGAACCAGAAGTGATTAATGAGGACTGAACGCAACTCACACCAACCTTACACACCACACAGGTCTGCAAACTGGGTCAGACTCAAGTGTTCATAATACTGGTTCGGAACAGACGGTGAGTAGAATACTAAAAGAGCCATTTCACCCAAAAATTATAATTCTGTCATTTACTCACCCATGTGATTCAAACCTTTTAGGCATTCATTCTTAGCTTAGCATGCCTGTAAGTTGTGTATAGTTTTGTTCCTTTGCTCCATTTATGCACTTTCTCTATAAAGCTGCTTGGGTTTTCTCTGTAAAGCTGCTTTGGTTTCTTAGTAAAGCTGCTTTGGCATATGTATTGTGAAAAGCACTACAAAAATGAACTAAAATTAATATTTCACCTTATCTTTTGTGCTAAATTTGTATATACAACGAAAGACGCTTGTATCTAAAATCATTTGAACTCCCCTCCCTTGAAGGACATCCTGGTAGGAAACATGCAGAAGCAGAATGACCTGGTCAATGCAAAGCTACTCCGCGCACTGCATATTTCATGCATTAAGCACAAATTGCTAATTTTGGATGTCTCAGCTCAGTGAGTTCATGGTTTTGAAACTGTATTTAAATTCTGATCACATCAGGGATGCAATTAATCATTGCATGGTTTTAGGGTCAAACTGATGAATATTTAGTTATCTATATAAAATTGCCTTGACCTCTCTTGCCATAACTTTCATTTAATTATTCTAACCAGAGCAGAGGCTTACCTGATATCCCAGGCCACCACCTAAAGAGGCATCTGCTTCTCCACGGATTCACAAATTAGATTCATTGCGCATAAAACTATGTCAGTGTTCTGCCAACTTGCTTGATATCAATTCATATTATTTGTAGATAAAAGGGTTTTATTCTTCTCCTAGTCTAAACATTTAAAAGGACGATCTTTCTATTTTTAGGTTCCCATTGAATGGAAATGGATTTTGTTGCAATTTGAACCTACTTCCAAGATTTTGTTAACCCTTTCATGCATAGTGGTCACTACAGTGGACCGCTATTAAAAAAGCATTTTCTTGAATTTGCAAGGGTTTTGATGGCAAAGTTGCACATCAATCTCTTCAGTGGACCCTGGTGCATCATCCTATACATTGCAATCAAGTTGCAAGCCGTTGTGTTTCGAGTTTTTCCCCCTCCAAACCAAGATGGCCAATGGTCAGTCAAAAAAAGCCAAGTTACTCCGGAAAATCCATCCATTCCTTCTATCCTAGGAGACTCTTGTAGGTAAAAAAAATATATTGCAGCATTAAGCAATATCTAATGAGTCATATGACAGTAAAATTTTCCAAGTTTTGATTTTAGACTGGGAGAAAAATCTGATTAATCCGCTGTCCACTGTAGTGGACCTCATGCATCAATGGCTATATTTCAGCTACAATTCATATTATACTGTGAATATTATTTTTGAAAATTTTTAATCTGCTGTGACTTTTTTTGACTGTAAATAAATGTATTTGTATTATTAGAATGTTAATTTCATTGACATCGAAAAAAGTTATGTGATTACATAATTTGTGACATGTATTACTTTACTCATTTCATCAAAAAAGTAATCTAATTATGTAATGCATTACTTCTTAGATCAAAAAGTTATGTTTACATAATGAATGTTGCTTGTAATGCATTTATTTACTCGTAACATCAAAAAGTAATCTGATTACGTAATGCATGTTACTTGTAATGCATTACTTTACTTGTTAGATCAAAAAGTAATCTGATTTCGTAATGTACGATATTGTAATGCTTTTCTTTACTCGTAACACCAAAAAGTAATCTGATTACGTAATGCATGCTACTTGTAATGCATTTCTTTACTCATAACAACAAAAAGTAATCTGATTACGTAATGCACATTACTTGTAATTAATTACTTGTTAGATCAAAAAGTAATCTGATTAGGTAATAATACATGTTACTTGTAATACATTACTTTACTCGTAACATTAAAACAAATCTGATTATGTAATGCATGTTACTTGTAACACATTACTTTACTTGTAACATCAAAAAAGTAATCTGAATGCGTTATGCATGCCCGAACACTGCCAATTTCAGATGAGATTGAAAAATATGTATCGCTAGGTTTTCTCAGAAGAGGCCTATGCTAGAAATGTGTCTATCTTGAACATAATCAGAATGATCAGCTAATAAAGGTAAATCGACATACTCTGGTACACTGAATGAGCATCTGAGTGTTTCCACAGTTGTACCTTAACAGGCAGTAGAAATTTCTGATGGAATCACGTCCTCATGTTCTGATTTCAAAGATACACGAAGTGCAACTTGTATGAAGTTCAATTGCCTTTGCAATATTTCGGATTTATATTTTTTGTATAGGCTATATTTTATAGTTTTCATATGATTTGATATAATTGTATTGAAATATAATAACAATGTTTTCTTTAGCCCGCTGCATTTTGTAGGATTATATTATATTATATTCTGTTTTTCACGCTAATTTTTCATTATTTTTATGCCAGAACGCTATAGCCTGCTATGCCAGCCCATGTAAACGGGCCAAACATACCCATAATTCTTTGCGTTCTGATGACGTTGCCGCCCAGTTGGTCACATGTCTTAGCGATCTCTATAGGCCTAACGTACGTTCCTCATAAATATTAACACTTCGCTCTGCTCGTGCCTTCTGCAGCAAACTCGTTTCGGAGTATTACTTAGCCTGCGTGGTGTTAAAAAGGAATACACTTTTAACCTTAAAAATACCTTGTTGTTTAGTCGTTTAACCATTTTGTAGTATTTAGTGTATTTACACAAAAAGCATTTTCTCCAATAAAACACAACATACTGATACATTCACAAAAGACATACATTTTATTAGCTTGATGTAATCCAAGTCCTACAATCCATACGTTGTTTGCAAGAAACAGATCCAAATTCAGCCTTTTATCCAGTGATCTTCATCTTCATTTCTCAGCAGCGACCGACGTCAAATCTATCCCGCTCTGGGGCCTCATTTATAACCGTTGCGTACGCACAAAACAGGCCCTAAAAGATGCGTACGCCACTTCCGACGCATAAATTGTGATTTATAAAAACAAACTTGACGGGAAAATTTTATATACAATATTTAATTGTATCTAAATGGTTATTTCGGAGTGGAGACGCTTGTGCGCACAATCTTCCGTTGACTGGGATTTATAAAGTGAATTCTGCGCAGGTTCTGGCGTACGAACGGTTTTATAAGTCTGAATATTTTTTTGCGTACGCCATTTTTGGCTTTTCGGTGTACGTACACTTTTAGTAAGAATCCTACGCACAGTTTTATAAATGAGGCCCCTGGTGATGAATTCAAATTGAAAAAATGCGCCTTCAAGAAGCGTCACGACATGTTTTACGGCCGTGATATCAAACGCTCATTGGCTCTCGCCTGCTTCGTCACAGATTGCGACATGCCGTGTTTCAGTCGGTGTAGTACATTTGAAATGGAGAAGCGCGCGCGCCTTCAGAGAGCGAACCGAAATCGGATTAACATTTTCATGGATTAACGTTAATAACTTAAATTCTGATCTATCTGTACCTGATACACAACTACTATAATACTGCCAGAGAGGACCGCGACTGCAACGCATCATCATGTGAACGACTTTTGGTAATGTTAACGTTACCGGTTTTGACATTTCTGTTAGGTTTTTTTTTTTTTTTTTTTCATAATTGTGTTAGCTACGTAACGTTAGTTTTAAGGAATGGTTATGGGTATGTTTAGGGGTAACGTTAGGTTAGGAGTAGGATTAGTGGCTCAAAATATATTTCAATGCTATAAAACTGCCATTTACCTACACATCTCTGTCCATTACGTTTTATCCTTTTTATATTCTGTATAAAATGGATATGTTTAGGTTTTGGGAGTAGGATTAAGGGATCTTGTTACATTTATATTTAAAAGTGAAAGTATACAGATATCTTTATGATATGAAATATATGTAAATAGTTATGTAGCTGTAAAAACGCAAATGTTGCAAATACGTCCATATTATACGTTTCAGCATCTATCCAAACGTACAAAAACGTACGTTTTCTATCTTTGAAAATAACCTATTAATACCTACATATTAACAATGAGACCAGGCTGCTATATTAGGTTAAGGACCAACGTAATAGCACTGCTTATATGTTGGCATGTAACGTAATTGCGATTTGCTAAATAGTTTCCTCAGAACGTATTTCTCAGTGTGTAACTTGTCTACACGGCAATCTCCTTGCAACTATGCTAATAATCTACATTACGTTGTGTTTAGAACTCTGCAACTCGGCAACCTACTGTGTGCTTATATTCTTTTTTTCTCTGTGATATCTCAGCCAAACAAATTGTATAATGCAAGACATGCTGAGCAGCTAATAGACATTGTTATTGCCATCCAATAGTTTTTCTAACTTATCTATAGAATTTCTCAATGACTCAGGTCCACAATAAGGCCAGATGTAGTGGAAATTAATATAGTTAAAATGATTAATATGGCTCATTTTGAAAAGAAACTAAGATACAAAATATGTGTCTATAAAATATACAACAGCAACATAATATAGTTAAAATTATTAATATGGCTTATTTTGAAAAACTAAGATGCAAAATATGTGTCTATAAAATATACAACAGCAATGTATGAACCAGGTCTAAAGGCCTGTTCACATCAAGAACAGTAGCTATAAAAATAACTATAACGAACTATATTAGCGTCCACTCCACACCAATGGACGATAAAGTTTGGTTTATTATGAGAGTGTGGTGCCATTATGCTGGCTGTATGCTCGAGCTCTTTAAAGCCGAGCTCTCTTTTTTTTTATTATTATCGTTCATCAGCTGGAAAAAAATAGTTCTGAAAGTGATTCCAATGACATCGTTCCTCTGTCGTTATACTGTTATAGAATAGATTGATTATTAAAACTTTATAGTTATCGTCCTTGGTGTGAGCGGGCCTTAAGTGGCAGCTTTAAATGAACATTTTATGTTTCATAATTTTTTGATAGCCTGACATTTTCTGTTTTGAAATTGCTCTTTCTTTTTTTTCCACTTTCTCATAGCTGAAATTGATCTTTTCCCTTGGCACTTTGATAAACCCATTTTTTGCTGCAGCTTCATTGTTCTGAAATTATGCATTTTTAAAGAGACTTTAAAAAGTTGTTGAATAATAGTAAACCACATGATGGCCCCAACATAGTGTCAAATGTAAAAATGCAGAGAGATTAAGCTCATATATGTTAGATGGTTATTGATCGAAGATTGGCAATATAGAGCAATTACTCGCCACTGGACAAGCTGAAGCTTGATCTATAGCTCTGGTTTAACTGTGCCCGATCAATGCCTGTGCACAGCAGACACATGCATCATAATATTCTGACATTCAAAAGTCACAGGGCAAGAATGGAGTGCCAGTCTCAGAGACTGATGATAAAGCAAATATTCACCAGAAAATATGTTGTGACAGCAGTTTGACAAACACTTTTCAAAAATTGATCCTGCATGTCTGCCTATTTCTCCAGGGTATATATATGCAGAGGAGGCAAAAAAGGAGACCTGGGAATATCATATTTATTCAGTCGCAATGTGGTTTAATAGAGGATGAATATATAAGCATGCTGCCATTGAATGGATGACTATACATCTCTCATATTTTCTTAATTGTTTTCTGCTCAAGGATGTAAATTCCCAGTAGATACGTTCTCTGCGACGGAGAATATACGTATAATATGTGGTGCAAAATGTCAAGTCATCTAAATGTTTTCCACTGCATGAAATTTCCCAGTTGCCTATGAACATTTGTGACCTGATCAGATGGTCCTAAAAAGTCCTAACAGCTTTGTATTTAGATGACCAAACGCTGCCAAACCAATGATATGTAACAGGCATCTCAGTAAGACATTGATCACAAGCAACAGCTATCAGAAGCATCCTGTGCTCCCTCCCCCTCTATTCTTCTTATCTTCTCTTAATTGCCAGCCGCCTTCCCAAATCATTCTTCAGCCCACTATTAAAAGAGCAGAGCAGACATGGATCAGATATGGTATCCTACGCACTCTGCCAGCCGCCATTCTATGTCATCACTTCCTGTGTACGCCCTGCTCTCATTAGAGCTCAGTCCTGCCATTGTCTTCTGCTGCTGATCCACCACTTGCCCATCAGCTGCACACAGCAAAATCAATAACCTTCCTGGAAAAGCTTGAAGGGTCCATTCTATATCTAACCCTTATTAGTGCAGCTACTGCCCATGACATTTACCACATAAGACCTGTGTCCATTTCAACGACCCTCAACCTTGTCCAAACCCCCTGAAAACAACCCACTTCTTCTCACAGTATCGCTCCAAAACTGTCACTGTTGCTATGGCAATGCCTGTTTCAAGATAATTGTTGTGTTGTGGAAACCAAAAGCACCCAAATAGTCTACATGGGAAAAGATACAATTCACCTTTTGCAGCAGTAAATTATTGTGGGGTGATTCAGGGCCTTTAGGCAAGGCAGGGCAAGGATCTAACAAAATTTATAGTTTGAACTAACTATTGGCTTGAAAAACAAAACCTTAATTACTAAATAAATTAAATAATAATAAAAAAAAATAAAGAATTACTGTATTTGATGACCTTCCCATGAGTAGTTTGAACCTCAGTTGGCATTGTAGAGAGCTGTTAAAGTAATCGAAAATGACTCTTTTGAAGACGGTTTTTGGATTTGTTTCCTGCATCTTCCAATTTCCAATGCAATACTTTTACATTTTTAAATTAAAATAAGATCTCAAAACAGAGATCAGCCCAAATGTAGACAGATGTGAAAAGAAAAAATCGATCAATGAAGCACAAAAAAATACAAACAAGAGAGATGTGCCTTAATAGTTGCTCATCTTAGTCAAATGGAGTTCTTATGATGTAGTCACAATCACACTATAGTTACTTTGAAAACAAAATCTTATTAGAGTCCTGGCTGGTGTCTGATTATCTGAAAGGTATAGAATATAGCACCCTCGTGGTTTTGACCTTTCCAGCCTTTGATTGCTGTGATTCCTTCGAGTTTGAGACTTTATATCTGCTATATTCTGATAGCATATAGTGGTCATTTGAATTCTGCACATTGTCACTGTTCACTTCTGAGCTCTGTAAGTAGATTCTAATGATTTCCAACAACCAGAGTGGCAAGACCATTGATATTTTTATAATTTATTCTTGAATTAGGAGCTGACCTGTTTGGATGTCTGAGATTCTGCCTACATGCTTTGTCTGAAAGGGATCTTAAAAGGGCAAAACACTGCTGATTGGATCACCAGTCCCTATGGTGAGTTTTAATAGATGTTCTACAATTTTTTTAACTCATGGTGATTATTTTCAAACCTAATGGTGAGCTATTTGGATTCCCCTGTATGGTTTTGAAAATGGTTGCAACAAACCCCTTAAAGGGATAGTTAATCCAAAAATGAAAACTCAGTTACTATCAATTACTCACCCTCATGTCGTTCCAAAACTATACGACTTATGTTCAACATTCATCATCATAAAGCATTCATATTTCTTTACAATACTTGCAAAGCATTAAACTATTCATTTGGATTTCTTTAGTGATCTCTTTATGAACATTTTGAAGCATCAGAGTTCCTTTTCGAAGGAAAGCATAGACTTTCCATGGATGGACAAAAATCTCTCAGATTTCATTAAAAATACTTCATTTGAGTTCTGAAGATGAAAGAAAGTCTTATGAGTTTGGAATGACATGAGGGTGAGTAATTGATGACAGAATTTTAATTTATGGGTACTAATCATTGTTTATAATATTCCTAATTGTAACCTTTTTTTAACTTAAGGGATTTCCTGCAACCAGGCATTGGTTTTCATTATAGGTTTGTTTTAAATAGGTTTGTCCCTTAATGATGCCTTTTTAAACATTTGTCAGAAAGCTGGAAGCAGTTTCAGATGGTGTTTCAGTTAAAGGTGCCCTAGAATGTGAAATTGAATTTATTTTTGGCATAGTTAAATAACAAGAGTTCAGTACATGGACATGACATACAGTGAGTCTCAAACACCATTGTTTTCTCCTTCTTACTTAAATCTCGTTTTTGAAAAACACCCCTGAAAAATAGGCGAATCTCCACATAACACCGACTGTGAAGCAACAGTCAGGATCATTAATATGTACGACTCCAAAAATGTGCATATGCCAGCCCATGTTCAATGACAGGCGGAACTGTGCAGCCGAAGCAATGGCAGTTGCTCAGTGTTTGGATGTACAAATGAACACAAGTATTTTTTAGTTCCTTCATCCGAGCCTCTGAAGAAACAATGGGTTAATTTTATTTTCTCTGGAAATTTCCAAACATTTCACAGATGAGACTGTTTCCTCAACTTGGGCCAATACAAAGCTGGCCTCGATGAACGTCTGAAAATAAATCGATCAAGCTTCCAAGCAACACTTTCTGATGTGTAATTGTTCAAGTTCAGACTGGTAATCTTTCTCTCAAAATCGTTCAATACTGTTTATGTATCAGTAAGTCAAGCCAGTGACTAAAACATCAACCTCTCATCGTTTATTTTTAGGATGAAAAAAACCTTTTTTAAATTGTGAATAAATTATATACAGAAAGTGATCAAAAGAACAATCTTTCCACAGCGCGAGTTTATCTGGACACTTGCCAAACTCGTTATGAATTCAATGACGCATGTTACACTGCACAACGAAGCTCTTGCTGTATTTACATCATCGTGTTTGCATTGGTGAAAGCATTAGAGAGAGTGCAGAAACTGCGTTGCAATGATAAGATCTTCATTCTCGCGATCAACAGACAGTCATCTGCTTGCTCAATGCTCAAGATCTAAATACTTCAAAAACATCTGCACGATTCGTTAATCTCGATAGCTGTAATAGTAAAAACGTATGATGTGTAGTAAAATTATTCGAGAGAGTTTCACATGTAATACGTAGCTATTTCATATGCAAGCATGTCAGCCAATCACAGCAGAGGCCGGTTACACACACAGCAGACACGCCCCTTCAAACAGAGCGTTCACATCAGAGGCTAAAATCAATATTGGGAAAAATCCCTATTTCTAAATTATGACTTTTTTTTTATCTAAAAAACATACTAACATTATAAGGGCAACCCAGAAAACATTATACAATAAAAATAAAAAACATTCTAGGGCACCTTTAAAGGATTTCTGCAGCCTATAGGAGGACATTTTCTAACACTCAGGGCAAGGAGGATGGAGTCATATTGGATTGAATACTGTCTCAACATAGCGTTGACTAAATTGGACACATTCAGTCTGCAGTTTGAGAAATTTGTCATGAGAAATTTGTGGTTTCTGGGTTACGTGCTATCCAGTCACACACAAATGCATGTGTAAATGCATTTCTGTTAGACATTGTTAAACAATAATTATCATGTTTTATCATGTTGCATTAATCATACCATCAACAATTAAATTAAATTATTATTAATTAAATGTATTAAACCATTGAAACTTTGTATTGTTAATGGAGACTAAATCAGTTTCATTGTGTGACAACACATGCTGGAGTGGTAAAGAGAGATGTAAACGGCTAGTTGTTCACTGCTGTCAGTTTCGTGGCTTGTGCACTGTTTGAGAGTAATTCCCATTGAGCAGAATTCATAAAACAACAGTTTTATGTTGACTGTTTTTTTCAAGGTACCCCTGTAGTTGATCGATCTGTTCAAGCACATTGCAGTTATTATGCCTAAATTGCATTTTATTTGAGTCGGCTCTGAACAAGTCCCCTGTTGGTAAACAAACAGTGGCTTTTCTTTAAAAAACAACATTTAGCTTAACAGGTATGGATGTTGAGATTTCTGTGGCTCAGTGAATTTACATCAAACCATATTTAAGCAACATAAAATCTGTTTGTTCAATAAATTCAGACAGTTTTAAGGTAAGCCCTTATGAGAAATCTTTTCTGAACCTCTTAAATGATTTTTAAATAAAAGTGTAGAAAGTGCACATAAAGTCAGACCCTTACAGTCAGACCAATGGACAGTTTTGTTTGTAACCTTTGTCCTACATATTTGCCCTTCTTTGAAAACTAAAGTGTCCCTCAGAAAGCTGTCCTTTGAAGACTGTCTAGAGGAAGAACATTGATTGACTGGGAGCTTTCAGAGTCTGTGAAGTAGAGCATGCAATGAGGCCTCAGATAATGTTTAGTTCATATTTTAAAGGCAGTTTTGCAATCTTCGGACAGCTCTTGTTGAGGGGCTATCAGCTCACTGCAGGCGGACGGATGCAAGCATTCTCACATAATATATCGAAATCAATCAATGCGAACATATAGGACTATAAATGTTAACTGGGTAACCATTATAAAAAGATAAATGTAATGTTGCACACAATTTTTGTACTTTCTGTCTGAATGTTCGGATAATGCATCTCAGCACTTCTGTCTCAATTAGGATTAGTGTTCCTTATTTAGCATTTCTTATTTGTATAATTTAAGTTATTAAATGTAAATGTTATGCTATTTTATATAGCACCTCTTACATCTTGTACTTCTTTTTTCCCAAGAATCTGTGTACTATTATAATTTTGAATCATTGATTTGAATGTAGGAATTTCAGTATATTCCCTCAGCATAATTGCTCAATTTTCTCTATTGATCATTCCTAGATTAAGTGTTCTGTGAAGCCTGTTGCAAGAAAAAAAGGGATTTGTTCTTCGTTTGTAATTTTACTTAATATTATGGCTAAGATATTTGCATTTTTTATAAATTAAATATTATAAAAAAATATAAATATGTCATTTGTATGTCAAGTTAAATACAAAATATTACTATTATTTTTAAATAAACATTTTTAATGTGATATATGACATTTAATTATCACATTATTAACAAAGTTTTTGATCTCTTGAGCTGACTGGCTAATTCAGATTTCCCGCACAACCAATTAGCTTGTTTTTTATTTCTCAGGTGCAGTTCCACCTCTAAAGAGGTGCACTTCAAAATGATTATAAACAAGACTATAATTTAATGCAGAACTTTAATACCAGCCAGTTGTATGGATCCATTATCATGTGTCCTTATCATATATCATGTGTCCTTATCATAAATTAAATGCAAACAGTGTAGTACTTGATGGGCACCACATTACTTGTCATTCTAACAGGACAATACGTTTTTCTGTGCTCCTCTGCCCTTTTTGTTCCCATGGTACCCATGTTCACAAGAAACCTAGCATATGTCAATCTATCTGTAGGCATGCCAGAAATGCTAATCGATTCTAACTTACACTAGAGATAGACATTCTCTCTGGAACTTGAAAATTATTCGAACCTCTTATACGAGGACTACACACCTCTGATGTTAAGAGATGTATTTACTTAGAAGAGATATCAAAGGGCCTAAAATATTAATATCAGTAACTATACAAATATAATGTAGGCAATTTTCATCTGCTTTAAAGAGGCATCTGCTGTAATCAGTCATATAATATTCAGTCATATAGGTCTCTTTGTTCTGTACAATATGTCTGAGAGTGTGACAGGGAACCTTGGAACAAGGAATAGACAAATATTAAAAATGATTAATTATTTTAATTAACTATGATTATTATTTTTTTTTTTACCTGCCTACAAAGTCTGCATTATCAGCACAAATATTTTCATGATTATTATTACAATATTGTATTTATTATTATTATTATTCAGGGCTTGTAATGGTAACACTTAATACGAATACAAATAATAATTTGTATTATGTTATTGTTGATATTTTATAATTGTATAAGTGTTATATAAGTGTTCTGTTTCATGGCTTTGGAAACGGAGAGTGCCTATAATATTTGTACTTTAAAAAAAAAAATGATCGTATTAATTAGTTTTGAAAAATAATAATAATAAATAATGACTTGAAATGCAAGAAAACGCACATTATTCTGTTCATTACAAATATCGACTCATTGTCAAATAGCTACAATTTACGAGCTGAATTGTGAAGAAAGCTGTAAACACACATACACACACCCTCGAGCCTGTTTGCTTGGGAAAAATGAAATATGAGGCACCTCTGTGAGTCATGGTAGTTTGAAGCTGTGAGGTATTTACAGGGGGGTCCACTGCAGTGATACAGAAAGCTATGACCTTTCCTTTAAGAACAACCACTAAATCATTGTCTCTGTTGCAGAGTTTCTTAGCTGGCTAAGACAGAGTGGATGGCTATATCAAGGGATCTGCCTCAGTGCCTTTTGAAATCTTTTCGATTAATTGCAGGGGTGGTGGATGAAAGGCCAGTCACCTCTGTCTAAATAATCCTGGATAATGAAAATTCCCTGACAAAAGCTGTAGAAACGGATGATGATCCAGTGCCCTAGAGTACATGTAAAAATACATTCAAAGCACAGCAAATTTGTATTACTTTTATATTTATATTTTATGTAATTTTTTCTCACCCAATGTTAAAATTATTTCTTCTATCCATGTTGTGACATTGACTCAAGGAATGACATGCTTTTGAGCTAGGACTCTTGGTTTATCCAAATAGTGTAAGAGGTAAAGTGCTCGAAACCCATTTGGAAAAAATACATTATTTTTGTTATTTTAATTTGATGATGCTAATGGTAACTTTACAAGCCTTTAAAACAATGGCAACAGATGAAATTACAGCTTCAGTGTACAGCTATTTAAAAAAAAAAACTATATAAAAAAAAGACCCCTGTGGTGGAAATCCACTGTAAAAAAAAATATGATGACCATGTTTCAGGGATTGTGGATAATATATTGGTTCCTACATATTTTACAACTTATTACCTCATATTTCATTAAATTATATAATGTTACCAAAATCAGATTTTTACCTTAAAATTTAGTTAACTACCCTAATAGAGGTGGTACAATATAAAGCCACATGATAAATCAGAATTTATCAGGAGTTGATCATCAGCGGCCTGTCTTTGCCTTTTAAAGCAAAATAATGCCTTAAAAGATGCCTGTGTCTCATATGACCTTGTTTTTTGTACACACTGTGACTATAAAAATCACAACATATAAACAGGAAAATGTTATCACTTATTGGGAGAAGTATACTAGCTGGAGCCATTTACTTCCAGTCTTTGTGCTAAGCAAAAAACATTTTTCTAACCGATAAACGATAAAACCATTGACAGCCAATCAGAATCCATCCTGCTAAGCTCGAGCTTTTAAAGCGGCAGGAGGTGAAACTGCAGCATGCACTTATAATAAAAAGAATTTTTCTCTGTAATCAGTGACCCTTAATAAATACATGCTGCTTTATCATTAGCTGCATTTGTTTGAAAGCAGGTGAAGTCAACTGACGAGCACTTCTCCTGGTCTCACAGCGCTATGGGGAGGTCTCTGACACACAGCTTCCCCAGTCATGCCCTGTTAGTTCTGCCGTGAGGCAAAATAGAGGGAGACACATTGCATCGTCCAGGGGCCACGTATCCTCTCTGGCAGAAGCTTTTTCTTTTCTTTTGGAACTGTCAGGTCGGTTGAGCTGGGCAGCAGAAGTACCTGTCTCCAACCCCCCCCCCCCCCCCAGTTTCGTCCCTCTCCGCTCTCATTGAGAATTCTGGTGCTCACCTGACAGGCCCTCAGCAGGGGCCTCCTGCCATCTGGCCTCATCTGCATGCTGGTGCACAGATAGCCAATGAGACTCTCTGGAAGAGCTGGGCTTTAATGTTGGTGTCTCCAGCGACCGACTCCAGTTATATCTCAGACAGCGGGGCTATAAGAGCTAAAGCGCTAAATTGCTGTCTGGAGATCCTCGACAGTTTTAAAAGGGAAAACCACTAAGAAGCTCTGCAGAGACCTGTCATCTTGGTAAAAATTAATTCCTGTCTAATCAAGCCAGCCAATAAAGCATATAAGCAGCTTAGCCAAGCCCTTTTCATTTTTTAGCTCTTAATGTAGCGTATAGATATTATGTAAATAAATATTTCTAGTTTTTGTTCAGGGAACGGGGCAAGTATGTCACTGCGTTGTTCTTTTCAGCTGTTTCAAAAAGTTTCCAGAAGTTTGAAAAGTGCAAGATCTGTATATGAAGCAAGTTGTGCTTGTATCTGCTGTATTTTTTAAAACATTTAGATGTTTTATCAGAGTGTCCTGACAGCTGTCACCGTTTGGCAGAGACCCTAGTGATAAGTTGGTAGTGTTGTAAATGAATATGGATACAAAATTGTGATTTTGTGTTTTTTTTTTGGTGAAGTTTGAGAAAGCAAAGTTTTCAGTTTCGTAAAAGTTTTCGTAATACAATGACCTTTTTTGTCAAAAGATCAAACCATTTTTATTAATCAATGGTGTTTAATGCAATTTAATGCATATTTTAATTCAGTGACTTCTGAAATCTGTTTTATTTTGTATGATAATTCAACATAATGAAAGTAAGCTGTGTCTCTTGACAGCTTTTTTTTTTACTGTAACTGTAAAGAATTTACATTTAGAATGTTACAAGAGTTTTCTATTTTTCAAATAAATGCTGTTCTTTCAAACTTTCTATTAAATCAAAGACTCCTGAAAAAATATATCTCGGTTCCCACAAAGATATTAAGCAGCACAACTGTTTTCAACATTGATAATAATAAGAAATGTTTCTTGAGCACCAAATCAGTTTATTAGATTATTTTTCTGAGGGATCATGTGACACTGAAGAGTAATGATGTTGACATTTAAGCTTTCCCACTGCCAGCAATAAATTACTTTTTATAGTATATATCACAATATTACTGTTTTTACTGTATTTTTGATTATATAAATCCAGCCTTGGGTGAGCATACATTTTTAAAATAATCTTTAGTGTAATTAGCTTCTGTTTTAGGTTAATTGACTAAAAGTTTTTTTTCAGTGTCGTTTTTACAGTGTTTTTACTCTCGCCTGCACAGGAAAAGGTTTTCTCCATCTCCCATTTTTCCAGTTTTTTTTTTTCTTCTTTTATGCCCTCAGTAGACATCGATTGATGCCATTATCGTCGCTCACTTGTGGAACGTGAAGACCGCAGAAGTCTCCGCTCTGCTGCTTGACTGAGCGTTAACCTGTGAGTTTGACCCAGTTTTCTGGCCTGTGCGCGTAAGGTTTGTGTGAGTTGCGTTCAGTCTTCATTAATCACTTCTGTTTCTCGCAGGGCTTTGTGTCATCATTACATACTCACCTGCTCCATCTACGAGTGCTCTGGCACATTTGAATATTCCATTACCTATATGCAAATGCTCTGACTCTGCCCTAGGTTATGATTTATATGGGTTTGCAACAGACCTCCACACACATATTTCTACCTGTGAACAAATCCTCCAGGCTGAGCGAGATCACCTGTCACATTAAGGTCTCCTGAAGTTATAGATTATTCATCTTACAGCTTGTGTTATGAGCATATTGTGTGGCAGCGCGGATCAAAAGCATGGATGTACTATAAGTGTGCACCTGATAAGCGCAGAAGCAAATTAATGTTCTCACTGACACCCAATTGCCCACAACCAACCTGACTGATTTTTATTTGAGGATGATAGTAAAATACTGCTACTTATTATTCACTTTCAAAATTGATTAAGAGATCAAAAAGACTTATTCAATCTTCATGGAGCATTTTTTTCCACATAAGACTGGAGGAGCATACAGCTCACAAGTCTGTTGTTGAATTTACAACCTATTACACAATGGTGATGCTGACTGTTCAAATCATTTTGTAAACCTTAGTGGCCAGATTAGACCTTTAGAAAATGTTGCATGCCCCTATTATGCTATTTTAAAGGCCCCCAATATTGTTTTCGAGGTCTCTTACAAAAGGTTTACATGCATCTAAGGTCAAAAACATACATTGCAGCATCACCTCTTTTAACACAGTGTCTGAAACAGTTCAATAAAGATTCGGTCTCCCTTCCAAGAGTCTACTCTGCTCTGATTGGTCAGATAGCCCAGTCTGTTGTGAGTGGTCTTACAATCCATGTTGGAAATGAAATGCTATTACCATATCTGAATTTCAGATCCTGAGGCTTCCTCAGCACTTGTATACGTAGTGATACGAACAGTAATAAGACAGACTGTTTTACCATATCAATTCAAGTCCTAATCCTTTGTAAGTGCAGGCAAAGTGGATTTGCTTTCACAGCTCAGAAAACAGCATCTTCTCAACATGTCAGCAACACGAATCAAACTCTTCCAGGCCTCAGCTACTAATGTTTGAGAGTGGGTAGATGTTGTTCATGGGCAGCCAATGAAGACCATAGGCTGACATTATGTATATTTGTTACAAACCTGTGTAGGTTTGTGCAGATAGCAAGGGACCCTTTACACAGCACTGTTTTCAACTAAAACAGAAAACTTCTTATGCATTTTGGCCGTTCATTTACACGACAATAGTTTTTTGGGGATCTCAAAACACAAACTTTGAAAACGAGTTTCAAAGTGCACGTTTTTGAAAACTATAGCATTATTGTAAATTATAAAAAAGAATGCAAATTTGTGTAAACGGTGATGCCGTGCGCATGTGTATAACCTGTTCAGACTAGGCACGTAGTGTTTCTTTACAAAGTGACATCAGCAACTACTGGCATGACATGCATAATGCAGCGTTTTTAATCATTCCCACGGATTCGGATGAACAGGGATCGTTTTGACAACATTGTTGTCTGTACGCAAAAAAAATAAATCAAAGAAAAAAAATCGTTTCAAAATCGGCTCTTTTTTTTGGGAGACAAAGGGCCCAATCATACACGTGGCACAATGCAGCGCCAGGCGCGACGCGAGTGTTTTTTGCTAATCTCAGCCCGACGCAGTTATCATTTTCACGTCCTGCGTCATGTCGTTTAAAAAGCAAATGCATTTGCGCCCGTCTGTGTGCCCATGGGCGTGCTGGTCTGAAAACAAGCTGTGTTCAGGCGCATTGTTGGCGCGTTGCTATTTTAAAGCAACTGAAATAGACTGCACAATATTTGTTTATTTAACGCATTTTTTTTTTTTGTGTGTAACTATAGGCGGGTCCACAGTGTGCGTACACTGTGCTTATTAAACACACAGGGACGCACAGCAGCAAGCAAACATGCTAAATATTAAAAATAAAAGGATTAAAATGAAAGATTATTATTGTGTACATAATATGATATGGTGGAATCCGGCTTGTCCCTTATATGGTCTGCACGCTCGCTTTAACCACGTGTATAAGCAGATCCCTTTGCTCTCTGGAGACGAGTTCAGTCTTTCCACTATCAAATTCCGCCATGTTAATAGCGAATTCGCCATGGCACGAGCGCGTCTGGCATTTAAAGGTAATGGGATATGAGACTTTGATTGGTTTATTGCACGTAAAGCCCAAAACACACCCGTTACTCATTTAGAGAATAGGGACAAAACTTTAAGACCATGTGCCTGGCGCGTCGACCATTTTTCCCGTCGCTAAACTAGCAAAAGTGGATTCGGACACACCCTAACTGCACTTGCGCCCTGTGCTTTAGACCATGCTTAAATCGTTAAAATAGGGCCCAATAACTCTTTAAATCTTTGGAATTTAATGGGGGCACTTTAAATTTTGCATAACTTGGTTGGAATGACACATTTGGTATATGACACCATTTAGGCCAGAGTGTTTAATCCAATTAAGCGATTTGAAGTAAAGGAAGTTACTGAGAGCCGAACAGAACTCGCTTTTGAACACAGTGAAACACTGCTCTCATTAGGTATTCTGGCCTTTTATCTCTTTAGCAGAGAAAGCGGAGAAATCAATATGGAATTAGAAGAGAGCAGAGTCCTGAATTATTGAGGATTTTAAGCTCTTGATGCTTTAAATAATATTGTTCATTATTGCAAATTAACAGTCACTTGTCTCTTCCTTTCACTCATGTTTTGCAGTAATTTTAGTGAACAATTTCTCATGGAATTGTAATATTTTATTTTTACAGAGGTACACAGGAGACAACAAAACTTTACATGCCCCCTTACATGCACCCACATAAAGATACTCTCAGACATGACCTTGCTTGCAAATGTTTATTTGAAATATTGTAATTAATTCAGTACTGCTCAACTTCAACAGGTTTCTCTCTGTGTTCATGATGTGAAGTCATTAATTGGCTTCTTAACTTGTTCGGCTTCATACTATCAGAAGCTAATATTTTGAGGCACACAGCACACTGTGGTCTCTTCTTTACCTATCATTCTACTGAGGAATCTGTGGACAAAATACTGTATGCCTCGTCATATTTTCTTGTCTTATTACTGTGTCTACACCGGACCACAACAGCTTGGCTGTCGACTGGATGCGACAAAATGAATGTTGCATATCCATTAGCCCTTTGTGTCAAAAGTTGTGTGAGCACCAACGGGGCATCAGTCTTCTGTCAGGGATTTGTTGTGTCGTGCCGCATTCAGTGTAGACAGCATCATTGATTTTATAATGGGTTGTGTTTGCTTTTGTCATATCGCTCACATCTGGTGTAGACACGTTGTTTGTTGTGACGTTTGAAGTATTCATTGCCTGCTTTAAGTTTACTTGGCAGTCCTTTCACAAACTTAAGTGAAGAACACATTCTTAGTGAAGAACCATACCTAATTCATTTATATCTTAGTCCCTGCAATACTCAATTCTGATTCTGCAATTGCACCATCTGTATTGCATGACAACAACCGCACTCCAACTGAGACCACTCCAATAATAACTAACTGCAGAACCACAGAGGCATACGTCAGCAGTTTGAGGACAACAGTGCCAGGCCAGCAGTCTCAGACCGGTGTTGGGGTGGAGCTTGTAGCATCATTAAGGGTATAGGTGTAGTGGTTGGGTGGGGTTGGGCATTCGTTAGGGTAGAGCTTATAGTTATAGATAGGGTTAGAGATTGGGGTGGGATACGCAATCGTCAGCACCACCCTAACTTCCGGTCTGACACTGCTGGCTTGGCACTGCTGTCCTCAAACTGCTGTGACATGCCCTGCAGAGTTTAGCTCCAACCATGATTCACCAGTAGCTTTCTGGTAATCCTGAAGACCTTCATTAGCTTGTTCACGTGTGCTGGATTAGGGTTGGAGCTAAACTCTGCAAGACAGTGACCCCCCAGGACCGATGTTGCCCATCCCTGCAGTACACTATCCCTTAGCCTTGCAGCACCCCCGTTTTTATAACTCCGGGCCTCCCGATTTGGCAACCACTGAATGTAGGAACCAATTCATATAGTAAATGCCTAATGTGATAGATTAGACAGTGAGAGGTAGGCAGAAGCCTGTGTTATTTCAAGGCCCATATGCTGTTATGGTTAAATGTTTTTTACCATGCATTTACCGTGCAGGTTATGCCCTTGTTTGTCTTGTCATTGTAAACTGAAAACAGATCTTGCAAATAAATTCAGAACAATTAGAACAATACAATTTTCTTTTGAGAATAAACAGCTACTAAAAATGAAAAAAGAAAGATTCTAACAATGACAAATGCAAATTACTGGTCTAATACGTATATTCTTCGAGATAATGACAGGCCATTAAATTGAGAGTAATAAAAAAATCTGAATTAATGTACACAAAAGCGGCAAACTGTGGTAGAGAGATCTTGCTTGCAGTTGATGTTTTAGCTTAGAAATAAATTGTAAAAAAAAATAAAAAATAAAGCTTTCAGTTAATCTGCAGTTTTTATTTGACCCCTTTTTGACTGTTAATTAGGTTTAATCTAATGCATACATATCTGCAATTTTAAAACAGATTTCTGTTAACATCTGATTCGAAGGTTACAGACAAACAGGGCCTGAAACTTTTTTTTTTTTTTTTTTGTGTAAATCATTGATAAAAGAGTTCATAAATAAATTGCATTAAATTTAATGGGACACGGACCATTTACAGAAAATCATTGTGCTTGTGTTTGGTGAATAACACCCTTTGACTTGAATTTTGAATTCATCATTGACTTTTCGAAGATCTGTTTTCTGTCTGCTCAGACTGAACCAACAATTATGATGCCATTTTTTCCTCAATGTTTTGTGTTCTTCAGATGTGATGTTCTTTAGTCCTTACAATTTATGTCTTCAGTTGGCTGTTTATGTTTTTATACTGAGTTTTCAGCAACACAAAAGGGCAACAAACCAAGCATCAATTTCTGAGACGTCAGGCTAACCTCCCAGATAGTAAAAGACTTTTGAAGAGCACACAATGTATGGTATTAAGCGTAGCATTTGATTTGTTTTGAGTCATCGCTTTTGGCAGTAAAAGTGCTTTAGAATGTACAGCTCAAAAGGCTAAATTTCCATTGCTAAAGTAAAGGTAGCAGGACGGGTGATAAAAGAAGGTTCTCTTTTGTTTCATGTATTACATGATGTTGTTGTCCTTCCTACATGAGATGTTGTTGTCTTTTCTGTCCATAATCATTTATATTTACATTAGTTCCAACTAAACCCAGATCATTTAATATGCAGGTAATGGTTAACAGTTTTGTTTATATTTTGGCCAAGATTTTAATTAACGATTAATTCCATTTTGGTGAGAAAATGTGAATGGGTGAAATTTCAGTGCATTCCTTGTTACCTCAAATGCTTATGGTTATTTCCCTCTCTGTTACTGTTGATAATATAAAATAGTGAATTTCTTTTTTGTCCCTCAAGGGAATCCATTACGGCTGCAAATAAAGAGATCCTTTCAGCTATCAGTAAGGCATATAGTCTCAAAGAGACAGAAAGAGAGAGATGCTTTTAATGCATTCACTTTTGCAGGCGAGTACAAAAGAAGCTTCAATGGTTGACAACAAAGTAGAGAGATTAATGTCGACGATTTAGTGACCCACCAGAGCGGTGTGTCAGTCTGGTGGAATCCATCTGACCTTTTGCATTACCATGGGGATTCAGATAATGATTCTCAGCTGGGAGTCTGAAGTGTGCATTATGTGCACCTCTCACTTTGTTAAAGAATATAATCAGTCCTTAGCACTAGGACACAAGATGAAAAACAGATGGATGAGGGAGCGAACTGTGAAGGGCAGAGGTAAATGTCTTTGACACACATTAACTGACAGAAGGTGCTCTCATCCATGCACTCAGACATAACCACAAGCTAGCTGGCCAGCATGACCGTATATAACTTGCGGTCAACGTGTCAAGAAACGTGTAAAGATTCTCTGCTGTAGTATGGTTTCAAAAGCAGCGCATCTCTAATCATATTTATAATATGTTATGGACTGTTTTAAGGCTTGGTTTTAGCCTTCAGAGTCACACAATGTCAAGTAGTTTTGCTTGACTTATTCATTTTGGGGTTGAACTCCTTGCAAAAACAAATCAAGCGTAAAAATCGTTGTGTTTGACGATACTGGTCCTGACAGAATTACAATTTTGGGAAGGCTTTTGAGTGTCACATGATCCTTAAGAAAACATTAGAATATGCTAATTTGGGGCTAAATTATTAATTATAATTGGTGCTGAATTATTAGGAATGGTGAGCATAATTATTAAAAAAACAAATTTTTCCAAGCATTTGACTGATAGTGTATGAGATTTTATTCATACAGCACACCTAACCACACATCAACTGCATCATGATATGCAGTTAAAAGTCTCTTACTGCTGTTTTAGGAAGGGGCACTCCCACTAATTGTGAAGTATTAGTTTCATGGCTGGGTGCCTGTGCCCCTTGGTGAGGCTGATCACACCCACTCATAATGATGAGATGTTGAACACCCGGCAGTTGACCTGGAGCAATGCGTAATCTGGCGTGCTGTTGTTCTCTTTGCTCTGAGCTTGAGGCAGTGGCACTGCGTCAGAAAACCAGCTTTCTCAGAATTTCAACACATCAACTTTCGTTGACATTGCTTTTGGCTACATAAAACCCCCAGAACAAAGGCAATTTTTCCATTTGCTACCTTGCCATTCTTATTAGAATCTCATTTGCATTTTTCTTTTCTTTTGTGGAGTTGCACGCACTTTACTCAGTCACCTCTGAAGTAGGCTATGCATGAGTGTATATTCTGTAACAAATTATTTTGATTGACAAGTCCCAATTTCCACAGGTCAGTTAGCAATGTCCACTATCCATTCTAAAGTATATCAATGACTCTGATCTGTTCATTTAGCTGTAATTTCTAGACCTGATGGTCTTAGACTACAGAGCTTTATTTACACTTTTTAAAAATAAATTTGTTTGTACCTATGTAACAGACAAAACAATGTTGTGCTTCATCTAATTAAGTGATAAAAGCAGTTTTACAAAATACACAAATTCATCTCTGCCCAAATAAAAGGAGCAACACTTTATGTTGTTTTACCAAATTATATGCAATTTATCATTCATACTTAGTGTAAAGTTTTTTCTCATTCTCGCGATTTTGGGGCATGTGATGTATGATGGGATACACTTATCCTCAGATATACTCAGATGTGGTATTACATAGTGTGGAAAAAGCTCTTGCCAATGTAGGGACAGGCCACATATTCTGGTCCTATGAAATACATATTCTAAATCAGAAAAAATGTATGTCATTTGTTATTTGCTAATAATATTCCCATTAAATCTTAGTTGCTGACACTGGATAGAGTCAGTAGCTATGTTTCCATCCAAAGTTGCAAATGTATGTGCACAATTGGAAAATAGCATAAAACAGTTGAGAATAAAGCGCCGTTTCCATCCCATGCGTTCAAGAGAACAAAATCACTTCCTGGGAAATTGCTGCAAAGTATCTTTGGCTCAGGCATTTCAGACTGATCAAACCAACATTTGAGATGCTGTGCGATTGGTCCGCTGGTAAGTTCAGTTATCCAATCAGATCTTATATGTGTTTTTTTTGTTGCGCATCAAGAGTTTTATTCGGTATATGGGTTTCCAAAATGTATCTACCTCAATTTAGAGCTTGTATTTTTATGCATAATTTTAGAATTTATGCGCATTTTGCCTTTTCCATCTAGGATTTTTTTTGGGTGTGTAATTTCCCCTAGTGAGTTGAACTTGACCACAAGAACAGTCTGATTCATGAATGAATCATTTAAGCTGGTTTTGTGAACCAAATCAACAGACTGAAAAAATCAAACTAAAAAAATGTCAGATGAATCAGACATTACATGAACTCTCATTAACGCACCAAGGAGAGCTAGTGTGGTTTTCAAAGAAAAACATCTTAAATGTCATTGTTTCTCACTCAGCTATCTATCATATGGCGTCAGAACGCATGGACCACTTTGATGATACTTTCATGGTGCTTTTATATCCTCTTACAAGCCTAGAAATCATTTTACAATGTGTTTTCTTTTGCATTCTGTAGTGGAAAGAAAGACATAGACTACAGGTTTACACTTAAATCTTGAAAATTGTGATTCATAACATCAAAAATATCTGACTCTATTCAAGTCAGATATGATTAAATGTGACCGAATCAACCTAACTTCATTAGATGAAACCAACAAAAGTCCTTTGTATGTGCCACATCAGGTGGAAAGAGCCCTCGGGGTAACAACAGCATGTTTTCACTTCAGAGGATGAAAACTGTTTAGGAGAATCCTTACTTTGATCACATTTTTATAGAAAAAAATAAAGTTTGAATTAAGTCATGACTGGTAAGGTAAGTACATTATCTTGAAGTACGGTTTTATCATTTAAATAACCGCAATACAAGTTTCAGTATATTTCTGGCTGACTTTACTTTGTGCAGGTAATGTTAACTCATTTACCCATATTAAAGACACCAACAGGCATAAACTGGAAATGCAGGTTGCATTAGTAGCTACCCTTTGCCTGCAAATAATATTTTATTGAGACATGTCAAATTACATTTGCACTAATTACAGTAACTGTTCATTAATATGTGCAGGGAAACAGAAAGGCTACAACCTGACAGACTGCCAAGGTTTCTTTTAGCGAATGTTCATCCCATCTATCTATCATCTCATAATGTAATGCCAGCCAATAGTGCACAGTATTGAGTAGAGAATCATGTAGTGATTTGCATTCAACCATTTAACTACACACCAACATTCATCCTCCTTTAAATTGCTTTTCCTCATTATCATAGGAAGGAGAGAGATAATGTAAACACCTTGGCTCCTTTAATTAAATGCCAGTTTAATTAAGATGCTGATTCGCAGATAATACTTTTTGAGTCCAAATCAGAGTACAGGGCAAAGCAAATGAACCATCAGGAGGTCTAGACCTCGACACACTTCAAGTTCGGAAACATGGGAAGCATAACAATGATGAAACCTGCTCATTCTTATGTTTAACATGAGTATAATAATGCTTACTGTATAAAGTTTTATTATAGGGCTCTCTGAAATACTTTATTCTGATTTTTTTGTTTGAGAAATAGATAAATCTCTTTGAGCCAAAATACAGTAAAAAAACAGTAATATTGTAAAATATTATTACAATTTGATACAACTGTTTTCTATTTTAAAGGTGCAAAACGCAAGTCTCTGAGTTTTTGCAGAACTACGCCCCCTCTGGTGACAAGCGAAACTGCAACCAGAGTGGTGGCACTAGACAAAATTTTTCTTTTCTTTACTTTACATGGAGTTTGTGTTGGTGTTTGGAATGGACTACAAGCCGGTCTCTTTGAATCCATCTTCTACCTTTGACGCACGAGTTGTCTTCGCTGATGCGGAGAATGGCGGCTTATACACAAACCTGCGAGACATAGCCTGAGCGTGAACGCGAACGCGCATGACGTCACGCCCAGTCTCAAATTCGAGCCCGAATCCCTCTTATATATTTTACTGTACAGGATTATAGAGGCAATCTCAGTGAGCAGAGAAGGGCTCATTCAGCCCATCAGGCAGTTCTTTAAGCATGTATAGGATAGAAAAACAAGTATTTTTAACATGAAAAGTTGCGCAATGCACCTTTAATATATTTTATGTAATGTAATTTATTCCTGAATTTTCAGGAATCATTACTCCAGTCTTCAGTGTCACATTACAATCCCTCTTTTTGTATTAGGTCTATATAATGAATTGGAAATCATGTTCTGTTCAAGTGAAATCTGTTTTATCTAATTGTGCTTGCATGGGTTGTTTATTATTTTTAAAGGCATGTGACTATGCTAAAGGAATAGTCTCCAGAAGAATTAAATAGTAGCCCAGATGATTAGTTTTTAGAAGATTTATTTTTTGTGATATTTGACTTTTTATTGTAATAGAGTGAACATCTGAAGCGCAACAGAGCTATATGTTTGTGCGCTGCCCACGAGGCTATCGGCACTGACTTTTATCAGGATTCTATGAGGAACAAAAAGTCAATTTATTTGAAACCGAATTAATTAGTAAAGTATGTCTTTAAAAGGTTAGTCATCATTTATTCACCCTCCTGTCGTTTCATACCCATATAAGACTTTCATTTATCTTTGAAACACAAATTACATCTGGGAGATTTCTGTCCCTCCATTCTGTCCATGCAGCTACCGCTGTCGCTTTAAAACCGTTTTTAAGGTCATGTTTAGGTATAATTTTATAGTTTTATGCTCATCTTCTCATACTACTTCAACCAGTATAAGGGGTGATTATTTATCTTACTCTTTTTGCACTGCACGGTGTCACTAATCACTGGTGTTTATAAAGCTGTTAGCAAGAGTTTCATTGCCTCTTTATGCGATATGAAGGGCCTTGGGTCCAACACTTTTTGCACAGTAGTTAAACAAAGAACATTTTCCCTCTCTCTACAATGATTGCTGGTAATCGAGTAATTGTAACTTCAATATGGAGTCAGATTATTAGTTAAAACTTAGTGAACTGCTTTACATTCTTAAGTAATAGTTCGAAAGTGCAAGAAGTCATTAAAAGCCTGCCATTACAATTAGACAAGGTATGGTCTGAATTAAGAGAGCTATTACATTACTGGGCTTCCATGACAACTTATCTCCTTTTCTCTGTTATTGGCACACATATGGCTTCCACCTTCTTTGATTAGGCCTGGTGGTAGGGTGCAGTGCTGCTGATTCAGAGAAAAATCCACTAAATGATAGATGATGGGTGCAATGGTGCCAGTGCCGGAAGTCAGCACGTACAGAGACATGATTGGCCGTGTCAGGGCTGGAACAGCTCCCTGCTGAGAGACGTGTTAACTGATGTGTCAGGTATTTGCGTCCTGTCTATGAGCTCACATTAGTTCAGCCCCGTCACCCCCAAGAGCCATCCTAAGTCCAAAAAGACAACCCCCTCTGCAGTGCTTTTATGACATTAGTGATTGTGCCAGCATGCTGTTGGGTCTTTGTGGGCTGCTGCTAGCATTTTGTGAGGAGACTTTAATAAAAATAAAAATGAAAACTGTGACAGAATGCCGCCAGGAGCAAACAAATAATGAGCGCTTTTTTCTGGGGTGGTGGTGAAGTGTATGTTTACTGGAAGATTAGACTGTCCGCTGTGATCTTGTATATCTCCGTATCTCGCATCAGTGCTGGAATGCACACTGAATTCAAGCAGTTGTAGCATGCTAAAAAAAACACTGAGCTTTAAATACTCTTATTATTCCCAGAACAGAAGTTGCTTAAAGGGATAGTTCACCCTAAAATGAAAATTCTGTCATCAATTACTCATTAAAAAGCCAAATCACCCAAAACTCTGATGTTTCAAAATGTTCATAAAGAGATAAACCCAAGTCTTCTGAAGAGACGTGATTACCTTATATGATGAGCAGATTTCATTTAGGCTATACTAATTACATAAACATTGATCGGCGAATATACATAAAAATGGAAGTTCAACCATACTTGCTTAAACACATGCGAGAATGAACGTCATTGGCTCCTGCGCATAAGGCAAGCATGCTTGAGCATCCATTTACCAAAACATTGTTTGCTGATCAATGCTAATAGATGAATAAAAGCATTTAATCTATTCCTAAAGCAACCATGTCTCTTCAGAGGACTTCCATTAAACTGCTGGTTTTATTTTATGATCTCTTTATGAACATTTTGAACTGTCAGAGTTTTGGGTGAATAGACTTTCAATGCACTCACTGTAAAAAATATTTTAGCAATTTAGTTAATTCAACTTATTTTTTAAACTAGATTGTCCAGACAACAAGAAATTTCAAGTTTTCTTGTCCTCAACTTATCGAAATAAGTTAGTTAAACTAAAAAAAACCCATGCAAAAAGATAACTCAAAATAATGAGTTAACTTTTTTTACAGTGAAAAACTTAACTCATTATTTTGAGTTATCTTTTTGCATGGTTTTTTTTTTAGTTTAACTAACTTATTTCGATAAGTTGAGGACAAGAAAACTTGAAATTTCTTGTTGTCTGGACAATCTAGTTAAAAAAATAAGTTGAAATAACTAAATTGCTAAAATATTTTTTACAGTGTGGAGGGACTTTCAGATTTCATTAAAATATCTTCATTTGAGGTCTAAAGATAAACGAAAGTCTTATAGGTTTGACGACATGAGGGCAAATAATTGATGACAGAATAAAAAAAAATTAAAAAAATGGAACCAACCCTTTAATTTTTGCCCAATTTTTTCATTTCAAATTACAAGATATTTCTTGGTATTGCCCATCGAATTTATTGGAAATGCCTTTGTTCTTTCAGTCAATTTACTTCTCAATCATTGAGAAAATATGTTAAGATATTTCTTGGTATTGCCCATTGAATTTATTGGAAATGCCTTTGTTCTTTCAGCCAATTTACTTCTCAAGTGCAGTTTTCCATTGATGGAGACATTCTGTTAAATGAATCTGGAGGAAATTGCCCCAAACCTTATCGCAATGAGGAGAGAGAAGTAATTACTGAGTGAAGCCAGAATAAAATTGCTATCTTACACCAAGCAATACCACAAACTCACACTCTTATTCACAAACAGACACAGTTTCTTGTCAATGTTCGTACTGCAGCTGCCGTGAAAGACTTACTTCCTGTGATTTTATGACAACAACACTAAATGCTATTCTCCATGAGCGATTCTGCAGGCTCCCACTGACTGGAATGTCCAGACTTCAGTAGGTTTGGGTATTAATATAAATGTTTCATTTAATTGCTCTCTTCATTTGATCAATCCCCATACCGTTTCATAAAGTACATGGCTGATCTTTTACTCTATGCTTTTTTTAGTGGCTGTGGAAACATCTGTACAGCGATTTACTGCACTGCATATGCCACTGCGTTCTGTTGAATTAACTTAAGCAAATGCATATTAGGTAATTTTTTTTCATAATGTACCATGTTGAAAGGTTCACTATATTTCCTGCCATAATTCAGAGCCATGATGAAAGAAATCATATTTGTGAACGCAAGTTTGCATTGTGTGTGATAAAAACCCCTCAAAACTATTTTGCACCAAAAGCCAATAAACATGGCACTGAAAGTCAGCTTAAACCTTCAATTGAAAAGGTCACAGGGTTTGATTAAACACTCTACATCTATGTTTGTTGACATTTAGGCAAGCCTCCTTTATAAAATCCTATAATCTGATATGTGTTGATGCACTATGGTGACTGAAGATGCACTATGGTGACTAACTTATTCATGCATTGCTTTTAGAAAGTTTTTTGGGGAGTTTAAGTTGAGCTGAATACAGATATCTGTTACCACCACATGACCACACTGTTCAGTAGCAAATAAGTGTTTTGTTGTTGTTGTTTATGGTGCTTTTTTCATCATATCACACAAGATCAGTTGATCTGAGAGACTTGAACAGCAATGACATTAAAAGGAACTCCAATGGCAAAGTAATATGCAAATCAGACATCAAAGATCAGGGGAAATTACAGTAGCCAATGAGACAAATAGAACATAAGATATCAATGTCTATCAATGTCATTGTTTTGAATGGCAATAAGTAAAACAATATATATATTTGTGCATTCTTCAGGCAAAACCCCAAGGCAAGAATTATTTAAAGCAGAGCTCATTAGAAAGCCAGCAAAGACGACAAGACAGCTGCAAGGACATCGACTAACACTGAATATTACTAACACCATTGCTGCTAACGCAGATTTTCCAACTATAGATGTCTTACTCCTCTCAGACGAACTCGAATCTGTTCACAGCACCTCCCTGTTCAGAAAATGTCTCTGCAGCAAACAAGCTAACTTGAGGTTTGGAGAAAATAAGTCTACCACCCTCAAGTAAAACAGCTCCCTTTACTTTGTAACCTCATCACAGCAGTGACAGAAAAAAAAGAAGCACACTGGGTGGGTAAGTGATCATCATGATTGCTCTTATAGAGTGTTTCACATGGCTGCCGACCATGGCTAATGCTTACTTGACCACCACAGGCGTAGCACAGTGCAATACCGCATTCATCATGTTGACATTTCATGTCAAGTTATGATATAAAATGCTAGACATGCTTAACCGCCATTGTTAAATTAAACAAATGGATTAATGTTGGAGCAGTGGTTCATTGGGTAGTGCATGTGCCCATGGGAACGCAGGTTTGAATCTGGACTGAATCAGGTCCTGATCTCTCCTTATCTATGTCATGAAGGCAAAAATTCAGTAAATTACACTGGATTGATTACATATTTGGTATGATGCTTACGCACATTCATTTTTACGTCTGAACATTAACACATTAACATTTGTACGATGTAGGCAACTCTTTCCAATATTTTGAATTTGGAATGCAGTACCTATTTCAACCACTATTGCTGTCAATATTAAATACTGCACTTTTAATATTTCCATGATCTAGAAGTACATTTTAAACATTTATTTATCATTACCTAAAAGCCAACTGAGTTGAATCATTCCTTCCGAATTGCTATTATGTCAATGCCTTTCATGAGCATTGACATAATAATTGACACCATTCAGATGTGTTTCTTTGACTTGGATTCTTTCATTGGAATCAAATTAATTCAAACTAAATTTGATTTAGTATTTTATATGACCAAAAACAAGAAAATGTCATATGTATTTTACATATTCTGTAAATATTATATAACTGTTGGGAGAATGGAGGCAGATGTTTCTTAATTCTATTTATTAACTTTTAAATAATATATTGGATAGCCCTAAATCATTTTTAAATTTGCAGTTTAGCAGTAAATGCACACTACCCGAGGGGGGCACTTCCATACACTGTAAAATGGGACCAATTTTATTGTCAATTGCAGTAATAATGTCAAATTATACCCCCTAATTTCTGTGAAAGAGAGAATATTTTGTCAGTTTTCAAAAAAAATAAAAAATAATTGACACAAATATTCAATCAGGTTTTGAACATTATACACAGTCTTTGTGTGTGTCATGTCTCACAAAGCTCTCAAAGCTGTTGGTAGCTGATAGAGGGATTTTAATTGCTTTCCGTGTGTTTAATTAGGTCTGTTTGTTTGGATTCAGCTTTGAGAAGACGAAACAAAAGATAGTGCTGGAATTCAGCAAAGAAATGCCATTTTTTCATGTTTGGGGGGGGTAATGGGTAGTGGATTTGGAATAACATGAAGGAAATTTCTATTAGACTTTCTGTCTATCGCCATCAACCTTTCAAGGTCAAAACTCCCATTGTCAGAGAGCATGGGGGCCGCCAGAGCTGCTGTGTTGTCTTGCTTCCTAACTCTGCATGGAAGAAAACAATAGAGTTCAAAGTCAGCCATCATCCTGCGTGAGTCCCATCCATCATGCAAGAGCACATGTGACGTCCACTTTTCTCCATTTCCTCTTGACTGAGCCCTGTCTGTCTACTGTTTATATTAGATCAAGATCATGCTAGATGTAGTTCTCAACTGGTTTTGCTTTAGGTCCTAGATTTTACAAGTGGCGATCCAACATAGTACCATAATTTATTTAGCATACAAAGGAACACTAAGTCTTATTTAAATCAAAAACTGAATTTTATTCCATGAACACATTGGCCCAATAATATGCTAAATTACTACCGTTTTGGCACGTTATGAATGCATAAACAACGATTTTTATTTTTATCAGCCTAGCACATAGAACAAACTCTGTATTAGCCATTTTACCAAGTGACAGAATTAATTAGACGTCAACAATAAAATATACTTGAAGTTGATAAGCCTATACATTTTGAAATTTTCACAATGGACATGGATATGGTTACTTGCATTTTATTGTTTGCATTTAGCATCATTTTCCCAACCACTACCAATTTAGAATCACATTTCTATATAGCAGTCCAACACCTTCACAGGATTTATTTCCATTTAATGTCAGTTATACAGGCTGAGATGCATAAAGGGTAAACACACACACACACATCAAAGGAGATGGTTTAAAATATCCTATAACAAAGCACAACATAATCTTGAAAGATAACTGAAAAATCAGCTTAATAATATCCCATTCTGTTGGATACAACAGAAGGACATAAATGTGAATAACAGGAAAATATACCCAGTTTCCCATGTCTGTTTGTCTCCTCACTCTACCTTTAGCAGACCACATACACAGCAGGCAGAGGCAACACTGTCTCTTCTTTTTAACTTCAAAACACCTTACTTCAAAAAGAGAAAGCGGAAAAAAGAGGCATTTCAGGTTATTTCTTTAAAGATGCTGATATGCATCTCTTTTCTGAGTCTCAGTGAGTCTGTCATGTGAAGAATAGAGGGAAGCAGGGGAAGTTTTGCTTTGATATCTCTAATATTCTTTGAAATTTGAGGAAGATAGAAAAAGAGCTTGAGATCGTGCATGATGTTATGTAAATAATGGCCAATCCTCA
Source organism: Semotilus atromaculatus (assembly GCA_031834385.1). NCBI lineage: Eukaryota > Metazoa > Chordata > Actinopteri > Cypriniformes > Leuciscidae > Semotilus > Semotilus atromaculatus. The sequence goes on from JAULUF010000001.1 coordinate 6,043,191, forward strand.
GAACAACCACACTGTTGTTGGATACATTTAACTTCACCACAAGTGGAAAAAAAAGAATGTGCTAAAATTATTAAAGAATCAAAACAGCATGATTGTGAGTATGGCTTATAGCAGACAGTAATGTTGATTAAACATTTTTGATACAATATTGCAGTCTGTTTTTGCTTCACCAAAGCAAAAAGTTCCTAACTAAAAAGCAGCAGATCCTTCATGCGTAGCAACACACACTGTTTCATTATACAGTAGTGTTTCATTCCTGACAGAATCAGTGTTTCTGATTCACACACTTGATTCGTTCCTGAAAGAAATCAGTGTTTTTAAATTAATCAGTTGAATGAGTGAGGCAATGACACTCATTCACTAATTTTGTGCTGTTTTTGACTGAAACACTTGAACGACTCATTCAGTCACTCGTTTTGTTCCTGAATTAAGGAATCAGCGTTTTTAGATGAATCGGTTGACTGAGTGTTTCCTTGACTCACTTGTTTTATTCCTGGATGATTCAATTCTTTTTAAAGTAATCTGCCAAACAAATAACCCCCTCATAAAGTAATTTATGTAACTTTTAGAAAGAGCAAAAATGCAACTGCAAAACTGTAGAAGTTCTCACCAAACACCGAATTAAATAATATATTATACTGACATCATGTGTAAATTTCAAATGAGAAAAAAATAAACTATAAAAAATAGTGACGTGTGAGGAAAATTCAGAAAGCTAAATTCAGCACACCAATCAATTAAGCTGATGAAATTGCAAAGGGTTTATCCAAGAGAGTTGAAACTTAATGACAACAGAGATTTCTGGCAATCAAGACAATTAGTTCATTTGATTTACATTGCTTCAGAGTGTGGATTACTGCAGAGCACAGATGGGCATGCTGAATTGGCTTGGGCAACATGGAGTTGAGTCAAGGAACTCTGACAAACAAATATCTGGCATGAAATCGTCCCTGTTGGCAGGAGAGATAAAGTGAGACAAAATAATTTTGATAGTTAGCTTGTTGTTCTAAGTGAGAATGTTATGTGAGTTCACTTCTAAATGAAAAAAAGCAGCAGTCTATCCCATTAGAGACAAATGTGCAAGCAGCAAGATAAGCGTTTGGCTTATTTGTTAGGCACTGTTGTCATTAAACCCTATTTACAGATGTTTCACCTTCATCGTTCTCACTATATATAATCTCCTAAAGCCTGAACTTCTCACTGCATGCACATCTGCAGATTTCCCGATATTGCATCCCTGTTTAATTAATGCTAGAGAATAAAACTCTAAGCACGCATACTTGGCACTTAGCATGCGTTTGAACTCGGGGTTGGGACTGATCCATATAATGACAAGCAAATGATGGTTCCAGGTCTCTCCACCACGATTCAATGCAAATGCATTCAGAGAGCATATCAACCTCAAAGGACAAGCGTAAACACTTTAAGAGCGTATCGATCTCCCTGTATCACTGGATTTAATAGGCTTTGTGTTTCTGACCAAATCCTGAAAATTTCTACCTTCATCTTCAAGCCCGCCGAGAACGGGGTTAGATAAACCCGAGTCGATGTGACCTAGCACGCTTGGATTTTTTCAGACCTAAATAAGGATGATGATTCTGCAGAGTCTGTGGTGTACTACAGCAGAAGTGATCAGCAGTAAAAACTATAACCTCTTTAAAGCAGTTAAGTGCCTATAAATGTACTGCGCTTGTTCACAAGCTAAAACATCCAATAATGTTGTGTTACAACTCCCCCCCAATAAAATCCAGCATGAGATCTGTGACATCTTTAGAGAACACACACTGACAGACAATAACATCATGAGGTGTCTTGATTGCTGTATAACTGTGATTAGAAAACAAGATTTTCCTATTAAGATTAAACACTATCTCTCACTCCCTAAAAAGTGTGTTTTCACTGCATGACTAATTTAAAGCCTCACAGCTCCCCTTGACTGGGTGAAAATGAAGATCCGCATCACTTATAAAGAACAACCCCACTTGTCAGAAAATTATGTATAATTTTGCTTGTCTGTGTGTCATCATTTTCATGTTTTTAAAGTAATTATAGTGCACATTGTAACATGATACTTCCTCTATCCAGCTGTAGCTCTGTGCAAAGCGATGGCTGTGAAGAATCAATACGAGCTGCATATCTCAAATAAAATTGCCCTCTAGTGGGATACGCTCACCACTGTAGGTTTTACGTTCTTAGAGATTTATAATGTATTCATTAGCTTTCTAAATATGCTGGGAAATCCTGCCCAGACAGGCGTATATACAGACACATACCCTTGGGAACATGAGCTCATTGGGTTTGTTGTCATGGAATGTTGTGGACTACAGAGCATCAATTACAATCTCCGAGATGAACTAGAGTGCTAAAACCTCTTGGATTCTACTATTATAGCACATATTCACACTCTTTTCAATGGTTTCCCTCTGGGATCAATTCTTTCTGGTTCCTTTACTCTGTCAAGGTTGTGGGTGATGTGTTGAAAGAGATTTTCAACCTCTGGGTCTTGTTAATTTTAGTAACAGTTTGTATTTTCCTTTTGAGCTGCACACATATCTGTACCTGAACTTCATAGCTGCACTTTCTCGTAGAACATTCTAGAGTATAAACTGAATCTTGTTTCATTTAACAACACATAAACTGTTAGCTGCAGCACAAAAAAAGTAATGTCATCAGAGTGTACATGTTTTTAAGCTGAATTAGAGGACAAAGGGACTAAATTTAATTAATTTCACAATGATCACTAGTGATTTGCCATGTGCTTTTGAAGCCACGCATTATGTTAGACAGATAATGTAGCCTAACATGTTAACATGAGTTGTCATAATTATGATGTACAACTGTGCTAAGTTTTGTTTAGTTAAAGGTGGGGTATGTGATTCTCTTTTTTGTCCATTTTTTCAAAATCACTTGAAATCCTATTCCTAACCCACTTACAGCCACTGAGTTAAAAGCACAAAAATTAAAATTAAGCAATTTAATCATCTGTGGAACGGGCAGGACTCGAAAAACTCCAGCCAATCATTTCCAAGACCACCTAGAATCATTGGACAGTAAGTTTGTCAATCAAACGGTCGTACCATACCCTCCTCCCCCCATACCCCTCACGCGAATCAGAGAAAGAAGGTTGGAGAAAAGAAGGTAGGACCATTTGAGTTGTGTATTTTCAAAATCTGCCGGTCGTTTTCCAAATCACATACCCCACCTTTAATCTGTGACCAAGTGAACAATTAGGAGACACAAACACACTTATGTAAATATATATAGATATAAATTACTGATTTTCTTTAAAAAATTTTTAAAGATATTAATCCTTCTATTCAGCAAGACAGTCAGGTGACAGTCAGGACTGTTGTTGGGTTGCACATTGTTAAAAAAATGGTCAGTTTCCACAATAATATTAATCAGTACAACAGTGTTTTGAGCGCGGATCCTGTGACACTGAAGATTACTGCTGAAAATTCAGCTTTGCCATTTTAAAATATATTTAAATAGTAAAGTTATTTTAAATTGTAATAATATTTCACAATATTAGTATTTTTACTGTATTTTTGATCAAATAAATGCAGCCTTGATGAAACAAACTAATCACTTGAGTGGTAGTTTTCAATAGTTCCAGTCTTCAGTGTTTCTGTCGGTACGTGTATTTCAATCCAACGACGAGATGTGTGATGCAGAATGAACGTTAGATACTTAAAAAAAAAAAAAAGAGACTGATCCATGAACAGAAAGAACTTAGGTTTTAAATACACAGACGGAGTGATAAACGGAACAAAAAACAGGAGAGTAACTCAATTAGAAATCATGGAAAGCAACTATAGTTATGAACAAGAACTGGGAAAATGATTCAAACTAAACTAAACTGAACATGACAATGAACCTTTTAATAAAACAAGATGTGAATGTGACAGTTCCACACGCTATATATTTAATCAGCGCTAGCTTTTTTTCATTATAGTATACATTTCTCTGTTTTCTGTATAGCAAGTTGGTGTTAAGGAACATTTCTAAAGCAGTTTAGCACGAGTCTGGTTGTTTGTTTTGACAGCAACATGGTTACCAAAAGTCAAAGGGTTTGTCCTTTGCCTTCCCCTCACTCTGTAATTTGTAGGCATTGCACAAATAGGCCAATTATCTTCATACCCATGATTTCAGCACAACCTTTGACCCCAACCTTCCCAACACCCATTCCCCGCTGTGGGCGACACGCACAAGGGTACGAGGTGGCAAGGGAGCAGTTCGACCTGCTAGCACTGCGGTTACAGTCATTAAAAATGTTGTCTTCATCAACATTAGACTCATTTGGAGTGCATGGGGTTATTGAAGGATAAGATCTGCACAAGCAGATGATGGATATGCTTTTCCAAATTAAACTTCAGTTCTTTCAAAAGTTTGAGTCCTCGGTTTACATAATTGGAAAGCAAATTGCAAATTCAGTAGGATGGCGATGGAAAAGACAATATCCTGATAGTGGTTATACAGATCATTAAATACTTAGATTAAAATCACAAAACTGAACAAAACATACCTGTGTAAAAACAAAAGAGGCTGTGATCAAAACATCCCTATAATAATAGCACATTGTTCTCAAGTAGATAAAGAAAATGTTCCAAAAATAAAACAACAAACTTCTTTTCTATTTAAAACCCCATTGGGATTAATATGAATTTGGTTTAAATACTCATGGGACAAAGATACTTTGAACATGGTCTCGTGGGAGAAAACATGCCATTTTTACTTCCCTGACTGTTCGTAAGCAAGTAGAGGTTTAAAAATATTCTTTCTATATCTTTCTGGGCGAATATAAACCAAATCAAGACAACATCAAACAAACAAACAGCAAAGTTTTGCTGCAAAACTCTTGGAAAGGGAAAAGGGGTGTTGGAAAGTGGCTTTGAAGCTGATAAAAGATTGTCATAAAAAGAATGTTTATTTTTATCAACTGACAAATTATTGACTCAAATTATTTCCAGCAAAGCATACTTGCATTCTTAAAATGACCAAAGTTGCCCTACATTCCGATTATGTACTTGAATTTGAACTCTTATAGTACATTCTTTAGTATATTTACTCTGGTGTTGTTAAATAAGCAAACAATTTAGCATCAAGGCACAACTTGTGTTATAAAGTGCTTAGACTTGAAAAGAGATGCTCGGTTCACAGGTCTCAGGCAATTTTTATTTTTATTTTTTTTATTTAAAAGTCTAACAGCTTCTCTGCACCTGTGGCCTTATGGGATAGCAAACTGTCCAGTGGTTGCACACTTCAACAGATGCTGTATGTCTTGTCAAGGTATTGTTCGTCTGTTTCATGAATACTGCATATTCTGACATCCTACTTGTTTAGCATACTGTACTATAGTCTTTTGAACAAAACTTTTGACCTATGACCGTATGTTTAAGAGGGCAAACTATTTTGGGTCGATAGCACAAACTCATTAATTCTATGGCTGAATCATGCACACATGCAGTACATTCTTCATGCAGTCGACTGTGTCCTTGACGTGCCCAGACTTCAGTTCAGTTGAACTATTGTGTCTTAGGTTTGAGGGAGCATGATTAAAGTTCCTCATTTAAAGAGGTCTTTGATTCACGCTGATGACAATGTGATAGTCGGTGGAAATGAATAGTTCTGGCCAAGAATAAAACTGATCTGTTGATTAGATATTTTGGTGGACGCATTCCAAATGAGGCTGTGGGGGGGTGGGGTAGGGGACAGGACTTTGCAAGGGTGGCCAGTACATTTCGTGATTCACCTGTTGAGAAACAATGGTTCTGAGGCAGAGGGTGAGACAGAGAGTATCAAACCTTAACATATGCAAACACTTTTGAGTTTTTAGTCTCTTCATATTATTTCTATGATTTCAGAGCAATGTTTATTATCCAGGAGATTATCAATCACTGAGAACGTACTATAATACATTATCACAATGAGGTAATTATGCAAATACATTGTCAAAGTACTGTAATATTTTAAAATGAGCTATCAGTTGACAAAAACCCAATCTGAAGCTTATTCTTGCCAAAAACTGCACACTTTGACAGGGAAAGCAGTTTGAATTGTTCATGTTAACCTACTATAATCTAAAAACAGAAAGAATTAGGTGCTTTGCATTTAAAGAAGACTGAGAAAAATGTACGCAATCATAACCAGCAGGATGGACTACTGCAATGGACTCCTTACCAGCTTTCCCAAAAAGATAATTAGACATCTTTCACAACATGCTCTGGTGACATTTTGCTCTGATCTCTAAAAATCAACCACAAGTAGTGCAGTTCATAACAGTCATGTGACTGAGGACATTCATGTTCCATACAGGGCACACAAAATCCAAACCTTAAAAAAAACATTTTCAGAGAAACATTTCAACATTTTCCAAACATTCAACCGTTTTGGTTGCGCACTTGAAAAGACAGCTTCATTTTACTATAACAATAAAGGTCTACAGTTTTACCATAAAATATTAAATTATTGTTATGAAAAAAAAAAATCTTTCTGTATTTCTCTACACTGGAGAAAAACTTATGGATTTGCATGTTTACTTAAAATTTCTTTACATAGAAGTATTATTTTTCTTATTTTTACCCAAAATAGAAAGTTGTTTCATTTATAGGCTACTAGCCAGAGGGCGCCCTCGCGCGAGTAAGACGCAAAGAATTCATAAAACTTCATAAAACTTATGACGTTTCAGGAAATCAATTATATAAGAATAAAGTATATTTAAAGCAATGCTAAAATCGCCTTTCACTGTAGCTATATAATCCTATAAAAAAAATAGCCTACAATTTATGCCTCATTCTGTGATATAGCCTACAGCCACGTCACAAAATGAAGTTATTATTTTAAACACTCGACTGACGTTGGAGTGAAAACATGTAATTAAATGGTCTCTTTTGTTTCTCATTACAAGTTTGGAAAGAGAGATGAAGCAGCATTTATTGCGAACTGATCTATGATCACAGTTCTGCAATCCACCATCACCCAGCGCATTTACCGTATTTCATTAAAACGTTGGATTTTTTTTATTTTTTATAATCAAACTAAACCAAATCGCAATTTCTGTTAATCGTACAGCCCTAGATTAACCTCACACGCTAATGTATATATTCATTGCACAGGCCAATATTTTTCGTCCAATCGAAATTGCCTATGTGTCGCACAATACCTGCATATACAGCCAATAGCCTATGTATCCTAGTTTTTCCTGTAGTTATTCTTTTAAATGATTAAAAAAAATAAAAATCTTTTAGACTACATGTTTTTTATTTATTTTTATTTCTACTCCTTACGCGTAAATCACTTTGAATTAACGCTGTAAATGTGCTCGCCTTTGCCTCACCTTTGAGTAGCTATGTATGCTGTCATGTCACTGGGTGAAACGACCTAACAGCCTGTTGTTTTCAGTATTTCGCTCACTTTATGGCAGGCTCATCACATTGAGTGACTGCTCTAGGCTGCCTCGGGTCGCACCACGATCGAGCATCTCGGCGGCTGGGCTCACATCCTCAGTCGGCATGAGAGGAAGGACACGGCGGCTGCGGAGAACCGACTGCGCCGCGACAATTACAATTCGCACCAGATTTCTACCGACGTAGTCAACAGCACCGTTTTTTTGTTTCAGTTAACACGGCAGACAACGTCGCTGGAAAGGGAGTCTACAAGACGTCAGACTATCTAGTGAGCTGCCTACCTAGACAGATTTTTTTGGGCATCATACCGCTTCCGTGCGCGCTCCGGGCAGAATTAATTCACAGTCGCTGTCCACACACACATGTACAGTATGTGTGAACGTGCGGAGAAGTTGAAGATGCCACTCTGAATCATCTCTGCACTTGGATCGACGGTAAGAACACGTATTTATTATGGGAGAATTCAATTACTGTTATCAACTTGATTTTGTTAAGGATCATATATAGGGACTCGCACCTGTGCATGTAACCTCTTCCTATCAAAACAATATAGCCTACCACATTCTCCGTCATTTTCACGAGTCTATTGTTGTGTTTCATGCCCAAAGCCTCAAAGTTGTCAGACGTCTTTTCCTCTGCACGCTGTTGACTTCTGGGATATTTTAAGAGAAATAAAAGGTGACTCAACTGGCATAAAGTAAGGACAGATATAACCTACATGTGTCATATTGCCCTTAAGGCATTGGAAGCTTGGTATGGCTAATGGGTGAGATTTATATAGAGAATGGAAACTTAAAGGAACGTCGTGGCTCTGTTTATTTGTATCTAACTGTACGTTTTAATGCTGGAAAGTGTCTTTTATCTTTGTGGAAACTGAATGTAGTGTCAGAGAAGTGCTTGCTTCAGGTAATGGATGTTTTAGAAGATTTCAGACAAACATCTGGCTGGGAATGATGTGAAAGTGGTTTAACAGGGGCTTAACTTCCATGTGTTTAGTTTAAGATTTTACTGAATAGATCAGTAAAAGAAAAGTTAAAATGACTTTCGGTAGTTCGTTTGTCACATTGAAGGCCATTTAACAATGAACTGAAAGCAAAATATTGATGTTGAATAAAAATAAATTCATGGAGATGTTTCACATGAACTAGGCTACACAATTACAGTCTTAAACTTAGTTTATAATACCCGGCTTTCACAGTAGCCTATCTTATGTAGGTAATGCCCTAACCACAGATCAGTGTCTGTAATACTTTGAGCCTTTTGGACCAGTAGTTCCTCCCCTAGTGGGGTAAATCATTCATTGCAACAGATACAATCATACTGTGAAGGCTTACTATATTTCAGCAAATTCGAGAGATCTCAGGTGTCAGGTATTCTTTTTATTGAAAGTTTAGTCAATACTTTAAAATTAAATTATGCTACAAGATGTAAGGTAAACATTTTGCGTTTTGAACTTTATATCTTATCATTATTATGTTATTATGATTTGTTCGTAAACAGCAGCACTGTGATGATAAATGATACCATTAAAGGAAAGAATGGGATTCGCAAGACATGTTTTCTACGGACTCTCTATTCTGTCCTCAGTACTTTTGACCTGTGGGCAGTATTACAAATTCAGACATAAAGAAACAGAACAGTCCGTGCACTTTAGATTGGGAACCAGTGCCCATGTTTAATGCATATTTACCCTAGACTGTTGAATGTGGAGAAGTGGCTCAGAGAGAACATTTCTAATGAGAATAGTATTTTAGATGCAGTAAAGCCCTTTTGTGAGAGGAAAAGTCTCAGAAAGACTGAGATTAAATAAAAGAAGGGTTTAAATAGGGGGTAAATCCCCCCCTATATTTTATTTTAGACAGAAATATAGCTCACTTTTGTCAAAAAAGGTCTATCAAATTTTCAAAGCCTTTATTAATAGTATTGATGTTGTGTACAAACTTTTATCTTTGTTTTATTTATTTTGGATGTGTAACTATAAGTTATAATGTTCAATATGTGGCATAGAAGTGTGTGGCTGGAACTTGTAGGTTATTAATGCCACTGTTACATCCAAAGCCTTTTGAGGAAAAAATACTCCATGTATTTTTCAGATGCACTTCTGTGTTAAACTCGGGGCCTGTGCTGTACTTTTTTGGATTTAAACCTTTAATCATAGCGGATCAGCACATTGAGCTACACAACGATGCTCTAGCTCTTATATATGACGGATTTTCTTTTGCTAAGAGGAAAAGTTCTTTTCAGAAAGTCTAAAAAATATCCGTATATGATTACCTTATAGCAAAGTTCAACATTAATTGTACCGGTGGGACTCCTGAGGGAGTTTAATAAACTACTTTTCACGGAGTAAGTGGGACCCGCATCAGCACTTGGCATTAGTGTTTCTCGAAAGGCTTAAGCTGCGGCATCCCGCTTATCAACTCATGAGTGTCTTTTCATGAGTGAGTGAGCCAAGTCCGATATATGGAGCGTGGGTCGGCATTATTCAACAGACAATTACACGCATTAAGAAAGCTAGAATCCCAACATCCAGCCACGATCCTACTGAGGTAATGGTAATTAGCTGTCCTATTTTAATCCACTATAGATGTGCTCTGACATGAGGATGCCAGGCTTTGACTGTGGCAGAGGATTAAGGTGCCCGTGAATAAGTTTAGCAGGTGGAAAAGGTGTGTCAACGTTATCTCACCCTGCTCTCGCGAGTATCCACATTTTTCATCGCCGTTCTAGCAGCACTGACCTCTGATTGGCCACTTCGGTGCTAAGAACGCTCACCCCGAGCAGCTGTTGTCCTGCGACTAAAGTGCGGTCACACAGGGCTTTGAGCATGCAAATTTGGACCTGAATATCGCCAACATGAGATGATGTCACACTATAGGGCTTCTGTTTGAAATAACAAATATATCACACATAATTATATAATTATTAATGCTACTACTTATAATTATTATTCATAATTTGAATGAATTATAATTATCAGCAACAGACTATGATGTCATGCTCTAGGACCTAAGCGTCCTTAGCACTGAAGTGGCCAATCAGAGGTCAGTGCTAGAACGGCAATGAAAAATGTGGAAACGTTGACACACCTTTTCCACCTGCTACACTTATTCAAGGGCACCTTAATCCTCTGCCACAGTCAAAGCCTGGCATCCTCATGAACATTATAACTTATAGTTACACATCCAAAATCATCTAAAAAAAACAAATAAAACAAAGAAAGAATTTGGTACACAACACCACTGTATTATTAATAAAGACTTTGAAGCATCGCTTCTGTTTTAAATAAAAAATACATCTACTACTACTACTACTACTACTAATAATAATAATAATAATAATTGTTGTAATATTATTATCAATTTATGACTTCCACTGCTAACAATTAATGGTAATTAAAAATGGAAATATATAGCATCTGCTCCACTTTCCTGCATCATCAGCTGGATATGAGGTCATGCTGTAGGACTTCTATAAATAAATAATAAATCACAAATTATTATAGAACTATTTTTCATAATTGCTATTAATATTATTAATGATATAATATTTGAGATTAATTATAAATTAATAATAATAGTAATAAAAAAACTAGTAATATTTTATTATTATTATTATTATGACTACTACTCCTACTAATAACAGTAATTAATTATTAAAAATGGGAAAATACTGAATCTGCTCTACTTTGTCGCAACATTGCAAGCCATGAAGCTTTTTTTTTCTTTATTAGATAGTATAGTGTATATGAGACAGGAACCAATAGGAGAGAAAGGAGAACACGACAGGCCAAGTAACTCAAGCCTTGACTCAACTTGGATCAAATCTTTTTTTTTTTTTTGGTAAAAATTCACATATCAGAATTCACCAGACACATACGAGTCTTCCTCGCATGAACTTGCGATTCCGTTCTCCAGCATTTGTGTGTAAATGAAATTGAATGGAGCACAAAGTCCAGTTTGACCGCAACTTTACTTTTACAGATCACAAATGTTGGTTATACTCAACGAGGCCTTTATTAAACCTTGAACTGTTTTTCTGTTTAAGAGTGTGATTTAACAAGGTTAAGGTGTTGCTTGGGTGCACCGTGTTCAGTTGAACTGAAAGACTACTGATGTGATGCATGTGCAGGCGCTAATTGTGTCTGTCTTCCACTCTGTGAAAGGTGAAATTACTCTCAGGACAGGTGAATTTAATTTTCCTCGCATGGGGAGGAATAAGCAGGGTTTTGGCTCGGTGGTTTTGATGAATGCAGGCTGAGAGAGGGTGAGGAAGAGGCAGAGTCACTGTATAGTCATAAGAGGAGGAAAGTGGGAGGAATCTGGGCCATCTGTTAGACTTAGCAAGTGATATTTTGTGGGCAATGATGACGTTGTTGAACCACACAAACAGGCTTTGTTGTGAAACTTGAAGCCAAAGTCTGATTTGTTAGTGACAGAGGTGATTTGGCTTCACAATCTGTCTCTGCTTTTTAAGACAAAGTCGTATTTAATCCAAGGAACCTGTTTTCTCTGTTTGATTTGCAAACATAGTGATGATATTGAAATTCTGGCTAATAAGATGAATTATTTTAATATTTTAGCTGATAACTGGCAGTTAGAGCTTAGCCTTGTTGTGGTTGCACCACTAAATTCCAATTGGTGATTAATCATATTTGATCGTAGTTATTCTGTCTATTCTGTTATTCTGATCGAGATAATCCCAATTTAAAATTTAAGTTCTTAAATGAACTTGCGCTGTTGAAAGTGTTAAGCGATATCTTTCTGGCTTTAGACAAAGGAGATGGTGTTGTCTTGGTGCTTCTTGATTTGAGCTCAGCTTTTGACATGATTGACCATAATATCCTTATCTCCCGTCTTTAACATTCAGTAGGTCTAAAAGGCACAGTCTTGAAATGGTTTCAGTCCTATTTGAGTGGTAGATGTTTTTCATTAAATTATAATAATATGACCTCGTCTAAAAAAACTCTTCCTTGGGGGGTTCCGCAAGGGTCTATTCTTTCTCTCATGCTTTTTTCTTTATATTTGCTCCATTTTGGGTAGCATTTTCAGAAAATATGGAGTTTAATTTCATTGTTACGATGACACGTAAATGTATCTACCACTCAGGCGCTCTACCAATTCATTTGGATCACTTTTAGAGTGTTCAAAGGACATTAAAAACTGGATGGCCAAAAACTTTTTAATGTTAAATGAGGAAAGAACAGAGGTTGTTGTATTCGGCCAAACAAATAACTCCTCAAACAGTATAGTAGATTCAAGTCCTCTGGCATCTCACTTGAAAACAACTGTTAGAGATTTAGGTTTTTTAATTGATAACAACCTAAACATCGACAAGCAAATTAATTCTGTGGTTCGGTCTTGTTTTTATAATCTGCGTTTACTAGCAAAAACGAAACCATTTTTATCAAGATTTTGAAAGGGTAATCCATTCCTTTATTTTAACACGACTGGACTTCTGTAACTCTCTGTATAATTGTGGCATCGCCGTCGCTTCTTTGTCACGATTACAATCGGTGAAAAATGCTGCGGCGAGGCTTTTGATGAGGGTAAATAAACACGAATCGATTACGCCTGTATTAGCGTCTCTGAATTGGCTTCTGGTCCATTTTAGAATTAGATAGAAAATATTATTAATTGTATTTTAATCGCTAAATAACCAGGCCCCACCATATTTGGCAAACCTTTTAACACCATACAACCCTTCTAGAACATTACGCTCAGAGAATCATAAACTACTTATAGTGCCTAGAACAAATCATCTGCATAAAGGCGACCGGGCCTTTGCAGTAATAGGACCGAGATGGTGGGATGAGCTGTGAAAACAGATCTGCGAAATCGCTGCCATTGTTTAAGAATTTGTTGAAAGTGCATTTATTGTTGTAGCCTATAAGGATGCGATGTTTTACATGTTGTCAATTTTTTGGACTATGTGTGTTCCTGTATTTATCTTTTTATGGAATCTATATGTAAAGCACTTTGGTTCAACCATGGTTGTGTTTTAACAGTGCTATATAAATAAATAAACATAAACATAAAGAGGTGACATCAATTAGCGACAAAAAAATAATAATCGGCCAGGGAGTAAAGAATATAAAATACAATAAAAAACACTGTTATAAACTACAAAAATAGTTATAGGTCTTTCTTCAGAAGAAATTAAGAATTATGTGTTTAGTCAGATTGCGTTATATTTTTTATTATATTATATTATATTACTTTTCACAGCATTGAAGTTTATCATACACTGTAAAAAAACTTAACTCATTATTTTGTGTTATCTTTTTGCATGGTTTTTTGTTTTGTTTAACTAACTTGTTTCGATAAGTTGAGGACAAGAAAACTTAAAATTTCTTGTTGTCTGGACAATCTAGTTATCTCTACACAAAAAAATAAGTTGAAATAACTAAATTGCTCAAATATTTTTTACAGTGTATGGGCCTATTTTATTATTATTATATATTATAGGCCTACATAATTCCAAGTAAAACAATTATATTACACTATAAGTGACATGAACAAAACAGAATTAAACCATGAATCACAATTATTTGTATGACAACTAATCGTTAGCACAAAATTCATGATCATGAGAGGCATATTTGATAATGTTAACATTTACTCTGGTTTACATTTAATGAGATAAAACTATGAAGGAAGAACTGACTTCTGTGGTGATGATTCCAATCTAAACAGTGCACCTTTTCATCTAAATAAAAAAATAAAACATGTCAGTTTTTCCAGTTTGTTTAGTATTTATTTATTGCCCCTGATTAATTTTAGATACAGCTCCTGAATATTTATTATTTACATATTTAACTGCATCAATATTTAAACAGACTTTGCAACAGTACTTTTGTTTGCAGATTTGAAGGCTGCTTATTGAATGTAAACATCATCTGCGACTATGTTACTATTATTAGAGCGCATGACCTACAAACTAGGTCTTGCTGTAGGAACAAATGTTGCTGGCAAATTAGGTATAAGGTTAACTGCAAATTAGCTAACTGCTACTGAGCCACTAAAGTGAACTTTGTCGCAATTTAAGCAAGACTTTGAATGGTTCAACTCTTCCTTGGTTAGTTATGCTGTCCTTGAAAACAGGTAACTTTGGTTAGAGAGTTAACACCAGTGGATTTGAATAAGTTGGATATTTTACAAAAATAACATTTTGTATCGTTGAGATAAGCACAGAAAATAAGTTGAACGCATGCTAGCTGAAAGGCAAGAGAGAGGATTGGTTAAATCATCCACACACATCGGATTTCAGGCGATGAATTATGCAGTTATGTTGCAGTTCTTGAGTTGGTTTGGTATAACCTGAAAAAAGCTGTGCTTTGTGATGTTTTACAATGTTATTCTTTCTTGAGCATGGGTAATAATTAAGACCTTGATTATTTTGTTAATCATGATTATCTTGTTTTCAGAGTTGAATGCCAACACGAGGGGCAATTATTAAGTGATGATAATGTTTATTTTATTAGTGTAAGGAAATTAAACGTTTTGCACATTAAGGGAGCTTGATTAGATTAAATTAGATCTGAGTTAGATTAGAAGTCAGATACTATTGGCCGTCCTAAAGTTAGACAATGGAGAATTGAGGTGGGTGGTAGAATTTTAACCTGGTTTCACTGACACAAATCACGGTAATAAAGTATAATATTTTATGCAAGTTTCAGTGCTACAGAAATGTGTTTTATTAACGGAACACTATGTGACTTTTGGCTCTATAGTTAATAAATAAAACTGCATGCGACTTGTAAAAAGAACATTGTAGCCGGAGCTACTTCTCTCTTTTTAGGTTATTATGTTATTATATTATGTACGAGTCATGGTACATGGGCTACTCCGCTGTGGTTGTCATCCCGCCCGGTCTAAAATAGTCTGAATATAAACACTTATAGGCGTACCATAATGATTGAGGATAAGACAAAAACACTGTTTGGAAGATGGATTCATGATGTACTCGCTAATTATATCAATTTTGAACAAAAAAGTCTCATAATGTACCTTTAAACAATGGAACCAGTTTATTTAAGCACTTTATTTTACAGTCCTGTTCACCATATTGCAATAACTGGGTAATAACTAGGTACTAACTCTGAACCAACCCCTAAACCTAACCTTAACCCATGTAGTGAGTTTATTTTTCAGAGGCTCTTTCATGTGGTTTGTATATAGTGCTGCGGAAGGAAAAAGACAGCCAGTTGTTTTGGTCAAACGCTGTAGTGTCCTGCTTTAGGTGACTCATTGTATCTGACTCATCATGACTTATTTTCTGCTGCTCATTTGAGTGACAAGACATGACGTCCCTCTGTTATTGGCTCGTTCGCTACTGAAGCATTATATCAAATCAGCAATCCCTGGTTGGCTGGGTTTATACCTATGCATGCAACTATTTAGTGGCATGGATATACTGTCTGTTGGCAATTTTGTTTTTATTTACTAGCGTACGGGTCAGGGGATAAATAAGCAGTTTTGGCAACACAATATGGTTACATTTGTTCAAATTAGTTAACTAAATTGATTAACTATCAATGAGCAATGCATCTACAGCATTTATTATTCTTAGCTAATATTAATTTCTTGATTTACCAATACATTTTTAAAATCAAAAGTTGTAACTGGCATTAGTTAATGCACTGTGTGAACTAACATGAACAAACAATAGACCATTATTACATTACTAACATTAACTCCATTGTTTAATGACAAAAGCATTGTTTATATGGTCACATAATTTGGCACAAAAGTGTCAATGAACATTTTTTTAATTTAAAATTTCATCCGAGGTTCGGTATTATAGACGTCTTGTTTTCATCTCAAACATGTACAAAACTTACAATAATCCTCTCATTTTGTGTTAAACATACTGTATTAGCACGCAGTGTGTAAACGAGTATGTCGTTTCAGTTTCAAAATGATTTTGTTTCATTACTGCCTGCATCATGTGAAAATCTTTTATATGAATGATCAGGAAAAATGTATTCTGACTACAAAAGGTAGCCCATTACAGAGCACATTAATTCCATGCATTACTCTCTCCAGCCTTCAGGGGTTTTGGGTATTGGCACTTGCATGAAAGGAAAAGGTGAGCATGCCCAGAGAGCTCTCTCATTTCCAACCCTCCTGCATCCCAGCATGTGTGCCTGTAGGTAACAGTCAGCAGAAGAGACACAACATATCCCCAAGATGTGCTTGCTTTTTCACTAAAAAATCCTCATCTTGTCAGTACTAAATCAGTAGCCAAATTATTTAAGCTAATGTAATGAAAAACGCTAGTATCTCATTTGTCGTGCAGAGACATTTCATTACTATTTTATTGCTATTTCATTACCTTCACAAAAACAAGTTAATGCATGTGGATCTGGAGCAGAGAGTTGTTCCGAGCGATGGGGACAGTGGAGATTGTAATGTCTGGTAATAGGCAGCCTGTCAGCTTGGAGCCGTCTTCTCCACTCTAAGGAAGCACGCAAAAGTTCTCCATGAAATATACATCAATCGAAGTGAAAGAAAGAACAAGGGCAAAACTGTGTGTTTGTTGTGGGGGTGGGATATTGGAAAAGGTTATTTAATGAAGAGCCAACTCTCTTGCAACAGCTATTTAGATCGCAGAACGGTAGACAAGGCTTCGGAAATACACGCATCATCATGGACAGATGAGAGGCAGGATATAAGTTACCTGAAATGGCCAAGATCCATGTGTCTCCTTCAAGACAGATTATTATTATTATTTTTTGCTCTAAAAGAATTTACATTTGCAGAAAATAGAACGTATACACACTACCATTCAAAAGTATGGGGTCAGTAAGATTTAAAAAATAAAATAAAATAATAATATACTTTTATTCAGGAGTGATGCGGTCAATTGATCAAGAGTGACAGTAAAGACATTCAAAATGTTACAAAAGATTTCGGTTTCAAATAAATTCAATTCTTTTGAACTCTCTTTTCATCAAAAAATCCTGAAAATTTTTTTCCAAAATAATTGATACACTGAAGACTGGAGTAATATCTATATATTTTTTTCTTCACTGAGTTTATTTTAGCATTTTATTTTACAGTCCTGTTCCCCATGTACTTATTATAATAATTGCAATAACTATGTAATAACTAGTTACTAACCGTAGCCCATGTAGTTACATTATATTTTAGTTATCTTATAATTTTAAATCAATATATATTGTATATCAACTACATTTTAGGAAACTATTTTAAACTAGATTTTACTATTTTAACCATTTCTTTTGTTTTTTAAGACAGTGACAATACTTAAAGACTGTTCTATAATTTTGGAAAAAAACATGTTTTGTTTATCATCACTTAATATGTTTCTCACTCAGTATAAATGACTCTTTTATACATTGAATTATGAAGCCGCCTTCTTAAAATCAACCGCAAAGCAATTTTTTCAGTATGTGTTCCACCAAAAGAGATTTATTGATTTAATTGATTGTAGTTTGCATGCCTAACTATCAGTCTTTTCTTCTTTTTATTTAGTTATGATTTGCACGGAAACTAAACATTCAGTGGATAAGTTAACTTTGCGCAAGTAAACCGGTTATCTACTTGATAGTTTAATGGTTTAAAGCTGTAAAATTTCTTGTTCAAATTGGCCCTTCATCTCAAAAAGATTGCTGACCCCCTATTCTAGACACTCATTTGTCAGTGCTTAAATGAATCCTGTGAATTATTGATACCAATTAAGCACATAGTGTTCAGAATCTCATCGGGGTTAATTCTAAAATCCGCAGGGGCCAGATGAGCACTGTTTCTTTAAGACCACATGAAGTGCTATAGGAGGAAAGCCACTGAAGAGCAGGGCTTACACACATGTCAGAGAGACAGAAAGAGTGCATATTAGAGAGAAAGACGGGGGAGAGAGACCGAGAGAAGAGTGTCTGCTCGCTTCAGCAGGCCATTGCCATTATGATGAATGTTTGCTGCACATTTTTGTGAGCCAATTATCTGCTCCTGTGTGAGTCACGGAGATCATTTAGGCAGGTGGGGAGCTCCACACACACACACAAACACACACACACACACACACACACACGCACACACACACACACACACACACACACAGGAGAGAATATAGACTACAAGCATTCATGTTCCTGTATTCTGACCATTTCACATATTACCCCCACTTGTTTACTCCATCACTCTGTTTGATACACAAACCACAGTTCTTGGAAACACTTCTCTCTCTCTTGTTCTCTTTGATGGAATAAATGTTATGGGTTTCCTGTGTTTTCACAGTTCAGGCTGTGATGCTGTTAAGCTCTGAATGTGAAATCTTCCCCTCTCACTTTCCCCCCTTTCACAGCCTCTCTTCTGCGTTCTTTTTCTGTACTGTTTTGCTTAAAGGAACAGTTCAACCAAAAATGTTTCAGTTGTTATAAAATTGTTTCAAATTTACTCTCCCTGATGTCATTTCAGATATTTTCCCCCCCTGTTGGACACAAAAGGAGAAATTTGAAGAATCAACATGTAGTTCTTTTCCATATTACAACATTGTGACCATGACTGTCAAGCTCCAATAAAGGTACCACAAAAGTAGTCTATATGACTCTTGCACTATACTCTGAATCAGTGAATTTTCAGTGAATAACTGAACATTTAGCCTCTTTTTTTCACATAGAAAGAGTGAATGGATATGAGTATTCATGTACATTTTAACTATACATTTAGATGTATGCGGTGTAATAGCCAGTTGTTGCAAAGTTTGAGCTTTACTCACTGTTAGGTAGCCTACTCTTTAGCTTTAGGTTAGCTGTTTTTAGGCGTGTGGCGGTCCGATGTTGGATCAGGGTGTAGCTGATGGCTGTTATCGGAAATCTGGAGAGATTGATGACACCTGGGGCAAAGCGCTGTCTGCGGGGCAGGCCACCACCATAAATCAGTGAGAAGTGGGTTACGCCAGGTCAGCTTTTCTCTACCTGCCACAATTTTCCACACATCTCTATTTTACACATAATCCGTTAACGTACTGTATTCAGTGAACGCTTTAGAGTGGAGCTGTGCGACTCTTACACTCTCAGAAAAAAAGGTACAAAGCTGTCACAGGGCAGTCCCCTAAGGTACAAAAGCTAAAAGTTACTAATATGTGCACTTAAGGTACTAATATATAACTTTAAGGTACTATTATGTACCATTCATGGGCAAAGGTACAAAGATACCTTTTTGCTTTTGTACATACAGTATGCGTATTTACACATATACAGTCAGTATATGTGTATTTTATTTCAGTCTTTTGATAATGGTCAGTATATATATGTCATTATACTGTATACTTCCTCTGAGGTGGTATAGAAATATGATCCCCCCCCCCTTAACATAATTTCAACCAATATGATTTAAAATGTTTATTGCAAAATGTAAAATTATTTTAAAATAAACGGCTTTAAAAAATAACCCAGCTATGTTTTCCTATTAAGACTTTTTTCACTAAATGAACAGAAAGATAGAATATTTATACAATAAAGCAATTTATTTTTATAAAATAGAATTAAATGATTGCTTTTTCATATATTAAACTATTCATTAAACAGGCCATTTGATCTAGTTCATGAAAATATATTTGGTTTAAGCCAAACCAAAAATGATATTAGAATATTAGAAATGTTTAATATCACTTGTAAAACTAGCATTGCGAAAATATTGTGAGTATTTAAAATATTGCCACCCTTGCTTATCATTTTTTGAATGTTCACTTTTGAAATGGGTTTTATACTTCATTCTTTTGGCCATAGGTTTTTAAGACTGAAATATTCTTGAACATCTCTATACATTAACTATAAGTTGCCATATTTCCACATACAAAGACATACATTTTGCAGAAGGCAGTGCAAGGGAGTCTTGTTTTCTCTTAATTGGACAGCTGGCAGAATGTCTTTGTCTATGTGAGGAATAGTGCTGATCCCTGGGGTTTGTGAGGTCTACAGCCTATAGTTTGCTTTCTCTAGTGCTGCTAGTTAAGCAATGCAATACTGGACTTCACATTCATTATATATTAAGGCACAGGAAGCCTCTTTTGGTCTGTTTTGCTAACATGTTCTTAAGTAGTTGTCCTGGTTGTCCTGGGAATCCTAAATTTGTTACAAGATCTCATCTCTTAAAATATGCAGTGCGCCTCGATGTACTCTGCCACTCTGTGCTAATGTGGATTATAATTACAGTATCTTATTTGTTATTGAACTTTATGGATTATTTGTTCTAACTGTATCGTCAGCTTTCAGGGAAATGACAACTATAATTTCATGCACCATTGACCATCCATCACGTCTTTCTATATGCTCCTGTGCAAATGGCTTTTTTGAGTTGAGTGCTAACTAATGTGTATTTTTCAGGCTGTATACATCTGATGTAAAATGCAGCTGTTGTGTGGGTGGGTGCGGGGTATAGAGGTCTAAGACATCTCATAGACAGGTTGATATTTGTCTTTCTGTATAGCGGAAAACAGCACAGTGAGTGAAAAGAGCAATGACCTTTCAGAGTGAAATGCTAATTTATCTGCGGTATAAAAAGCTTGTACGGTTGCTGAATGCTGAACATGTAAATGTTAGTGGTTCCCACTGACTGGGGCTGTTTACATGTGGATTAGGTACAGTTCAGTGGCCACTAAGCGCATATTTGCTTCAGCCTCTGGTGTTATTTTTCATTTATTGGTGGGTACAGAATATAAATTGCACATAAACTCCTTGGGTCAGGATATGTACTTTCTGGAAATCTTTTTATCCACCAATTTTCCAAATAACCTTTATATGCACTTTGTATGGTGGTCTGTTTTTGCTTGCATCTTGCTTTATATCAGTTTCACGCTGTAATTCATTGTGTTTCTATCCATCCGTCTGTCTTTAATGACAAATTTTGCTTTTCTAGACATAAGATAGTTATACATTAATATTATTATAGTTACTAATAGTTATTAAAATTTATAGAATGATGACAGTATTTTCATTTCTGTGAACTGTTTCTTTGCAACCATATGTTAGCTTCTATTTACATTAATGAAACAATGTGTGATAATAATTTATATTTGCTGCATGAATAAATTCTAGATCGACATGGTGCGCTGATTAAAATCAAAACGGAACATTAATATATTGGAACTCATCATTGCATGAATTTAATCATTGTATCATCAGCCTTTCTACAGCTTCATTTTAATGCATGAATAAGGCTCAGTTTCTCTGAAACTTGTATTTGTCAGGTGGTTCTTTTGGGGCAAGTACACGGTATTAGCAGTGTAACTCCCTGCTGGATAACCTCAGTCAATTGGTTCACCCTGACACAAGTTATCACAGTGGTATTGTATGTGCATGTGCAAAATCTTTGTAAGTGTATATTGAATTGCGCTTGTGAGTGAAAAGTGGTAGGAAATGAAAAATGTTGTGTTTTAAGCTTTTATATTCACAGAACTTGCAGATCAATAGACCTGGATTTTCTTTTTTCAGGTTGTACAATGCATTTGCTGATGTGTAATATATCAGCTGAAACAACCAGCCAATTTCATTCTCAGCAAACTCAGTCTTTATGAGAGGAATCTTACACCTGTGAGATATTGATCCCTCTTTCTTAGCCATTTGCTAAATAAACTTTTTATCTATGTTTGGTGGCTGGTAAAAGTTCAAGATTCGCACCTAGTGTCCACTCTGGGAATCTAGTGTTGTGAAAAATATTTGCTTAAAAGATTTTTACAACATGATTTTTTCCCTGAGGGCATATTTTGTATTCTTAAAGGGATAATCCACCCAAAAATGAAAATTCTGTCATTATTTACCCACCCTCATGTTGTTCCAAACCTGTATGTTTTTTTCCCGTGGAACACAAAAGCAGATATTTTGAAGAATGTTGGGAATCAAAGAGTTTCAGTTCCCATTGACTTCCATTCTCTCTGTCCTAGCGTGTATCCCATATTTATATAGGGTCCGCTTGCTTGCATGCTTTTCGCCACTTGGCTCGATCCAGGGCATCCTCAGTGGTGATATTTACTGCGCGCATATCCTCCGCCAGACGATCGAGCCACCGCTTCTTCGGCCGCCCACGCGGTCGTCATCCGGGTGGTGCTAGATTATAGGCCATTTTCACTGTTGTCTCGTCACCACTTCTGATGACATGGCCATACCAGCGGAGTCGGGCTTCACGCATCTTTTGGACTATGGGCACCACGCCCATGCGCCTTCGGACTTCTTCATTCATGACGCGGTCGAATCGCGTGAGGCCGAGGGACCAGCAGAGCATCTTCATCTCCATAACATGGAGGGACTGCTCATGTTTGATGGTGGCTGGCCAACACTCGGAACCGTACAACGCGACCGGGCGTACAACGGTTTTATAAATCTTGCCCTTGAGTGGTATGGGCATTCGGCGATCACAGAGAATGCCTGTGACTTGTCTCCATTTAAGCCATGCTGTGTTGACTCGGGCTCGGGCGTCGGGAAGAGAGTCACCGTCACTCTGGATTAGAGAACCAAGGTATTTAAATTCGGTGACTTTGTTTAATGGCTGCCCTCCAACTCTGATTGTCCCGTCGGTCTGGGGTCCGCACTCCATATACTCTGTCTTTTTGATGTTTAGGCGCAATCCGTGCGCGTCTAACCGCTCATTCCAGTCTTGCACTTGACGTTCAAGCCCCCAACAGGTTTTGTCAGCTTGGAAGATGTCGTCGGCGAATAGATGTGACCAGGGCTGAGACACCTGGATATCCCCCGTGGCAGTATCCATGCAAAGGATAAAAAGCAGCGGGGAAAGGGCGGATCCCTGATGCACGCCCACGGTAGTTGGAAATGTTTCGGACAGACCTGCAGGGCATCGGACGACGCTAGTGGTGTTGGTATAGAGAAGCTGGATCCATCGTACGTACTCTTCGGGGGCACCGTGGGAGCGGAGGGAATGCCAGATAAGATCTCGGGGCACACAGTCAAATGCCTTCTCGAGATCGAGGAAGGCCATGTGCACTTGCTGGTTCTTCTCCCGATGCCTCTCTAGCAGCAGCCTGACGCCGTGGGTCGCATCAGTAGTGCCGCTTCCTCTAACAAATCCGCACTGATTTGGACTGATGGAAACGATCTTCCGGAGGCGGGTGTCGATTACGTGCTCAAATATCTTCATGGCATGGCAAAGCAGGCGAATCGGACGAAAGGTGTTACATTCGCTGACGTCGCCTTTGCCTTTCCAGATCGGGACCGTTACGCTGGCAGCCCATGTTGAGGGGATGGTACCCTCATCAATGATCTTATTAAACAGTCGGGTAAGGACTTCAGTGCCTTGGTGTCCGAGTAGCTTTCACGCCTCAGCGGGAATGTTGTCAGGTCCCGGGGCCTTTCCTTTCTTCATCTTTTTAACTACAAACTCGACCTCGGCCAGGCTGATCTGCGGTACCGGCCCGGGGATGGGGGCGCTGCTTGTGATCAGTGGATGCGGGAATTCCATGTTGCAGATCGAGTCAAAATACTCTTTCCAGCATTGCAAAATGGCGGGTGGATCACGAAGGACTTGACGGTTGGAGTCTTTGATATTCATTACTTGACCAATGTCCAGTGTCGAGCGATGGCGGGCATTTGCGAGTTTGTAGATTCGGTTGGCTCCTTCAGGCGTGTCAAGCTGTGCGTAAAGCTCGGCATGGTGTCGGGCCTTTGCGGCAGCCACCACCTTCTTCGCTATCGACTTCTGTCGTCTATACTCATGCCAATCGTCGGCCACCCGCGAGACACGCCATAACTTGAATGCGGCCTTCTTTGCCTTCGTAGCTTCCTGTACCTCGTTGGTCCACCACCAGATCTGCTTGTCTACAAATCGTCGCCCTGGCTTGGTCACACCGAGGCACTCTTCCGCCACTTCACAGATCGTCTTGGACATGTTTACCCAGAATGTTTCAACAGGCTGGTCACCGTCAATGGTGTTGATATGTGTGTTAAGCGCGGCAGCCAGTTGTGTTGTCTTCTCAGGCAAGCGCCACCACTTGATCTTCTCAGGGCCAGTAAGTCGAGTGCGGGGTCGGAGGCCGGAGTTCAGCCGGAGATCAAGGACTAGTAGCCGGTGTTGGGAGGCAATTGTCTCAGATGGGATCACCTTGGCATCCTTGACCAGCTTGAAGTCGCGACGTTGGATAAGCCAATAATCAATCTGGGTCGATCGTCCACCGCTGGTATAGGTGGCGAGATGGGAGTCACGTTTCTTAAAGAACGTGTTGGCAATGACCAGATCGTG
Source organism: Semotilus atromaculatus (assembly GCA_031834385.1). Lineage (NCBI taxonomy): Eukaryota > Metazoa > Chordata > Actinopteri > Cypriniformes > Leuciscidae > Semotilus > Semotilus atromaculatus. The sequence continues at coordinate 6,067,810 of JAULUF010000001.1, forward strand.
CGCCTCTGCGCAATTGAGAATTTGACCGCCCCCTTCATTCCGGGTCCCATAACCTTGTCCGCCATGTACCTGTCCCATTGACTTCCATTATATGGACAAAAATACAATGAAAGTCGATAGGAACCAAAACGGTTTGGTTAGCATCAAACAGTTTTAGAACAACATGAGGGTGAGGAAATGATGACAGAATGTTCATTTTAGGGTGGACTATTCCTTTAATTTGTTTTTGTGAGGCTGCAGTGTCACAAACCACACAATTCCACTAAACTTTGGCTACAAACTTGTCTAGAGAAAGTGTAGCATTTTCTCTAGCTCTGTTCCATCTACTTTCGGGTGTACAAGGCTACAGAATTAATGGGCGGGGAATGGGAGGGCCTAGGTGGACCAGAGAGATTAGCTGTAAAATTGACACTGACAAATCTCATACATTATAGCTTCATGGGAGGCAGCCATCGCCACAGGAAGTGTTGGAGGACTAGAGGGAAAAAGTGAATCACAATATAAAAGGCCTAAAGTGTCCCATCCAGTTTTGTGGTGGAGTTTACTGAGCCTCAACACTCCAAATATACTCTTTTATCAGTTACTTTCAACTCACTTTCAACTTACTGATTCACATTCTTGGCATATAATGTTAAAGGTAACATCCATACACATCTTTATGTAAACAAGGCAGAATAATTCATATGAGTCACGGCTGCTAAATAAAATGGGGAGAAGTGTTTTGTTTCTCCATGGATTTGGCTTCTGTTTTCCCCCTGTTTGTGCTTATTATTTTAAACCAGCCTGTTAGGGATTTCAAATCTTCTTATTGCATTCTCTAAATTGGTCTTTGGTGTTTGATGTTTACAGAGGGTGATTTAAAACCCAAATCATTTAATTATTGAAATTAATAGACAAAATAGGGTAGATTACTAAACTCCAAAGCAATATAGCCATTTTGTAATTGCACTCATTTCAGCATTCGGGATTTTGTTTAAACTTGATTGCTTTCAAGCCCATGAAATTTGGGATTGGTGAGTGTAACGATGTTTAAGATTCGGGGAAGAAGGAGGGTGGGAACAGGCAAACATTTAACACTTTTAATCCACAAATAAATACAAAAACAAAAGAAACGGCCAGCAGCGACACACAACAAAACAAAACACAAAATCCAGGTCTGGCCTCGTCCTGCCCGCCACAGTGATACCGATAAGAGAATACATTTAAATATTTTTTATTGATATTCAGTATACAATACAGTACATTTTGTCTTCTGACATGCTCTTTAGAATACTGGCTGAGGTAAACAAGGTATTCACCATGTTTTTCAATCGCAAGAAAATCATTGCGAATATATCATGAATGTTCAATATATCACCCGTAGTAGTCAGCCTGCATGACCTGCATAGTATTTTGCTTCCTTATGCTGGTATTCCAGTTAGAATCTGTCCTTAATGAATGGAGATATATTGCATTTCTTTCATTTCTGAAGTCCTAGCTACAGGGTATTACCTCGCAGGCTTAAAAAAAATGCTTATAATCATCCGCTTATTGATCCGAACCCTGTTGCTGAAGCTTTGATAAATACAGCACATAGACTATATGAAACTTAATTGATGTGGCACATAATTATTGCCATTTCACGAGCAGGAGATGGATTAGATATAGAAGGATCTTGAATTTACCCAATGAAATAAATTCGGCTAATGGTTGTCGCTCTCATCTCCGTGTGTGTTTTTCATGCCTAGGGCTCCTTATGCTCAGCTGATGAGAAAAAGATGTATGATTGTCCCATCTGATGAGAATTTTACATAATTGCAGTTCAAATGTGTTCCTCCCCAGCCCCCACATTCATCTACATTGCTAATTTGATTGAAAGCTTGTGTTTTCTTATGATGCACCCAATTACGGAGTGTGGGTTCACCATTACTCGTGAGCTTGTGTTTTGTGTGGTCTTGTAAATTATGGGACATTCCTGTTCTGAAGTCTTTGGGAAAATGATGGATAATACTCTTTTCCATGGACCATTAATAGGATAAAGCTCTTGATGGTTCATCAACAACATGTGCTGTTGAATGTTCTTGACAAATGTAATGCTCTTAAAATATAACTCATTATCACTCTTGGCATCTCCAGAATTCTCAGCGCCATTTCACACCCTCAGAGGTTCGTGATCTTTGCCATGTTAACTATTTAGTGTCACATTGCACTTTGGTAGAGATGGGAATTTATTCATTTAGCCTTTTCAAAAGGGGAATTTATGCTGTTTTTAGTATATAGATTTCTTCGAATAATTGTAAGTTCTTTAATATGTTAAATGTTAAATTAACATTGTTTATAGGCCTATTGTCTTAAAAAGAAAAACATCATTGCCACAAATTTGTTCAGAGTGGTTGCCAGTTCTGTGCAGTTTGTAGGTAGTTGTTTACTGGCCTAAATCCAAATATCATATATTATGCAAGAATTTTTTATTCCATTTTTGTCTTCTGTATTTATGTCCGTAGAGTAATACACCTAAGCTCCACCATAATTCATATCTTGATTTTACCCTCACATCAGATTCAGCTACATCTACAGGTATCTGTGTGTGACATCTGAAATACACTACTGTTAAAAAGTTTGAGGTCAGTAAGATAAAAAACAACAACTTTTATTCATCAAACATGCATTCAATTAAACAAGAGTGTGAAGGAATACAAATTTATTAAATGTTTCATAAAGGTTTAACTGAGAAAGTGCACACTATGACTATAACCTTTGGTCACATGATTATGCTGATTCAATAGGCTCTATGCACAGCTGAACTACTTCCTGAACCTCAGGCAGCTCCTTTGTTTCCTGTCTGCCCTTATTGGACAAACTGATTAGTTCAGGTGTGCCTGACTAATGGCCATTAGTCAGGCACACCTGAACTAATCAGTTTGTCCAATAAGGGCAGACAGGAAACAAAGGACCTGCCTGAAGTTCAGGAAGTAGTGCAGGTGTGCATAGAGCCCATTGGATTGGTAATGCCCTCAGAGTAGGGTGTGTTCCTACTTCATTTGCATGTTTTGTTCAGAGTCTCCGCCTGTATGTAAATCCCTCCCCCTTGGGAATGTATATTTTAGTTACAATGTAAAATGTTCAGCCAACTAAACACAACATAGAACTCACAACTGAAAAACACAGGGCTTAAATAGACAGAGAACTGAGGAGCTAGTTAACAAGACACACCTGAACAGAACTAACAATCAATTAGAAACCATAGTGACAAACAGGGAGCAAACGGAGGAGAACTAAATCAATTAACAGACTGACAAGACACTAGAACAGAAATGCAAACATGAATCAAACACTGAACACGTGACAAACAGACCCAAATGGTGACATAAACAATGAATGACTGCAAATGCTGTAAGTAATTCCTATAAAACTCCTCTTTCTGAAGAAGCGGATAGAGTAAAGCTGTCATTAAGTATTGATGACACAGATGATGTAAAATGAAAGATGCATTGAAGTAATTGTTAATGGGATTAGGGTCAACTATCACTGGAATTCCCACATGCTTTTGGTGTGGTGTGTGTGTGTGTGTTGTCCAGGCTAACCCTAAGTTGTGGGGACCAAATCTCCCCCAAAGATAGTAATACCAGTCATTTTTGACATTGTGGGGACATTATTTTCCATGAGGAAAACAGTTTATATATCATTGTATAAATCATACAGAATGAACATTTTGTGTGATGGGTAGGGTTAGGGTTACGGCATAGGTATAGGTATATACACCTTATTTAAAAAACTATTTATGGAAAGTCCCCATAAAACATGAAAAACCGACGTGTTTGTGCGTGCGTGAGAGAGAATGAGGCTGAAAGAGATCTGATATCAGGAGACCGGAGCCTGGAATCTAGCTAATAGTCTGGCACTGGATGAAATAACCACTGACGGAGCGAGTTCATTTGGAAGTTTCCTTTGCTGTAACATCAAATACTATACTGTTTATTACTTCCTATTTTACAGTACAATTGGGTCCGGAAATCTGTGGCCATAAGTGAAATGCTTAAATTTATAAAGTTTTCTAGTTCAATACGATTTTTTATAATATGATATAAGCATAGTTACTTGAGTGAACAGTTGAACTGAAAGTATCATGGATTTCAGAATGACAGGAGCACCAAAAGATGGTAAAAGGCAAAAGATGCTCTTTTGTAACATTCTCAAATAATGATGGATAACATGGATCATTATGTTATCCATCATTATTTGAGAACGTTACAAAGAGCATCTTTTGTCTCAGTGGAATAAGGAAATTACATTAACATTTTCTTAATTCCCTCTACCTCAAAACATTTCTTTGTTTAATTTTTTTTCACATTCCTTTTAAACTTTTTTTTATTTTTTTTTAGGTTCAGCTTTTACAGGTTTAAATATGTATGTGTGTATAGGCCTATATGTGGTTTTTTTTTTATTTTTTTATTTATTTTTTTTTAAAGAGAGCAATTCATACTTCTATTCAGCAAGGACACGTTAAATAGTTCAAAAGTGACATTGAAGACATTTACCACACTGAAGACTTTCAGCTTTGTCATCACAGGAATAAATTACATAAAGAATATATTAAAATAGACAGTTATTTTAAATTGTACAGATATTACACATTTATATTGTGTTTAATGATATTTTCGATCAAGTAAATGCAGCCTTGGTGCACACAAGACTTTAAAAAATCAGTTTGTGGACAAGAGTTTTTTTAGTGTACTGGTGTTTTTTTATTTATTTTTTATTATCTTTTGTGCTTTTAGTCATTACAAGAACGTCCTCTAAATGTCTGTCTGTTTGTCTCCAGCCTGTTATAAATTGAATTTGCACTTCTCAGATTGGCATGCAGAGTATTAGGAGCTTTTAAATAAATGACTTTTAGAAGAAAAATTAGGTGGGATTAATGTAGGGAAAAGTAGAAAGTCCCTAGAGGAATGGCTGTTAAATGATGGCCTCTTTTTAGACAAACGGCTGCTCAGTCATCCAGGACAGTGGGCCCTCGGGGGAATAAAGAAATGTGATGCATATTATAGCCGTGTGGAATGCGGTGTCCACACTGGCACTGCCTGGTTTAACACTTCGCCCAGCACTAGAGACCTCTGCTGATGGATATACCCTCTGCCTGGAGAATATGCACACGCTCTAAGCACCAGGAGGGCTTCCATGGCTCTCGGCCTCTGCGTGCACGAGACAGTCTGCTCAATCGCAGTGGCACCAGCAGTTCCTGCCTGGTGACATGAAAACATTGTCCCCAGGCAATGCCTGAGACAGAATACATTAACAGGGTCTGTTATTTCCACGGTAATATGGCAGATATCACAAACCTTCTGTAGCTTGCGCTGCATAAATTATTGTCACGATACTTTGTGTTGTCAGTCAGTTTTCTTGACACAACAACCTCTTTTTCTTTTGTCTTCCTGACAGTGTGGCGCTTCTCTGTGCAGTTGGTATAATTTATCAACCCACCAGGGCTTCCTGTAAATCATTTGTGGTTTTTATCAGCTCGTTTTCTAAAGGGGCTTATTGAGTAATCAACTCAACAGTGTGATTGTTAATTACACACAGGGGTGCGTTCAAATTCACAAGAAGGTCAGGAATTGTTGGGCAATGTAAGTTCTTTATTAACATCAATAGCAATGAATTGGTTTTTTTTGTTTTTTTTGTTATTTATTTTAATATTAAAATATTTAATTTACTGTCTTTCTTTGCACGTTAAATCAGCAGTGTGATGGGAAGCTTTTTTGTGTTGGAAAATATTTTTCACAAATCATTACTACTACAGTATTAAATAGGTTGTTCACTATTACCTTTTAAATGCCAATTCAATACTTTAAAGGTACACTATGTAATTTTAATTATTTTAATTATTGGGTCTCATTCACTAAGCATGTGTATGCATGAATTTGTGTGTGAAATCTGCATACGGACGTCTTCACGAACAAATCATGATTCATCAATATTTTTTGCTCAAATTTATTCAAAATGTACAAAAAATTGTAGGAACAACTAAAACCACTTTTGGTGGCCTTATAGCCTACATGTTAAGATGAAAATTTAAACTAATATAGATCTTAAATATATTTACACACACACACACACACACACACACACACACACACACACACACACACACACACACACACACACACACACACACATATTTATATACATACTATCAGTAAAAGAGTAAGAAAGGATGTGTTAGCTCAAGCTGCTAGGTAGCTCTGCATAAAGATGCAGATACGCGTATGTATGGCTATGTTGTCTGTAAATGTGTTTTTTTGCATTTGAACTTTTTGAGGATGGCACTCTTCACATTGTTCAAGGATCTTGCTACGAGTGCTCTCAGGCGAGAACGCGTCTTTAGAGAGCGTCATCTTTGCTGAGAGTACGAAAGGAAAGGTTTACGGAATGCCCTTATATGGACATGATTTGTGTGTGTTTTATGTAAATGACTTGGGCATGCGGTCGCTGATTTAGAATACTCTGAATTCATAAACATTAGAACGAGGTTAAGAACAAATTCATGCGCGTTCGTACGTGTTGTGAATTAGGCGGAAAGTCTTCGTGAGAAGTTTAAATGTGTGTATATAAATACGAATAGTGTACGCAGTTATTAGTGAATGAGACCCAATGAGTCAATACATCACTCCATCTAAAATGTGTTTTTGTCTTACACTGATTTACTATGGTAAGCCAAGCCTATTATAAGTGTTTATATTTTAGACCTATAGTGGAATGGTTTTTGCAAGAAATTGCATAAATATTGTACGTCACTCCATCTAAACTGGTTATATCTCTTAAGCCTAGTGAATGTTTTATGAGCAGTAGGATTGTGTGTGAAATCTGCATACGGACGTCTTCACGAACAAATCATGATTCATCAATATTTTTTGCTCAAATTTATTCAAAATGTACAAAAAATTGTAGGAACAACTAAAACCACTTTTGGTGGCCTTATAGCCTACATGATAAGATTGATATTTATCAATACAGCCACACAGAGCCAAAGCACAACCAAAACAATGTTCTTCCTCAAAATGCATGCAGTTTTGTTTATTAACCGCTAGAGGGAGAATTGCAATTTGAACTGAAACTTAAGGAAGTATTAATTGAAATTCCAAATAATTATATTAACTGTAATAATTTTTAGTAATAGTTTGTTCAGAAAAAAAGAATGTTGACTCGACAAAGTCTTGAAAGATTTGAGAAGTTTAAAGTCTTGAAGTTTGAAAGTTTTAGGCCTTATTGACAGAGGAAAATGATAAATGACCCCTTGGTTTTTCATTTCACATGCAAAGTGGGTGTTAATCATATAAATCATATAAAACTTATTATAAATTATTAAAGCACATGATTACTTTTCTAACATTATAAATGGTCCTCAGCTAGAAAATTTAAATAATAAACAAAAAGGATAATAATTAAAAAATGTTTTGAAGGGAATATACTTGGCTAAACTTACATATTCTTGCTAACCGCAGCCACAGTAAACTTATGGCACAGGTTATTATCAGGGCTTGACCCCACAGCAAAAGCTGTCTCACTTCCTTCTGTCTCAGCTCCCCCTCCACCCCCTAGAAACCAGCGGTAACCAAACAGTGGGCAGTCAGTCAATCAGTGCTGTATAACCTCATCCACAAACTGTTATTGGCACATAACTGAGTTTCCATACAGCTCTCCCACACACAACCCGAGTCATTTTTCAGTTTTAGTCATCATTGCTCCCTCTCAGCACTTCACACATAAGTTATTTAAGATGTTTATGTGTATATTAACACTCTATTATGTACTTTAGAAATTGCTCATTTTTAATTGCGCGCTTGCTTTTCCATCAGCCAGTTACTGTTATGGTAATGCCATTTTCCTGCAGCGCCAGAGGGATTACATGGCATTTGTGGCTCAGGTTAGGACTGGGCGATAAATGATATCAAATCGAGATCACGATAAAATTGGATAACGATAATGTTGATAAGCTCTGGACATTTTTAAGTGATATGGATTAATCTAGCAAACTATCACACAGCAGAAATAAACGTGACACCAGCCAGTCAGTGCATGTTGCTGTTGTGCAGCATCTTATCTGACAAAAAAAAATGCAATGTTTTGTTGTAAATTAATTGTTATATTTTCACTCAATTACTTTTTAAAAGCTTGATTAAATTGTTAAAGTTTATATAAATGTGTATTAAATAATAAAACACATAATTAAAATGAACAGAATTTAGGAAAGTTTAATTGTGAATTCATTAATTCTCAAGCTCTAAAAAAAAAAATTGGAAATTAATATTGTGATAAATATAGATCTCGTGTGATATGGAAAAACATATTGTGATAATATTTTTGGCCATATCGCTCAGCCCTAGCTCAGGTGATTTATTTGTTTATTTAGTTGTTTGTTTACATTTTATTGTAAATATGATTATTCATTTATTTATTTATTTATTTATTATTAATAATAATAGGTTATTTTATTTTTAAAAAATTTTTTTCATTTGTTTGTTTACATTTAATATTTTCTATTGTAAACAATTAACAAAACGATTAATTTTTTTGTCATTTATCTATTTATTATTAATAATAATATTTATTCATGATTTATTTATTTGTATTTGAAGATAGAAATCAATCAATAAATGTGTATTTATTAAAGTTATTTTATTGTAATAAAAAATATCAATAAATCATCCATTTTAAATATTTATTTATTTTATTGTAAATAATAATAATGTACATTTTTATTTATTTATTTAAGTAAAAATATTTGTTTGTTTGTTGGCTTCTAGCCTATATTAATGTAAACCATTTTGGAGCCAGTTTTATCCCACTTTTGTGTCCTCATTTAAGCTCAGGATCAGTTTCTCTCCGTCCCGGTCCCAGTGGGCCTGTTGGTGTCACTGCATGGCTCATTGGCCGCTCCATGCACAGACGCACACGTAACAGCCTCCCCTGCACCTTCTTATGTCTGACTGTGGTGTGATTGAAACAGAAGCGGGGCCGTGTCAAGGCCCCAGTCACCATGTAATTGAATTCTTCCATGTGTCTGAGAGCTGACCAAAGTGGTAGAAAGAAGGTAAATAGACAAAGCTTTGGTCTTCCGTACACACAACAAATCGAGACTTGCAGCTGTTTGCGGGAAGCTAAGCAAAGATTTGTGGGAAAGCACTTGTCTGGACAGAATTTTTTTTTGTTTTTTTTTTTTTTTTTTTTGTCGGTGCAGGTTGTGGAGATTACAGCATTTTGTTTTTCCTTTTTCAACACGTGTGCGTGTGTGTACACAAATGTGATTCCGAACTAAAGGGTTTGCAATCACATAAGGAGAAGCGCAGGCAAACAGAAGTCAGGGCTCCCGTTGAGCAGAACTCTGACTGTCTGCTTGCATTCCGACTTCCTCCCACCCACCACGTCTCTACATGTTCAATTTGGCGACCGTTGCTTAGTGACAGTGTGCCGCTGGCCCCCTGCTATGTGGTTTTTGTGTCTTCACCGAAGTGAGTCTACAGATCTCCAGACTCAAGATAGGGTGCTGAAAAAAGTAGCGTCTGTAATTTATCTAAGGTTATTTTGTGATTCAGATATACTGCTCTGGAAGCAGTCGAGCGTTAAATTGCTTTCCTCAGGGAGCAGGTCGCATTGAGGGGTCGACAAAGCAGAGAGATTTCTCTCTCTATCACTTCTCTATTGCCCTTTCTCTAGTCATCTTCCTCTTTGTCTCTCTGTCTTTGTCTCGCTCTCTCTTGCCATGTTTAGGAGTGAGAACATTTCTTTGAGAACTCATCGCAATGGCAGATATGGTGTAATTAGGAATGATAATTGCAGGTGCAGTACAGTGGGTCGCAGGGGACACAGTGAGCTCTCAAAGGTCACAATAAGGGGGTGGGTCATTATGGGCCGGGGAGATGGGAACCACTCTCGCTTCACAAAATGAGACTCGCAGAGGAGTAATGGTGTGTGTGAGCCCAATGAGGGAAAATGACATAAATACATATAGCTACCTACATTCAAAAAACACGCTCACACGCTGCCTCTCTAGTAAGAGGTAATAGGAATGTAAAAGGGAAAGAGGAGAAGAGAGAGTGAATAGGAATGTAAAAGGGAAAGAGAAGCGAGAGTGAATAAGTGAGAGAATTTCCACTGCCTGCATGATCAGAGAACAGCCCGTCAGTAAAATATAGTGTCAGTGCTAATTTGGTGGTATGAGCGAACCTTTCGTTTCATAACGGTTACTTTGAAATTGCTTGTCAAAGTATTAAAGCTTTAAATAATAATGGAATGTGACAGTAAAGCAACATTAGTTAATTCAACCCTATTTTTATGGATTGTTTTTGATTTAAAGATGTATGAATTTTTGTATAAAAATTCATTTATACTACCGTTCAAATGTTTGGGGTCTGTAAGATGTTTTATACTCACCAAGGCTGCATTTATTGGATCAAAAATACAGTAAAAATAGTAATATTGTGAAATAATATTACAATTTAATATAACAATGTTCTATTTTAATATATTTGAAAATGTAATTTATTCCTATGATGTTAAAGCTGAATATTAAGCATCATTTCTACAGTCTTCAGTGTCACATGATCCTTCAGAAATCATTCTAATGTTGATTTGCTGCTCAAGAAACATTTCTTATTATTATCAATGTAGAATAATCATTTTGTGGAAATAATGTTTTTTGGAAACTGTAATAACTGATAATGGCATCGCTGTGTTTAGGTATTTTCTCCTCTACACTGCTTTAAAAAAAGAACTATTCATCCATTTATTTTGTTGATTGCTTTGGGAGCCCCCTATTAATATGCAGGGATCAATACACATGTATCAGCTTAATTTAATAGGATAATAAAATACAAGATTAGAGAACGTTATTACAGCAGTGAACAACAACATAAATGTCTCTACGTCAAATTCAAATTTCATTGTTAATTCTTAAACCTTCAACATTCCTGCAGAGACTATTGAAACCACCAGCATTGACAAGGGAGAAGTAGAGAAAATAAAGAAAAGGGCTAGAGAAGACGAAATAGTTGGCTATCTTAGGCATGTAGAAGGCCGACTGTAGTTGATTCCGCTGGGATTTTTAGGCTAAGCTGCTCCCCCTTTCCTCTACATCGCCTGTAGTGTTTTCATAGTGCTGCAGTGTAGCATGTGTTCTTCCCCTAAGAGCTCTCGAAACTCTCCAAGAAAAACAGAGCTGAGTGCGAAGAACTGTAAACATCAAGCTTACTAGGGCAATCCTACTGATTCCCCATCAGAATCCGTGCGGTTGGAATAACAGTAAAATAGTGTCAGAAAAGAAAACGAGGTCTCTGGCGGTGCGCTGCTGTACTCAAGCTAGGTATCTGAAATGATCCAGTGAAATGAAAGGCAATAGAAAAAAAAACTTGCTTGGTGTAATTTAGGCTGTCTATATTTTCAGGCTGTGAGTGTAATGGAAAGTTTAATTGTCTTGGCATTAGGGTTAAAGCCAAGCCATTAGAGTGTATCATATGTCTCGTAAAGGAGCCAGTATTCATTCTGGAGTGACCTTCAGCTGGGCCGAACGATGGCAGGCAGATAAAAGATTGATTTACACGAGTGATGGGAACAACATCACGTATCTGTGTAAACACCAGAATTCAGTGCTACGACAGCGCAAAATGTAGTTAAACAGCAAATTCATTCAGTGGTTAGGAGGATGATATGCATAAAGAAATGAGAAAGTATACATTAAAGGAAAAATGCTTTTAAATACATTTTGTTCGTTTAGAACTATAGAAGTGAATCAATACATGAGACAAACCACACGGCTTAATCTTTATTTCCCGGTGGGAATGTTTGTTATATCCAGAACATTTCTTTTTGTATTGGGTAACATTAGGGCTAAAGGTGAAATGTCCATGTATTGACTTTGTGGTAAATTAAGATGAATCCATAAGACAGAAAGTACCCTTTCTCTGGGTAAGAGAAACATTCCATTCCTTAATGGTTTCCCAATCCCATTGATATGCAAACAACATGTTTTTTTTCAACTGCCCTGGCAAATAGTGAGAATTTTTCTTCTCCAAGGCTCAAATAACTAGCCGTACGTATCCATTAGTACAGAGATGAGCCGGATTTTTCTATTCATTCAGTCTATAAAGAGAGCTAAGCAGTAGAGGATTGTAGGAGTAAGGCAGACAATGAAAACATCAAAAAGTGCACAAAAAAAACTTTGTGATTTACACTGTTGTTTAACAGTGATGGATGAAATATATTTACTACATACTATACTTTAAAGGCTGGGTTGATACGATTTTTTTAAATGCTCACCAAGGCCGCATCTATTCATTCTGAGCGCGCATCAAAAATATTTATTTTGTGCCTTTTATTGCGTAGCCGTAATGACACCACATTCTATTTTGCCCTCTGCTCATCACAATAGATCAGGTTTTCACGCTGTGAATGGACACCTAATGGATTGTTGACTGGAATAAATCTAGTCTGGGATCCCTGGGCTTTTCCCTTTCCCAGCATGACCAGTCTGAAGCTGGTTCATTTGAGAAAACACAAGACATTTTTATGTATCTCCATTTTAATGAGGGGCCCCTTAAGAAACAGATGGTGCATTAGTTGAGACAAACTCTCGCTGACATTGGTGGAATTCGAACAAACAATACAACATGGCTGGAACAGTGCAGGTTTCTCTCTGCAGATTATATATAGCCCTCATTGTTTCATGAGCAACACTGGAATTTCCCACTTTTTTTATTAAATGGACACAGTTTTGTGGCCCCCCAGGAAGAGTGGAATATGAATCCGAAGAAGATAATTTACAGCTGGCTCTGACTGGTTGGTTTGTTGTGCCAGCAGTAAAGATGCTGACTTGTTTGCTTTGAGCCCCACTTTAGGTAAACCCTCAAAGGTGCATCCAAAATGTGCACATTCATGGTTTCTTTCACACAAACTTTCTGCATTTGCAAAAGTGCACATTTTTATGTCAACAATATTTATATGCCTACTCACCATTTTGACATTATCAGAATTAGAGGAGTCTTACACATTTTCTTATGTGTTTTGTTTGAACTCCACTTCAATTGTGACTTATAATTCATGAAAAAATTCACCGACCCTATTCAACATGCCATTTTTTTGCTGCTGTGCCTTTAAGACTTCAGTGTAAACACTGAACTTTTATGCCATTACTTTTTTTTTTTGCTGCTCAGGCTGACTACAGATTTGCTGTTGAGTCCACCACCCAACCCAAATGCCCTACAAACTGTTAACATAAACCTGAAATGATAATGAACCTTGTTAAAACAAAAATCTGCTCGTTTCTAATGTTGGGATCCTTCAGGATGACATGCGAAGCTGCTACGTACACACATCTAGGAACAGCGCTAGGTTAGTTTGGGAATAATTATATTTTTAATGTTTTGGAATAATACCTTCTATTCCTTCACTGTGACTGGGTGGACCAATTTTGTAAGCACCTCACAGACATGACGTACAAGTTGCGAAAGTTTATAATGAGCCAATTTCACAGCTTAGTTTCAAAGATCTAAAAGGGACCATATTTATAGTAGAGAACTCTTATTTCAATAGATCAAAGAAAATTAGATATTTTTTCATGTTATGACCCTTAAAGTTGTTCAATTTCTTACGGTAGTATGATATTCAAATTGTTAAAGCATCTTTTGTTATACAATGCATAATACTGTTTCAGCTTAAACCTGCATTGTTTCCTTCCCTTCGCACCTGAATGGAGTTGACAGCTGTGTGCCTTTAGTCAGGCAAGAGCGCAGCCCGAGTTGGTGCGTAATGACAGTAATTAGCAAGATGAGCAGTGACATGTTTAGCGGATGCTCTGTGGTAGGTGTGCGAACACTTGAATGTGAAGTACAGTGAGCTGCCCCCAACTGCAGTCGGGGAGCTCAATCAGCAAAATCGCTCTTGGCCCTATTGTACTATTTCATCCATTTCCAATGAGTCAGCCACAGTTACTAATGCCATCCTATATATATATAAATTCCCCACCTTCTTGCACAATGCACCCCGATCATGACCTCATGATGTTCTAACCCCTTCAAAGGGACGTTTCCCACAAGAAATTGAATTAGTATTTGTTTTTAAAAGCTACTAACTGTCACGATGGTGTAGCCGTTAAGGACGAGGATCGGAAATATCGATGTAGCCGAGTCTGGTTGTACATATGTGCTGCTCACTTGATAAATGGGTCAAAAGAATTGTGCTGAACTGTGACAAACTGAACCGTAATTGTTATTCCGCGCAGCATCTGTTATGCGCTCTGCTGATCGTAGCAATATGTGATGGAGTAACTGGACGCTTTGGTCGTAAAGCACCCCTCACAGGTGCATGTCCCGCATCAGGAGCCATGTGAAAAAGATCAACCGCAGACCAACACAGCTGCAGAAACCTCTAGTTTCCTTAAAGCATCCACAGCTGGTTTAGTCAAGAACAACTTTCTCTGAGCAGCGTGAGTGAAAACTTGTTCTGAAGAGCATGGATCTGAATGTTTTATAGGAAGAGATGGCTTAGGGCCTGAATACGAAATTTAAGTGCATTAGGTCACTGGAATAGCCACATAAAACGGTGAACAAATAAATTTAAGGTTATGATGATGCTGCTTTTTCATGCTCTGCTGAGACCCCATTGATTTTCAAAGATATTTTTTATGGGTCTCCAGCAGTCTTGTAGGCAGGCGGCAACACTAAAACCTGTGCATCTGAAAACACAGAAACACTATGCAGAAGACTGAATGTTGTTCATTTTAAATGTAGCACTTAGTTCTCAACTGGTAGGTCAGGGCGTTGTTCCGATAGGGTTGCAAATGGTTGGGAAATAAACAATGCTAAATGCTAATTATAACATGCATGGTTGCGAAGTATGGACACTAAGGAGTGCTGAAGAGAAACAACTCTTGTATTCGAGATGGCAGCACTTAGAAATGGCAGCACTTAGAAAACTACTTGGTGTCCGCCTCATAGACAAGATGAGAAACGATGACATCAGGAAGGCCCTCGATTAGATAGAAACCATCGTGCAAAAAGTACATGAAAGACAACACCAGTGGCTTGGTCATGTAATTCATGTTTTACTACTACACAAAAAGAGGACATCCAAGAACAACGTGGATGTCATCAGTGCAGGCGAGATACGGCGTCGGACAACAAGTTCTAATGAGAATGGAATAAGATGGAGACAGATGGCCTTTAGCGTTGACTCTCGTGAGAGCCTACGTTGAAGTGTAATAAACTGTATGGAGATATGGTGAAGAAGAAGATGCAGCTAGCCATAAAATCTTGCATTGTTTGAATAGCAAAAAAGTGTTTGGTTCAGAGGCTGGAGGCGGAACCAGGGAATAAGCCAGGAATAAATACATAGTATTTTCGTGTGTTGTATGCATATCCCTATATGTAGTAGTAACTTAGTATCACTCTGTAAGTCAGGTTAATGAATGACCAAATGCTGATATCCAGGTTTAAGAAACCTTCGTGTCTTAATTAATGGTGTATATAGTATGTTACTATAAAATGCATCATATTATTTATACCATACTTTGGCGTAAAACTGCACAAATTCTCCAGACCACCATACACATGCAAATAAGGTGTGAAGGGAGAACAAAGAAACTTTTCTCCCGCTCAGAACTCGCACCTCAGATTGGCCACTTCACCAAAGTAGAGTTCCCTACTTAGAAACATCTTTGCTCATGAGACGAACACTCTCTGACTTTTCTGGCCTTTTTTTTTTTCAAGTTACCTTCATTCAAATTTCCCACGGACCGAACAGATCTCCGGAAGAATTCAATGAAGCTTTTGCCTTCAGCTTTCAGCAATTGGTTATAACCAGTTATAATTAATAATATAAATATATATATTTCCCGTTTGAGCTAATTTGCTACACATTCAAAGGTCCTTTCCAATACTCAAGGATCCATTGCCTTGAAGTAGCTACATTTTAATCATGTCTATTCCTATCTGTATACACAGCCACACACTTTGTGTTTCAGCTCCAACCCTCACGCCAAGGTAAAGTTCTGTTCTGATATGAGAGGGACTCCAACGCTAGATGATTATTAAGGTACAGAGATAGGCTCATTCGGACTCTGCCTGAGTGCATGAGGGATGTGAGGACGAGTTGGCTAGTACTGGATTAAAGATTGTATCGCCATCAGAGGCAAAGCAGAAGAAATGATTGGCCAGATAGCCACTGAAGCCTTTCCCGCCAGAGATAGGGAGTCTGCGACAATTTATAATAGAGTAAAGGAACATGTGTGAGCACAGGAACAAGGTGGGTAACTGATATATCCCTGCAATCAGAAACGTCATTCATGCCCCCACAGATTTTTGAGTTGAATAGATTTTCGGAGCGCTTCTAGTGTGATGTTTTTTCAAAGCTGCTTTTTTTCCAAGAAAACAATGTTCAGTGGCTGTCATGATTGATTGATTTGATTGATTGATAGACAGACAGACCGGACTGTTGCTGGTACCTGGTATAAAAAAACATGACACCCGTGCCTGCAGTTTCTAGTTTTTAATGTGTTTTCAGAGGGAAGGTTTTTCTTTAATGGTAATCTTAATTTTTGAAGATATTTTAACCTTAAATTATTCACGGCAATTCAAATGAGGCAGTTTATCACCATTTTACAGCCATTGGAAAGTGCTAATTGATTGTGCCTTTCAATGTTTGACACAGTGAGATGTCAAGCACTGGACATTATCATATGCACTCACTCTTAGAAAGATGAGATGTGAGAGAGAAATAAGGGTTGAAACGGCATGTCTTCACGGAGAAGGCCTGCCAGAACCTTTTAGCCTGGCACTCGTCCCTCTCACACTACGCTGATATAGTTGTCGCCGGAGGATGTTAGTTGACACGCGTGCGTGTGTGTATTCTCTCAGAGCAGTTTTGAGCGAGTGGCTGTACAAGTTGATCGGCTTCATTGAAGTGCTGTTCACAGTTAGTTCCCATGCTGATCCATTGTTGTTGTCAATTAGGCATTGATCTGTCTTTTCACTCCTCAAAAATCAAAGCCATTTCAGGAAGAGGCTCATCTGCTCTAATAGTTTGCTTTATCATTAGCAATTTTATCACCCAGCAGTTTTCTGTCTTGTTCTATGTGCTTGCCGAGTGGAAACTGGCCATTAAATAGAGCCCCAGTCAGGGTAGCTTAGATATATTAGGAATAACACTGCAAATTAATCCACAAGTCATTGCAGTCATATAATCCACTCACTATGTTAATTACTTGTTGTTTTCCCTGGAAAGGGGGTTTATGGGTAGGGTCATTAAATGGCTCAGAGCGATTGACCAGTTTTAGGTTGGTGTGTTTGTGGGCCATCACTGACACTGTCGGTTTCAACTCAGTTCATACCGATCAAAGCGATCTTCATAGATATATGTGAGTGTTTGTATACCCATTTGATTTTCTTATTATGCGTAGTAGTTGTAGCACACAGTTGTTTAACCTTTTGATTCTTGTTTTAAACCTCAATAAATTAGTTTAGATTTAGGCAATAAACAACAAAGATGTTCTATTTTTCTATTTTTAGCACTGTTAGTGATAGTGTAAAATCCAAGATGACTGCCATATGGGAGTGCAAAATAATCAAAGAATTGCAGATATCGACTTATGTTTTTTTATTATTCGTGTTATATCATCGGAAAATTAAACCATATAACACAGCTCTATGTAAAATTGTGGATACATCAAGCATAGCGTTAGTTCTGGCAGGTCACATCAGTCAAGCTTGCATTAGCTGACTCTCAGCTGATCCACGTCTACTCATAGGAACGACGCTTATCACAGCATCCATATAAAAGTTCAATCTGTATTATCAGCAGCTTATCACGTTGCTCTGGATATAATCACCCTCCTCCATCCCCAGCTCTTCCTCCTCTCGCCCGGTCAGGACTTGGCCTTCTGAAAACCCTTCGAATCAGACTAATTTCTCTGAAATAATTTATATTGCACTGTACATCAATTATTGAACATTAATGATATCGCTCCCCGCTCTTATCCATACTAGGCTGCATGTATGGGCAGGGAGTTCTTGCTCAGAACAGAACCATTCCCCTGATCCAAAATGTATGCTAATTGTCAATCATCTTTGATAATAATGGTCCTGACAGAACTTCAGCTTTACATACAATATACTCACATGAAGCGAAATATACTATATGGTCATGTAGTACAACTATATGATGCCCCTCCTTCCAAAAAGTGCTCTGCAGCCTTGGTTAGCATAAAATTGAGTTTCTTTCAAAAACCCTAAAATATATATTTTTTATTCCATCCAAACTTTTGACCTGTAGTGTGTAGTTTTATTGCAAGCAATATACAATTATCATTTTGTAATCTTTTCAGAGAGCTTTTCTCTCCAAATGTGTCTGTGTGTGCTGCTATTGTATTTCAAGGCCAAGCGCTGTGTAATATTACAGTCTGAGGTCGCTCCTTTCTTTATAGTAACAGTTACAAGGGATTCCCTGAGCTTTCCTGGGGAGCAAAGACGTGATAGATGTGAATACCTCTGTCTGTTCTCTACACTAAAAACAGTTATTTCAAAACAAGTAGTTGGGCTACTGATACACATTCACACACAGGCACTCAAACAGCAAGTCTCTCACGATCGGGGCGTTTCATACCCGTAATAGATGTTTGCTACACACAGAGGGAATCAAGAAGGCAGACGACTCACATTTGTACATGCAGGCATGAGGCCCGGCAGTAAATGGAGCTCATAATGGCCAGAACATGTTTGGAAGGGCATCTAACGAGAAAGCCCATTAGGTATTAATAGTATTTTAAAGGCCCGGGGAGAGGGATCAGGAGGGATAGGAAAGCTTTGCCTATTGGATACCAGACAGAAACTGAGGCAAATTTTGGGGGTTTATTTAAAATTATGAAATGGTATGAAGTGTAATTAAAAGTAAATATTAGATGTAGCTTTTGTCCATTCCGGATTAAATGTTTTTTTTTTTTTTTTTTTTTGACCAGATTTATCTTAATACCACAAAATAACAAAAACAAAAAAAAAAACACTAAATGAAATTGCTCCTCCATTATCATTCTGAGATAAAACACCTTTTAAGGTTGATTCATCTAAATCCAGATTAATCAGACAGCAGCTGTGTTTCTCTCAGATAGTCTTCACCGCCAGTGGTCCTCTTTAGTCTTCCATACTTTCTACATCCTTTGAAGCTGCATTAGCTTTCACCCAAGATACTGAAGGGTTTTTCAGCAGCTGGAACGGTGGGTCGAGGTCATAGGTTTGGCTCTTTCTTTCTCTGTAGAAGGGGAAGGAGAGGTTTCTGGATACATCCCCCCCCTCTTTTACTTCCCACCAGACTCAAAGGATGCTGGGAAATGATTAAAGACAAGATTCAGATGAAAGTGATCACTGAAGGTAATAGACCGTAAACTCTCTGCACCATGGGATGTCCTTTTAGAACTGTTTTTGGGTTTGCTTGCTTTTAATGGAATGTATTAAGGTTGAATGTATAGCAGGGTTGTAGCATACAGGATGCAGAAATGCTATTTAAATTTGAATGCAAGGTTCAAAGTTTGCAAAGTTTTTCTAGACAAACTTTAATGCTGGCTTGATAAAGTCCTTGTTTGAAAGTGCACAAATATTGCTATCAATTTTAAAAACAGTGTTGCTGCTTAATATTTTTGTGTAAACATTTTTCAGGATTCTTTGATGAATAGAAAGCTCAAAAGAACAGCATTAATTTGAAATAGAAATATTTTGTAACATTATGTATTTACTGTCATTTTTGATCAGTTACATCCTTGCTGAATAATAGTGTTAAGTTCTTTTAAAAAACAAAAAAACAATCTTACTGATACCAAACTGTTGCCTATATATGGTTGTCCCTTATGCCATTTATATGACTACAAACATGATCCTGGATTCAGGTTTTCAAACCTGATGTAATTTTATTTAAAATTAAATTTTCAAACCCTCAGCAGATTTCATGACCCAATAACTATCAGAATTAAATATTTCTTTCACATTTACATTCTCTTGTGCCCCTATCTCTTCATCTGGGCATTCCTCATTTTTCAGATGTGTGGCAAGGTTCTGAATTTATCATGGCGACCAGCTTTGAAACGAACAAAATCACAAACAAATGAAAGGAGGGATCGATCGCAAGTGTCTCCCAGAATGATGAACTGGCACTTCTGTGAAAAATCAATGGCTTCTCTCTCCACAGGTCTGACGTTGTTCTTGTGACTGAGTGCAAGCACTCGTTGGCCTTAATTCTCCCGCCATCTTTTCTCAAATTATGAGTTTTAATCATAATGTTTGTCTTTTTTTTTTAATTCAATTTCTCTTTCAGTCTTAAATGTGTGCCAATTTGATTTGTGCAGGAAGCCCCCAACACTAATAGCACATAGGATAAGCCATATAAGTGAGTGCAGCTGGATGTATTTACAGTCGTATTGACTTTCGCCTGCCTTTATCTGTCTTGCTTTGTGTGGCACTTGCTTATTGGCTGCATGTCTTAGAACTCTATTGATCTGCTATATATGTTGCATCTCTGTGGGCAAGCCTTTATTAACAGAATCCATAAAACAGACACATGACATTCCCACAGTGTGCTCAGATATCCAGAATCTCTTTTCATATAATTCATAATTCATGTATAACCCTTTAACCTCAACCTCAGCGTAACATGAATACATTATTGACTTTGCTTCTTCATCATACTGTAGATTAACGTGTTTGCTACTTTTGGGTACAAATATAATTGCGCATGAAAGACATGTTATGTTGGCCGTTTCTCAATATGCGTTCTTGTCTGTACTTGTGTTCTTGTGGACTTGTGAAACGTCATCAGTTGCTGCCCAAGTATTGTCCCAATTCAAAGTTCACATCTAGCCAAGTCCAGTTCAAATCCCCGGATGTGTTCTTGATCCGCCCCTTTTACCGAGGATGCATCGAGAGGTGACTTGTGACAGCCATGTATCCCAGAATGCATCTCGCACCAACCAGCAAGCGTCAATACCAGAGGAGAAAACCCGCGTAATATCAAAATACTACTGTTATTGTGACATGAAATGTAATTTTAAGAGTGTTTCAGGTGAGAATGTAGTTGTTTAAAGCTCAAATCTGTGGTTTGTTTATAAAGATAGCGCCTATTTGAAAAATGTATCTGACGCTTTCGGAGTTGTAAGATCCAGGTGATCACCGGAAAGAAGAATAAAAAAGAAGCAGGTTTGTGTTTTAATATTTCATGTTGTTATAAATATGCAGTGAAGATAATTAATGTACACGTTGCCTGAACCACAGTTGTGTGGCCATTTAGGATATGTTTAAGATTTATTTATTTTTTATGAAAAGAGGCAGAGTGGTGTTTTATAAAATATTTCGTTTTATTGTTAACGAAAAGAGGCAGAGTTGTTGCATATTTCGTTTGATTGTTGCCTAAAATATACAATTTCGTATGCTATTTCTTCACTAAATTCACTTCTGAGAACATTTGATGCGAGAAATCAACTGTGAGGATTTCAAATATTGACATTTTTACGAAAATGTATGGCGAGTCGTAAATGTTTGGGTTCTGCAGACGGCGTCTGTATGAGGGTATTGCGCAAAACCCACAAGAACACATCGTCTCTGTCAGCAGCGTTCTGTGTGCTCGTCACCTTGTAAGGTCATTCTTCCAAGAACAACTAGAAAGAGCGTTCTCCCCAAGAACACAAGTCCGTTCTTTTGCACAAGTCTGGTAAACCATCTTGATAGTTAAAACATCTTGACAGTTAATCGGTGTAATATTTTTGTGAGACACATAAGAAAGGGTCAATGTGGGTTGAAGCTGACAAATAAATGGTTCTGAGAAGATAGCAGATAACATTATGCACCTTTTTCTTTTGTATGGCACTTTAGTAAAGTTCAGCGTTGAGAAAGCGTTTTTCTTTCCTTCCTTCTAAAGGAAATCAGCCTATAGTCCCAATTTGACAGCAGACCTATCTCTGATTTTTGTATTTGTGTGTGTGTGCGCACATGAGAGAATTGAAAGGGAGAGAGAGTGAGAGTCTGTAATGACGGTTAGCCTGTCAGTTATGTGAGATAGAGGGAAATCTTTGACAGCTTGAGAAACTTCCATCAGTTTCATCAGTGGTGGGAAAGCATGCTGTCACGGGGAAATCTACTGGCTGAAACAGGTATCCATCACAGAGAGAAAATGCAGAGCGACACATGTGAAAATGCTATTTCCATCTAAAACAATAGCAGAGGACACCAGAAAGGGTTCTCTAACATCATAATGGAAGGATGTTTGGAAGATGGAATATTACAGATGAATAGAGATTGCAGGAAGTAAAATTGTAAAAAAAAAGGAAACGCATATAATTATTAGAAATACCTGTCTTAGCCTTAGCCCGCATTAGCTTAACTACATTTTTCAGTAGGGTGACAGCATCTCAGTTATTTTCTAAAAAGCTTTTCCAGTAACAAGCTACCTTATACATTAAGTAGCAGTGAAGAGCAACCAAATGCTAAATTGTTGTTTTTTTGTTTTTGTTTTTACTCTGACTTACTGTCCCATTGTACTGTTAACTATATAGCGGTTCAGTGTGTAGACCTGAAACACAGAAGGGAATTTGGTAAGACTTTAGAATAAGTATACAGTAATAAAGTACTTACAAGTCATTAACAAACTATTAGTTTATATATTATAGTTTCTATATTATTAATATATTAATAGGTTATAAAGTGACTAGTGAGTTCTTCATTCATTGTCACTGTAATTAACACAATTATTATTAATTAGCTCATAGTAAAGGAACTGTTAAAATTGGTTATTGAGTAAATAGTTCTTATCCTAGATTAGGTCATGGAAAATGTCATTAATATTGTGCTTTAAACCAACCTTTATTGGACATTAACTGCATTCATATTACATAAAATGTTTACAAATATATATCACACACACACACAGGTTTGTTTTTGTGATTTATGAGGACATTCCATAGGCGTAATGGTTTTTATACTGTACAAACTATATATTCTGTCCCCTTACACTGCCCCTGTCCCTAAACCTACCCATCACAGGAGACATGCTGCATTTTTACATTTTTAAAAAAAAACATAGTTTTTTGTTTTTTTTTAAGCTATTTGAAATGAGGACTCATGCAATGTCCTCATAAGTCACGTGTAAGTTGTAATACCAGTGTAATATGCATGTCTTTATACACATTTGTGTCCTCATATATCACAAAAACACACACACACACACACACACACACACACACACACACACACACACACACACACACACACACACACACACACAGTGGTTTAAGGGAACTCCATAGACATAACTCTCTATTTGTATTTAGCCTATTTAATATAATAACAATGTAGAGACTAAAATATATTGACTATGAATTAACTTTACAAATGATTTGTACGTACTTAATTACTGTATACTGTTTATATCTGGTAACAATTACAAATGATATCCCTCCATAAATTGACTGTTTTAATTTTGGATGAACTATCCCTTTAATTCACTCAAATTCTAATATATAATTCTCGTTCCAAACCTGTATGACATTCATTCTTATGTGGAACACAAAAGACATTTGGAAGATGGTTTTTATTTCTGTCCACCCAATAAATACAATATGTTCTTTTATATTCCGCAGAGGAAATACAGTCTCGAAAGGTTTAGAACAATGTGAGTACTGTATAAGATGACCGGATTTCATTTTTGGTTGACCTGTTCCTTTAACAAAAGTAGCAACCAACATCAAGCTGCCTATAGCTTGTTGTGCTACCAACTTCATTTTAGAGTAGCTTGACTGTTGATACACTTTTAGCTTGGTTGTTGTTTGCCACAGGTCTGTAGATGCAGACATCTCTCACATTGAATTACACTGGGCAAAATATCCACATGGATTTACAAATTCCCTGAAGCAAGGTCCAAAGCTAATTAAAGTCATATAGTGTGAAAACAAATCAGGGGAAGATGGGTGTGTAAACAGAGGTCAGTGCTCCTTTATCAAACAAAGACAGTTAATTGGGTCAGAACTGTTCTGATAACAAGTCACACAAGTTTTTTCTCATCTTGAACTTAATTTGAGACCACACAATGTAAGGAGAAGCATTTATTTTAATACTGCAGAATGATCCATATATAGACTACACTGTGCTTGAACTTGCTGTGGAAATATACTGAAACCAGTGACTATCAAGAACACCTTCTCTTTTTAGGCATTTTAAGGCATCATGTAGTAGGTGGAACTTAATGTTACTTCCTAAGAAAGATTGTTATGGCCAATTTTATAACAACCATCCTTCATGGAGAAGATAATCATAATGCATTATAACATGTTCAGTGAAACAAATAATCTCAAAAGAAATGGAGTCAACAGAAAGGACATTACAAAAAACATGCAACTTTTTTTACTGGCTATTGAATGGTAGTGTATTTCATTCTGAAAAGTTTCAATAAAACATATAGTTCAGTGCAAATTAAAATTAGATTATTCCACGCAATATTTGTATGTGCTCTATTTTCAAGTTGCTTAGAGTATTACACCATTAAATTAGCAACATGCTAACATCAAACATTATTAAAATCACAAAGTTGAGTCTACTCCCAAATGAGAACCATTCCCAATTGCTCTCTTATGAGGTCCCATCATGGTTGTGTGATTAGACAGCTGCTCACTGTTTTTTTAAACCAAGCTCTTGTCTTCAAATCACAATATTAATTTCAGAGGTTAAAATGAATGGCGCTTCTATCCACTAGCATTCAAATCAGATCATATTTCATTAATTTCTATAGTATTTCTGTGTCTTTTAATAACAGTTTAAAAAGCAATGGACTAATTCAGAACATGGTAAATGAGACATAAATTGTAGCTTAATAATCAGCACCATGGACAGCACCCGTCATCCTCACAGAATCTTATATTTATTGTCTTACAATATAGTTGGTTTAACTTGTATAATAAATACTTACATAAGCTCACACACAATATTAAAAATGCATTAAAATATAAATATCCATAGAATCCACCAATTCTCTTATGAAAAAAAAACATCTCTCTTTACATCGTTACCACATTCTCAAGTTAAGCTATTTATCCTAACTAGTGGGAGGTTGCTGTAAGTTTACCTGAGCTCTCATTGTTTAAAATCACCACTCGCTCCTCACGCTCTTATTCACAGTTCGACTGGTCTGCAGAGCCATACGTAGCACTTAAATGAGGAAGGGTTATCGGTGCCTTTCAGCAATCAGCTCCGCGACCTTATTTCCCAGTGCAGGCACACATTTACTCTCGCCGTCACTATTGTATAGGCTTCCTCAATCTCTAGTGAAGGCTGACATATGATGTTATTCTGCTAACATGTACACATATTCCTTTTTCAGATCAAACCCTAAAGGTTGTGTTAGGCATGTTTCTGTTCTGATTGGCATGGAGGAATACAGGGTTTGATGTTTATATACTTCATATAGAGATCGGTTTTATGGAAATGCATATAGACATCAAAAGGCCATGAATGAATTTTTTCCCCCACAAAAACATGAGTTCAAGGAAAACATGATGCTGTCAAGACCGCATCCTGAATAACACTGAACCTCATAAGTGACTTGATTAGGGACCGCATTAATAGAATTTCGAATGAGAGACTTGACTAGTAGTTCATTTCATTGGAGTTTTACCATAATATGAATATAATATATTATATAATATATATAATTATATAATATAAATATAATATTATATTTATTAGCAACATGTTGATTTGTCTGAGTGACACAGCTTCTCGAACAAGAAAAAAAAAACTTCATAGCTCCATAGGCAGCTCGCCAGTTCTGCGTCTGGTATTTTTTGTATCCATTTGATGCACTTCCTTTTGCATAATATATAATTGTTTAGTACTAAGTATATTCAGATTAAATAATAGGTTCTAAAACACAGCACTCTTGTCAAAAACTTAATTCAGGATTTAAAGAATGTCAGATAACAGATGCTCTGAGAAGTCCTAACAAATAACTACTAACAAGTGGCTATAACCCTGGACTCTGTCATGGATGTCCTGACTTGATCCATGACTGTCATCCTGATTACTGTGATTGTGTAACCTCATATTTTTTCCCTATGAGACGGTCATCCCGATTACTGTGATTGTGTAACCTCATATGGTTTCCCTATGAGACAGTGTTTTTTTTTATTTTTTTTTTATCTCTCCATATGATAGATAGAATCCATAATCCATTATAAAAATGTAATCCAACATTTTATTTGTCAATATAGCATAATCCACTGAAATCTTTGCATCACAATCTTGTCCATGCATGCAAATGGATACGTTCCCGTCACTAGTGTAGTAATATATGTGCATAATGATGGCCGGACCACTTTCATCTCAACAGTGGAGTCACAGCTCCTCACCTTATTAGCTCATTGAATTACACCAATCATGAGCCAAATGGAGGAAAGACCGGACAACCACGCAACGCTTATAAATCAGTCTTGCACTCTAATGGAACATGGCTGTTTCAGCTCTTATTATCCAGCTTATCCAGCTGATCCGGCCACAGCAAAAAGTTTTCACCAAAATTTTGGCTAGAACGGAAGGAAACTGGAGATGGTCTCCAAGGCAGGAAGCTTATTTAGTTCCAATTGAGGAATGCAGTCCCTACAAAAAGGGGCCAGCTTTCTTTAAGGTTTTATCGAAAATGCTAGCTTTCCTTCTGGGGCGGTCGATGACCAACAGAGCAAGCGGACATTGGAAAGGGTCGTAGTGTTTATCCTGACTCGCTACATTCCTGGTGCTGGCTAAAGCCCCCCCCCCCCCCCCCCCCCACACACACACACACCACCACCACTGACTGAGAACACACCATTAACAGAGCCACAGCTTGACAAGAAAAATGAAGAGAGCTATTTTCTGTGGCCTCGAGTGCCAGGCTGAATAATGAGCAGACATTTCTTTCTCTCTTCCCCCTCCATGGATTCACTCCTCCTTGTGAAGACCCAGTCAGAGAAGAGTGTTTCTGTCTCTTCACCCCCCACCCCCCCACCCCCCGCCTCTCTTCCTGTGCCCTCCCTGATCTGTGGCTTCTTTTCCAAGGAAACCAGGGCAGGAACAGACTGTGTGTGCACATTCAAGATCTTTTAGTTGTGAATGAGATAAATGTCTCGTGTCGTCTGATTAATGGATTTGAAGATGTTTTGCATCCAGAATGGCACAAACATTCATAATGAAATCAAAGTAGGTGTATTACGAAATAAGAGTCTTGTTTAGTGCATCGTTTTGATCAGGTCAGGGATGTGTGGGCCTGTCCAATAGGAAAGAAACATCACAAATGAGATATCTTAAATACGAGTGCTAATAAAATGACGAGAGGACCCGTCTGCTGTGCAGGCAGTGTGAATTCACAGCCAGAGAGCAACCGATGAATCGCCATGGGTGTTTTATCTTCAATGTGTTCATGTTAGACCGCATGTACAGATGTCTAAGTGTGTTCAAATGTGCATTTGCTTTAGCGTCTGTGAATCGTGAATGCAGCTGTTCATCTTTCTCCTGTGTAAACATGTTGTTTGTGTTAATATTTGTCTCTGAATGAGTTGGGATACGAGCGTGGTCGCATGAGGAAAAGGCAACTACAGCAGTAATAGTTCAGCTGACTGTTAACTTGGCCATTGGGTTTGTGATATATGGTTATGGCCATTCATTGAGAGCCAATTAGGCCTCTTCTGTTTGTGAGAACTATGGAATCCCATAATGCACTACTCTCCAGAGCACCCACGGCGACTGCCGCCTCCAAAGAACAAAATAACAGGAAATAGAATTCTCAACCAGAAGATTCATGTTTACTCACTCATCACACTCACCCAAGCTGCAGAAAATGAGCAATGTTCTTCTCTTCTGTCTGTTTCACATAGATAACAAGCCATTTTCTATGGATCCATTGATCGTCGTCTTCTCAAACCACACAGCTCATTCCTGCACGCACATCTGAGTCCTGCAAGCAGGTAACAGCTTTTTTCCTTCTTCTGGAGTCCAAAACTAGTTGAAACCACTTTTAATTGCACCACAACCTTCCTGCTTTAATCTTCCATTGTGATTTTCAAAAGCAGGGGTGAGAAGAGACCAGAGGATCTTCTGTAATGCTAAATCAAGCACAGGCTTTTATCCTTTCAAACGCAGGCAACAATTGTAATACAGTCTGACCTATTTTCTAATGCTGATTAGTGTGGTATTTGAGCTGACATTAAACATGGTTCTGTAATTATGCTAAAAGGTAACAGAGAGGTAAATGCAGGGAAAAGGGTCTCTTTGTTCTGATAGACTTTTATAAACTCTATCTTTGGGTTAAGTGGTGGACTCTACAGATAAGGTTTGAGGCAATGTAAGAAATCTCTATCTATAGCAGCCATTAACTTTTCCATAAAAGCAGTTTTATAAGATCTTGTCTAACAGCATTATTACGAAACTTTACATCAAGTTCAACGGTGCAGTAAATGGCTCAATACCTGGAGCAATTAATTAGCAGTAAATGTGCAGCAGTAAATTATAGCCTGCGTTTTTAAAAGAAGTTGCTGAAATAATCTTGTGTAATCTGTGGACCCAAATAAGAAATCTAAGAAGTTTATATTACAATTGTATATTTAATAATATTACATAATTCCACTGTACTTTTACCGAACAAATGCAGATTTCAAAACATTCATGCATGCATGCATATAGAAGGGTGCAAATGAGAGAATGCTGTGGTGGGCTAATGAATGATCGGGACTTGAAACTGTGAAGAACGACGGTACAGATGTACAGCTGGCAGAGGCAAACACCGATGTGAGTGAACATTAAAGATTCATTCAAACAGCTGTTCCTTATCCAGGACAGCACGATCCACCACCATGTGCTCTGATTCTGAAGCTGAAGAGTATGGGAAGCAAGAGTGAAAATTATTACTAAAGCTTAGGGTATTACACAAGCAGCAGATCTGTCTGTGCACTGTCTCCAGTGATTGAAGGGTTTACCTCATACTGAAAACATGAAATCCATGGACTGAAAGTTGAAAACTATGACAGGAGTATTTTGAGATTTTGTGCTTGAATCTGACACACAGTAAAAGTTCAGGCTCAAAAAAGTTGGTGTACTGAGAATGTACAGGTAAAGCATATTAATGTCTATTTGTATCTCTGTACAGTTTGATTATTTAGCCAGATATCTGCTGTGAAGTTCAATAAAATACAGCTCCATAATTATCATTTTGCAATGCTGACAACTTCAAAATGACTTGAGACTAATTCTCGGATGTCTCTTGTTGTAAATGCTCAAATGTTTAAAAAGGTTTTTCTGTCATTTAACTGAACAGTATCACTTGCCTTTGGTAAGTGAATTTAGGTGAGTAAAGGACGTTTGGTCCCACTTTATATTAGGTGTATTAATTACTGTGTACTAACATTTAAATCAGTCATTTGATACAATGCACTTATGTAAAAAAAAAATTTACAGTGTACATATATTATTATAATTACCTGCATGTAATTACATTTGTAATTAATTTATGTAATTACATCTAGAATTACACTGTGCCTTCCCTTATCTATACTGTGCTATTCCCTTATCCCAACTCAATAGCACCATAAGTGTTTTGCAAAACAACATAAACACAATAAGTACATCGTACATTATGTAAGTACATAAAGACATCTAATATAAAGTGTGTCCGGATGTTTTACATGCTACACTGTAACCACAAGTTCATTGTCAGTTGGAGAAAGGCAGCAGAACCGAGGCGGCACTGAAAGCTTGCCAAACTAGCAAACGTAGAGATAGAAAGATAGAAAAATTATATTCAGAGGTGATTTTATTCATAATAGTTATAACTCCATTTTGCTTTTATATGGTCAAAGAAGATATTTTGAAGAATTTCAGGGGGTTTTTTTTTTGTCCATTCAGTGTTATTTTGAACCACTTAAATGGACAAAAACAGTTCCTCAAAATATCTTCTTTTGTGTTCCACCGAAGAAAGTCATACAGGTTTGTAATGACATGAAGGTCATTTTATAGCATGAATGGAAATATGTAATCTGTTGTGAATATACATTTTTGGCGTAAAACCTTCCAGCTGGAAATGTTCACAAAAATATTGACACATCAAACCGCATTTATCTGCTATATGGCTATATGATTCCTTTCAGAGTAGTCTGTCGCTCTCTATTCCCTTTATAGTTCAAGGCATTCGCTATGATGAACTAATGAGTAATTTCAGACAAATGCATTAATTTTTATTAGCTATCACTCGTATCAAACACAGAACACATTATTTACAGTAATTGTCTCATTCAGATCAGCATGTTTTCACTTGTTAGCAGTTAGCAAAATCATTAATGCTTGCTCACAAGAGAGGTGGAAAGATCGTTGGCAGAGATTACCATGTCGTGAATTGTGTATCTTCTCAGAAACCTGTCATTTGAAACATGTGTTTTTCTTTACACTTAGAACAGTGGACTGGTTTGCATCGAATGAAAGCTCCAAATTCTCACACTAAATGTTATTCATAGTGTTGTTATTCACAGAAAATCTTGCCTTCATGCCCTTTTAAACAACATGAGGGTGAGTAAATTATGACATTTTCTTTTTTTGAGTGATCTATTTCTTTAATGGGCTTTGCAAAGTTCACCATTACCCTCACAAAATTACAAAATGAAAAATTCGCAATTGAGCACCATCTAAAACAATATGCCCTTTTTTTGACAACTTAAAACTCTTAAAACTTAAAACTGATGGCTTTTCTCAGACTTAACCGGATATAATAATTTCCGGGATGAAATATTCTGTCCTTTGTCCCTAGACCTTGGTGAAAGGAAAAGGCTGTTATCTGTCAGCAACACAAAACACGTACCTCCCTTGCAGAATCTCAGCCACGCAAAATAATCAGCCAAACAGGAGAGCTACTCCCGCTGGAAATCACGGTAATAAGCCCACCATCCCCTTTCGAAATAACAGCTGGTTATGTTTTTCTAATGGAGAAGCACCATCACAAGCCGTCGCTTCTCGTTCATCAGCAGCTGTTAGCTGTGACTGGAGGTGCGAAGAGAAATCGGCATAATAATATTTGTGTGCTGTGTGCAGAACCTGATCTTTCAGCGATGAGAGCTGTGTAGTTAAGGCCATGACCCTGCAGAAATGGTGCTCCTGTCTCGTCATCCTCACACCTGGATTTCGAGACGGGGTCAAGGGGTCCAGGTCGGCTTAATAGTGACAACTCTCATGCTGATGATTCTGGGGCGATACATGTGATACGCACCATCTGCCGAGGGGTCAGTCTGCCCTGACAGGGCCTGTTTGAAACATGAACGTGTGTCTGCATGTGTCAGACCGAGCACTTGCATCCCTCAGGCTAATTTGGAACTGATGGAAGAGAATCAGACATATTTTCTTCTGCCATTTCTGCTCTGTGCAGCTCGGGCAATAAAATCTGTTGTTTTTGTCTTCAGGAGAGACAATTTTCCTACACTACGTGAAATAGTTTTCATTTTTGGGTGAAATATTTACGTTTCCCCTCATGTAGTACCAAACATGTATGAGTTTCTTTCTTCTGTGGGTCACAAAAGATGATATTTTAAAGAGTGTCTGTGTTTTTGTCTTTTCAGTGTTTGTTTTGGACCCCATTGACTTTCATTGTATTGACAAAAACATTCTTCAAAATATTACCTTTTGTGTTCCTCAGAAGAAAGAAAGTCATAGAGGTTTGGAATGACATGAAGGTGAATAAATTATTAAAGAATTTTCCTTTTAAATCATAAATGGCAGTATTTAATGCTACATTTTGTTTTCAAAATTATTGGCAGAATTGCTTCTTTACGAGCTTTTCTCATCCTCGTTTATGGTTCTTTATAGCAGCTACATACCAATCTCATATTCTTCAGTGTTTGAAAGAATAACTTAAAAGTACTAGCTGCAGGGTGTCTGTCTTCACAATTAAAACTTGGACAAAAGTTAATAAGCAAATTTGTTTATTTTAATCGATGAGGTGTTCATGATGAAGTCGAGTCTGAGCATCTCCACTCTCATAAATGATTAAATTATTTAGCACTTCGCAAGGTTTAATGGATTGAAACACGAGGATCCAAGCGGTGCTCTTTCAGCTCGCATGCAACCGCACAGGTCAGCGCTAAAACAACCTCCATCCCACTATAGGCCAGTTTTAGAGCAAACACTACATTTTAACAAGAGCTTTGTCTGACCTCCATTGTTTCGTAGCGAGTTTGACCCAGCTCTGCTGATGTCATGAAGTTTACCTCTAACAAACGAGGCACTGAGAAAACAGGAGGAGACGGCGAAGAAAATAGGAAACAAAGAAATCCCACGTGGCATCATTTCACTTTTCAAACCAATAAGCCTTGCTCGCTGCCCTCTGCTTGGAAAGAGTCACAGAAAGTGCAAGATTAATGAAGATCATCTGTCATCACCTGGCAGCTGATCAAAAGATCTCATTGGCAGACAGCATTAGAAAATCCACTGGAGCTTCTTTTTTCTCACTTGGAGCTGTAGAGGCAGTTTCTCAGACGCTCGTGCTCTGGGTATTGGCTTTAGGCATGTAGGGAGAAATGTGTGAAATGGCACTAGCATTCCTTGGAAAATTAAAAGCAAAAGAGAGTGATGTTGAGACACACTTGTTTTGTGACATCAGGGAATACGGTTTGTGGCGTGCCGAATGTAGATACCAGAGCAGGGGATTTGGGCAGAATGTGAGTGGGGTGCAAGGGGAGAAAATTGTATTCTTCAGAAGAGCGAGAGAGACTCTTGTTCTTTGTTGCGAGAGCTGTACCCCAAGGCTTTTTGGTGTGCTGATGGGGAGGAAGCAGGTCCCTGTGTTGTTGTTGTGCTGCTGTGCTTTCACTCCTTTTTTTTGTCTTTTTTTTTTTGTCTTATGCATTTATTTTCAATTTTCTTCTCTTTTTCTTCACCTTGTGGTGAAAATTGCCTAAGCATTTTCCAGGTCACAATTAAAAGTGCATTTCACAGTTCAGTGAATCTTTTCAAAGCCAGGTATTTAACATAATTGCCAATTCAGAGATCAGCGCTGGCATTCATCAATGTTTGATTTTAAGAATTATTGCTATGGCACATTCTCAAATATACTAGCATTATGTGTACAACTGTTACAGTAAACTGTTTCTGTTTGCATAAGGCAAGAAATTCCCAGTGCACGTACATATTTTTGAATAGAATATGAGATGAAGTCCTATAGGAATAGTTCCCCCAGAAATAATAATTCTGTCATCATGTTTTTCCAAACCAGAATCGAAAACAAAAAAGAAGAGGGGAAAAAAAGACAAATGAATAAAAACACCACAAAAGTTGTTCATACAACTCGATGACAGTTTTGTGTGAGGAAATGTATGAAATTTAAGTCATTATTCACTGAAAATCACCTTTGCTGAGATTCAGAATTTGAATGACTAATTTGGCACAGGTTTAAAAAGGTGACATTAGTAAATGAAAACCAAACAAATTTAATTGACGTTCAAGCTGCTCCACAGGCAACATATTTGATTTGAGACTTTTGGTTTGAGATTTTTTTTTTTAAATTTTTTTTTTATTCTACATAAATATTTTATAAATAAATAAGGAAATAAAGAGTTGTTTAAAATGACATGAGGGTCAGCATTAAAATAATGACAGAATTCATGGCATTTCTAGGGTGAACTGTTTCTTTATCTCATTTTGAGAGTGTTACATATTATTTTCCCTTTCCCGTTTTTTTGCGCATATTTGCCTAATGCGTCTCTTTCTCAAATTGAGCCTTCTCAGAGGAAACACTGTTTGAAGTCATTTGGCCTAACCTTACACTGACATTCAAATCTGTATGCTGGAAAATGCAGACACCTGACCGTCGAGAGTGCCTCGTATGATGCGACTGCTGCACCCTGTCTCACCTCTATCTGCAAAAGTAATTATGGCAAACCACTGAGCGACTGCACACTGGATTGGAGTGAAGGCAGCCAATAAAGGTCATGAAAATAAACAAATCTCTCTTGCAATGGAGGGGAGGGTACAGTTTCCAGTGGAGTGCTGATGCTCAAGGCTAGGGATTCTCCTTTACCTTGCTGGTCCTCCAGCAGATGCTGTTCCTCTGCGCAAAACCCTAAAATTCCCCTGAGATGAGAGACCTGACACGAAGAGAGAGACAGAGCTTCAGCGAGGATCACGGGGTGAGAGGATGGTTGCAGAGACGTTGTGGAAAGGGCATGAAAGCAAGTAGGAGGTGAGAAAGGGAGAGAGTGAAAGTGTGAGATAGACTGTGTGTATTTTTGTGTGTGTTAGAGTTGAGAAAAGAGACTAACTGTCAGGTTTGGTGGAACAAAAGCTGAATGGGTACGTATGTGCAGCGATGACCGGAGTGGCCCTGAAAAATTCTAATAATTTTTTATTCAGAAAAGTTATTTAATTTAGATGAGCTATTATGAAAATTCCCATATTCATTGTATTACCTGATTAAAATAGTGTTTCTTAACTCTCTAAGATCCATGGACACCTAGTGTGGCGTAATTGGAAAGGATCTGTAGATTTTTTTTTTTTTTACATGTGTAAAAAATCTGATACTACAAATTCCATGAAAATATTAGGACAGTGGTTCTCAATCTCAGCAAACACCCAAAGGACCCAAAAGATGACTTAAAATTATTTTAAGTTAACTTTAAATAATAAAGTACACCATGAAATTTTACATCATATTTGTTGTTTTAATTTGTCCCCTCAATTACTTTAAAAAAATAATAATATTATTATTGAAGAACAGTTTTTTTCCGTTTTTGAAACCTGCGGAATCATGAAATGAATCGCAGTTAAGTGATCCTGCGGTGTACTTGCAAGGGGTCTTTTTTTTATTTTATTTTTTTAATAGAGTAATAGATAAAATACATGTGGCCAAATGTGTTGAGTAATTAGTGGGATAATAATAATAATTCATTACATTTTATATAGCGCTTTTCTCAGCACTCAAAGCACTTTACATAGAAGGGGAAATCTCCTCAACCACCACCAATGTGCAGTATCACCTGGATGATGGGACGGCAGCCAAATTGTGCCAGAATGCTCACCACACACCAGATTACTGGCGGAGAGGAGACCGAGTGATGAAGCCAATCAGTGTATATATATATTATGCAAATGCTTAGTATTTTTTGCAGTGACTTGATGATGGTTTGACATGACGGGAGTCATATAAAAGAAAAAGAAAAAAAAGAATCATGATTAAAGAACTCTTATGTAACCTGAATAGATTTGTCTGTAGTATGAAAGGGCACAAATGGCTTTGAGTAATAATGAACAGAACAATTATTTATTAGGCTGTCAAAAACTTTTCTTCATTGTGTTGATAATTTTAGAAGCAGATTCTGGTCTTGCTAGGCACATAGTCACAGTGAGTCTGTCTCTTCTCTGACCTCTGGAATCTACTGGATGTTGACCTCCAGAGTGTGGGGATTGACCGGGCGGGCTGCCCAAAACCATCCGGCTGCTGGCTGGCCCTTACCCAAGGAGACTCGATCCAACGGATTATCCACCCCAGGCTCCAGCGCTGGCCAGCCCTTCAGATGCACTGACAGGGGGAAAAAAGAGCTGTTTCTTGCTTGTGGGCCAGTCTTAGGGGATTGATTGTTTAAATGAAGTGCCCCTGAGGGTGAGCCTTTGAAAAGTGGGGCATGGACTGATGGAAGACACAAATTTAGCCAGCTGCTTAAGAACGGTTATTAACAACTGAAGGTTCTGGAATACGTCAATCAAACAAAGTTTTACACCCACTAATAGAGGGTATGCATTGGCGTCACTTTCCTGCCGGAACACACCCCCCTCAGTCAGACTGAGTAGCAAAAGATAATGCTGCGTGACTGTATTTAATGGGGGAAACTGTAAAAACGCAAGTAAAACAACTGATTATCAGTTTAAACTAAAGGTTGGACTTGATATAAGTGTTCTTTACAACACCAACTTACTAATGATCCATGGATATTGACATGCAGTCATGAATCGTGTTTCCTGACATTTATATGTGCCTGATTTCTAAGCCCGGGGAAATATAAAGCAAATTTGCCTGTGAACATTTTATATAAATACAATATAGGTCTAAATCCGGGTGATCACTTATATCAGTGTTATATATTGTCATTTTGTCCAGCCCTAAAATTTGTATAGTTTTTGTCAGTGTTAATTTGAAAACATCCAGTTATGCAGAATATAAGATGGAAAATATTGAATTGATGAGTTGTCAATACAATATATAACAATACAATATGTAGAGCATGATTTTACACCACAATTCAACATATTGACACAAAATGATAACTGCAAATCCACCTTTCATTGCCTGGAGTCCAGTTGTTTCTGTGAATTGGAGCAATCCATTTGCTTCTCTTTTCTGTAGCTTTGGCAGTCTGTAATAATATACCTCAGATTTCTTGTCAAATCTATTTGTACTGTCAATCTCATAGCTCTTTCCCATTTTAGATGTGTTTTTCATGGCATTCACTCTGAAAACCAATGCAGCCACTCCGGCTGACGGTAAAGTCATTCCCATAAAGGCATAGTTCACCCAAAAATGGAAATTCTGATATGGTTTACTCACACAAAAGAAGATATTTTATATGTCAGTGTTGTTTTAGACCCCTCTGACTTTCATTGTGTGAACAAAAAGTTTAAATATCAATCAAAATATGCATTTTATGTCCCCCAAGAGACATAGCCTAGTTTGATTTTGAGTAATGATGACAGAATATTAATTTTTGGAAAAACGGTCTCTTTTAAGATACTCTCAAAAATGTGGGGGGTATAAATAAAATTTGGGAATAAATAAATCCTAGTTCTAGATAGGTTTGCTGCTCAAGATGACTTTATTCAGATTGTAAAAATTTTAACAAAATATTAATTTTGCAGTCAGGTAAAAAAGGGCCCTCCAAAAAGTATTAGCTTGAGACTCATTAGGGATTATTAATGAGCTACCAAGAACACACTAAAACACTAAAGCCTATCAATCTATAAATTATATCAATTAAAGCCTCAAAATTTGCATTTCAAAATCTGTTTTCAATAGCACATTTAGAAACGTCCTTAGATGTGCAAAGCAGCTGATGCTAATAGATTCTGAAGTATATCTAATTAAGATAATGAGAGCTTTGATGTCCCATGTCAGAAAGTACAACTCGCAGCTGAGCAACTATATATATAAAAA